>JAUPFV010000003.1:122038588-123261769 GCA_036936605.1 Limnanthes douglasii subsp. nivea
TTGTTAAAAGCTTTGAAAAATCAGTTTGTTAAGGAAACACGAGTAACAAGAAAAGTATATGATCGAACTTAGCCCTAAATGAATTAGTAATCAATTGTAAAATGTTTCATGCGTGAATGAAATTTTGGATTAGAATAAATATATGTTACATAAATATAAACATAATAGATAATAAGTGGTGGAAGAATTATGTTGTCAAGTTTTGTGAGAAATGAACAAATCTAATTGAATTCATAAGTAGCGGTGGTCATCGATTGATACTCGGCTTCCGTGGATGATCTAACAGTTACACATTGTTTTTATGAACAATAAATATGATGAAGACCAATGTAGATAATATAGGCACTCATGGAGAGGTATAATCATCTTTGTTTCCAACCAATCAACATTTGAGAAGGCATGAAGAGAAAGTGGATTCTCTTTGTGAAAGAATAATCCATGAGTTAATACGTCATGCATATATCAAAGTAGTCATTTTGTAGCATTCCAATGTCTAGATATCGGGTAATGCATGAATTGTGAAAACTTGTTAACAACATATGTTATGTATGCGAGTGAAAGTTTTGTTTGTAGACTATCAATAAATATTCTATATTATGTGCAATCAGTCAGAGTTGTACCAGAATAAAGTGTGAGATTTATATATGTATCAAGTTGTGTAGAAAGATGGGATATACCATTTGTGGAAAGATAATTATCAATGACTTGATATTCACCATTATAATATGATTATAAGGTAACAATTCAGTGTTTAAACTGGTTTTTGACTAATGCATTGAAGTTCATAAAGAAATCATACATATAGAATTTTTATTTAAAGGGATATTACCGAATATATCTTGTATAATAATCAACAAAAATAATATAGTTCTTAAACCGTCAAGAATGTAGGATGAGGTCCATATATCAGAAATAAACATAACTATACTAAATAAACATGAAAGGTTCATACATTAATAAAATAAGAGGTTAATAAGGTGGGATGAGGTTAATGTAAAAGAAGATAATAAAATTTTATGACTATAATTGCATAAACATAAATTATAATGTATGGAATATGATGACAAACTAGATAATATTAAAGAAAAATTACAAATAATATTTTTTATAATAGTAAATGATGGATAACTTAGCCAGAAGAGCCATTCGGATTTGGGTGAAGTAGTCTTGATACTAGAAAATGTAAGAAACGGTGGAGAGGAAAATGAAAGGTATGTATTCAGATAATCATATACAGTATCCTTAAGTTCACTCACCGAAAGGATTTTTAATGTGTTTAAATCTTTTACCTGAAAAAGAAAAGGTAATAATTTAATATATGCGTGGTTATGAATGTAAAATTAATAAATAAAAAATCAATTATTTGAATAGAAACACAATTGATGTTTTGTAAAGTAAAAGTGCGAGAGGAAGTATGTATGGCGATAGAACTAGTATGGGTTATGTAAATGATTGATCCATCATCGATCATGACATCATTAGAACTTTAGTATGAGCTATGAATAAAGAAATTGTTGTGGTCATATGTAACATGGGGAGATATTTCATTATCAATTATCTAATAGGTGTGGTATTGCCAAAAACAACATGATTGGCTTGTTGTTTCCAGGTTATGGGTGGGCGATATCTCTGAAATCCTCCAGGAAAAGAGATCGATGATTATTAATTAGTGACAAACTAAACTATAGGCCATCATGTTGTAGTGTGTCATTGAGTGTTACATGTTTGACAAGAACCCCAACAAGGTTTGGGTTCTATTGATCATGAGAATAAACCATAGTGGTAAAGTCTGATTGTTGTGTATTGGTGAATGATTGATGCTGATTCGAAAGATTTCTAAAATTTGTGGTACTTTTTATGTCTTGTAGTGATAGAGAAGATGGTTGAGCAGTCTGTAAAGATTCTTATTTGTTGATAAATTCCTTTTTAGGTTTAATAAAATATATTGGCGTGTCATGAGTATTAATAACATCAATAACCGATTTATACTCATTACTTATTCCTTTTATAACCCACTAAATAAGATATTCATCATCAATAAACTTCCTTATAAGATAAATTTCATCGACATGATTTTTCATCGAACACATATATTCACTAATTTATTTTGAACCCTTGTTGCACCAATTTAATTATTCCTTTATTTGTTTAGTATGACCAAAATATGGTTTGGTATAAGTATTAGTTTAGGGTTGTTATGCATCAAGGGAAATGGTAGCGCGTGCAATAAGTGGTTGCAATGAAAAGGATATTTCACCTAAGAAAATGCTAAAAGAATTGGTGATCATGATGATTATATGTTGTATATATTGGATTCATACATGTAATATTATTGGTGGAGATGATAGTTTGTGATGGAGTATGAATGGATGAATGAAGCGATTAATATCATAACCTTGAAAAAGAAACTGAATTTGAAGGCTCCATGTGAGATAATTTGGGATGATAATATTGTAATATTTGAGATATTTAATATAAAGAGAGCACAGTGAGGTTCTAAGAACTATGGATAAATACGATTGTTGGGATCATTGATGAAAGAGAAATTCGTATCAAAAGCCATTAAGGAGAATTGTGGTATATATATATATATATATATATATATATATATATATATGCGTGTGTGTGTGTGTGTTGTGTGTGTGAACATATATAACAATATTGAGAAACATTAGCTTGGAGAACTGTTGGATTGATGAATGGGAAAATTAAGCTCCTTTTTATATATAGTTTTATGGATGAGTGTAAGCTTAAATGACTGCATAGTCCATCAACTATCATTATATATTTTATTTAGTTCTTCCACTTCAAAATTACCATTCCAGATCCCTGGACTTGGCAAAATTTATAATGAACGCATGATGATTATAGAGCGAGTGAACTGATGGTCTTTACCATTTTTTTAACATATTGGTTTGTTTTATGCTAGCCTAAGATCTTATAAAATTCATTTGAATTATTTGTATGTGTCTCAACCAATTGGTGTCTAATGGGTGGAGAATTCGAATATCACCAATATTTACTTCAAGGTTATTGGTAAATTCATTTTATGTTAAGGACTTCAAATCGTTAATAACCATCAACTTCATGAGAATAGCCCATAATTCTTTTTTAATATAGTTATTAAAGCCATAGTCATCTCCAATTTTCCCAATTATGAAAAAACGTGCAAGAAGAAAATTGTTTATGTCGTGAGAAATTGAAAACCATCGTGCAAAAAAATGGTAACTTTGACGTTTCAACGCATGAAGTCATTTAGGTAATTTTTTGTATTTATTTTATTTGTTATTGTATTTGAGCTTTGCTTGAATTATTAGGCTCGATCCCGATCAACTGATATTAATGGTGAGGATAATAACCGCTTGAGGGTAGGCTAGTAATTTCAACTGGAGTTTTAAAGTGGTGTATGGGTGTTTAATGGTGGTGTGTGGGTGTTTAACGGTGGTGTGTGGGTGTTTAACGGTTAGAGTAGAGAGTAGAGAGATGATTAAGCAGCTTGGTAGCAGTTAATTCTCATTATCCATAGTTAATGCTGGTGGTTGGGTATTTATAGTATGATGTTTGGGCCCTTATGGGCTTTCGGGTCATGTTTAATGGACCCGGGTCATGATTAAAGACCCATGAGCTCTAAGCAGGAGAGCAAGTAGCTTAGTCAGGAAGTGTTTAGGTTTTTTAGTACTTTAGTCATAGTTCGAACAGTCTTAAGTTTATAGTGTCCAAAGTAATCTGTCCGGAAGTGATCTGTTCGATTTAGGTCCTTGTAGCCTGTTCGGTTTTCGGAGAGACTTAGACTGATTTACCCTTCCGGGGAGCATGCTGAATTCGGACTCATCAGGAGCCCCTTTTTTAGGTGTTTGAGCAAGTGTTCTTGTCAAAGAACTGAAAAACAGTCCGATGTATGAAGTGGTTCTCAATTCGGACAGAACTGTGGGTATACCCGGAGAGGTTAAGCTTTACGAATTCCAAACGGTTTTTGCCAGAGTTAGTGGGGCACGTGTCGCTCTCTGATTGGCCACTCTAGCCGTTTTTTCACCTTGAATTTCGCACCACCTTCTTCAACAAGTAACCTCTTTAATTACCAATAATGACATCAGCGCCGTCTTTTATTCATTTCCCAACTTTTCGGATTCTCCTAGGAATCAACTCCTTTTTTCAAATCTACTATAAATTCACATTCATTTTCCACTGTTTTACCATCTCTTTCAAATTTCACTCTGCAAATTTACTCAGAGCTTTATCTCTCTAAAACAAAAAATTTCCTTGGCTGTTTATGTTTACAGCAAGAACAGCATTGATCAAAGGTGGTTGGCTCAACCTTTCGGAGTTGGAGAAAGCGCAAAAGGTCGAGAAAGAAAGGCGAATAGCAGCGGGGCTACCATTATCACCTGTTGAGAGACCAGTTTCTTCTGTTACAGAGTCGGATCGAGGCTCGTCCTCCTCCAAAGGTACCAAACCCAAAAAACTCTTTCAATCCACCCTCTCACCCATAGTTTCTGGTTCCTCAGTCCAGGAGTCAATACCTGCTGTTGAGCCAGGAGTTACAACTACAAGCGTCAGGAAACCCTCTCCTTTCATAGCTATGGGATCTGATTCTGATCATTCTCCGGAGAAACTAGTTATTAAGAGGCCAAGCCGGTTAGTTAAGGGACTAACCTCGAAGAATACTCCCTCAAAATCGGGGGCAAAAAATAGTGATTCTGGGTCTGGAGTGCCTATCAGAGCTCCCCGAGAGAGGCCAACCGGTCCGGAGGCCAGCAGCCCGGTTCCTCCAAGAGAGACTTCTGCCTCCGAGCCCCAATCTGAGGTGAGAAGTCAGAAGAAAACAGACAGTCAACAGTCCGGAGGCCAGGCTGTGGCAAGCATCAACCCTCCCCGGATCACTACCACAGAAGCTCTCCCAACGGTTATGGAGGAGAGAATGGAGGACTCTGCTGAAGAGGTCCCTTTCGAGTCCGAGTCCTCCGGACAGGCTGATACTACTGCTGTTGCTGCCAAGAAAGGCAAGGAGAATCTGTACTTGAGGCATCCGGAGCTGCCGGAGTGCCTTGAGGGAAGAGTGGGGACGTGTTTTCACAAAGTCGAGCTCAAGTACCTCTTGGCCTTGCAGAAGACCAAGTATGCATTCATCCATACTTCGGACCTGGGTCGAATGCGCATAAAATGGGGGATCCCCGAAAATGTGAAGATTAGGATCCCCATTGATCCGGAGACCCCAATGGACTGTAAACGAAATGAAATAGTCTTCTTTACAGAGCTATTTAACTGGGGACTCAGGTTCCCACTGGACCCGGAGATCGTACCGTACTTCCACCTGGTCAAGCTCTGCCCAACTCAGCTAAGTCCCAATGGCTGGTTCACTTTGATGTCATGTATCATGGCATCCAGGTTGTCTGGGATCCCTCTTCCCATGGAAGAGTTCGCAGCAGTGGCCAACCTTTGCAAGCATCACCAATTCCCCTTCTATCATTTCAACATAGGGAACGATCTCAAGGCTGTTGATGACCTCTTGGAGTCGGAGAGCAAATGGAGGAGCCAATTCTTGTTTGTCAGTGGCTCTTGGGAAAACGGCAAGAAAATCAAGGCCGGAGAGAACCCAAGCCTCCTCAGGAGTAGGTGGAGGAGTGATCGTAAGTTTCTTACCTTAAGTCTCTGTCCATTTCTCTCTTTTCTTTTTTTACGTTAAGTTTAAACTAACCAGTTTTTTCTTTGTTCTAGCAGAGCTGCCAAAGGAGTTCGGGGACTACTTGAAGGCCGGACAGACTACCTGTGGCAAAATCAACGCTTGGGCCGCAGAGAACTAGGAGAATCGATTCCACAAGGCCTTCACCCCTGGAAATCTAGCAAGGTCTCACCTGTGGAACACCACAGGTTGGAGAGACCTAACTTGGGAGGAGCTCACCACCCAGCCCGATGAAGACACTGTGCTTAGAAGGTCCCACGAACTGGATGGGACACTCTACCTGCCTGTCCGGGCTAAAGCCCCAAGCAAAATGAAAGGCAGAAGAAGAGGCAAAAAGGTGGCGGGCGATGCTGAGAAGGATGCCCCAACAGATCCAGAGGGGCCGGCCCAGGTTCAAATTGATGCAGCCCTCTTGCAGGTGGTGGAGCAGGAGACCGAAAGGCAGGAAGTTGACCTCCCAAAACCTCCAAGGTCTCCCAAGAGAACTCGCAAGCAAGTAGGTGAAAGCGCTGACTGGGAAGCCAAGAAGAAAAAGACTTCCCAAGGAGATGAGCTCGCTCTCCGGGATCCGGAGCCTTCCTTCCCCACTGACCCCTCCGAACCAACTCTGGCCGAAGAGATTCCAAGAGACTTTCACACTGATGAGGTAGAAGGGGGAGATCTCAATCTCGATGGAATGGACATCACAGGTCTAGCTGGGCTTGGTGAGTATTTCCTTGGCCTCCCCAGAGATGAATTCGTAGGGCCTTATATTCCTCCAAGTAGCTCCAATATAGTAAATTTCAATGGTAAGACCTTCATGGTTTCTAGTGAAAAAGACATCATAGCCCATTCCTTGCTTAGTAACGTGCAGTCAGTTCTTACATTGGAGAGGCAAGTCCGGAGTAAGGCGGACACCATCAAAGACCTCAAGTCTGAAAAGGAAAAGCTGTCCGGAGACCTCCGCACTGCTACCACCAACGCTAATTTGCTCAAGGAAGCAAACGAGGAGCTGAAGATGAACCAGGATGAGAGCAACACAAAAGTTGCCGCCCTAGAAAAAACCATAAAAGATCTCCAGGAGAAGCTGTCTGGTATGGAGAAAGATCTCACTGTCTCAAGGGGAGAGACCACTGCAAAGGAGAAGATCATCACCAACTTGACCACTGACAAGATTTCTCTAGAAAATGCAGTGACCCAGGCTGCTGAGGAGAAAAAAGCTTTGTTAAAGGATCAAGAGGCCACAATCAAGGCCAAGATCAATGCCTATGCCAGGAAGATGATAAAAAGCGAAGAGTTAATGGTTCAAAGGGTGAAGTCTGATATGGTTCTCCTTTTTCATGAAAAAATCCCGAAGAGGACCCTGGGGGACTTATGGCTCTATGTAGATGATGATGACCTTCCATTTTATAAATGGTTGATGAGGGATTTTCCGGTGAGTCCTCATCTGATAATGAAGAGAAGACCGGAGAGAGCCCAGGCGAAGAGGAGAATGATCCCAAGGGCAAGAGAGTGGTCGAAGGGGGGAGCGACATCAAGGGCAAGAAGGTAGATGAGGGTGAGCCATCTTCAAAAGCTCAACCTTAATTTATGGTGTACTTTGTTTATCTTTTACTCAAACTAAAGTCCTTGGAAGGCCAAGGCATTCTTTTTGTTGTGGTGTCCGGTATTATTCGGACAGATTTTTGTGTTGTACCCTAAGTTGTTCGAAAGTCCTTGGAAGGCCAAGGCAATCTTAAGTTGTTGAATGAATGTTTCTATTTTGTACAACCATCATTTTCTTTCATTATTTGTTTTAGTTTAGATAGCTAGATTTTAAGTAGCTTTTAGTTATTGCATTGTGAGAGTGTTGAGATTCTCCGGCTAGAGTTTAAATAACCCTTAGATCTTTCAGTCCGGGTAGTATGACAAGAGATAGAACTTTGAAATTTTTTGAAGAAGGCATCGAATTTTATTCAACCATCCGGACACCTCACTAAAACCTCCCCGTGCCATTAGGGAGGAAAGAGTATGCCCCCAAATATTTACATGGAAGTTCAAACAAGTAAATATTTTACATAAGTGTTATTCCAAGTACATCCGAAGATGCTCAATATTCCAAGGATGAGTTAGAACCCTGCCATCTTTGTCTTCCAACCAATAAGTTCCAGGCTTGATTCTTTCAACCACAATATACGGACCCTCCCAGGTAGGGGCCAGCTTTCCGAAGAACTTTTCTTTAAGTATGTAAGAAGACCTTCCTTAATACTTTGTCTCCTGGTTGGAAATCTCTTCTTGTAACTTTAGAAGCAAACCTGCTTCTCATCAAGCCCTGATAGTGTGCCACTCTTAGGCAGGCTTTAACCCGTCTTTCTTCTATTAAATCAAGTTGATTTCTGATGGCCATCTCATTAGCGTGTCCGGAGAAGTTGTGAACACGAAAAGAAGGGAGTGTCTTCTCTATGGGGGCTACTGCATCCATTCCATAGACCAAGGCAAAGGGAGACTCTTGTGTTGCAGCCCCAGGTGTTGTCCGGTAGGCCCACAAGACTTCTTGTAGATAACTAGGCCACTTTCCAGCAGCCCCTTCCAGATTCTTCCTTAAACCGGACAGTATGGTCCTATTAGCCACTTCAACTTGCCCATTAGCTTGTGGGTGGAAATGCGAAGAAAAACAATGCTGTATACCCCTTGAGGCACAGAAGCTTTCCATTTCTCTATTGTCAAACTGTGGCCCATTGTCTGTTGTTATTTTCTGTGGGACACCAAATCTACAACATATGTTGGACATAATGAATTTTATGACAGCTTTTGATGTTGTCCCTGCCAGGGGGGCTGCTTTTATCCATTTTGAAAAGTAGTCAATGGCCACAATTATAGTTCTACGCCCTCCGGACGCCACAGGGAGAGGCCCTACTAAGTCCAACCCCCATCGAGCAAAAGGGATGGGCTCAGAAATTGACTCCAAAGGAATGGCTGGTACATGAATTTCATTGCTGTACCTTTGGCATGGGTCACACCTCTTCATCAATTCCTTAGTATCTTTCATAATCGATGGCCAATAATATCCGGAGAGTAATACTCTTCTTGTTAAAGCTCTAAACCCACAATGGGCTGATCCCTCACCATCATGCAATTCGGAGAGGACCACTTGTGACTCATTATCCCCTAAACAACGTAGGAGAGGTTTACTATAGGATTTTTTGTACAACACTTCTCTCAACATAATGAAACCACGAGCCTTGTGTTTCAATGTTCTGGCTTGTGATTTATCTGAAGGCACAATACCATCGGACAGATATTGTATGAGAGGAGATCTCCAGTCTTGAGGCCGATTCACTTGTATTTCAAAAACTTCCTCTTTTTCACCCTTACTAAGTTGAATAGAAGGGCTTTCAAGCACATGGATCCATGGGTAGGACTCCGTATATGCTATTGTTGCCAATGAGTCTGCTAGCTCATTTTCTGCCCGGGGAATGTGCTCATAGACAACAGCTTTAAACTTTAGCGCTTCATTTTTGAGGAGGAGTAAATACTTGACCAACTGCTCCTTTCTAGCCTCGGATTGGCCTAAGGCATGGTGGACAAGCAACTGAGAGTCACTTAGTAGCTTGACCCTTTTAGCCCCACAGATGTGGGCCAACTTTAACCCAACTATAGCTGCTTCGTATTCGGACTCGTTATTAGATGCCCTCAAAGCAAAAGAAATAGCCTGGTACATACTATCTCCATAAGGGGAAGTTAAACATATTCCTGCACCACATCCCATAGTGCTAGATCCACCATCTGTTCGGACGATCCAGACTTTCTTGTTTTTTGTATCAGTAGCTTGCTCCGAATCCCTATTAGAGTGGAATTCAACCAGGAAATCAGCCACTGCTTGGGCTTTTACCGCTGTCCGGGGAGCAAAGTCTATGTCGAAGTCCCCCAACTCTACTGACCACTTAGTCATTCTGCTCGAAATGTCTGCTTTTTGAAGGACATTCTTTAAAGGGAAAGATGTCCGGACGATGATAGGATGAGCCTGAAAGTAAGGCCTCATCTTTCTTGCAGCTATCACCAGAGCTAACGCCAGTTTTTCGAGTTTCAAGTAACGCCTCTCAGCATCAATCAAGCTTTTGCTGATGTAGTACACTGGGTAGGGACACCCATCGGCCTCTCTTACCAACACAGCACTGATGGCACAACTTGAAACGGCCAGATACACAATAAGAGTCTCCCCATCAACTGGTTTGAACAAAGTTTTGGGAGAGGAAAGATGTTTCTTGATTTGATTGAATGCCTCATCACACTGCGGGGTCCATTCGAACCCCTTCGCACCCTTCAAAGTTTGAAAGAAAGGAGCACACCTGTCCGAAGACCTCGAGATGAATCTGTTTAAGGCAGCTAATCTCCCCGTTAATCGTTGTACTTCTTTGATGTTTCGAGGAGGTTCCATCTGGAAAAGAGCATTCAACTGATCCGGATCGGGCTGTATTCCATGCTCACTTATGATATACCCTAAGAATTTCCCGGACTGCACTCCGAAAACACACTTTTCAGGGTTTAACTTTAAATTTACTTTTACCAAGTTGGCAAAAGTTTCTCAGAGGTCGGACAAGTGTAGCTGCTCATCCATACTCTTCACCATCATATCGTCAATGTAAACCTCCATATTTCTTCCAATTTAATCAGCAAATGCCTTGTTGACTAGCCTTTGATAAGTAGCCCCAGCATTTTTCAAACCAAAAGGCATCACCTTGTAGCAATGTAGACCCATATCAGTGACAAACGTGGTATGCTCTTGATCTTTTGGATCTACTTGAATCTGATTGTACCCGGAGAAGGCATCCATAAAGGAGATCAGCTTGTTTCCAGAAGTAGAGTCTACTAACTGATCTATCCGGGGGACCGGATATAAATCTTTTGGGCAAGCTCTATTGAGATCGGTGAAGTCGATGCACATGCGCCATTTGCCATTCTTCTTTTTTACCAGGACAGGATTGGCAGTCCACAAAGGGTATTGAGATTCTTTAATATGCCCTATCTTTGTGAGTCTGTCAACCTCTTGTACTATGACATCAGCCTTTTCTTTCGAGAAAGCTCTTCTCTTTTGAACCATTGGTGCCACGTCTCTCCGGACATATAGGTGATGGGATATCACCTCTGATGGAACTCCAGTAACATCAGCATTGCACCAAGCAAAAACGTGCTGATGGTCTTTCAAAAATTTCAACATCTCTTCTTTCAACATTGGTGGCATCTTGGACCCTATCTTGACACTCTTTCCTTCTTCCAAATAATGCGTTTCAACCTCTTCAATTGGAATTAACACTCCAGGGGTCTCTCTGGGGTCATCAATTTCACCCTCACCCCCAGAAAGGCCCTCAAACTGCTATTGATCATTTATACGGACTTCCCCCAGCGTTCGAGGAGCCAAGGCAATGGCATAGCATTCTCTTGCAATCTTTTGGCTGCTCCGGACAACTCCAACTTGCCCCTGAACAGCATATTTTAAGCACTGGTGGACTATTGAAGCCACTGCATGCATCCTAGAGAGCCAAGATCTCCCCAGAATAGCATTATAGCAAGTGGGACAATCCACCACGATAAAGAGTATTCTAACCATTTTCTTGAAAGGGCCCCTGCCCAATAACACCTCTTCTTGAAACTCTCCGATCACATCGGCTGAGCTGCCTGTGAAGCCCACGATTGACCTGTCCGACTTTTGAATCACTGCTGGATTTTTCATTTTCTTGTAAGTGGTTAGGAAAAGGATATTGGCTGAGCTTCCAGTATCCACCAGAATTCGCCTTATTTATTGCCCCATATAGATGCTCCTATGACAACAGCATCCTCATGAGGGCCAACAATGTCCCTCAAATCATCCTCATCAAAGAATATGAATGGGAATGAGTTTGGTGACTGATAAGATGTCATGCCTCCTTCTAGCTGGGAGGCTAAATTATGAACATGCCTCTTTCTCGAAGAAGCAGTAGGAGCTGTCATAGAGTCCCCTCCGAAAATTGTAAGTGACTCAAAGAATTTAATGAGCCCGGAGACCGACCTAGAACATTCCTCTATAGCACCCACCCTGTTTCGAGTTGGATCAGGATCCAAGTACTCAGAATCCACATCAAACCTTTCAACTATGACTATGGCCCCCTCTGGGGCAGCATTACTTGGACCAACCCGGTGAGTGTTGTCAGGCCTGTTGCCTCCTCTTCTCTTAACGTATGCTCCCAACTTTCCCCTTTCAATCAAGTTCTGAACCTCTTGCTTCAACGCTATGCAATCATCAGTGGTATGGCCAATATCATTGTGATATTGGCAAAAGGAGTTGTTACGATGCTCTATGGGAGACTGCAAGGTTGCCGGTCTCCGGTAATGCATCTCATCTTTTGTTTTATCGAAAATGGCGGCCACACTTTCTTTGAGCTCTGCGAACCACTCCGGTTGGACCCATGGCCCTCTTTTGTTTCTGGATTGTTGACTTTGAGCAGGAGCAGCTGGCTGAGACTGAGCTTTTGCCCTACCATGCCCCTGTCCGGTTTCTCTTACTTTGTTCCCGGACTAGTTTTGATTTGGAGTTGGTGCCACCGGGGTGGATCTCACCTGTCTGTGCACCCTGGTTTTCTTTGTTTCATCAACGTTTATTTGCTTGCCAACTTGATTTAGCAATCCTCCCCAGGTCATAGCCTTCTTTCTGGTCACCGAATCAGCCAGATTGCCTGGGTTCAAACCTTGCCTTAGGGATGCTATTGCCACCTGTTCGAAGCAATCAGCCAACCCATTCTTTGTGTTCACAAAACGACTTATGTACTCTTTCAAGGACTCATTTGGCTCCTGGGCACAATGTATTATTGTGTCTCTATTGCCCTTTGGCTCCTTACTCCCTACAAACTGCCTTCGAAAGGCCACCCAAAACGTATCAAAATCTTTAATACAACCATGAGGCAGGCTGTTGTACCATTTCAGAGCACTCCCCGTAAAATATTGGAAGAATGCCCTACAAAGTAGTTTATCATCGTCATCAAAGTTCATCATGAAGTTCTTGAATTGCTCCAGATGATTGTCCGGATTAGTACTGCCATCGTACTTCTCCATTTTCGTGCTATCAAACCTCTTGGGGAGGTTTCCGGACAGAATTTTAGAAGATAGTGGAGACTGCCTCCAATTCCTTCCACGACTGAACACAGTATCCTCGTTTGGAGTGGCAAAGATACCTGGTTCATCGTGGAAAGCAAAAGGATCCATCAGCATCTTGTCTGTATACGTCCGGTGGTGAGATGACCCCTTTCCAATATGCCTTTTCATTCTTCCATGGTGGTCTCTTTTTCTTGAATATTTCTTCACTTGCTTTTGCTTTTTCCTGGTTCGACCCTCATCGCTGCTAGAGGACAAGGATTTTTCATTTCTCTCACTGTCCGAAGAGCTACCTGAAGATTCTGAGCTTGAGTCAGAGCTCTCCACAGGCTTGGACCGGTGAGACTTTTTAGAACTGGCATGTGTCTTTTTGGTGCTCACATGAGTTTTCGAAGCCTCAGGCTCTCCAGGGTTGTCGGTATGATGAGCAGCTGATGCTTTGGATTTTTCTTTCACGCCTATCTTGGCCTTTTCAGCCCTCGGAGCTTCTATTTCAGCCCTCAGCCTATCACGCTCTTCGATGGTGTACTCATCATTCTCTCCCACCACTTCGAGCAAAGCTGGTAGCACTTCTGGATTGTCCGGATTCATTCGGACAGAATTTTTTAGCTGGTTTTGAATGCTTGATTCAGGCACCGTCGCCTCCCACTGTGGTCGCCAATTTTGTGAGGATAATAACCGCCTGAGGGTAGGCTAGTAATTTCAGCTGGAGTTTTAAAGTGGTGTATGTGTGTTTAATGGTGGTGTGTGGGTGTTTAACGGTTAGAGTAGAGAGTAGAGAGATGATTAAGCAGCTTGGTAGCAGTTAATTCTCATTATCCATAGTTAATGCTGGTGGTTGGGTATTTATAGTATGATGTTTGGGCCCTTATGGGCTTTCGGGTCATGTTTAATGGACCCGGGTCATGATTAAAGACCCATGAGCTCTAAGCAGGAGAGCAAGTAGCTTAGTCAGGAAGTGTTTAGGTTTTTTAGTACTTTAGTCATAGTTCGAACAGTCTTAAGTTTATAGTGTCCAAAGTAATCTGTCCGGAAGTGATCTGTTCGATTTATGTCCTTGTAGCCTGTCCGGTTTTCGGAGAGACTTAGACTGATTTACCCTTCCGGGGAGCATGCTGAATTCGGACTCATCAATTAAAAAAATAAATGTGTTGATTATGCAGAGTATAAAAAAACTCTATCGCAAGTGTTAGCCCCAAACTAAGACTAATTATGTTCATCGTGTGAATTATATCATCGAACAATGTCTAAATATACATCAATCAATTATGGTCCCAGTAAACTTCATGGCTTATATTTTATGGCAAAAGTTTTCTTTATATATGAGTACTAATATATCGGACGCGCATATAAATTTGGTAATAAGGAACAAACTTCTCCAAACAATACCATAATCCCTAATACCATTAAAATATCTACTACACTTGCCTTTAACTCTTCTTAGTCCAATGGGGATATTTAAAAATAAGGAATATTGATGATGGTCGTTCTCTTTTAAAGACTTATGGGTTCAAAACTTCTGACCCAAAAACCAAGGTTGTTGAGGGAAAATTTAAATTACTGAGAACAAAGGTATTGATCTTCCTTCTACTAAAATCATGAAGCTCGGATTATCTTATCTGAAGAGAAAGCATGATGACCCTAAGGTAATGCATCAACTCATTTTACCAGGGTAACATTTAAGAATATTTATTCATTAAATTATTAACTCTTAATTATAAGAATAAAGTGGGATCATGTTGGGGTTTATACATCTAAATGTATTCTTGTTAATCATGAGTTACACCACGAAGGCCTTAACTTATACATGAAATCTCCCTCAAACATCGTGAAAATGGTTATTATTACAAAGTGTGGTCCTCAAATTATTGAGAATATACCTCATTCTAATGGGAATAAAAATGATAAGTTTCTTAGAAGTTATCTTAGGTTAGGTAACCATGAAGAACAAAAGGCTAAAACTTCTAACTATTTAAATCGACTAATTAGGGTTGCATTAATGAAGGTAACTTATTGGGTAAAAAAGGCAAGCAAGTTCAAACGATGGAAATGGGATTCTATTGAGGGATCCAAGGTGAATAAATACATGACTTGCGGAAATTTCTTATGAGCAGTCACCCAAAAGTTTGGTTGACGCACTTGCCAAAAAAATTCACTTGCCCCAACACCATTGGTCTTGAAGATATTGATGTTAATATTACTATTCAATGATATCTTGGTTACAAATCCAGTCACTCCAATTGAGGTAATTATTGTTAAGAAGTTTGATGGGGGTCAATTGCTAGAGTTTTCCCATGGTAAATGACTAGGAATTTTCTCATAGAGAAAGTATCATAGTTTATTTATCACTTATTTAATTATAGACGTTCGAGAGGGCTGCCAACTAATCCTTTTTTTATAGTCGGAAAGAAGACAAATGAAATTGGACATTGATGTGGGTATTATTCCTTGTATTTTTCTTCAACTTTATATCTTGATTTTTTTTTAATATATTGTTGTTTTTTACCTTTTTAGTGCTTTTGAAATAGTACATCAAAATTCCTAAAGCTTTTCTCCATTAATTTCATATCTTCAACCTTTTTTTGAAGTTTTAGTTAAGCTTTTTGAGATTAACCAAAAAGTGAAAGGTGCTTCTATTAAAAAAATAAAAGCACTTAAAAGTGTAGGTTCATAAATTTGAAGAAAATTAATAATTAAATTATTAACTTGAATATGCCAATGAAACTTTTCCTAAGATACAAAAACATCTAGCAATATCTTGAAATTTCGGAAATAACATGAAGTAAGAACCTTCTACCTTAATCCTAACATGAATCTTGTATAGCTATAAAGGATTTTGGACGATTTTAAGAATGAAAAATACTTTAGAGAAGTTGACCGCTTGAAGAATGTTGAGTTGTTGAAGAAGATGGAAGTTCATGGGGTATTAATTGTTAATATAACGACAAATGCTTATGAAGTAAACTTAATTCTTAAATTTCATAAAGAGCATACAAAAGTAAAATTAGATTATATATCGACTTTTTTCACAACCACCGTAAATCAGTATATCTTTATTAGACTAGTCGTTTTAGTCACAATAAACTTCTTTGAGATTTATAAAAATAGGAATTATGTGGTGCCTCTCTCCACCTCGAAGATGAAGATGAAAATATCGTTATTCTTCCTCTAATCACTACTGTTGAGGTATAAGTCATTTTTTCGTAAGGTTTGAGAATGGACTTCATACTTTTACTGTAGTCATGACTGTAAATTATCCTATTTGTGCAACTCGGTCGTATAGTTTTTTGAATTTCCTCCTATAATTTATGTTGAGAATTTTAAGGTTAATGTTCATAATGAACAAACGGTTCCCCCCACTTCCTCCTATAATTTATGTTGAGCATTTGATATATAACTGTTATTATTTTTTTTCTATTTTTTGTAAATGAGTGCATTCTACTTCAGTTTTTGTTGAAAAATATGTCAAGTTTATGTTTCATATTAAATTTATTTAATTTTGTTTTTGTTGTTTTATTTTAAATATTAGCCTTGTCGTTTGATCTCTCTGACTAACTATGTTTATCTTTTTAGAAATTATAACCTTAATGATGCAAGGTTTCGTTAAATCCTTAGGTTTAAGAAAAGCAATACACTTCCAGTAGCCTCCATTAAAGTCTTATTAACTGCGAGAGTTCTTACTTCATTAAAGACTCATAAAATCCTCAACATAGATAAACACAATGCACTACCAGTAACTTCTATTAAAGTCGTATTGAGTCACGATAGTCCTTAGTGTATGAAAGACTCAGGAAATCCTAAAGTCAGAGGAAAATAATGAATAGATCATAGCTTTACTAAAGTCTTATTTAGTCATGAGACTCTTTAGTGCATAAAAAATTTGATCAATCTTCCCCTTGAAACAAGGTAATGTACAGCTTTAGTGGATGATTACATTTATGATCATCCATACATTTTGTTTTTTATGGGATTGCATAGACCTCTTAGTGTTTATGACTACATTTATAATAGTTTAAAACTTATTTTTTTTGTTGAGGTTCTTGATAGCTCCCTAATTTACTTTGGACTACATTTAGAATCATCGAATACTTGTTGGTTTAAGATTGAGAACTCATTAAATTTCTTTAGACTACCTTTAGAATTTTCCAGGTTTTAGACTAAAGTAGCATAAAAGTTTTTTAATGACACGTACATCATTAAATCCTTTTTGCGCCATCATGGTATGAAAGAGTGTACCTTAGAAGAAGGATCAAGACTTGTCTAAAGAGTGTGAGATGATTATATTCAGAGCAACTAACATTCTTAAAATAATTTGAATTATTTGATGTTATATGGTGGCTCTGTTTCAACCATGTTTGGCAGGTGGATGATCTTATATTACCTTCTCACTTGCAATATATACCTTCCCGATCTCAAGCCAAAAGTACAATAATTTGGATAATATTTAAGTTAAATCTTCTGAATTTTGCAGAGATCGCGGTAAGGTATGGCTGGTGATGTTTATCTTGATTGTTTGTGAGCCACATGGGGTTGAAACATTCTTGTTGACTAGACTTTGATATGTTATCCTGACATTTTCGAGCCTGAAGGGCATAACTTTTTAGCAATGTAAATTTCATTATGTGATAAAAATGATATGTTTCAGATTGGTTTCATGTATCAAGATCTGATTGTAACCTGAATATGCATCCAATGATATCATATTTTTCTATAAAGTTGCATCCACGGGGTTAGTAAAAATGGATCATCCAAATGTATTTTATTCAAAATAAAATCAACATACCTACTTCACTTGTCATTCATTTTCTTGACTAACATAGGGTTGGATATTACCACCGGGTAGAATACTTCTCAGACATGTCATACTTTATTGAGCCTGTCCATCTCACTTATTATCACTATAACCTTCTTCTGAGATAAATGTCTTATTTTTTGCTTGATGGGACAAAACATATTATTTATATATAAATTGTTCCATATTATTATTATAGTGACTCATATTACATCATGAGGAAACCATGAAAATACAACCAATTGTTTTGATAGAAAATTTAGTGAATGAGGTTTGTAGTTGGTTGTTATGTCTCAACCGAGATGAAATATGTTTTCTTATATTTTTACGAATTCCATATCTTCCTGTAACTCGACTATGTGATAGGCCTTTTAAGATAATTCATATCATCAATGATGAATTGGGACCCTAATAATAATTATTTATTAAGACCATGAAGGCTGAGTAACACTTCTTTGTTATTCCTTGATTGCTTCTGATTAGTCCAACCTTGTTGTTGATTATATACTGAAGGCATTATTATTTTTACTACCATTTAAGTGTTATAGCTATCATTTTAGATATTTAATACTTTTTTGTACTTAACCTGAATTTAATATACAATTCTATAATAATATCTAAAATATGGTCAACCAACTATGTAAGCGTATTTTATCAAAATATTACTTTAGAAAAAAAACATCATAAGCTTATGAGAATTTTATCTATCTTTCACAATTTAAATTTTAAATTTTATAAGAATAAATATGTATCAAAACAAAGATTCATCTTAAACCCTTATTTTTACATAAAGAAGGCATGCTCGAGTTTGAACTTTAAATCCAATTTTATGTGTTAGATAAATTTAAAGGTTTTTATCATTGTTTAATATGTTATAACCAAAATTTAGACCCGATATTACATTATATGTTTCAAAGAGAGAAAGCTCTGCTAGATATTTGTTCGAAACCCGAGTTTTACGATATAGATTCATTCGTCAGATTCATTATTGAGTACGTGTAATATATTTGATAAAGATTTAATTCCACTCTATTGATTGTGTGAGATACCGAGAGCTAGCGATACTGAGGAATATATTCACGATACTGATTTCTTAATAGTAAGTTTTCGTATATTTTATTTTTCTAATTAGTTATAAACTTACTATAATGTGCATTTTCTTGAGTTAAGAATTCTTTTGCGGTTGTGAAATATTTGGAAAGTTGATTTTATAGTTTGTATATATGGTTTTAAAATATGTGTGACGGTGAGACAAGATAATGCAAGACGCGTAGTATTTAATGCGAGACGTTGAATAAATACCATACAGCTCGCATGTGGTACATACTAAAGATACTTGAAACACGTATGCATGCATAATGCTGATATATGTGAGACTATAACATATTTTTTATTATATATGCGAGCCTATAACATGTATCATATGATACGCAAGATTTGTTCATGCATCATGGATGTGAGACCCGTGTATTCTTTTTATCTCAGATTCAAGACATATTGGTATTATATTGATCGATGCGATATTAGGCATGTATATTATACGAGACATGTTGCTTATTACGTTTTTTTAATTGTGCAATATAGGTAGTAAATGTTTAGACCTCGAGTGTGCATTTTAAAACAGAATTATCAAACTAAAATTATTCATCTTAGTGAGTTTGAAAACTTTGAAAGTATTAAAAAATTATGTTGAAAGTAGTTGAGATATATTGGTTAAGTAAGTAAAGTATGAACTAATGTTCTGGTGATAATACGAACTATTTACTCACGATTGAGACGAATTTTGTGGGTTTGGTAGCATTTTTTTATGTTGAGCGTTTAAAAAATATCAATTTTCTTATAAAATAAAATGTGGTTGATAAAGTTGTTGAAGCATGCGTACATATTCTAGCTAAAATTTATTTGAAGCCTCAAATAATCAATTAATTAGTGAGGGGAGTAGTTATGGTTTAAGTGTTTTTATCATAAAAAAAAACAACCTGCTACTACTGGTTGGGTTGATGTTATTACATATGTTGGGCAAGTTTTTTTTATCAATGTGCTACAACTCTAAGGTTAGATTTATGTAGTTATTCCTTAGAGCATGGTTTTTGTTTGAAGTATAAGTAGAATCATAGATTTAAAATAACTGCTTATTGCGAAAACAAAGTCTTAAAGGAATGTAAATGTAGAATTTATGGACCAATTGACTCGTCCACCAGATTCATGGTCATCAAGTGGCTTGTTAACCTGCATATTTGCAACCCTGATTTATGTAGGAAAGATTTTATATCTGAGCTGATTGCTACAGAGATTCAAAATTTTATTATATCATGCAATTTTGTAACAATGAAAAGTGTAAAACCGTTTGTTGAATAGGATTACGGTTTAGATATTTCTTATCATCTCTCATGGAATGATTTAGATAAATCTAGGAGAGGAATTTGCGGAATAGTTCTACTTCGTTTAATTTAGTTAAAGGATACTTTAAAGTATTGAAAAGTCGTGATATTATGACTGACTGTCATTTGGAATATACTCCAAGAAATGACTTTAACAATTGTTTCATAAAAGTCATGTCTTGTCTTCAAGGTTTTCATTCTTACCGTCTATTTTTATATGTCGATGAAACATTTTTTACGGACAATCATAGAATAGTATTGCTTTATGCTATAACAAAAGATAGTAAAAAATGATAAGTTTCATTATTTCAATTTATTATTTATGAAATTATCTTTTTAATATTATGAGAAAAAACTTCTTCGGCCCAGTGGTGCTATGACATTTTCTCCAACCAAATAATAAGTTTCATTTGTTAAAAGGAAACGATATGGTGTTATGGCATCTTCTTCGGCTGAATCTTTTAAACATCAAATTAAAGATCTATGTAGTTTACTTATTTTTGAATTAATTAACAAAATTAGCGTCTTACATATGATTCAAGTTTCACGATGTTATTCAGATGGAATAAGTTGGAGCACTAAATTATGTCATGAGTATGAATTGAAGTTTAAGCCTAATATTGAAACAACTCGTTCGTGGCTAGTTTGTAAGTTTTCGGCAACCATATTTGAAGTTTTTTCTTAACATGTTATGGTAGTAGTTTACTAGATTCAAGATTTTTCTTATAGTGATGGTAACAAGATTTTTTTTCCATATTCTCATGCTTTTACTGCTATACATTAGACTCATGAAATCCTATGACATTGATAGAGCCATTTTTTACTGTCGGTAATTACAAGTCAACTTACTCTTTTAGTATATCTGCTTTAACTAATTCTAGTGAAGGATCAAGCTCTAATGAAGCACCGGAAAATTCTGCCTCCTAATTTGAAAAAAAAAGTTTGAATGCCTAAGAAGAAGTGTAATCCGTCTAAAGGATAAATAACAAGCCTGCATATGAAGTGTAACCGTTGTCAAAATTAAGTCATAATAAAAGACTTATGAGAAACTGTTTAAATGATTAAACATTTAATTATATATATATATATATATATATTGTAGTTTTAATGTTACAATGTTTATTTTAAGACTATCAAAGTACTAGTAATTTTTTTATGTTATAAAGTGTATCTTAATGGTTTCCGTAATAAGGATCAAGTTTTATTTTTTTACAATTAGATGTGATACCAAGTTTAATCTTACTTGAAATATATGTATAGATCTAGTATTATGCGGTAGATGCAATACCAAGATTAATATTGTTTTATCAATGCAAGACTACGTTAAGGTTGTCAGTCCTTGCGAGAACCTCTCTATTATTATGGCGAGACTATATTTGGCATTTTAGAAAGTTGTGAGTCTATCTTTACAGTGTGTAAAAATGTGAGTCTATTTGATAAAGGCATGCGAGAATCAAACAAATACAAAATTATACTATTGGAAAACCTTCAATGTTTGAACTATGTAAGACCAGACATGAGGGACATGCATAACAATGCGAGACGAAAATGATAACATACAAGAAAAATGTGAGACCCTTTCAATAAATAATGCGAGAATATCTTTGGAATTTGGGAAAGATGAAAGTTTATATATAAACATATACACACTCTAACAAATACAAAAAGAGATTATCGGAAAAACTTCAACATTTAAAGTACGCAAGACTAGACAAAAGGGATATGCAAAACAATGTAGGACGAGAAAAATGTCAGATATTAAAGATGCAAAACAATTCAAACTGGAAAACAATATAAGTTCATAATTTCAACTCTAAAATACAAACAAAATATTTAGAGTTGAACTAAAAAACACACAAGATAATAACAAAAACATTCAAATAACTAAAACAAACTTTCAAACATAAGAAGAAAAGTCTTTTTCATTACACTCTTCTTTTTCATCCTCTTTTTTATTCTCTTCTTCGTCATCCACCTCCCTAAATTTCCTCTTTTTGATTCCATAAGCAGCACAAGGTGATTCATTTGGGTCGTTTTCATCTTTAGAATACTCAAAAGGTTTTCGAGAATAATTTTTACTAGCAAAAAATACAATCTCATCTTCATAAAGATATGATGAATACTTATTGGTTGTTGTCATTTTCTAGGGTAAATATCATTATGGTGACCACTCAAGTGATGATAGATAATCATAGTTATTGAAGCTAGACACATCATCATATAAGACAACTACTGTATTTTTACTTAAACATGGTTTAGACTAGAAGAAAGAAGACACGAGACCATTTTAATTTGGACATGTGAGACCAGATCAAAATAATTATGTAACTAATACACTGAAAACATGCGAGACTATCCTAGTTAAAACATGCGAGAGCGGAGAAAAATAAGATATAAGCCTACAAGGAATATAAAAGATAGTACTATTAATATTACACGCGAGACTACTGTAATTAACATGTGTGAGACTATAACTTGCAATAGTTTACAAAAAAATATTATGTTTGTTTAAAACATATATTACTTACAAAATACTTAAGTTTATAAAATATATAGCATCGCAAAATAGTTCTCTTCTAATGAGCGTTTGTATAGTCATCATTAAGAAATAAAAACATATTTATATTCTTCGATATGTACACATGTCTTCACTGTATTTTTTGGAAACAAACTCATTACCGTATTTACAAACAAAAGTGCCACAAACGCTTCATAAATTATATTGTGGGATATCTATTTGTGTATTCACCTTATTATTTTTTCTCGTTGGTATGAGGAAATGTGATAATACGAGACTTATAGTACTTATAGTGGTCCATCAATATTTTTTGTTTTGTTTGGTGTGTATTTATTGATATTGAATAATAGGTTATAGTTTGTTGTTACTCATGTTTCAATTTAAACAATCCACAATGTCCAATATTTCATTGTATCTTTCTAGATGGTGCATACTGGAACCAACAGATAATACTAACAATTGGCTTAATAAGGAATACATCATCAATAATTGATGTTAGATCATCCTTTATGGTCACTGAATTTTGCATTAAGACAAAGGATTACAAACATGTTGTTTAATAATAAATAACTTATTTTAGTTATACTTAACGTTGTACGACCAAAACGTTGTATTGCGTGGAATTTATCTAATAATTTCCCATAAAAAATTGGCACAATACTTGATACTTATTTTTTTAAACGTCTTATGAATCCAAGCGCTAATAATCTACCAAATGATAAGTGGAGGACATGTTATAAAGCAAGCAAGACTAAGCAATGTTATAAATACCTTAGGCGAGACTGGGTAAATTTGATAATATGAGACATGAGTTATTGAAAACATGTGACTACAGACAACAACTACATACAATATTAGGTCAATATTATAATGAAAGACTTGTATTTATAGAATAGATGAAACTTGTATTAAAACACATGCAAGACAGACTCACTTTTACCTTATAGTCTAGGTTACTTTCATTAGGTAGCATCATCAGATCACTTATACGGTCATTTCTTCAGTATGATGAATATGATGTTGGACAATACCATACAATTGGATCATCTTATTTTTTTTGTTCTTTGTATTGTAGCCACTTTATGGTATTCATGGACATCAATCAATTGATTTATTGATGTAATTATTTACCAATCATTCAGCAACTTCCTCTTGGATCTCATATTGTGTTTCCTCAAAAGCTGGTCATTTATCATCCTCTTGCACTTGTATTTTTCTTCTTTGAAATATTTGAGACATATGTAAATTGAGATGCGAGACATTTGTGTGAAGAATATACGAAACCATGTATCTATGAGTTAAACATGAGAAATTAGATATACATTAAGGATAAATGTGAGACATTAATATGTTTTATTTAGTTTGATATAAGACCCAATGTACATTAAGAAACTTTATGAGACCCTTTACCAATGGATAAAATATATGAGACATAATCACATGTCATTGAGATTTGTACGATACTTTTTATACATGAATGATATATGCGGGACCATTTATTCAAAACAAACATACGATCAAAATTTTTAAAAAAATAAGGGACACCAAGTAAAATAAACAGGAGAGATAAATTAAAAACAACATGAAATCCAGTCTTGTACAACCCTATAATATATGAAAATCTAGTGTTTTAGATCTCAAATGTATATAACAAGGTAAAACAAAATATATTCAAAGTTGAATCATACTCTACTTAAGATCTACTTACATCTTCATGAACTTGTATCACTCATGTTGTCTATGCCTTTTTTACAACAACTTCAGTAGTAGAATCTAGGGTAATAATTATTATTATATCATAGTTAATAAAAACAACCTCAATATCCTCCACAAGAAATGCCCAAGTATTTGGAAGGGTACAATCATCCTCAATATTATCAATCTCCTCATAAAATGATTATGTAGGTTGTATCAACCAGACATTAGTTTTTTTAAGGACAATGTCTTCTGGATGATGTATCAGCTAATGCTAATGAAAATATTTATCTTTTGCACTTTAGTGATGTTGGTTGTTGGGGTTGTCCATGTTGGGGTTCTTTTGGTTATGGACTGATTGGTTCTTGTTCTGGTTGGTGTTTTGGTGGTTTTCTAGTGAGAATGAGTGGTGTGGTTTTTAGTAAGATTGGTTCGAGTTCTGGTGAGACAGGTGGGATTTATGGTGATACTTGTGGAATAATTTGGTTTGCTTAGTGTTCTGATAGGACTCATGAGATTGTGTGGTCTGGTTGGTTGACTGATGTGACTGATGGATTCAATTAGTCTGGTTGGTTGACTGGTGGTAATTCTGGTAAGAATATAGGATTGGTGGGATTTCTAGTGAGGCTAAGCGTAATGGTAGGTTCAATTGATCTGGTTGGTGTTCTGCTGAGACTGGTGAGATTACTTTTTTTGGTTGGTGTTCGGGTGGTACGGGTATGATTTCTTTGTTGGATGGTGGTGATGGTACTAATTCATTTTGTTTTGGATCATAAAGAGGTAAATATTGTGTCTGTCAAGGTTTTGAAATTTTAGCTGCTAACGTAACTCGATTATCAAGATTATCTTTATTTTCCACCTACATAAACAATACAAGATATTTTATACATGGAAAACAAGGTATATACAGATGCGATACTATAACAGGGAAATATTAGATGTGTGAGACCGTAAAAACAAAGTTAATACGCGAGATGTGTAGATACTATCATTGATATAAATGCAAGACTGGAAGAGAAATATATACTTACAATTCCCTTTTCTCTTCAAAGTGAACGCTTCATAGATTTAAAACTAATAGACCATATGTATGTATTGATACGTCTTTTATGTTACAAATACTGAGGAAGAGAACTTTTCATATAAGCGATTCGACTTTTCTTGGATGTGGTTGTAGTGTTATTAGAGATGGTTACAGTATTTTTGAAGGAGGTTAGAGTCTTCCTTTTTGGTTGATATATTCACCTAGGGTGAAATCAATATCAAAGTCATCTCTCAAACCCCTAATTTCTGTTGGAGGTGTCCTGATTGCCGTTTTCTGTTTGTGGGCTAGTGTGTTTGAGGTGTTCTCGTTAGGGTCGGGGTTGTACTAGTTATTTTAGTTGTTCTAGTTGGTGATTGTCTGGGGTTTGAAGTCTTTTTTTAAATTTTTGTTGCTATGGAATTTATCATCTTCTTAGCCTTTGGCTCTGGTATATGAATTGGTTTGCCAACTGCATCATCTCCCAAATCATGCCCAATATCTTCATCCTCGTGAGATGCATTTATTTCCTCAAATGTGAGGATTAATTTAACTTCTTAAGCCTATAAAATGATTTAAAAATGCGAGACTATATCAAAATACTGCAAGAATACTACTTCAAATTAAGCATGTGAAACTAGTTCAATACAGCATGCAAGCCTCGTTTAAACAATAAATGTCAGTCTGGACCAAATAATATATGCGATACTAGTAAAATTAAACATGTAAGACTAATGTAGCTAATACTACATGCAATAGTATTTTAACTTAAACATGTGATACCTCATCATCTCTGAGCTGCTTCATCTTTTGAATGAAATCCAACTTTATTAATTTTGATTCAAATCCCCACCTTTTGTAGCATCTTGGAATCATGTGGGACCTTGCTTCTTGTTATGCAATGTTTGTATGCTCCATGATGAATGGAAGCATCAATACAACTATTTTTTACTTTTTTTAATTATACACCAATATGCTAACCATTAAAAATGCAAGATATTAAATAACTTTATCACATTTTTTGAAACAAAGGTTCAAATTGACCAAAGTAGTTTCTTCTTGATTGCTTCATACAAATCATAGTTATTTATTTTTGAAGGTATTTGAAATAAAAGATCATTGCTGTACCCAGTACATTTTCTGATACTAAATAGAATAATGTAGAGCACAAAAACATGATAAACAGAATTACCACAACCTTTACACATTAATCCCCGGTAGCAATGACTTTGTCTATTGCATCTCATAAAATACAACAACACGATAAGCAATAATTATTAAATATACAGTGTTAATACACCCCGCGATACTATATGAGTAAAATATTATAATGCAATTGATGCGATACTACTACAAACAGACCATACAAGACTTGAGCAAGATATTATAAGGCGATATTATATCTGATTAAACATTCGAGACTACTACTACTACTATGTAATGCGATACATGGTCCATCTTATTTACAACTGGAATATGTAATACTAATGTCACTAATAATGTGAGATCAATGATAAAATCATACCGTTGTCAATTATTTGATATTCATATTAATTTATTTACTCGCTTGAATTTTTTAGAAGAAGTATGTTTTGATGATCTTGGGTTTTTTTACCATCGGTGTATCTAAGTTTGAAGCCCCCTTTGGAGTTTAAAGGAATCTCCTCGCCCCTGTATTTCAAACCAAAAATAGCCTTCATATCTTTGGTAGTGAGTTTAACATGTTTGGACCCAAAGAGGAAAATGTCTTTTCATATCGAGTATTTCTTTATGATCTCGGTCAATATTTGATAATATTATTTCATCTGTAGATTCTCATTCCACAGATCATATGAAGCGTTCAATATTGTCTAGAACGAAGTTTTCTTAGCAGCTTTAATGTGTTAATGAGTAAGAATGATACTCTTCTCTTTTATCAAATTTAATATGTTTATTAGACCGGATCTAAAGTGCATGCTTTAAGAGAAATTTCTCCAACAACAAAACGCAGTACCAACTATAACAAAGAGACGAGACCGGGTATAAGAAACAAGGCGAGACGTGTTGATGAAATATGTGAGACTATATATAAGTAATATGGTCGTACTAGACATAAGAGACAGTAAAGACATGCGAGACACCCTCAAAATAAATATGTCATGCACAAGCACATATGAGAATATGCGATACCTGTGAAAAAATGAAGCACGTGTGTTAACATGCGATACAAGTGGAAAATACAGTTTACATCATGCAAAATAATGCGAGACGTGGCAATGAGAGACCAGAAGAAGGGGGATGTGGTGATATATCACATTTCCACCGAATGAAACCGAAAATGGTCACTCAAAACAGTAAAAAAAATAGGATATTAGACAATACAATCGACTGATTACTAAAATATAACACATCGAATGCAAAAAAATGAAAACTCTTCGTACTCTCAAATTGTGGAGTGATACATTTTTCGGTGAAATCATACTTCGAACGAAGAATCAGAATTCAAATCGAAATCCGCGAAAGTTGGATTGAGATTGACCCTTAATTTTTTGGTTCTTAGATTTAAGATGAAAAAAGAGAAAGGAGGAGATACATTCTTTTTGTCTAAAACATCATATTTATACGAATTAAGATATATTTATTCAATTATATGATTAAAAAAAGGAGAGACTTACCAATATATTTATACAAATATGCAGGTTTCGCATCTAGCACAACAAAACAGGTTTCGTATCTATCCTAACGAAGAAAGTTTCGCATCTTCTTCGCAAAACCCTTAAAATTTTTTAAAACTTTAAAAGTCGGTAACTTTTAAACCATAACTCGAAAAAACAATCTGAAAATACCGTTAGTTTTGTTTTTTTAAATAGAACAAACTAGTACTATTCATGATATGTTATGAATTACCGAAGTTTTTTTAGAACAAAACACGTTTCGCATCTATCAAAAACGTGTTTTTTGCATCTACTATTCGAGAAGAATTACACGTTTCGCAACTCTCAGTAGGTACAGATACAAAGGTTTCGCATCTTCTTCCTTGAGCCATTTTACTCGATACCAAAATCTTAGAAACTCAAAACAGACTAAAATCGACGAAAAACTAACTGAAATACAACAAATAAACTACATTAGCAACGTAAAAACCAGATAAATACCAAGAATCAGAAACAAAAACATATCTCGAGTACTTCTAGTATTCCGAAATCAAAATTCGACTTACCACACACAAATCCACTTATCTAAACATATATCCAAAATCAAACTTCAAAATCAACTGAAAACACAATAAAAACATATGAAAACAAAAGAAAAACAAGAAAATTGAGTAAAAAAATGAAAAATCGTCTAATATTAGAGGTATTCTATTCACGTATAGAGAGAGAAAGAAAATTGGGGAAAATGTGAAGTATGGGTCTAAAAAAACAAGGGTATTTAAGAAATTAGTGGGTCTTGAATGGTAAATATTTGAATCTTTATGGAAGAATGATGAAAATATGGGTCTTAAGCGGATAATAGTTTGGGTTTTGGTTCTTAAATGGTATTTTACCCTTAAAAAATTTATAGGTAATTTACCAATTTTGAATATTATATGATAAAAATTTATTTGATTGAATATTTATACACAATTCCTCTAATTTATTTATTTATAATATCTACTGTTATCGTTAAGTATTTATTTATTTTTAATATCTAATATAAATAATGTTTTTTTTTTACATTGAAATCATGAACTAGAACTGTAATATTAAATTGTTCTCACAGGAGAAAAAGAAACAACGAACTGAAAACAAAACAGAAGAACTAAAAGCTTATTCCTCTAACCTTGTCACGCAGCAGCCCGTTAAATAAATTTTACCATTCTAGAATATAGAAGGCGCACACTCGGACACAGAACACTGAAGCCCCCTATTATCATCCTAAAATACCCAAAATCCTGAAACCTAAACACCTTGTAGGGCTGTACATAACATGACCGAGGGCTCTACCAAAAAAGCAGTAACAAGAGAGAGCAGTCTAAATAACACTTCAATGGTGCAGCCCGTTGGCGTTGCACGTACCGTTTTGGGTGGCGTTCGGTGTTATACTTCCATTACTTGTTATACTTCCGTTACTTGTTCCATTTGTCAAAATCTTGCTTCCTTCAGCGACATGTTGCTTTTGCATAACAGCATCTAAGTTCCCTGCTGCTGCTGCAATGAGTCCCAAGAATACTGCCGAAGGCTTTGCAGGTCTGGACTTGAATTCAGGATGGAACTGAACTCCAACAAAGTAAGGATGACTAGGCAATTCAACAATCTCCATACGTTGACCAGTCTCATCTCTACCAACAAATTTAAGGCCAGCATCCTCAATTTTTGATATAATTTCAGGATTAATTCCATATATGTGCCGATGACGCTCATCAACGTGGTCAACATAGCCATACAATTTAGCAGATATGCAGTCCTTAGTGTTGAAGTAAATTGTCCTTGATCCTAAACGCATGGTTCCTCCCATGTGAGTGTTCGACCCCTCTGGCATGAATATTACACAAGGATTTTGTGTGTTAGGATTGAGCTCTGTACTATTTGCGTCATGCAGAGAAAGAACAGATCGAGCAAACTCGACAACAGCAAGTTGCATTCCTAAGCAAATTCCCAGAAATGGAATTTTATTTTCACGAGCATACTTTGTGACTAGAATTTTGCCTTGCACCCCTCTATCACCAAATCCTCCTGGCACTAGAATTCCATCAGCACCCTTTACAAGTTCCCATGCAGCCTTGTGAACATCAGGTGTCTCTTCTGCAGTACTATCTTCAAGATCCCCAGCTGCAACCCACTCTACTTTAAGCTTTCGGTGGCAATCAACAGAAGCGTGCAAAAGAGCCTTGAAAACAGAAAGATAAGAATCGGATAGGCCAGTGTATTTTCCAACCATGGCAATCTTAACACAATCTTTCAATGAGTCGCTAAGCCTGGTCCTAGCAGTCCATTCTGTCAAATCAGGCTCTCCAGCAACACCTAGAAGATTCAATGCTTTCAGGATTGCGTCATGCGCCTTTTGATCCCTTAATAGCAAAGGAACATGCCATATGTTTGGAACATCATATAGAGTGACAATGTTCTCTTCCGGTACATGGCAAAACTGAGAGAGCTTCCTCTTCACATTTTCATCAAGCACCTTTGTGCTGCGACAAACTAAAATATTTGGTGTTAACCCAAGGCCCCGAAGCCCTCCAACACTGTGCTGGGTTGGCTTTGTCTTCTGTTCACCTACGACATTGAGGACAGGTACGAGACTAACATGAACCAAGCAGAAGTTGCCGGGACCTACGCGATACGAAAACTGACCAAGGGCCTCAATATATGGCATAGATTCAATGTCACCTATAGTTCCACCCAGCTCAATAACACAAACATCAGCTGGACCTTCTTTTCCATCGACTGGGATCTTGGCTACACGTTCTATCCAATCTTGGATGGCGTCTGTAATGTGCGGAACTACCTGGACAGTCTTTCCAAGATAATCTCCCCTTCTCTCCTTGTCAATAACAGACTGATATATTTTTCCAGTTGTTATATTATTATCTCGGGTCAACGTGAGGCCTAAGAATCGTTCATAATTTCCGAGATCCAGGTCCACCTCGCCGCCATCATCCAACACAAAGACTTCCCCATGCTCAGAAGGAGACATTGTTCCAGCATCAGCATTAAGATAAGGATCAATCTTAATGGAAGTAACTCTAAGGCCACAAGATGTAAGAATAAGACCAATGCTACTCGCCGTGACCCCTTTGCCTAATCCACTCACCACACCTCCTGTCACCAACACATACTTCATCTTTGCCTTCTTCTCTTTTGTTTCGTTGAAGGCTGCTATGGAGAAAATGAGAGACCCCTGCCTCTGCCTCCCTCCGTTACTTTGCAATTTATACTACCAATTTTAATCACCATCCTAAAGATAAATAAGTAATTACCAATTTCAAAAACGCCTTAGGTTTTATTTGTATGGTAAAAATATCATCAAATACCTAAAATAAGTATATTGTCCAAAATATGGTTTATTATTATTTAAATATAGAGTAAAAATTATTTATCCCTCACTCCCCTTTCTTTCTTTGATACATTTTGCAATTTAAAAGTATTATGTATTAGTAGTGTTTGTAGTTTCTATAACCTCCTTAAACCAACCATTTCTGTATCGAAATGGAGAGGGTGTTGGTTATTCATCCTTTGCACCAATCCATATTAAACCACAATATTAATATGGAACCTAAATTAATATGCAACCTAAATTTAATTTTTTATCTAAACGGAGCAAGTATTTGATAAGAACAAATTTAATGATACTCCTTCCAATCCGAAATAATATTCGTTTTAAACTAAAATTTAGATTTTATATCAATATTCTTTTAAGTTATTAATATATTTTTAAGTTATCAATATAAATATTAATCAAGAATAAATAAAATATTGAAGTTTTATCTATTTTTATAAAAGAATAAAAATGAAATATATTATTTTTATATATAAAATAAAATATGGAATTTTGATAGATATTCTATATAGAATTTTTAACTAATGAAAGTGGATTGAGAAAAATGTAAACGTAACGTTTATGAATTAAACGATTAGATTTTTATTTTTTTCCAAAAACTTAAATCAATATATACTTCTTTTTATATACTTCTTTTTATAAGGTTTTAATAAATGTCATTGGAATTTGTTGTAGATCAAAGCTTCTATATATATATATAAATACTATATTATATTTTGGTAACTATGTAGAATTTTTAACTAATGAAAGTGGATTGAAAAAATATTGTGTAACTTTATGAATAAAAGGATTAGATTTTCATTTTTTCTCTAAAAACTTAAATCAATATATACTTCTCTCTCTTAGGTTTTAATAATTGTCATTGGAATTTTTTTTAGATCGAAGCTTCAATAAATAAATAAATATATATATATATATATATTATTTTATTTTTGTAATTTTGTCGAATTTTTAACTATTTTATTTTGGTAAGTATATAGAATTTTTAATTAATTAAAGTGGATTGAATAATTTTTATAAAATTTGTTTATTTGTTTATTTTGGTTTCTGGTTCGACCACTTGATATATCTTTTAATATTAAAAATTTATAATAAAAACATTATATTAACGTCCTATATAATAAAAATTTAGTCAAACTATAATATTGACTCATCATATACCATAGAAATTTAATTAAAACATAATATTAAAACTAATGATATGTACCAAAAATTTAGTCAAAGTATATATTTGGTTTCTATACTTATACTGGTTTAAATATAATTTAAGTGTATCTTCAATCTATTGAATATAATTATCTTGTACCAACAATTTAATATTAAAACAAGTCTACTAAAAAAAGTAGAATATATGGTTTCTATACTTATAATAATTTAGATATAATTGATGTAGTTCTATCCTAAATTTATTGAATATAATTATTATATACCAAAAATTTAGTTAAAATATATTATTTGTTTTCTGTACTTATATTATTTAAATAAATATACCAAGAATTTGACTTGATATAATTATATCCAGATTATCATGATTTCGTGGGTTCTCGGGTTTGATGTTTTCCAATAAATTAAAATCTACTTGTTATTTTTAATACTAAATATATAATATATAAAAAAAGGGTGGGTTCATGCCCCCACAACTACCACCACCATAACCACCACTACCAACACCGCCACTACCACTACCACCACCATCATCACCACCACCACGACTACCACCACCACCACCACGACTACCACCACCATCACCACCACCACCTGCAGGACCATCACCACCCACCTAGCTTACCCTATGCGCGCGTTCATATATATATATATCTTAATATGCACAATACTAAACAAACCTCTAAATCAACTACACCCATGTTAATGGTGTTTGTCGAAACCTTTAGCTAAGACCATATTTATTAAAAGATCTTAAATCATGGAGTTCGTGCCAATGTGCTTCATACTTATCTAATCCATCTGGACTCTTTTTTATAACATAAATGAACTTTATGTCTATGTGTTTGTACTCAGATGTGTTTGTACTGAGATGAGCTCATGTTGATGTTAGAGTATTGCACCACGAAATTGTTATCACAATACAACCTCATGGGACTTTCTGTCATTGTAAAATGCGCAATTCGGTAGCAAAATTTTGCAGCCACAATGCATGGTTTGATGATTCAAAGCACGCAAAAAATTATGTTGCCACGAGAACGACGCAATAAGTATTTGCTTTACACTATTCCAGGATATTGCACCTCCATCCAATAAAATATGTTTCTTGTTGTGCTATTTAGTGTGTTTACGCATCCATGATCCCCGGTTTATTCGACTTCCCATATGTCAACATGTGCCCTTTTCTTCTTTGCAGATATATGAATACCATTTTACTTCCAGGATCCATGTTTGGATTACTAACATATTCACAATAAAGGAAATATCTGACCTAGTAAAAACTTGATCATACATTAAAATCTCAACTACTGAAGCATAAAATAACGTTTTAGCTAGCCTGTTTTTACTAAAACTTTAAATTCAGATTTCACAGATTTCTGGTTTTGTTTAATTTTGATAGAAAAGATATTAAATTGCCTCTCCTTTCAGCTTCAAGGGGTATAAATTCTTGATGGCGTTGTTCTAGAGGCATATATTCATATCTCAAGGAGCCTTTGGGAATTGTTTTATAAAGGTTTCTTCAAATCTCTGACTCCCCTTTCTTTGATACATTTTGCAATTTAAAAGTATTATTTATTCGTAGTGTTTGTAGTTTGTATAACCTAAACTATTTCTATATCGAAATGGAGAGGGTGTTGGTTATTCATCCTTTGCACTAATCCATAGACGGTCGGCTTCGTTATAATGTTTTGAAATGCTTTTGGTTTGACCAACCCTGCTTCTTTAATATAAGTTACTCATTTCCTTTCACCATACGATCCTTGTATTAAGTATTGAATGGTTTTTCATGGTTAACAATAATTATTATTTTTTCAATAACTGCAGCGTTTTTAATTTTCTTTCTTCCTCAGACAGGTAATTAGCCAGCGTTTATTACAAGTTCTTCTGACAACCTATATATTTTGTACTTTTGACAACCTATATATTTTGTTATCATTTTCATTTGGATGTTTACTGGACTTTTTATCAGACCCATTTTAGTGACGTCATTTATCACTACCTTAGCAGCTTGGCTGGTATGATGTTTTTTATTTTTTCTTTTTCCGGTTGTGGTTAACTTTTTATAAAATTTAAAAGACTCGGAGGGGTTCTTTTAATTAACAGAAAATTATTATTCTTTAGAATAGATAGAGATTATCTCTTTTGTTTATTTTTTATTTAAACGAAAAATTAATATAGAATCTAAATGTAATTTTTTATCTAAACGGATCAAGTATTTGAAAAGAACAATTTGATGATACTCCTTCTAATCGGAAATAATATTCGTTTTAAACTAAAATGTAGATTTTATATTAATGTTCTTTTAAGCTATCAATATATTTTTAAGTTATGAATATAAATATTAATCAAGAATAAATAAAATATTAAAGTTTTATCTATTTTTATAAAAGAATAAAAATAAAATATATTTTTTATATATATAAAATAAAATATGGAATTTTGATAGAAATTCTATATAGAATTTTTAACTAATGAAAGTGGATTGAAAAAAAATGTAAACGTAACGAGATGGAAGTTTCTGAATAAAAGGATTAGATTTTCATTTTTTTTCCAAAAATTTAAATCAATATATACATCTTTCTATAAGACTTTAATAAATGTTATTGGAATTTGTTGTAGATTAAAGCTAATACTATATTATATTTTGGTAACTATGTAGAATTTTTAACTAATAAAAGTGGTTTGAAAAAATGTTGTGTGTAATGAGATGGAAGTTTATGAATAAAAAGATTAGATTTTCATTTTTTTCTAAAAACTTAAATCAATATATACTTCTTGCTTTTAGGCTTTAATAAATGTTATTGGTATTTATTGTAGATCAAAGCTTCAATATATATATATATATATATATTGTTAACTATATAGAATTTTTAACTAATAAAAGTTGATTGAAAAAATGTTAAGCGTAACAAGATGGGTCCGCAGTAAGCATAAGCTGCAGGTCCTACTTTTTTTTTTATAAAAATAATTTTATAGAAATATTGGTTTTTAAAAAATAATTTTTTTTATTTTTCGATATCTACTCGTAGAGATTTGGTTTGTTTGATTCGGTTACCGAAATATTTTGAGTATTTTATTTGTTTTAGTATTTTCAAAATGATTTTCGGAATATTTTAGCAAGTTAAAAAATAAAAAATATATATACCATGATTTATAACTTTTTGAGATGATTTATTATTTTTTGAGATCTATAAATAGAGACTTGATTTGTTTGATTTGGACATAATTTTTTTTAAGATATTATGATTTGGAAGAGAGAAAAATGGTGGGGTATGCTAGAAGATGAAATATGCTATGAAGTTAGATTTTTTCGAGAATTATTTGGGGATTATGTTGAGATGATTTGGGGGGCAGATGGTTTTAGGCTTTAATAAATGTTATTGGAATTTGTTGTAGATCAAAGCTTCAATATATACTTAACTTTTTCTATTAGGCTCTAATAAATGTCATTGGAATTTGTTGAAGACCATACGATTCAAATGTTATTCTATATTAACATCTTGTTACTTCTCTAATCCAACTGTTTTTTATTTCTAATAACCCTTTCTCTAAGCTGTTTTTATTTCTAATAACACTTGTTGAGGTCATAAATAGAAAAAAGTACAAAAAGGCTAGTATCCTATCGCTAGTGATTATTGATTGATTTAGATTTTGGATGAAGAATTTGAAAAAACTGTAAGCTTTTATTTATAGATTGTCTACTTTGAGTACCCGAGTAAATTTTTATTAACACTTTATTATTTTTATTTTAGAATATCTTCTACTTTTTTTCCCAAGAAGTTCAATTTTATTGATATTGTAAAATTTACAATGAGTTCAAATGTTTGGTTACAGTAAGTTGTAAAGATTACAACAGTTAGCTAAGAGTCCACTATATATATATATATATATATATATATATATATATATATATATATATATATTTGAAGCTTGGGTAGCTTTTGTTTTGATCCTTTTGTTTGAAGTCAGTGTTCTTCTGCTTTGGTTGCTTCCATTGATTCTTTATTCCTTCCTTGTCTTTCTCCTTCCTTGTTGTGTTTTCTGCAAAAATAAAAAAGAATAATGGTTAAGTTTTTCAACTTGCCACAATTTTAGCTGATCTCAAGAGTGTCTAATGTGTCCTAATTTCATAGAGTCTAATAATATGATAGCAGATAGGTCATAAAGTGTATGGTTTGCATCAACCGAAAAGTTTGTTCTTTCTGCAAGTGCTTGATTTGCAATCCAATCTGCAGCTGAGTTTTTCTCTCTCTCTATATATGCCTAAGAGTCATTTGGGGTTTTATCAGATTTCTACAACATTGTAGTATTTGTTCTAAATTCCATGGATATATTCCTATGGCTAGCATGTTAAGCAGACCTAAGAAATCTATCTCAATATCTATCAGGTTAAGTTTTTTATCATTGCAGTAGATCAAACCATTCAATAATGCAAGTATTTCAGCAGTTAGAGGGAACCATTTGCCTATAACACAGCCTTTAGCTATCATTAGATTTCCAAGCTCATTCATTAATATGAAGTCATAGCTTGATTCACCATTTATCAAGGAGGAACCATCACAGTTTAACTTAAGACGATTATGTAGAGGTAGATTCTATTTTATATATATGAAAGGTTTGGAAAGCTTGAAATGATTGAAACATCCTATGTCTTTAGCTATATGTGAATCGTCTGACCAATGTTTTCTGGTAAAGGATGATGATAAGTCTAAACAAATAAGCATGAATGGCTATATTTTTGTGTTTACAACTGTTCCTAGAATTCCATACAGTCCATACTATCAGAGAAGGTATTATGGTACATATGTGAATTCTTCTAGGAGTTGATAGTAGCCATAGATTGATAATGTGGTTAACTGTCATATATCTACCTATACTGATGTTAAATTTTCCAGAAAAAAAAGACCACACTAGCCAAGCAGGTTCACAAGCTACAAAGACATGATTCAGAGACTCTATATTCTGACAATTAGCACAATTAGAAGCAAGTTGGAAACCTTTTTTTTGTAGAATATTATTTGTGCTTATTAGGTTGTTTAACACTCTCCAAAGAGTAAATGAACACTTCTCTGGAGAGATGTTATTCCAAATTTTGCCTTTTATTACTGATGCTGAGTAATTCTGTCTTATTTTATTGATTGTGTCTTTTAAATTAAATGATCAATTAGAGGAGAGTTTCCAGATGATGGAATCATCTAAGTATAGGTTTACCTGTGGTTTAATGATTTCATTGATGTATTTCTGAGGTAAGCTACACTGCAATTTAGGTAAGTCCCAATTATTGTTGTTTCAATATTCTTTTACCTTTGTTTGATTGTAATGGTGAGAGTTAATTACTGTTAAGGTGATTAGGAGTTTAGAACAATATCATTGATCTAACCAGAAGTTTACATTTCCTTTACCAAGTCTCCATCTGATATGTTTTTCAACTTTATTTCTGATTTCAAGCAAACGTTTCCATATTTTGGAATTTGAATTTTTTAATGTAGCTTGTAATGGATGGATGTTTAGAAAATATTTAGAGTGCAACAATTTTGACCAAAGAGTTTTGTTGTTTCTAAAATTAAACCACAGTTTGAATGCGAAGGCAGTCTGTATGTCATCACTGTTTCTAATGTTAAGTCCATTCTCATTGTATGGTTTGCATAAGTTCTTCCATTTGGACCATACTATAGATCTATTAGTTTCATTAAAACCCCTTAAAAATTTGTTTAACAGTTTATTAAATCTTGATATGGTTTTCAAAGGCAATTTAATAGATTGTAAGTAGTATATTGGGTATGACATAAGAATAGAGTTGATTAATGTTATTTTGCCACCAAATGAAATATTTTTTGAATTCTATTCATTGATTTTATTCCTTACTTTATCTATTAAGTTTTCAAAATGTGTTGAATAGTTGTTTGAGTGTATTGGGATACCTAAATAAGTGAAAGGTAATTTAATTTGTTTGAAACCTAAGAATTTTTCCAGAGCTGTTATTCTTGTTTTGTTCATGTTTGCAGATACAATAAAAGTTGTTTTTTGTTTGTTTATTTGTTGGCCTGAAAGTAACTGATATGTGTCTAAGAATGTTGATAGTTTCCTTATGCTTGTTAATGATCCATTTAGAAATATGATTATGTCATCAGCATATGCTAAACAATTAATCTTTAAAGAAATTTTCTTATTGTAAGACATAGATCTCTGTTGGCCAATTAGGTTTTATATTCCTCTTATTAGAAATTCTTTAGCTATTATGAAAAGGCAGGGTGATAAGGGGTCACCCTGCCTTAGACCATTTCTAGATTTGAAGAATCCATTTGTTTTCCCATTTGTTATTAGTGAGTATGTGATGTTTTCAATGCTTTTCTTTATTAATTTTATTACTTGTTCATTAAAGACAAAGGATAACATTACTTCATATATGAATCTAAATTCTAAGTTATCAAATGCTTTTGTCATGTCTAGGCTTATTATTAAGTTGTCACCTCTAGTTTTTCTATCTAAGTCTTTAATTAGTTCTTGTGTTATTAAAATGAATGACTCTATTTTCAATGTAAGCACCCTGTTCATCTGAAATGATTAAAGGAATTAATCTAGCTATTCTAGTGTTTATTAGTTTAGAAAATAATTATATTGAGAACAGAACATAAGCTAATGGGTCTAAATTGCATCCAGTTTTTAGGATATTTAACCTTAGGTATAAGGTATATTAAAGTTGCAAATAGACCTTTAGGTAAGTTTGTGTTAGTAAAGTAATCTGTAATAGCTTGAAGAAGGTCATCTTTGATTATTGGCCAGCGGGATAAGTAGAATCTGGAGTTGAATCCATTAACTCCAGAGGCACTATTAAGGTTTAAGCTTTTTATAACATTGTGTAACTCTTCCATTGTAGGTAATTTTAAGATATTTTCATTATTTTCATCAGATATGATCTAGGAATGGTGTTTTTTATAGTAGAAAAGGTCTTTCAGAGAAGAAGATTTGTTTAGCAGTTTGGTGAAATACTCTACAACAGATAAACCTATTAAATCATCATCTTCAATCCATGTATTCTTATCTTGAACTCCATTTATTCTGTTCTTAACTTTTCTTTTTTTAACATAATTATGGAAAGTTTTGAGTTATTGTCGCCCTCTTTTGACCACTTTACATACCGTTTTTATGCTAATATGTTTCTTCTCTTTCAAGTAATGTTATATGAGTAGCATTTAGGTTAGCTAGATTAGATTGATTTTCAGAACAGTTATTTTCTTCAAGTTTTATTTCAGCTGTTTTAATTTCTTCTTCAACTTTGTTTAGACATTAAAAAATGTTACCATATGTATCTTTATTCCAACCTTGTAAGTGTTTTTTAGCCTTTTTAACTTGGACCAGAAACTGTAAATGTGAGATGAATCATTAAGTTGTTTTGACCAATTGTTTTCTACAATTTTGAAAAAGTTTTCATGTTTTAACCACATGTTTTGAAATCTGAATGAGGGTTTTTGATAAGTTGAGTGTGTTAAGATTGATATTAGCAAGGGTGAATGGTCAGAACAAGTTCTGGCCAAGTGATTCACCCTTGTAATGTTGGATATATCTCTCCATTTATCATTATATAACATTCTATCCAACGTTTTCCATTTATGTTTATTTGTCCATGTGAAGTTTGAGCCTATATATCCAGGGTCTTCAAGTTTACAATCTAATATCATATTATTAAATTCATACATGCTTTTTGAGTAAAGTGTTGTGCATGCTATTTGTTCACTTGTGTTGGAGATTGTGTTAAAATATCCAACAACAAGCCAAAGAAGATTTGTTGTGGAGATGTTTCTTAATTGATCCCATAGAATTAGTCTATGGGATCTGGTACATTTTGCGTATATAATGGTAATGAGAACTACTATCTTAGTAGAATGATGACTTACCATGGTATTTAAAAGTTGTTCAGAATTGTCTATAATGCTGATGTTAAAGTCCTTTTTTCCAAAAAAATCCATATTTTATTATTGGTGTTTGCATAGTGTGATTCAAATCCCAGTTTTGAACAAGTATAATGAATTTTGTCAACTGATATCATCGGTTCTTGTAAAGCTATGATATCAGTTGAAAACTTCCTAATCAAGTTTTTAATTCTTCTTAATGTTTTTTGATTACCTATCCCTCTTACATTCCAGTTAAGAATTGCTATGGTCATTATAAAAATTGTTTCGAGGATCCTATTGATCCTTTGTTGTTTCTGGTTTTAATCAGAATTTTACTTCTTGAAGATCTTCTTATAGGGCTGTTAATTGTGTTTTTTTTAGTTTTCTTTTGTTCTGGTGATTGTGGTAAGCTTAAGCTAGGTCTTGGTTCATCAAGTTTGTGTGCATTTGGTGATAGACTTAATCTAGTTCTAATTGATGGTGTGTTAGTTTCAGGTTCAGTTTCAACTATGTCTTCTAGTTCTTCATCATTTAGTATATTAAATGAGTTGTTTAAGCTAATAGTATGAATTGCAGCTGTTATATCTTTTTCAGTAACTTCAGGTGTATGTTTAGGTTGGTTAAAAGTTATCATTTTGTTCTCTTTAATTGCAGGTGATTTCTCTATCTGTAAAGGTTGGTTATTTGTGTTGATAGATTCTTTTGGTTCAAGCTGTTGTGTTTCAGTCTCTTTTACAGGGTTTTCAGTTATTTTTTATTTATCATTAATCATTTTTTCCGGTTGCAGATTTGTGTTTGTTTCAGTATTTAATTTTGGTATCCAAATTTCTTTAGGGCCAATCCATTTTTTTTTAACTTTTTTATCATTTTCTTTCAAATTTTGATGGTTTTTTAGATTTCAGTTCTTCAGATTTAGAATTATTTTCTTTATGTCCAAAGTGTCTACAGTTTTTACAATATGCAGGTTTATCATTATAAATGACATCTTGCCAGTATCCGTCTCGATCCCCAAAGCTTATCCAAACTCTTTGGGGAAGGGGACTTGAGGTATCCACTATTGTCCAGGCTTTACAAAGGTTGAAACTAGCACGATTTTTGTTGAGTATCCATATTTGCAAAGGCATTCCGATTTCCTTTGCAATGTGTTTGATTGTGTTTGAATTATACATTATTTCTGGGATTTTGGGAAAATAGATCGAAACGGGAGTCAAAGGAGACTCTCGTTTGGGGTTAAAATCGGTTGTCCACCTAAGAATTCTAAAGGAGTATTGACCTATTGTTCTAACAGTTCGTTTCCAGAAATTTTTAGCATCATTAATATTGTCAAATTCTAAAAATATATGTCTATAGTCCCATTTAAAGATACTAAATTTTCTTATGAATCTAAAGGTTTCCACGTAAACCGTAAAATCTATAACAGAGGGAGATCCGAAAGAAAATTTCGTAATTAGAGTAAACTTGGCTATTCGTCAAATTTGACGAAGGTGTAGTTGTCCTCGACTCCGCTTGTGACTGTTGCATGCATGAATCCTTGGCTGCTTCTTCCGATTGAATCTGTTAGTGTCTTTGCGTTGTTCTTTTTCAGCACTTCTGCATATATAGGCCTTGAATATCTTCCACTTTGTTGCAAGTACTAAACAATAAAACATTGTTCATGACTGATGATAATGAAAGACTGAATATTTTACTATTAAATGGTTTATATTTTGGATATCAATATAATACAGATATTAATAAAAAAAAATAAACATATATACAGTGGGGTAGCCAAAATCAAAATGTTATGATGTCTTAGACTTGAGGTTGTGGATACCGGAGGATGTGTTTCTGAAAATAACAATATCATCTTGCGTTCCTTGAATAACAATTTCATAGTGTGTTTTTTCCGGTAACTTCAGTTATTAATTATGAAATTCAGAATAACTCCGAAATTTAGATTATATAATTTAGAGTATTGCATTATATCTAATTTATAACTTTTGTATATTTAAATTATAATATTTAAAATAATAAATTATAACATAGGATATTTATAGTTATTTTTTATAATGACTTTCGAATATCTATTATATTTTTTTTAGTTTTACTAACATATTTTATAATTGATTTAAAAATTGTAAAATGAAATATTATTTTTCTTAAATATTCAAAAGAATAAATGGTTAAAAATTGAATAATTTTTATATTTTTTTATTTTGATTTCTGGTTCGACCACTTGATATATTTTTTGATACAAAATTTATAATAAAAACATTATATTTACGTCGTATACAATAAGTATTTAGTTAAACTATAATATTAAGACTCATAATATACAATAGAAATTTAATTAAAATATAATAGTAATACCAAATATTTAGCCAAAATATATATTTGGTTTCCATACTTATACTAGTTTATATATAATTTACGTATATTAATATTAAAACTAGTCTACCTATACTTATAATAATTTAGATATAATTGATGTAATTGTATCCTAAATTTATTGAATATAATTATTATATACCAAAAATTCAGTTAAAATATAATATTTGCTTTCTATACTTATATTAGTTTAAATATTATACCAAAAATTTGACTTAATATAATTATATCCAAAATTTATTGAATATAATTATCATAATCTCGTGGGTTCTCGGGTTTGATGTTTTCCAATAAATTAAAATCTACTTGTTATTTTTAATACTAAATATATTATATATAGAAAAGAGTGGGTTCATTCCCCCACAAGAACTCACCTAGCTTCCCCTATGCGCATATATATATATATATATATCTTAATATGCACAATACTAAAAAAATCTCTAAATGAACTACACCCATATTAATGGTGTCTGTCGAAACCTTTAGCCAAAACCATATTTATTAGAATATCTTAAATCATGGAGTTCGTGCCAATGTGCTTCATACTTATCTAAACCATCTGGACTCTTTTTTATAACATAAATGAACTTTATGTCTATGTGTTTGTACTGAGATGAGCTCATGTTGATGTTAGAGTATTGCACCACGAAATTGTTGTCACAATACAACCTCATGGGACTTTCTGTCATTGTAAAATGCACAATTTGGTAGCAAAATTCTGCAGCCACAATGCATGGTTCGATGATTCAAAGCACGCAACAAATTATGTTGCCAGGAGAACGACGCAGTAAGTATTTGCTTTACACTTTTCCAGGATATTGCACCTCCATCCAATAAAATATGTTTCTTGATGCGCTCTTTAATGTATTTACGCATCCAACAAATTTCGAGTCAAGATATCCATGATCCCTAGTTTATCCGACTTCCCATATGTCAACATGTGTCCTTTTCTTCTTTGCAGATATCTGAATACCATTTTAACTGTCTTCCAGTGATCCATGTATGGGTTACTAACATATTTACAACAAAGGAAATATCTGACCTAGTAAAAACTGGATCATACATTAATATCCCAACTACCGAAGCATAAAATAACGTTTTTATTCCCTCAACCTCAAGTTTTGTCTTGTGACATTGACTCATAGAAAGTCTGTCACCCTTTGCTATAAGGGTATTGGGTTCGCTATATGCAAATCCATAATGTTGTAACACACTTTCAATGTATGCCTTTTGTAAACCCACTCAACAAATTTTCATTTTTTCCTAAAGGTAATGGGACAAAATCCCATACCTCATTGTCTTGTATCGGTTATACTCTTTTTTATAGCGTTAATCCATTTCCGAGAGCCAGAACTAACATTGGCATATTTGTAAGATGAAAGATCTTCTATAGTTCCAGTACATGACTCATTATGTCTTAATGATATACTATAAATTCTAGACTTATAGTACTCTTCCTTTCTCTTGTGGACCTTTTTAAGGGCACTATTTCTTCTTGTTGCACTTCTTGAGAAGGTAAAGTCTAATTATTATGAACGATTTTATTTTGATCTTATTATAGAAAATTACCTTGAGGTTCCTCTTGTCTAACATGGACCATATCTGTATCTTGGTTAGAAATTTCAAGAGGAACACTATTGTTAATTGAAGGATTATCTTGTTCAAACCAAAACTAAACAAAATCCAAAAATATTGTTGGTTTTGTTTTTTAAAATGAACAAAACTAGATCCGTGAATAATATTATTTTCTATTTTTAGTTCATATGTAATTGTGTTGCATAATAAGTATGGACAAAAAAATGTGTTCAAGTTGTAGGATTACGTGTGATTGGGTTGAAAGAAACAAATTTTCTCAAATTGTGGAGTTGTGTGTAATTGGGGTGCGAAAAGGAAAATGTCTTCTAGTTACGAAATTGTGTGCAAATGAGTTGCATAAAAAGAAGAAACTAGTTGCGTAAATAAGATTTTGGTTGCGAAAAATAAACCGCATCTAGTTGCGGAATTACATACAAAATGACTTGCATAAATAAGAAGAAAATAGTTACATAAATAAAAATCTGGTTGCAAAATAAATATGGAAAAAACAATTGTATTCTAATTGTGGAATTACGTATAATTTGGTTCCTAAAAATTACCTGTGTCCTTGTTACGTAATTATATGTAATTTGGTTGTAAAAATAATAAAAATAAATAAAAATTCTCTAAAATATCACTCATAGATTTCGTTTTGTTCATCTTTAATATATATATATATATATATATATATATATATATATATATATATATGTTTTTAGAATTTTTTTGAGTTTGGATTTGGAATATATGAAGTTTTGAAAGTTAAATATAACTAATTGTTGATGATGTACATTTTTTGTGTGTTTATGGATATTGTTGGAAGCATTTATGTTGCAAGTGGTCTTTGGTAAACTTAAAAATCCAAGTGCATCGCTAGTCAGTCTTGATCGTTTAGTCATGTATTGCAACAAGACTTGGCTAAACACACATTCATTTAACAATGTAGACATATGTATAGAAAAACCTCCATGACTAACCTAGAAAGAATAGGAAGTTGGTCTTCTTTGGATTTTCACCACCTTAAGATATCAAAAGAGTTATTTGCATCATATTATTCTAAATCATGCTCAATGTTCAAATATATGGGCATTTCATTAAAATCTTGATGAGCTGCTCTTGTGGTTCTCTCACTTGGCATTGCAGTTTCCACGTAGTTATTACGATTTATTCCTCTCATTCTATTACTACTACCCGTTATATTTGAAGATCTAGCATAAATATTTCTCACGTATTTTTTAACATATTTAGTATACATTTCAAAACAATAAGAGTCAATTTATTGAATACATTCTTTATGATTATATGGTCTATTAGCAAGTTTGATACTTTCATACAATAGCTAAACTAACAAGATAACACACCCTATTTTTAAAAAGAAAAAATGCACTCAAGAGCATAAGTGTGTGGGTTAGGATGAAAATACTTTCTAAAGTTTTCTTTTATTTTAGGTACTATTTCTTCACATGCATTCTTCTCTTTATATATATGTATATACATCTCTAAATGACTTCAAGAAACGTTAAAATGAAGCACAATAATTCTAATATATATATATCATTAAGAGGATAAGTAGAATTATATATATTAAGAAAATGAGTAATCTTGTCTTTATACATATAATATGTAGAGTTCCATCTACTTTCGACATCTAAAACTAATCTTCTGAATTTCTTTCAAATAACCAAAACCATTTCTTTCCAATCTTTTCATATAGGACAAAAGTCGAGTATAATATGACCATTTTTTTATAGGTTCGATATAATCACTAAATATCTCACTTATTATATATTTTACAACCAATTAAAGTATATGTCATAAACATGTAATGTGAAATATTTTATAAAAATTAGGCTTATAATCATGTATAACTATTTTGATAGCTGCACCGTTCGCAGATGCATTATTAGAAGAAATTGACATAATTTTATTTGTAATTTTAAAATTATGTATACACTCAAACATATTATCTCTAATTATAATAATAGTATGCTTACCAATATAATAAAATAAGTTTTTTGTAGTATCCAATCAGGATCCATTCAATGTAAAGTCACACACGTAATATCAAATTCATGAAATATTGATATAACACTAAATAAAGAGAATTTTCATGACAAAGTTAATATTTTATCCATATTGATTATTTTTTAAATATTTCATAGCTCTTTGATCTCAAGGCGCTACCTGGGACGTGTTTGGATCTTGGGTCTAATGGTGTCAAAGATTTTCAGAGGTCATTTTTGTAATAAATAAAGGAAATAATTAAACTTTTGTTAAGTTTTAAAGAGATAATTGAGTAACTTAGTATATTACGTATAGAGAGAGAATCTCTAATAAAAAATGGTTGAGTAGTAAATGCTTTCTTGAATTTTATAAAACCTAAACAAGGCTATATATACACAAATGGTCCCAATGGGCTTACATGGTCTATGGGTCAATTTTGTTATCCGAAGACCATATAACCCATGCCCGTCATTGAAAGGAGTTAGTAAGATAAGATCAAACCGTTAGTTATTTGTCTATATATAAGAGACAGTGTTTTGTACATTGATCTTTGAAATGACAGTTATATCATTTCCATACTTGTTGTTCTATATGTGCTGTTTTATTTTAGGGACTTTTCCCAACATTTGGTATCAGAGCTCGTGTTGGAGATCAATCGAAGGCAGTTGCGGTCATCAAGAGGAGTCTCATTCCTGATCAAATATCCAACGTCAAGATGCAGATAATCTTGTGTTCGCTAGGAGTATGGTCGGTGATCAAAAGTGAAGACAGAGACGATGACAAAAATCAAGGCGCCATGGCAGCCATTTCTCAAGCGGAGAAGCAGACGGCAAAGGAGGCTTGGGACACACTCAGGGAGATGCGGGTTGGCCAAGATCGCGTCAAGAAGGTACGCGTAGAGGTGCTGAAACGGAAACTGAATAAGATTACACATGTAGCAATCGTAGAGAAGAAGACAGGAGTCAAGTTCAATGTTAAGGGGGAGAATGTTAAATAAACATTGAACTTGAACACGTGTTATTGTATTAGTCATTAAAGGAGTTAGTAAGATAAGATCAAACCGTTAGTTATTTGTCTATATAAGAGACAGTGCTTTGTACATTTATCTTTGAAATGACAGTTATATCATTTCCATACTTGCTGTTTTGTATGTGCTGTTTTATTTTAGGGACTTTTCCCAACATTTGTTAGATAAAATCGTTAATATTACATCTTTATAATATTATCATCATAAAATGAACTTTGATTTAGTAACTCATTGGTACAAATTTTCTTTCGAAGAATTTGGTCCTTATCAGTAGCCCATTTAGTCATTGCGAAGGTACTTCAGGATGACTTATACTTGAAAACGCTTCAAATTAACGTACTCAAAACTTTGAACTTCAGATTAAACCATAATTATTTAGCAATTTTCACCAGTTCTGTTTGGTGCAAAACACCCCAAAATGTTGGTCTTAACTAATCATGAAGTCACTTTGGATTTAGTCATTTATGTGCTTCAAAAATAGCAATTTGTAATTCTATTTTTGTACACATGTCATAGAAACATTCGACCCACGATTTAATCTCTGAATGACGAAGCGTAGTAAGTTTTTTAAAACGGTTCCACTTCTCTAAGAAAGTAACTGTTAGGAGAGACGTTTCTAGTTCTCTAAAAAAAGTGACCGTTGAGGGAAACCTTCCCACTTCCACAAACCTACATTTACTGGGTTTACAAACATTAGTTGTTGGGTTTCCCTATAGTCCTTTATAAATAATCACCCCCTTATCAGTTTAACTTTATTATTTAGCAATTTATCGGGAGAGAGAGAGAGACGCTCCACATTCCTACCACTGCAACCCTTAGTACCGTAAAATACTTCTCTTGTGACCGTAGAAGACTTTTCTTTGGAGTTATATGTTTATGCTGTAAACTTCTTAACTAATTGGTTGTGTATGTTAGATAAAGCCGAAGCATAGAGAAGCCAGAAAAGTTGTTGGGCTCCCAGAAACCGAAGGTCTAAAAATCATTAGTAAAAAAATTGATTACATAACCATATATCCTACAACTGGCACTCTATTTCGGTTGATCCTCCATCATCTTCTGCACAATCTTCATCAAATAAATCTCAAGATCCCAACCTAGTCGAGTCCCAAGAAAATACTAGCATCAAACGCCAATCACACTTTATTTTCATGGGTAGTTCAAATATTGAAGACATGTCGCATGTGAAGAAATCCAAAACCACTCCATTAAAAGAAAGCACAGTTCTGATTTTTCTGTTGCGAAGCGCCAAACCCAGCATACTTCATCAACCAATGATGGCCTCTCAGAGATCTTGGTTAGGGGAGATGTCGGTGTTATTGAAAAGGTTGATGTTCCTTAAACGACACAAACGAGGGGGAGGAGGGCCGGTCTCACAGTAGACTACCAATCTTCGAATGAAATATGATGTAACTAGTATTTGAGATAGTAGAGCATATTGATGTTGGTGATGCTGATAAGGAAGCATAAATCCCCATGGAAGGAGAGGGTAAAGAGAAAGCTTCTAAGTCCAAGGGTGGCAAAAATATAAAGACAGACATTGAATTACCCTATTGGGTAGCAGAATGTATTGGGCCCTATTTCTAAAATGTTAGTAATAAGTACTTAATTTCTCTTCACAAGATCTCATATACTTACTATTGAAAAAAAGAATTCAGTGGTCTATGGGCTAGATGAGGCATCTTAAATGAAGTGTAAATAAGTTTACCAAAGCCAAGAGAGACATCACTGAGTGATGCTCATAAAAAAATTGGTTGTCTACCCCTACATAATGAATTAGGGATCTAGTTTCCGTTGGATCCGGAAGTAGTTTGGTACTTCGATTTGGTCAGCATGTGTCCAAGTCAAGCCATCCTGAACACCTGGCTTACTTTGATGTCATGTATCATGACATCCAAGCTCTCCAAGATCAAAATATTGATGAAGTAATTTATAGGTATCATCCGACTATCCAGGAACCCTCAGATCCCCTTCTACTTTATTACTCTTATAAACAGCTACTGGGAGAATGTTAAGAAGATCAATTCGTAAAGAAATCGAAGCCACATACCACGTTCGTGGTGAAACAAATGTAATTTTATCTTGTTTTTTAATTAAATAGCAATTACCTTTTATTACTCTGCTTATTTCTGAAGAAATTTTCAGAAAACTACACTATTGGATTGTAGAAAACTGGTCGAATGGTTCTATAAGTGCTTTACACCGAACAACCTGGTTCTGAGTCACTTCTGGTGGACCCATTAAAAGCTCAACTTATCATGTGAGGAATACACAAGTCCTGCGCGAAGCGGTAATCCTCAACCGACTAAAAGCTATCGATCAAAAAAAAATATTTTCCGACTAGGAAGAGAGATCCAAGCCACACAGTGGAGAAGGATAACACTAATGGTACGACATGAAAAAGTAATTATTGGTGTTGAAGAGGTGAATCGATCGAATATACCATCGAACAGAGCTTATGTGGGTAAAGTGACCCAAACGGACGAAGAAACTCAAACCATTAAAAAAGAAGAAAACGTCAAGTGTATCAAAGGATCGCACATAGAGATGCAGAATAATGAGAAGAGAAATAAGAAGAAAAAGAAGATGAAGACGGGTATAGAGATTTTTTATGTTGCTTATCTAAGGGACCGTTACTCCAATATCATAGAATCTTTCCTCTTCTCTTCGAGAAATCGATGAAATAACACTTTCATAAAGTTCATAACCTGGTGGGAAGTCCACATGATCCAACGACTATAAATATTGAGGAAAATATCCAAACCAGAACAATTCAATTAAAGCTTCACCCTTCTAGCTCGAGAATGAGGAAAACCTTGCATATGGTATGCTTAAATCTGTCAAGCCTATTACCAAACTGGAAAGGGAAGTACCTCGGTCCAAAGTGACCATTATCTCTCTTCAAAATGAATGTGATTTTCATAGGATAGCTTATGAGGATCAGATAAGCAGTGATGATAATATGGAAAGCCGAGTTGCACATGGCGACAATGAGCTTAGAAAGGAAAATATCGATCATGAAACCTAGAGTGGCGAGCTAAAATAATCTTCGACCGAGAAAGCCCAGAAGTAGAAGGATGATAAAAATGCACATAACATGCAAATAGACCTCATATAGAGAATGCTAGAAGAGCATAAATATACTACAAACAAAGCTGAAGAAGATCTAGTAGGATTCAAAGTTCACGCTACAAAAGCCAAGAGGATGTGGTTGATGCATATGACAAGAATCGTTTAAAGTCCTTAAAGAAGCGGGATGTGTTGATTAAATCTGACATGGTTAGGGAACTTTACAAAATGTTCCCGAATTTTAATCTTTGATCTTTCGGGACTTGGTACCTGAACAAGTAGGGCATGTTGATATTTTATTCGTACACGATTTGAATACCACCCTAGGTAGAAAGGGAGATGATAGAGCCTATGATAATGAGGACGAAACTCCAAATGCAGGAGCTCTAAGAAGGACCTACGAGCGGACAGTCCTAAGGACAAAGAAAACAATCTCTAGGATGACGAGAATGAGTCCGTATGCAGTTAATTTTATTCATTTCCCAAGTTTTATATTGTCATACATTTTTTAAGTCTTTGGTATCGACAAGGCATTTTGTGATCATATTCAGATCTTTTGTGGAAGTCCTTTGTATGAAAAATACATTTTATAATCGTATTCAAAATTTATGAATGAATCGTTTTTTACTCCTTGTCTGTAATCAAATTTATTACTCATTGTATAAAGCAATAGAAGTCTTCTTAGTTGAATTTAATCAACCTCTAATTACGTACGAGTCCCTTTACTTATAAATTCTTTAATCGCATACGTCTATTATTTCTCTATACTTATGGAAATTTAAAATGCCTATTTGGTTCCTAAATCGTGCTCGAAACTCGTCATTATCAAAGGATGCTCTTGTACAAGTATTCATAGATATCCTCTATTATATGTAATAGTGGTTAAGGAATCAGTCATCGAATTTTCGGCCCGACCAACGTGTTCGTAGTTGATGTGTTAAAAAAATATATGACGTCTCTCTTAGTGACTTTAGTTATTTTACCAAGTGATATTTTCTTGCTTCAGATTGACCTGAGGTATGATTAATAATAAGTTGCTAATCATTTATCATACGATCTTTTTTAGCACTACAAATTTTTGCAAGCCTTAACATGTAAATACTGCCTCGTACTCTACCATGTTATTTGATGATTTAATACCAAAACATATTACTTGATGCATTGAATCTCCCATTGGGATACCAAATGAAACCTGCTTTAAAATTTGAGACGCTTAAGCCCCCATCAGTTTGAACTATCCACTAATTCTGAGATTTCTCAATAACTTGTCCAGGCTTAGGTCATCCGCAATGGAACTCGACTAGAAAGTCTAGGAAGGTCTATATTAGGTATCATAATCTCCCAATTTAACTTACCATTTAGTCATCTAACCCGATACATTTGGTTTTTGGAACATATTCCAAAGTGAGAAATATGTTTGAACTATAATAGAATTATCTTAGAAATAAAGCCTTATTTTTTATGTTGCCACTACTAGAGCTAAAGTTTTTTTTTCAAATTTAATTATTTTTTTAAGTGTCTAACAAGCTTTTATTTACATGGTAGACCAGACGCTGATAACCGTCAACTTCTCTGACTAAAACCAAAATTACTGCATAGTCTGACATGGGTATGTAGATAAACAACTTTTCTCCCACAAGTGGCTTCATCAAAATATTCAGAGAGGATAAGTATTATTTTACTTTTATAAACGATCCGTCACATTTTGGAGTATAATTAAAACTATTTTATTTTCTCAATACTTGAAACAAAAGCTCAACACTTATCTGAAGACCGCAAAGATAAATTTATTCAAATGTGTTTACCTTTATGTTAAAAATTTTAGTTTTTCGATGGACGTTGCAGGATACATGGTTATTACAATATTTAACTATACTGGGGCAACTTGAACACCCTTCATTTACTATATAACCCAATAATTTTTTAGAGCGAACATCAAACATGACTTTTTATGGGTTATAGTTTAAGTTAAAAGATTTTAGGTTAGAAAACGTTTACTCCGGATTGGAAAATGATCCTCATCTCTCATGTTTTTAACTAACATATAATCAAAATAAACTTCAACGTTTATTCGGATCTAGCTAGCGAAAGCCTTATTTACCAAGCGCTGATAAGTAGACCCATCATTGTTTAACCCAAATGCTATTACTTTGTACCAGAGCATCCACATACCTATTATGAATGTGGTGAAATGTTGGTCCATCAGATCCATCTGTATTTGGTTATACCCATATTTGGTTATACCCATATGCATTGGTCCACCAGGTCCTGTTAAATATGTGAAGACAACACACACACGCCATTTGCTATTTTTTTCTTAAAGAGTACTGGGTTTGCTGTCCACATATTGAGACATTCTGATATGCCCCATCTTTGTTAGTCGATCTATCTTTGTTATAATTTCTTTAGACTTTTTGGTATAATTTTCTTTTATTTCTGGATAATATGGCATACATTGGGTTGTACTACATGGCAAATAATACTCGCACGGACCCCTGTTACATCTTCAGTACACCAAGCAAACATGTGTAAATTCTTTGCCAAAAAGGATATCAATGGTTGCTTAATAATTTAAGGTAATCAATCTCATATCTTAAAACATTTTCCATTAGGAACAATATATTCTTTGACATTTTTATCAGGTATTACTGAGCGGTAAGTCTCTCTTTCGGGTCATCTACAACATTTGTCTATGAAGTGGACTCCAATAATTGATATTGTTTTTTTTTTGCTTCAACACTTTGGATTATCTTAGGAGCCAAAAGAGTAACGTAACATTCTCTAGCCACTCTTTGGATGCTTTAGACAACTCCAACTTGACCCCAATTGTATATTTCAAACACTGATGTACATTTGAGGCAACAATATGAATTCTTGATAACCATTATTTGCCAAAAATAGTATTTTATGAGGTCAAACCATCTACCACTATAAAGACTATTCTCACCATTTTTTGAAAAGTTCTCATCCTAATAGTGGATCTCTTTTAAATTCTCCAACTACATCGATTAAAGTATGACAGAACGGTTTTTCATTTTCTTGTAAGTGGACATTGATAATTCTCAGAATATCTAGGGTTGATTATCGGGAAACATGTATGGAAAGAAGGGTGTCATGCGAATAAGTACAAGATTCTACAGAGAGAATGCAGTCAAAATAAAGTACTAATCATTAGAAGGTCCCCTTTTGGGGGAAAAAATCTTTCCTTTTATAGTGACAGTGGTAGGACCCACTGTCACATGCCATATTTACTCTAATTACATGTTACCTCTCAAATTTATACTTATGTCACATATTTACTACTTCACAATTAAGTCCCTACAAGTGCATGTATTAAAAATTGGGACCTTTATTATCCTTGGTATTTTATGCCCTTATCATATGAATTTCATCACATCCTTAGCTCTGGTCCCTGACAGCGGCTCTTCTTTGACCCATTTTGAGGAATAATCCACTGCTACCACAATAGTATGCCTTCCTCCAGTTGCTAATGGAAGTGGTCCTACCAGGTCTATTCCCCACCTATCGAACGGTAGACCCTCAGAAATGGATTCTAGGGGGACTAGTGGGTGTGGATCGAATTGGCAAACCTTTGGCATGTATCGCATCTTTTGATCAGCTCTTTAGCATCGGCAGACAGCATAGGCCAATAAAAACCTGACAAAAGGACTCTCCTGATCACTATCTTGAAGCCACAGTGTGCCGACCCTTCACTGTCGTGTAGTTCAGACAATACCATCTGTGATTCTTCACACCCCAGACATCTTAACAAAGATCTGCTTGCAATTTTTTTATAAAGAACATTTCCCAACACGGCAAAGCCTCGCGCCTTGTACCGAACACTTTTTGCTAGAGTCTTATAATTAGGCAACACTTCCTCAGTCAAAAACTTCATAATGTTGCTCTTCCAATCAGTATTTGAAACCGTTGAAATTTGACAAGCCATGTCTGGTCGACTTTCCAGGTCTTTCATCTTCAAAATGAACGGATACTCTTGAGTCGAAATCCAAGGGTATGCTCCCACATATGCCGTTGTTACCAGTGAATCAACGATTGTATTATCTTCCTTTCGGACATGCTCATAAGTAACCTTTTTAAAAGACGAAGCCAAAATTCTCAAAGCCGCTAAGTATTGCACCAGCTGCTCTTTCCTTGCCTCAGATTGTCCTGTTGCGTGATTAATCAGCAACTGCAAATCGCTTTTTAGCCGAACATTTCTAGCTCCGCAAACATGTGCCAGCCTTAGGCTTGACAATGTTACTTCATACTCAGCTTCATTGTTCGAAGCATTGAAACCGAAACAGATTTTTTGATGCATTGCAATCCTTGTTGGTGTAGAAATTTGGACACCACCCTGCATCCGTTGATACTTGAACCACCATCCGTTCTGACTATCCACTCATCCGCGTTTACTTCTGGTTCAGTTGCTACTTCCTCGGGCCTTTCGGAATGAAATTCCACCAAGAAGTCTGCTAAAGCTTGCCCTTTAATAGCCGTTCTCGGTTCAAAGTCGATATCGAAGTCCCCTAGTTCTACCGACCATTTCAACATACGAGCAGAAATATCGGGTCGTTGTAAAACACTTTAAAGGGGAGAAGCGGTTTGAACCATAATAGAATGAACTTGGAAGTATGGTCGTATTTTTATAGTGGTTGTTACCAGAGCCAGTGCTAACTTCTCAAGCTTTAAGTACCGCTTTTCTGCATCCAGCAAACTTTTGCTAACGTAATAGACAGGTTTAGGGATCCTATCATCTTCTCGAACTAATGATACATGCTCTAAAACCGCATGCTCTAAAACCGCTATATAAAGAAACAAAATTTCCTGAGGTAATGGTTTTGTCACCAACGCTGGGGATGACAAGTAAATTTTGATAAGGAACGCTTCGGTACATTCAGGAGTCCAGCTGAAATTTTTAGCATTCCTCAGCACTGGAAAAAATGGTGCGCACTTGTCCGAAGATTGTGAAATAAATCTGTTCAGTGCTGCTAATCGTTCGGTCAAAATCTGTACCTCTTTAATATTCCTCGGGGGTGCCATATTGTTCAGACCGTTTAACTGGGTTGGATTTGCCTCTATCCCTTTCTCGCTGATCATTAACCCTAAAAATTTCTAGATCGAACTCCTAAAGAGCATTATCTGGATTCAATTTAAGGTTCATTTTTCCAAGGTTCCTGAATGTTTCTTCTAGATCTAGAAAATGACTTTCATTGGTGACGATTTTGATTAACATATCGTCAATGTAGACCTCAACATTCCGTCCGACTTGTTCCTCAAAGACCTTATTCACAAGCCTCTGGTAGGTAGCCCCTGCATATTTTAGACCAAAGGGCATAACTTTGTAACAGTACAAACCTCTTCCTGTAATAAATGTTGTGCTTTCTTGATCTTTAGGATCCAGCTTTATCTGATTATACCATGCGTAGGCCTCCATAAAAGATAATAACTTGTTGTCTGACGTCGTGTCTACCAACTGATCAATCCTTGGCATTGGGAATGGATCCTTAGGACTTGCTCGGTTGAGGTCGGTGAAGTCTACGTACATTCTCCACTTTCGATTTTTCTTTTTAACCAGAACTTGATTTGCTGTCCAGCGTGGATACCGGGACTCTCGTATATGTCCTACTCTTGTCAATATCTCGACCTCTAAAATGATTACCTCTGCCTTTTCTTTGGAAAACGCTCGGCTTTTTTATGTTATGGGTCGAACACTTGGATTTATAGACAACTGATGATAGATGACGCTCTCAAGGACTCCCGTAACATCTTCTGAACACCAGGCAACCAAATGTAGCTTTTGTTTAAGAAAATCAATCAACTTTTTCTGGAACCATGGGGACAAGTTCACACCAATCTTCAGGACCTTTCCTTTGGAAAATTCATAACTTTCACAACTTTCATCCATAAGTAATACACATGGGGTCTCCCTAGGATCATCCGAAGGCTCTGATCCATGGGCCGACCCCGCTAACTGCAAATCCTTCACATCGACCATCTCCCTATCTGATTTCACTACCAAAGTTGCTTGTTAACAGTCCTTCACACTTTTTTTACTGCTTCTAACAATACCGACGTTGTTTCCGATTACGTACGTTAGGCATTGATGAACCGTATAAGTTACGGCGTGTATTCTTGACAACCAGGAGCGGCGAAAAATTGCATTGTGCGACGTGGGAGCATCAACGATAATAAACAACAATGTTACTTCCTTTTTGAAAGGCCCTCTTCCGAACTGAACCACACCTTCAAACTCACCAACTACCTCTACGGATGCTCCTATGAAGCCTATATATTGATCTGATTTTATGGTCACTGGTTTATTCCTAAACCCTGAGAAGGTCGACAAGAAGATAATATTTACTGAACTACCAATATCCACCAAAATTCTTCGCACCTCCTCCCATGCAATAGCCGCCACAATCACGATTGTATCTTCATAAGGGTCGTCAATGTCTCTCATGTCATCATCATTGAAGCATAGAATGGGAGACGGGTTTCGGTACAAATGAGGCAAAGTTCTTTCCTCTAACTGAGTAGCCAGATTTACTACATGCCTTTTTCATGAAAAATTGGTAATACCTGCCATTGAGTCGCCCCCGAAGTTAGTTAACTACATATTCGCTTACCTTTTCTCGTGACGGGGGTACTACTTCCTCAATTACTCCGATTACATTCGTGTTTTTATCCGGGTCCAGATACTCAGTGGACAAATCAAATGAATCATTGACCTCAGAAATCACCAAAGAAATTTCCTGTTTTGTCACTGCTACAATCTGCTTGGCTGCTCCGCTTTGTTGAGCTTGTTTCTTCACATACTCTAGCAATTTACCACTGTCATTTGCGCTTGTACTTCCTTCTTGAGCGTAATGCAATCTTTGGTATCAAGATCTACATCATCATAGTATCTACAAAAACGGTTGTTCCGACCTTCGTTGGAGTTTCGATCGGAAATGGCTTCCGAAAATGCACACTCTTCCATGATTTATCGAAGATAGTTGCAATACATTCTACTTAAATTAGCAAAATAATCAGGTCAAACCCATTTGTTCGATATGGGTCGGTAATTATTTCCTTGATAACCATTTCGCGTCCTCTGAGTTTGATTCTCTGATCCTTTCCCATGTGACTATTGTGCTACCGATGCTATGGTACTTATCGGTTGTGGCTAAGGGGTCATGTTTGTTTTCCGAGTCTTCTGATATGTAACAACCCAAAGCTTGATTTGTCTGTTGGATCTGTGCTGCCAATTCCGATGCATCAATTTCCTCGATCAGGATCTGCTTTTCGACTTGGGCTAACAAAGTTGAAAAGGTGAAAGCCTGTTTCTTCGTCACAACTTGTTTCATCGGCCGATATAACAAGCCTAATCTGTAACCAATTAAAGCAACACTTTCGTCATAATAATCAAGATCAGTCTTCACGTCTATAAAACGTCGAGTATAATCCCTCAAACTTTCTCCGACCTTTTGTCGGCAATTAACGATTATATCCCCGTTTGCTTGGAAGTTCTTACTTCTGACAAACTGTTTTCTGAACATCATCCAGAACATACCGAAGTTTTTAACGCACCATTGTGGCAATCGATTATACTACTTTGATGCCCTGTCTTTAAACATCATTGAGAATGCTCGACAGACCAATTTGTCGTCATTGTCAAAACTTAACATAAAACTCTTGAAAGCTTCCAAGTGGTTGTCGGGGTCTTTCGTTCTGTCATACTTTTTAATCTTTGAGATGTCAAAACGCTTCGGGTGATGCCCTGACAAAATTTCATTAGATAAAGGGGACGACCTCGAATTATGCCCGATGTTAAAATTTCTGCCTCCTAAGCCTTCTGCATGACTCGCAAGCAACCCTTCATCAATTGGGTTTGTGAATTGACTTCCGACCCTGTAGCCAGAAGACTGGCTCCCTGATGGAAATCGAAACTGAGGGAAATTCTGCTACTCTCTGTTAATTGTAACCGTATCGACCTTTTTAACAAACGTAGGAGTCACTTTATCGCTGCTCCCACCTATCGTTGCTCGTAATAACTTACGCCTTCTCAGCTATCGTTCTTTGATCATTATTTTATCCTTCCTAAGTCATCGGAAATCTCTCTCCGGAGAAGAAGACTCGCACATATCCTCCCCTAAAGAAAATTCGTACTCAAGTTTGGATCGGAATCCGAATTTCGTGCAACCCCGTCGAACCTTCGCACTAGATTTGTGCCTTTGAAAAAATCCACCTCATCCGGATCAATATCACGACGGGCTTCTTTCATTTCTTCACCTGATCGTTCGCTTCGACCGTCCAACTGACCTTTCTTCTCAGCCAGAGCCAGCTTATTCTCGGCATTTAGCTTAGCAATATCGTCTAATAGCTGCTTCCTAGTCATGATTAAGGTCGACCGTTTGCTTCGGCCTTGATTTCCCTAATCACCATCACCAAACAAGCCTTTAGAATTCCGACCCTCCGAGTATGACATTTCCTTTTCAGAACCTTTTTCTTTTGCCTTTCCCTTCCTATCCTCGGTATTCATTCGTCGAATTTTAGGTTTTGATAGGATCGAGATTTTGGGGAACCTAATCTCCGGGTATCTCTCGTTCCTACAGACGGAGCCAATGATAAGTCTCAAAATATCTAGGGTTGATTATCGGGAAACGTGTATGGAAAGAAGGGTATCAGGAGAATAAGTACAAGATTCTAGAGAGAGAATGTAGTCAAAATAAAGTACTAATCATTAGAAGGTCCCCTTTTGGGGGACAAGATCTTTCCTTATATAGTGACAGCGTTAGGACCCACTGTCACATGCCATATTTACTCTAATTACATATTACCCATCATATTTATACTTATGTCACATATTTCCTACTTTACAATTAAGTCGCTATAAGTTCATGTATTACAAATTGGGACCTTTGTTATCCTGGTATTTTATGCCCTTATCAGACATGAACAACATGTTTGATAAACTACCCTTGTCAATCAGGATTCTTCATCGTTTAGTTCCCTTAATCTTCGCTTCGATTACCATAACATCCTCACATGGCCCAACAACATCTCTTAGATCATCACCATCAAGTACAATAAATGATATCAGATCTTTGTAAATATGAGCATCATTTTTCCTTCTAACTGAGTCACCAAAATTACGATATGCCTCTTTTCCCAAAAAATCAAAAGGCCCTGATACCGCATATCCGCAAAAAATAAACGATGATTCAAAATATTTACACAAACTCTTAACATTTCCTTCATCTTTAGGTTTATCAATTACCAAAATATTGGTTTGTTCAGGATCAAGATTGAGATACTCAGAATCTACATAAAACTCATTGTAGGGTCTGAGTGTAACCATTGCATTTTCATGTTTGGGGGAAACTTCTATCACCTCTTTTCGGACTATGGCTTTATTGTCAACTGGATCTTGTGACTGAACCCCTGATTGCACTTTGACAAAAAACGGTCGTTCCACTAAAGTTTGGATCTCTTGTTTTAAAATGATGATATCCCTTGTGTGATGGCCCACATCGTTGTGATACTTGCAAACTTGCTATTTCAACTTTCCCTCAGAGTTTGGATTGAAAGTGGTTTTCTAAACTGAATAAAATTCCTTATCTTAACTCAACATAGTTACCGAGTCGGACCCGTTGGTTTTTTATGAATTTGTACTGCTTTGTGATTTACCTTACGTTGTGGTAGATTCTGATTTGTGCCATTCAGAGATAACCTAGTGACTATCTGATGCTGAAAGTTTTGGACTTGTTGTTATTGATGGCTCAAGGCAAAAGGTTGTTAAGCATGTCTTTACAAAGTTATTAATTTTAATCTCTTTGATTTTCCAATTTGATTTAGTTCTCGCCAATGGTAACAAACCTCCGAATGTTAATGATTTTTTCTTGGTCACGTTATCAGCCAATTCTTCGGGGAGAAGCCATTTCCTGAAAGAAGTTATAGCCACTTCCTCATCCATCCAAGTTATTCTTAGTTTGTACAAAATGTTTAGTGTAATCTTTCAAACACTCCCAAATCGACTAGTAACACTGAATTATCATGTTATTGTTCCCCCTTATCTTTTTTCTTCCCACAAACTGTCTTCAAAAAGTAATTCATAACATATCAAATTCTTGATATAATCTTATGAAAGTTGATCGTACCATCTTAAAGCGTTATCTTTGAAATTTTGAAAGAAAGACTCACACGTGAAATTATCATCATTGTCGTAATTCATCATAAAGTTCTTGAAATATTCTAGGTGGTTATCCGGATCTTTACTTGCATCGATTTTTTTTTCGATATGTCGAACCGATTTGGTAGATGTCCGGAGAGAATTTTTGCAGAGAGAGAAGACGACCTCCAACAATTTCATTGACTATATTAATGACCATTATTGGCTCCTCCATAGATACCTTACTTAGACTCACTCGCAAATTGATTATTTTCAGAATAATCAACACTCTGGTTACTTGAACCTCCGACCCTTCCCTTAGTTTCCATTATTTCTTTTCCTTTCAGAGGTTTTTGCTTATCTGAAGAGGTACGTTGTTTGTTTAACCTCTGCTCCCTTTCTAGTTTTGATGCGGACATGTATGTCCCTTTGAGTAATGCTTACCAAAATGATGTATTTTATTTTTATGACGGTGATCACTACTTAAGGAAGACAAAAGTTCCATAGACTTAGATACAATATACTCATTAAATTTTAAATCACTATGGCGATACCTAGTCCTTTATTCTTCTTTCAAGGAATGATGGATTTTATTTGGCCGACCTCTACGGTATTGGGTTTGGGAGTTTCTGGTACGCGTACGTTTATAGATCTTAGTCTTGTCATTTGCATGCTTATCACTAGCTTGTGAGTTTTATGTTTGAACGACCTTTACATATTTTATGGTTTTTCCGTACATAACATTCTCTTTGGTGCCATAAAAACAAAAAAATAGTTAGTTAAAAGATAGGTTAAAAAAGTTCAATAAAAAAATAACTATATAACGATATTGTCGGTATTGTATAAAGGGCAGCGACGGTATCACTAACATATATCGTCAGTATTGTAGATATGGAGCTACGGTGCCCTCTACCATACTATTAGTGGTACATGATGGGTGTACCAATGGTGCCTAAGAAAAATAACGGAACCCATAAACTAAAAATCATGAAAATCTTTAAAACAAAATCTATTTTAACACAAATCAACACATTTATACGATTAAAAATTATTACGAAATCGATTACAGTCCTACATTTAACTCATTTCCACTAACTATGACATTTTATCTATTTTTATTTTACCAAAAAGTTAATTCCAAAAACATGAATTAAATCAAGATTGGAAAAAAGAACATACTCTTTTCCATTGTTCATGAAGATTTTTTATTTTATTTTGAGAGCAAATAATTAGGGCTAGAAATAAAAGAGTTTATCTAATATAAAAAATATTTAAATTTTGAAAAGTTTATTATATTCAAAATCGAAACTGAAAACGCAAGATCTACCGCACAGGTAAAGTGATACATACTCCCTACGAGTTCGAGTAAACACTAAATTTAATAAAAGTATAATAAATCCTAAGACTTATCAAATTGGAAAAACAAAAATTGATTAAACAAAATTCTAATAATAGTAAAAAACTAAAATAAAATAAAATTATATGATCGAGACGAGAAAAACTAATTCGGTTTGAAACTTTTAAACACTTTTTCTGATAAGACAAATTTGTCGATCGGTAGAGAAATTCTATCCTATATTTACTCCTCATATCTGTGTTTGCTTACCTCGTTTTAGTTTTATGCTCTAGCCCAGAATTGTTTAAGAGAAAAATTGATTTTCTAGTTGGCTGACTAAAAAATTGGATGACTTATGTACGGAACCAATCTAAATTTGAATTACAGTTCGTTTTTCTCAATTTAAAAATTAAAAATTATAATTTCCCTAGTTTAAAACAACTGTAATTAGAAAAATAAATATTTAAAAATATCAGAGCTTTTGGGAGTAAAGACAAACAAAACGAAAAAATTAGTTTGTAGTTAGTCCAATTTTATTTTTATTTTATTTTATATAATTTTAAATATAGATTCTTATCTTTCAAGTACTTAGGTATTAAAACGCATTCAAGTAACAATACATACTACTGTGTTGAATTAGTAACAAAAAATAAGAAATAAAATTTTGGAATAGGAAAACAAAACATTGTAATTTGGTGGAAGACTAATTTTGATCCAATCAATCTTACTTGCAATGCTAATATTTTTTTATCCAAAGTAGTCTCCTTCTTATAACTATCATATCAAGAATCAGTTAACTACTTAACAATTATTTTGGGGGTTTAAAGAAAACTCTAAAACCATTATCTAGTTGAAATCGTCTACAATTTTTAAACCATTTGAGGAAGATGGGTCTAAATCTAAGAAAGATCAAAGACATTTAGAATGTCTTCTCTTGCAAGCTTTGTTTGATCTTCATAGAATATAAAACTTTTTGGTCCAACCTTATGCACTTAATTTACTGCCCAACTACTCACCATATCAAATCTCAAGCTAAACCTAAAGACTAAAAAATATAGAAAATATTAATCAACATAAGAGGCACAACATAAAAATTTATATTTTAGAGAGTAAGCAAAGGTATAATAGACTTTTAGCATAAAATATGGAGCCACACACATCCACTATTCTCTATACAAACCAATGATGATAACACTTTGTATGAAGAAGTTAAAATTTCACATTTTTGGCAAAATGGAACTTTGAACATTGAGAAGCTAAAAAAAATGTTATTCAGTCTGATATAGATAGAATATTGAAATTCAACTCAAATGAAGACATAGAAGATACAATTCTATGGACTGTATCTCCTGATGACAGATTTTCATTCAAAGAAACCTGGAATATAATTAGGAAAAATGGGACCAAATCAATCTTACATAAGAAATCATGGAATAATACTACTCTAAAGAAGTGTTCATTCCTTCTCTGGATGATACTCGAAGTCTTAATCTATGTTGACTTACCTACAAAGGAAACGATTTAGCTTAACATCAAAATTTCAAAATTGCTATAACTCTGAACCTGTAAATCATCTTTTTGTATCCTGTAATATCATATGGGAAGTATGAAAAAACTTCACAAGTCTATTTGGTATATTAATAGGAAAACATATGACTCTCAACCATATCATCAACATCTGGTTTATGTGAACTAATAAAATCATTTATATCAGAACCATTTTCCCCTCATTAGATGTTAGGCTACATGGTCTGCTAGGAATAAGTCAAAACACAATAACATAAGCACAACTTCCAAACTTATAATTGATAAAATATTATATATTATATCAAAACTCGATTGGGCCAAGTTAATTAAAACCAAATAATGGTCAGGTGACCTGAAAACCGCCAGTGTACTTGGTTGTTTTATCATCTTTTTAATTTAAGGTATGTCTCATCTCTTAAATGACTTCCCTCAATAAATAAAATAATGAAACTTAATTGTGATGAATCATGTCTAAGTAATGGAGAATCAAGTGAATGTATTGTAATTATAAATAATAAAGATGATCTAATGTTTGCTCAAGGTAGGTTGTATGGTAAAAATACTCATCTGATTGCTGAAACCATGACCTTACTTGATTAACATCTTAGCTTCGGCAAGGCCCCATGGTATTTTATACTTATAATAAACTGGTTCATAAATCTAATATTATTCCAAATAAATATAAAACATATATTCAGAATATCTAGTTATGTTGCTGAGTGGATTGCCAAATGAGGTCTCAGTCATAAATCAAAATGTGACTTCTCTTCAAACAAAGAACCATCCCCCGTTATTTCCATAACACATTTTGAAAGTCTCAATGTTGGATACCTGAGAATTGTAAACTATCTATTTTAAATCATTATAGGTTTCACTTTCCCAAACTACTAATATTATAAAAATCCTCTAAAGGCAAGGATTCCCCTTACTACAAATGTTTTTGTAATGAAGTCACAAAGACATCGTATACAAAGGAATAAGTGGACCACAAAGCACACATACATATAACATGAGTTATTTTAAGATAAAATCAAAGAAGCAAAAAATGAAATAAATCAAAAACTCTAGTTTGATAGTTCCATAAATCTTTGGAGGAGGTTTTAGAGTAAAACAATGCTTAGAGGACCAAATTTGTTATTCAAATTAGTTAGTAAATATTTTAGAGAGTGAAAGCTATATTTTAGAGAGAGAAAGTAAAATTAATAATTGTGTAATCATTAATCAATCATCATTTCTAAAGAAAGGGATGGTGCTTTTATAGTAGAAATAGCAGGTCCCACAAATCTAACAATTGATTAATTGTGCCCATATCTTCAAGTCTATTGTTTGCTATAAATTGGTCATTTCCCATTACATAATTATCAATTTATCCCAAGAGACTTTCTTTATTAACAAAACATCCCCAACTTTTTGAAATCTTTATTCTACCCTTATCATAGTCAAGTCATATGAAATGACTTAGACAATTTAGACTCACTTTTGGGCTAAATATTTCTCAAATAACTGTAAACTCAAATTTAAGACCCAATAGGCCTCAACTTGTAAACTGTTATATCCCAAAGGATATTATCAATGATATTTTAATTTTGACAAATAATAATAAATTAATTTTGTAAGTTTTATTTTTATAAATTTAAATAAATCAATTTGTTTACGATTATTTAAATGCTCTTTTTTATTTTTGTAATTTTTTAAAATTTTATTCACAATTCATAAATTAATGTTAGTACTTCATTTTCAAACATAAAATGTCATAATGGAAGGAAATTTTTTTAGACTCATAAGAATATTTTTACGATGATCATGTACAATATTTTAGACCTTTTACAAAATAAGATAGACTTATTTATTCCGTATACCCATGACCTTACGGGAGTCTCGACCGAAATGATCTTCTACCCATTATCCACCAGTTCAAACTTTTGGTCAACCAAACATGAAATTCGATCTTACTCCCCAAAGAAAATTGAGTCAATCATTCCAAAGGTAGACAAACCGACCATCATTATACACATTCAGAAGGCTTACTATCCAGTTTGGACGATAAATCATGTGTTGGTGAAAAAATAACAATTGGAGAATGTGCGTGAAATTCATGGATCTTAACATGATTTGTCTGAAAGATCCGTTTTCAGTTACCACAAATCAATAAACTAGTATATGCTACATTTGACAACCGAATTATGTCATGCATTGATGTTTATTATGTTCTAATGAAATTTTAATGCATAAGGATGACCATAAGCATACAATATTTATAATCGAAATTCGCTTGCACACATATAAGGTAGTGTCATTCGGCTTGAAAAATACAAGCTCAACCTATCACCGACTGGTAAAGAATATTTTTACAAACCAATTGGGAAGAAACTTACAAGCTTATATTCACGATATATTAGTTATAATAAAAAAGGACGACAAACACATAGCCGATTTACCCGATACTTTCTAAAATCTTAGAAATTTCAAGGGTATTTTCAGATTTTTTGGATCTATGTTTTGAAAGATATGAATTTAAAAAAAAACAGAAAACAAGAAAGAGAAAAACGATTAAAAAATATTCGGACTACCAGATGGTTATTTGTAAATACTCATTTATCACAATGTGGTTTTCCATATTTTATCAAAATTTGGATGATTATTGGTAAATTGATGTGATGTTTGATAATTATTAATAGGGTACGGCTATATATACCCAAATGTGATTTAAGTATACCCAAAAAACGCAGTTGACTTTTATTTGACTTTTTTAGGACGAAAAAACCCTTGAAATTTCATTTAATATCCAAATTGCCACTAAGTAAAAAAAACACTAAGTATATCCTAGATACACCCAATTCACAAAACAATCTATTTGGTTATGTATACCCAAAAAAACACAACTCTCTACTAGATCAAACCCCATATTACTACAATTTTGTGAAATTTTTCAAATTGTTCTTTAACATTCAAAGTTGCCTCAAGAACATTCAAACTTTTTTTAATTTTTTTAAACTTCTTCTAATAAAAACACAAAATCAAAAATTGTTTTTTTTGAAGTTTTTTTTAAAAAAAAATTAAAAATTTAATTACTAAAAAATTCATAATTTTCGGGTGTTCGGAAGCCATTTTCCAGCCGAAATTCGGCCGGAAAATGACCATTTGCGATGGCCGAGGGTACCATAGGTACAGAGGGGGTGAACCAACCGGTACACCCCCTCTGTACCTATGGTACACTCTGTACCGACCGGTACAGAGGGGGTGTACCGATCGGTACAGAGGGTCTGTACCGACTGGTACACCCCCTCTGTACCGGTCGGTACAGGGGGGGCGTACCGGTCGGTACACCCCCTGTACCGACCGGTACGCTCAGCCTTCGCAAATGGCCATTTTCCGGTCGAATTTCGGCCGGAAAATGGCCTCCAAACACCCTAAAATTCTGATTTTTTTACCTAATTCAACCATAACCCTAAATTTTGATACTAAGACTAAGTTTTTATATTTTAGTTCGCCGGATTTTAGTTCGCCGGATAAATTAGAGAGAACTTGAAGGTTTTAGAGAGAAGTTAGAGAGTGTAATTGAAAAAATGAGGTGGATAAGATTAGTAAAAAAAAACCTTATATACCTAGAAAAGGGTATTTTTGTCAAAATTTGGGTATACTTAGATCATCTTTGGGTATTCTCAAAATTGGGTATACTTAAACCCGAATTGGGTATATATAGCTTGACCCTTATTAATATATTATCCTATTTTTATACACAATTTAACACTTAAATAAACTTATTTTTTTTCACAAAAAGTAAATTTATTCATGAGCTTTTGAACTCAAATTATGAATAAGACTTATTTTAGAAAAATCATCTCAGCTTAATTTTATTGATGTGACATCTCAGCTTCATCATCCTACAAATACGTTTAAACAAATTCTCTCTAATATGTGGAAATAATTAGTAACATATTTTTCTCAAATCAAATTTAACATATTTTTCTAAACATAAAATAAATATATTTTTCGCACATCAAAATAAGTCTATAATTTTTAGGATAAGTGACCGATAACCACTAGGTAGACATTAAATTACTGATAATTTCCCTGAGGTTTGAAGTTTACTACAAACTACATTCAATATAACAATTTTCATCAATATCTTTAAAACACACAAACACGTACATAATTAATAATTAATTATTTTCAACCTTCAAAACTTTATATCTTTCAAACTCTAAGTAAAAAAATCAAAAAGCATATATATATATATATATATATATATATATATATATATATATATATATATATATATATATTCTTAAAAGATGAACAAAACAAAATCCATGAGTGATATTTTTAGAGAATTGTTTTTATATTTTTGCAACCAAATTACATATAATTCTGTAACTGGAACACGATTATTTTTAAGCAATCAAATACTAAAATAAAATTTCTTTTTTCAAACTAATTTCACAACCAAATTACATGTATGTTTGTAATTGGCACAATTTTTTTTTCTTAACTAATTTCACAACCAAATTGTACACATTTATGCAATTTGAACGTAGTTGCTTTTTCAAGACTAATTTTGCAAACAAATTACATGTTATTTGGCAAATGAAACAAATTATTTTCTTTTGGGACTAATTTTGTAATTAAATTGCACCAATTTTGCAACTAAATTACACATAATTCCATAAATAGATGGTAATTGGTTTTTCCAGAGTAATCTCGTAATACGTTTGTAATCAATTCCGTAATTGGAACATCGTTGTTTTAGCAAACAATTGTATGTATTTTCGCAACAAAAATACAATTACCTTTTAGCAACCAAATTACATTCAATTCCGTAATGAAATCATATTTGTTATTTCCCGACTTACTTCCTAACTCATTTATACGTAATTACACAATAAAATAAAATAAAATAAAAATTCAAAAAATATATCTCATGGATTTAGCTTTGTTCGTCTTAAATAAATCAAATCAATGTTATTTTCGATTTTTTTGGAGCTATGGTTTGAAAGATATGATATTTAAAAAAACAAGAAAGAGAAAAATGATTAAAATATATTCCGGACTACCATGTGGTTATTTGTAAATACTCATTTATCACCATATGGTTATTCATATTTTACCAAAGCTTGGATGATTGTTGGATAAATAAATTTGATGGTTGATGGTTATTGGTGCATTGCCCTATTTTCAAACACAATCTAAAACTCAAATAAACTTACATTTGTCACAAAACAAATAAATTTATTCATGAGATTTTGACCTCAAATTACAAATAAAACTTATTTTTAAATATGTCACTAAATTCATAATTTTAAAATCTAAAAGTTTAAATCTTTTATTTTACCAAATGTAAAATTCACAAATATCATCCTAAAATAATGTATTAGAACAGATTTTCCAAAATAAATATTTTAAAGTACCATATAATAGATTAATAACTTAAAAATTAAATTAAAGCCAAAATTTATAGTTGATTCAAATGTCGCTATATCCATATATAACAAATCCAAACCTCATCTAAAATTCCCCCTTTGATGTGAATCGACCGCATTGAACATGTAAAACACCTAAAGTGTCTAGAACAAAATCAAGTGGCTACCATGCGATGGTTCCTGCACCAAACCATCCCGTCCAATAGCATTTTTCCCAAAATCAACTGCCTCATATAACTAAAAGAAACCAGTATTTCATTTTTTTAGAAATAAATAAAAAAATCCAAAAGGGTAGTTGAGTTGATTGAGTAATGCAGGCTTGTGACTAAAGGTTATGAGTTCGAGTCCTTCTATATACGTTTTCTCGGCTGAGCCTGTCATATTGTGTGGTTTACTTTTTGGCGTTGGTTTGCAGGCTATTGCGTCAACCCTGTGTGCAGTCATTGCACTCTAAGTAACGGCTGCGGGTTCCCTCCGAAAAAAAATAAAAATTACGCAACAAACATTTTATGAATCTACTTTTGTTGGCTTAAAAAATAAAACCAATGATATTTATAGATTTTTTTGGGCTATGATTTTGAAAGATATGATATTTAAAAAAATAATAAGAGTGATAAAAATGATTAAAAAATATTCCAGACTAACTAATGGTTATTTGCAAATACTTATTTATCACAATATCCTTTATCAAACCTTGGGTGATTATTGATAAATAAATTTTATGTTTACTCGTATTATTTTGTAAATTATCTTATTTTAATATAATTTAAAATTTAAATAAACTTATTTCTTAACAAAATAAATAAATTTAATGGTGTCATATCTTATTTACATATAACTTATTTACATATAACGCTGAATTTATGATATTAAAATTTTATTTTAGACAATTTAATTTCCACATGTTCAATCCCAAACTAATGTATTGGAACCAATTTTCAAAACAACAATTCAAAATACCTCTATCTTAAATTACGATATAATATTTAATAACTTAAAAAAAAAATATTAAAGCCGAAGTTTACAATTAAATCGGATGATATGAACTGCCATACAAAACTTATAGTTAGATGCCAATCGACCGCACTGAACATGTAGGAAGCCAGAACTCTCGAAAACAAAACCAAATTGCACCCGATCGACCACACTGAACATGTAGGAAACCAGAACTCTCGAAAACAAAACCAAATTGCACCCGACCATCCAACCCATAGTTTTAAAAGGGCAGTACCGCAGCACTCCCGTTGCTAGATGAGGCTGCAACGTCTCAGACCATAGCAAGGTGCTCTAATAAACAAGTTGTTTGCTATGGCGCCGCTTCCCCATAGTTTTAAAAGGCAGTACCGCAACGCTCCCATTGCAAGATGAGGCTCAGACCATAGCAAGTTGCTCTAATAAACAAGGTGTTTGCTATGGCGCCGCTTCGCCATGTGACAGAGCGATGATAAGGCATGATCTTATTTTATTTATTTTTTAATTTAATTTTTATATATTTTTCTTAATCTAGATTTTTAAAGTTTTTCAACGTTTCATTTTTTTTTCCAAAGTTATTATAGATGAACTTATTATGCAAACAAATGTTGTTAGTCTATCAAAACAATCATTTATGTTTTTTTCTATTAAAATTATCATTTTTGTTGGTCTCGTTTTGCATTTGTGGTCACTTTTGTTTGTCTCGATTTGCATGCGCGATTAGAATGACTACGGATGCAAAACAAAACCAACAACAATAATTGTTTTGATAAAAAACAAATATGATTCTTTTAATACACATAACCGATTCTTGTGACTAAATTATCATAAATAACTACTGTAAATGTCGATGACTATTGTGGATACACATAGCGGGTGCCTTACCGTTTATTTGTACATTATATATATAAATTAATGTAAAATTTAAAAATAATAACCCTAATACCTTATGATGTAGAGAAGACTGCGAACAGACTAGTTTCTCGCCCAGGTATCAGAATTGGGTCAACAGGTATTCAAATCGAAGATTTCGATGAGCCCGTCAGAAACAAGTAAAACCTTCAAAAACCAGTTTTAATAGGTTCGTGTTAATTTTATTTATTTATTTTATTTTAAAACATTTATATAATTTCTCTTATTTACAATTAAAATTTTGGGTAGTGTTATATAAAGCATCCTATACGTCAAACTTACATTAATAAAAATTTGAGATTATTTCTATGAACCACATTTATTCTCTAACCTAGAATTGAGTTAATATCTATTATTCTCTTCTTCTGATCTTGAGTCACACCATCACCTTATTAGTATATTTACCTAATCCAATATTTATTTTGCTTTCTATTTACATTGGTTACAAAATTATTTATTATTTTACTTTTGTATTTAGACTAAATTAGTCTTTTTTTTATTTCTCATATACTTAATATATGAATTTATTATCTTAGATAATAATATATTTATATTATATATATAAACCAATTTAGTAATTTTACTATGGTTAACTAATTCTTATTAAATATGTTAATTATTATATTTTATAAATAAAAATACAAGCGCCGCGAAAGAAGTAGCACGCCAATAAAATCAATGATCTTGATAGCCTTGTAGCCAAACCGAACTGTCTCAACCATCCAAATTGCAGAAAAACCAAAACAACCTTTGTTCCATCAACCCAACAAATTATTAACATAACATCACTTTAAGCCCTCCTGATCAATTCGTCACAGTACAACCATAAAGCACGAACAAGAACAACGCACATCATTATCCAAACCACCGCAACTAGTCCTTTCCGGTCCACCACTGTAGAAACAACAAAAACCTGTTCTCAGAGTTACACTTTTTATGGATATAGAATTTTAATGACAGTTTACTACCATACTTTCGTATATTTTTTAGAATGATCCATTTAACATTTTTATTTATCATATACGATTCAAATTTTTATGTTTTTTTATGTTTTCTTTTTTCTACGATTTAGGAACTACATAGACGATTCAGTTTCAACTCTATTCCTTTTTTTCTTTTTATGTATAATTTCTTTATAATTTTAGATTTTGATTGTGTTTTTATTTGATTTCGACGTTTGTTTTTTTTATTTCTAATTTATGTAACTCGATTTTTCTGCAGATTTGTTCTTGAATTTCAAACTTAGTGTTACTTGTGGTTTTCGGTATTTCATCTGTTTTTACTTTGATTTTGTAGTTCAAATGTTGTATTGCTTTAGGTTTTAGTTGTTTTTAATGTTTCAGAAAACTGTGTTTGAAATTTTTTTTCCAATGAAATGAAGAAGACAACTGTTGAAGAAGATGCAAAACCTTTTTTAATAGATGTGAAACCACGTTAATTTTTGTACAACTACATAAAAAACCAAGACGACTATAACAGATACTAGATGCGGAACACAACATATGATAGATACGAAACCGTATAATGAGAAACCAATATAATTGTTTTTAAACATATTATAAATTGATCTATTTTATTTTTCTTACAAAAACAAAATTCGATGGTATTTTCATATATTTGTTATTCAGAGTTACAGTTTAAAAGAAACAAACTCTTAAAATTTTAATTTTAAAGTATAAACGAATTAGACAACTGTTACAAAAAAATGCATAACGTTTTTTTGCTAGATGCGAAACTTTTTAAATTTTTGTACTACTAAATGCGAAATCAAACAACTATAATAGATGTTGGACGCGAAATCAAACAAATTATCATAGATTTTAAACCAAAATGAAGCTATATAATGAAGCTAACAAATGGTTTGTAAAGCTTTGAGACATTGAGATTAAGTTTGAATCACAAACTTTCATTAAAACCTAAATCTAGCATATTTTTTAACTAAATTTTGAACCACCTAATTCATTGGAAGCTAATCTCGGACTAATGTCGGCAATCTAAACAAATAGAGGGTCAAATAATCCAGACTATAAAACTCATATTTAGTTAATCTTCATTTGAAGACTCCCTCAATCAATCTATATGATTTGGATTCTTTACCTAAAATAACAAGACTGAATATAAAATAGTCATTGTAGGTTTTTGGTTTTCCCAAATATGTGGGGCACAATGTGTAATACTTCTCATTGGCTCACATGTGGTAGTCAATCATGGTTTGGGGTAAGATTTATCTTATATATAGAAAATCTACATATGGAGCACTAAACAAGCGTATGAATGATATAAATTATGTATAATATCGTTCATGGTCGAGCACCAAACGAGCGTATCAAATTTTATTCCCGAACATCAAACAAGAATAATCAATTTTATGCCTAAACATAAAACATCTGTAGCAATTCTTATGTCTAAACATCGAACATGTTTAGAAACTTGATTTCCCGAATATAAAAATTGCGTAACGGTTCTTATGTCCGAACATGTGCATGGCCCCGAGCTAGGTTTAAGAATCGAGCACATCTAAATTCGGCTGGTCACCGCAATATAAGTTTGACAAACTTTCAATTGTGTGAAAACACGTAAAAACAATCTATAGCGACGTATCGCTTTTTCTTCTTAACAAACTTATCGTGTTGTCTAATATATGCACTAAGTCAAAAATAAAGATTAGCCCAAGCCTATCAGAAGGCCTCGAAGCTAAAAGACTTATTTAAACTAAATGATTAGAATAATATACTTGTTTGTACTAAATGAGCAGTAATCCTATAGCTATACACATCCAACACACATACTTACTACCTTAAAACATAACTTTATGGCAAAAAAGGCTCATTCAATGAAAAAATGTCGACCCTTAAGCAAAAAGACTTGTTCACAAACAACAAGTAAATATGAGCAATATATTTCAAAATACTCGAAAGTAAAAGACTCTAAATGTCTAGTGTCATGTGTGACATACATGTTTTTACTTATCAGACAATATGTAAGGGCGATATGCTTCTACAAAAAGTATTTCGTAACAAATAAAAATAATAATTACATCACACTAGTATGACTCAATCTATATGGTTCTGTGGAGATATTATTTCTCATTTCTCAAACAAGCTCACATGTAGGGAACTTCTCGGTCTTCTTCAAAACCCTCTGACTGGAGTGTAACCGTTTTCTCAGAATCTCTTAAAACTTATTTCTTATACGTTCACCATGTGATATTTTTGGACACCGTTATTAAGGAGTGCATACGGCAAAATAGCATTTGACATTGAGGAATAAGTTCCCAAAAATGACTCAAGTCCATGTCCGACCAGGTCTGATAAATGGCGAGAATAAGAGCTTAATGTCTCTATTGGTTGAGGTCCACCGATGTCATAGTACACAATTATTTATCTTTTATAAAATTTTATGTAACCTCATTAGTAGCAATCAAAGGTCTAACCTCGCTATTGGGCCACATTGACGGACAGTCGCAAACATATAAAATGCATTTAAAATAGTATATCACCGTTCATATTTGATTACACAGTCACAGTTAAAACAATTCACTAAGATACAAAAGTGAACTTACCTCGATGTCGAGATTTACTTATTGAGCTGTAAATTTTAGCACTAATTTATCGTACCCTATTCGACGTTGTTGTAAAGTTACCAACATATGTGATACTATGTAACATTGGTCGTCGAGGCCATGACAGGAAAATGATCATCTTCTTTCAAATGCAAATTACGATGGGCAATGTTATTTTCTCTGTTTTGATAAGGATAAAATCCAAATCGTACACTTAAATCATCTCGATAGAAAAAGAGAGAAAATAATGAAAAGTATAATAATATTATTCGGAATAAAATCTGATGCATTTATATTTCGAGCTTAACTCTTATTTATAGGAGCTATATAAGACGTTTATTCTCTTTTTATTTATATATATTCGTATAAAATATAAATAATAAATGTTCAATAATATAACATCTAATTAAATTACAAATATAATTTATTATTTTGATATAATATACGGAATATTTCCTTATCAGGAGTTCTAGTCCTTGAGTTGAAGTGTAGAGAAACTTAAGGACTATACAATGGCCGCATATAATATCTGGATAGTGTATTCTTATTGCTCTTCTTCATATTTGAGTGAGTTTGTTTTCTGTTTATTTTTTGGTCAATTTTCGTACCTATATCTTCATTTATCTTTTATAATGAGGCATCATTGATCATACCGAAGAAACTATGCTTGCCATTTCAGCAACACTTCAAAAAATATTAAGGTTTTGGTTATATTGATTTCATAGTCGAATTGTTATGAGAGACGTTTCTGACTCGATTCGTAATTAATTGTCCCCGCATCGTTAAAAACCGTTGTCGGCCAAAACCTTTATTGAGGATAAAAATTATCTATTTTACCAAAGAAAAAGAGTGAAACTAACAATTAGTAGGTTGCAAAGATGTTAATTTCTTCTTCAGCATGCTTCGATTTTTTGTTGGATATGGATGAGTAGCCCCCGTAGTCTTTGCTGAAGGATGAAATGAAGACTATATATAGTTTTACTTGTTTTGTGTGATTATCTTATGTTGTAGATGTCGTGAACCTTGTGTTGGAGAATTTATTGGATGTCGTAGATGACTTTATGTAGATAGTAAGCATGTAGTCAACAAAGTGGTGTTTGTTATTCTTGTCACGAGGGTCACTATATACTAATGACTGGAAGTAAACCTTGTAATTTTATAAGTGATTTGGTTGACTTATGTATTGTGGTGCGAGTTGGTAAATTTTTGTGTTTGTTATACATTTGGTGATTTGGCGTGTCCTTACAAAATGAGGCTCAATATGGTCCATCACGTAGCCTTGAAACAGCGTACCTCTCGGCTTGTTCTTGAGAGAGACTAATTTGGCCTTTTGCGTGGCCTTATAAGCTTGGTGTATTTCGCATATTAATACTGGTACAAGGTATTTGGCACGTTACAGCCCCTTACGTGACCTAAGTGAGAGTGGATAATTAACCATTCGTATTATTGGACTAAATTGGTTCGGGCACATTGTGGCTCATTTCTTAGCCCGTAAGCGTGGTCATATCCGATATTCACTTTGATGACGGTGAGTTGTTATGATTCTATATTGGAGGTCTTTCGTTTCAAACCATTGCGAGTTTGGAGACTTTATTTGTTATGTATGTTCTAGTTAAGACGAGTTCTGTAATCGGAGACTCTTGGAAACTAGTGTTGAATTGAAGATGATTCGATCAGAGATTTTTAGAACCCCTTACCCGCAATATACTCATGATTTTTATAAAAATGTAAATTAGAATTTAAACGAATAATTTCAATTAACAATGGAGTAGTTGAATCATTTATTCATAGTTTGAATAACAATAAAATATTTATTCAAGTAGTGTAATTATAAATATTTACATTTAATTCACATTTGAAAATTATATAATTTATTGAATACGATAGTATTTAAATATTATTTGACACACATTTTAAAACGTGAAATCAATACAATATATTTATAAGTATCTATGATCAAGTATTTAATGCATATGTTAAAATCGTATTTTAAACTTTTATATTTATTTATTGTAATATAATTTGTAGAATATTATTTTTGAAAGTGAAAATAAACAAATTTGTCAACTAAAAATATAAATATGTATAAATATATTTAACTAAGTAAATACCAGATTGACCAAAGTTATGGTGTTCAAATCATAAAAAAAAAAATGCACGAATAGTTTACTTCAAAATATACAATAATATATCAAACTTATTTTAAGAAAATCAGACTTATACTTAAAAGAATATTATTATAGAGAAACACGTATTTATATATTAATAATTAAAAAATATTTTTGGAGCAATATATTAGCTTGTAAATTAACATTTACATCACACATATAAATGTATATCATATATTCATTTATAACAATAACAATTCAGCGTGCATAATTTTGTAACTTGAAAACATATAGTAAATGATATAATCATTGTAGTTAGAGATAGATTAAGCAATCAATCATATATAAAAAAATAAGTTACTTCTGATTCGTTAGCTCTAATGCAAAAGAGGATTGACCTTTAAATCAATAGAAGCTGGATCAATCGTTAACGTTTGAGATTGTCGGATCCGAATTGACTCGGTAGTTTTAAAGTTCGGAGAGCTCTGTCTCTCCTCTCCCATTATTCCAATGACATTTGGTTGGAGACTAGCTCTACTCTATTTTTATAGAGTGAGAAGTCTTATTTTTTATATTGACGAATACGACTTTCCGCCTTCCATATAAAATATCTCGTAAAAAAATACGTCATAAAACATGTTATAGCATGTATAAATTGTAATTAAATATATACAATTTATTTTAAACCGCATGATGTTAATAAAGTATAAACGAGTGTTAAAATTTATTACAGTTGTCGTAACCATTAATTTTGATTCAGTCGATCACATTCAAATATTAATAAAAAAGTTCTATTATAATCGATTGACGCCATTCATATACTATTAAATTAAAAAAATTCAGTAGTACGATATTAATGAATAAAAAGATCTCATTAACCTTATTTGGACGTTTGAATAAAAAGAATCATTAATTATTATAAATTTACTAAATATTCATAAATAAACACTATATAATAATCAGAATATCGTTCAAATATTTAAAAAAATGTATTATCATAATAAATTAATGTTGGATGTTAAAATATTATATTGTAATGAATAATAACAATTGATATTATTCAAATTATTAAAAATGATATTAATAATCAGTATGATGTCTTTTAGTACATAACATAAAATAAATTAGTGCTCTAATCTATAAAATTAATTTATTCGAAACTAAATTTTTTCATCAACTGATGACTTCAATGTGACTTCGAAACTTCGAATAAGGAACTCTCGAGAAGAATTTATCTTATTATGATAAGGTCAACAATTATAATTCTCAATGTAACAATTGAAAAAACTAAAATCAAATAATTTTGGTTGTTGATGGTGATGGTGCTATGAATTCGAGGCCGATTCTTGTCAACCAGGGAGGATGATGTACCCAGAAAGTCCAAAAAACATTTTTTATTTTATTTTATTTAGATATCTTATATTATTCAAATCTAATAATATTAATATTTTATTTTATTTTATTTTAGAATATTTATTTTATTTTCTTGTATTCTAATTTAGGATTTTGAGAAGCTCTTATATAAAGCCTCATACCTTAAGTTATTTAAAGTTTTTGGAATAATATATTTTTTATCTCTGAAAATTCTAGTCTTTGTTACCTTTAGATTAGGGTTTCATATATTGTTTCTTATTCTTCTATGTCCGCCGCGTCATCACATTGATACATTCCAGCTAACCAAAAAAATCTAAAAAATCTCATAATGCTATATGCAACGAGAGTCGCATTTTTCGAGCATATTCGTGAAGATTACTACATCATAGTTGAAGCAGTCTTTTGACGTCTCTCCTTTAATGGGACACCTAATCCCTACTAATACTTGAATATTATACTTTGACTGAAAACTATCACGCGACAGCTTATCGATCGCATTGTAAGGCTCGTGAACTACGTTCAATGGAAAAAAACTCACCTATATACATTTAAATTTTTCTCCTCGCCAATATTTCACCTCTTTAGATAACGATCGTTTGTGCTTCTTCAGGAACCATCTAGAATTAAGGGGACCAATCCTCTTGTGTTATCTCTCAAACTGACATGCTTAGGCTCCATTAACTCTTCTTGACGACCTCTCAGCCTCCGTAAATTTTGACTTCTCTTGCGTGACCCGCCTCCAAGATATATTCAAAACACATAATGAGTTGAATAATTTTTTGTAAGAACCTTTTCGTATACATTATGATATAATCAATAAAGGGAAAATTATATTGCAATGGAATATTTATTTTTATAGAAAAAAACTTTTCATCTTTACTATCGAAAAATTTCAACATAACAATTGATGGGGTCAAATTTCTATGGGTGCGATAGTTAGCAGTTGTGTCAGATTTATTCGATGGGGAAATTTCGACCCAAAATAAAAACCATACTAACTCACCTCTGTGTTAGATGATACTGACTCAAATGTGTGTTGGTTACCTCTTTATTTATGAAGCCTCATAATTTATGGTTAATGGGCGTTTGGGCTAATGGTTTTTTACCCGTATTCACAACCTGACCCTGTTGGTTCATGGATCCAAAATTAGACTATAAATACCCAAAAGAGCAGTATTTAAGAAGGTTGAGATTTTACCTCTCTACATATTAATATAGTAGCTTAATTATCTCTCTACTTTCCACCATAAATTTAATATGTCACCAAAACAGTTACATAAATACCCTTCAACTAAAGTTTATCCTCACCAGATTGGAAAACACAGTGGGAGCGGAAGGTAGCCGGATAACAATTTTCAGAAACTAACATACAAATATACCTTCAGAATTCTTTGAGACATGGATCACGATATAAAAACAGGTCCTTCTCTTGAAAATGAGGAGGTCAGAGTCGAGGAAGAGCATGTGCACACGTCTTATGTGAATCATGATATTGAGGAAACACTTTTCATGTAGGAAGACTGCGATCAGTTACAATAAAGAATCGAGGCATTGAGAGCTCAAAGGCACGCTGAAATGGATCTAGAGAGATATAAAATGTTAAAGTATCCCAAATCTGACGATCCATATAATAATCCCTATTATAATCTTAATGAAGGTTCGAATAACCAGATTTTCAAAGGCCATCAAAAATCTAAAAAAGAACACCGACCTAAACATTATTCAAGCACCTCAGAGTCTGTTGAGAGCTCAACAACAGGACTATAATAAAAAAATTCCTTTTTTTCTTCAAGTAGAGATCATGGTCATAAGAAGAAGAAAGGACATCTAGGTAAAACATATTCAAAAAACTATATTAGATCAAGTAAGCATGATTCCTCAAGGAAGAAATGGACCCAAAGGGTCAAGGAAACTAAAAAAAGTATCAGGTAAAGATGAAGGGGTCAGCATAGCATACATAGATCACTTGGTAAATGATCAGTTCGTCGTGCAATCCAAGCTTGTGATTTTTGCCACTCCTAATAACGATCACATGTTTTTCCAAGAACATAACTTGAGGCAATCACCATTGTTTTTGAAAATTCTCTGTAGACATGTACCTAGTGATAAGGAAAGATATTCCTCAGGGACCTAAGTGTAATTGACAGGGACTAAAGTGATAAGTTCTGTAAATATTGGATTAAATTAGACTTTAGGAGAAACGTAAGGGTTAAATTGTAAATATACCATTATGTAACCATTTCTCTAACTAACTTCGAATTTTAATAGTTCAAAAATGGATAAATATGATGGGAGTAAGACCCTAATAATCATCTTGAGAAATTTAAGATTTTCATGATGAACTTTAATGATGATAACATGTTATTATGCGTAGTTTTTTCTTAAACTTTTGAAGACAATGCCTTAAAGTTGTATAATAGATTACCACAAGGATCAATTAAGAATTTTGACATGTTTTGGATGGAATTACAAAGACAGTTTGTGGGAAATAAATAACTTAGAGGGGATGAAGATACGCTAATCCATTGTTGATAATATTCAAATAATTCTTTAAAAGACTACACCAACCATTTTGTGAACATTAAAAACGGTATGGAAAATTGTTTCAAACATGTGACAATAGCTTCGCTTTGATAAACATTGTTATCTATAGAGTATGATGATTGAGTGACTCGGAAAAAAGTAATAACTTGGGGTACCTTTTTAAACCAGGTCAGAAAGAAAATTACTATGGATGAAACCAAAATATTGAGACAACATCATCAATATAGATCTGTCCCATCAGTCCTTCTCTCACAAGTTGTAGATAGTTATAAGCTATAGTAATAATCATCCAATGGACAGGGTTCTCATCGTCCAAGAAAAACCAAGTCTAATTAGGGGCAATAATCTATACCAAGAGGTAATGAGTGGGTCCAACCTGGCTATTCAATAAAATTAATTGAAAATATGGCACCATTTACGATAGAGCCAAATATGTCGTGCAATTCTAAAGGCATGCACATGTCCAGACTCTACGGGAAAATCAGAACACAAGATTTTGTAGGTATCATAATGATATATAAAACGACACTAAGGATTGTATTGCTTTAAAATAAGAGATACAATTGTTAATTGGGAACAGAGCATTAACTACTTTTGTTAAGTCACAAATAGGGAATATGAAAATTTGTAACAAATCACAGCCAAACACAAGTGGAACCCATGCTGCATCGCCTATCTTCCAAAGGTAAAATATAGAGTCTTCCAAACACTATGGTACACTTGTAATTATTGAGAAATTCAATATAGGTTCGGAGTACTTGGATCCTGATCGAGATCATAGTCGAGTGAATGTGGTGGCTGAAAATACTAGAAATGTTTCCAAGATGTGTTGATTCTTCAAATAATTTACTATTTTTAGATTAGATATAATGACTGCACCTTCGAGTTGTTTCAAGAAAATGCATGTGGTTAGTCTGACCACATAATTAGAGAGAAAATTGTTTTCACATCTCTGCCAAAAATATACTCCCTTCATAGTAGTTTATGAAGATTACTTAAGAAATGCTGCATGTCCACATGAGGATGTTGTGGCGATATGGGCATCAATTGAGAGAACTGAAATTCGAAGAATATTGATTGACACCGGTAACTCGACTAATATTTTTTTATTTCTACCTATAATAGATAAAAAAACCCATCTATCAAAATTGGATAGAACAGAACCATAATAGGGTTTACAGGAAATTCTACGGATGTTATTGAAGAATTCGAAGGGTATGTTATTATTGGCAAATGACCATTTAAGAAAATTATCAGAGTATTCTTTGCGGTGGTAAACTTTCTGACCCCTTATAATTTTATCTTTGATAGATCTTGGCTATCAATGATGCATGAAGTTTCCTTAATAGTTCACCAATGTTTAAAAGACGCAGTTGAAGGTCAAGCAGGGATAGTGAAGTAACCAAAAAGTGGCTATGGAATATTATGTCACTAATCTTGCTCCAAATCTTTAAAGAATATGAAAGACAAGAAATAATAACAATAAATTGAGTCATCTTTGGGTCCGAGTAAAATAGATGATTTGAGGGATACTTCTAGTGTTGTTATCCCAATCAAAGAGACCGAAGTACATAGTTTAGAAGAAGGAAAAAATGTTAGAATTGGAGCTAGTTTGGCATCATAATTAAAAGAGAAATTGTTATATTTCTTATTTAAAAATTTGCATGTATTCACCTGGTGCAATGAATATGTGAATGGTGTACCAGCTAGTGTTATTTTTTACAAGTTTGTTCGATCTGATGCGGTCCCAATAATCTAAAGAAAAAATGATTATTCTAAAGAAAAATTTGAAGTTATTATTAAAGAGGTGGATAGATTTACCAAGGAAAAACATATTTGGGAATCTCAGTATCCAATACGAAAAAGAAAGTTGGTACTTGTAAGAAATAAGAATAGTAAATGACGAATGTGTATCGATTTCACAGATCTCAACAGAGCATGTCCCAATGATCCTTTACATATTCCTCGAATAGATCAGTTTGTGGATTCTACTTTGGGAAATTAATTGCTATCTTTTATGGATGCCTTTGATGGGTACAATAAAATCCAAATAGATCCATAGGACTATGATCATGCTACATCTATCACTGATAGAGGGATTCATTATTACAAGGTAATGTCATTCCACCTGAAATATTTTGGGGCTACTTACCAATATCTAGTGAACAAAATATTTTCTAGTCAGATTTGAAGGAATGTAGAAGTTTACATTGATGACATGATGGTAAAAATTCCAAGGGAGGAGGAGCACTTACTCGACCTCAAAGAAACTTTCTATAATTTGGAAGTCGTTAATCTAAAGTTGAATCTAGAAAACTGTACCTTTGGAGTACGTTCGGGAAATGTTTTATGGTACATCATTAATAAAAAAAAGATCCAGGCTAACCCAGTACAGTTAGATGCATTGCTAACTATGGACCCTCCTCAAACTATCAAAGAAGTTCAAATGTTGACAAAAAAATTGGTAGCCTTGAGTAGGTTTATTTCAAGATCATGAGATAAATGTGCATAAGTTTTCTAAGTTTTGAGAAACTGCAAAGAATTCAACATGTCCCCAAGTTGTGACAAATCTTTCCTCAAAATCAAAAAACATTTATCTTTACCTAAAACTTTGTCCAAACTAGTCATCGGGGAAAGACTCTACGTGTATCTAGTAGTATCGAATTATGTTGGAAGTGCGGTGTTAGTTCGGGAGAATGACAATTACCCCCACCCACTATACTACATTATCAAAAGTTTATTGGATGTTGAAAAATGATACCTCAAGTTAGAAAAGTTGTCCTTAGCCTTATTAATAGTAGCGAGGAAAATACGCCCTTATTTTCAAGCGCATTTCATCACGGTTCACATATTTTTTCTATTTGAAAATATATTAAAAAAACAGATATATCGGATCGAATGACCAATTAGTCTGTGGAATTAAGGGACTATGATATATATTTTGGTTTAATTCTATTCAGAGAGACCATATGAAGAATCTTTAATTTACAAACATGGAAAATAATGGGTGGTTCAAACCGATGGAGGATCTAACATGATAAGTTGTTGTGCAAAAAATTTTGATTTCCCATATCGAGATTCAATTTACAAAGCTATACGTTTTGATTTTATGGCATCAAAAAATGAAACAGAATACGAAGCAGCTATAACAGGTTTAAGGTTCGCTCAAATATTTGGTGCAAAAAGAATCTGATTGTTGATTGATTCACAACTGCTTGTACACCAAGCACAGGGGTAACCCGAAACAAGGAAAGAACAGTTGATAAAATATTTACAAGTATTAACAAAAAATTTTACTTGTTTTAAATATGTAAAATACGAACACGTTCCAAAATAAGAAAATTTGATGGAAGACTCTTTAGCCATGTTGCATATTTCGAAGCATACCCTTGGATTTTGGTACAATAGTTCCCTTCTATAACAATGACCCCCGAAATAGAAGTTGAAAATGAAGAAAGTTTCCAAATATTAGCCACAATCAGTCAAGATTGGAGATATGGTATCAAAGAGTTCATTACTAAGGGAAGATTTCTCAAAGACAAAAGCCTGGCTAAGAAGTTCAATTTGAAAGCACATGGGTTTTTAGTTTTAAAAGGAATCCTCAATAAAAGGTCTTTAAGTAAGCCTTTTTTTGCGTTGCCTCGGATTCGATGAGTTCGAAGTAATTTTGTTTGAATTACATGATGAAGAAGGGTCTGTTTATTGTGGATACAAGGCTTTGATTAGAAGGGCCTTATTAGAAGGGTTTTATGCACTATCTTCGGAGATGATACTTTTTTGGGTGAAACTTATTCATCAAGGAATATATATATATATATATATATATAAATGATCTGGAGGTTCCTTTAATTGATAAGTTATTTTTGCATTTGTACAAAAACTCAACTTTAACTTTGTCCTTTATCGAGGATGATCAAAGAGACTACTTACACCTCACGAAGATTCTCTATTACTGACCCTCATGCTAGGTGGAGTAATTGTAAGAATGGTATGATTGATACTAATGCTCAACTAATTTATTTTACAAGTCGGGTTATGACCTAATGATAGGATTCCCGCTTTTAAAATTACTAACATAAATTTGTTTGTAAGGCCTTAATGTTGATAAATAAATATATAAAGATGAAATTAGTAAACAAAATAAAAATAAGATGAAAATAATTGATAATAAAATGGTTAGTTTATCTGGTAAATATGAAGTCTAAATCTAATGTATTTAATGGTATTACTATTGATGGTTCTTGATGATTTTAAGAGGGAAGTAACGTTAAATATGTTTTATGTATATTTTTCAAAATATGATTCCTATATGTTACGACGATGAATATAAAAAAAAATGGAAAATTCATATCATTGAGGTAAAAACATTGGTTATATGGAGATCCAGAATAGCAGATGGAAAGAGAGCATCATCAAAACTGATAACTTAAATCTAACTGAAAAAAACAGACAAAGATGAGTTGGTTCGCAAAAACAAAGTCGTTTTTAAAGAAGGAAAATACGGGAACAATATTGTTGAATCAAGTAATAAAATATCGTAAAAATAATGGAAAAATATTAGAAGAAAATTTGAGAAATGATGTAAAACGGAATGTGTGTATGTATACTCTACCTGAACCTCTGTTGATACAAAGGATTTAAAAAAATGAAAGTACCAAAGAAATTTGACACCTATATGGTGAAAACATACGATGGGAAAACAGAACCGAAACATCACTTTGAGAAATTTCAAAATACTATGCCAGGATTTAATCAATTTGATATTTTACTTTGTCAAGTTTTTTCAAAGACTTTTAAAGGAATGGTGTTTGCTTGGTTTAACAATTTAACGTCGGGATCAATCAAAGAAATTGGGGTATTATGGATATTATTTCGGTATCGTTTCATTTCTCATAAAAATATGAAGCGTGAAAGGGATCATATCACGACTATATTTCAAAAGGTTGAAGAATCATTTAGAGATCATGTTTAAAGGTTTATAAAGAAAATGAGTCAATTTGAAGGTTTTAATGAGAATATGGCTTTAACATTATTTAAAAGAGGGTTTATGTTGTGATAATATTTTGTTAGAGGAATATTTGAAGTTATATGTAGGATGTAACGAGGATCTTTTGTAAAGAACGGAGATGCGTATCAAGGTAAATGATAAAAAAAAGGAACGATACATAGTAAGATGACATAAAGGGGGAGGGGATTCTTTGAATATGAGGAGGAATTATGCAAATAGGATTGTGGAAGTTACAAGGGATCCTATAAATATATCATGTTTTTCTTATTATGATTACCCAAAACGACGGTGTACTCGGTTAAATGCATTTGCAACACATTTTTATAATGAAACAATAAAACGGTTAAACTACCAAACTCTGAGAGTTATATTGACACTAACGGGGGACTGTTATTAACGGAGGGTTTACTCCCGATGAATGATCACGGACATTCAAGGGAGGATTTTTTTTCAACTAAAAATATGAAATTCAGAGGTTGATTGGTAATAGATAATTAATGGAATTCATTTGAAGAAGAGAATGACAGAAAATAAAGGAAAATACTATAGAAAGAAGTCCAAAGAGACGGAGAAAAGATAAGAAACAAGAATTATACACTATCTTTAGAGGGGATACTTTTTCGAGAGTTACTAATTCATCAAGAAAATATATAGAAATGATCACGAGGTTCATTAAGTTGATAATTCATCTTTGCATTTGTACCAAAACATAACTTTAAGTTTGGGATTTATCAATGATGAGTTAATGGACTAGTTACACCTCACGAAGATGCTTTATTAGTGATCCTTGTAATAGGTGAAGTAATTATAAGAATGGTAGTGATTGATACTGATGCTCAACTAATATATTTTACAAGGCGGGTTATGACCCACTCATAGGTAGCCCGCCCTTAAAAAATACTGACATGATTTTTTTTGTAAGCCCGTAATACTGATAAAGGAATATACAAATGAAAATAGTAAATTGAAGAAAAATAAGATAAAAAAATAGTTGGTAATAAAATGGTTAGTTTATATGGTAAATATGAAGTTTAACTCTAATGCATTTCATTATATTCAAATTTATGGTTCCTATTGTTTTTAAGAGTGAAGTAACGTTAAATATGTTTTATGTATGTTTTTCAAAAGATGATTTCTATATGGAGAAAATCGTCGATAAATTTAATTATATTTTCGTAGAACATTAAAAGTCTGACAAATATTTACTAAGTTGACCATTATATGACATTCATGAAGATATATATAATTGTACGCTTATATTTTTAAAACGTATATGATTTAAAATTTATATTTAATGAGGAGAGATTCAAATTTTAAATGAAATCTTCATAAATATTCAAAGACAAATAATCACAAGATAAATATAAAATTAAATACAATTGAATGATAATTGGTAGAAAGTTCAAATAAAAAAATAACAATACGGATATTAACCGATAAGAGTTATGAGCATTTAAAACATCGTCTGAGTTTTGTTGCAATCAAGTATTTGCATTAACATCGATATTTATCATTTTCTTATAAGTTTCAGAGTATTATCTAAAACTATGTCAGTCAATGGTTTAAAATACATAATTATTTCCGTTTCCAAGTATCCTAGAAAACTTGATCTGAAAATTGTTTAAATATTTTTCTTTCATAAAATCAATTATTTTTTCTATGCATTGATTGGTTCCTTAATAAAGATCTCCCATCACCCAAAACTAAATAAAAACCTTAGTAATCACATCTCATATTTGTTCAATGGAGAAAATTATTCCTCTAAGAAAAATCCCATCATTTGGCAGTCGTTGCTTTTTCAACTATCTTTAGTGTCGGAACAACATTTGGGTCGTGACAATGCTTCCATCAACTTTAGACCTTTTGCGTTATTTGGAAAATTTCTTCCTTCGTCATTTGGACCACCCGTATGATGCATATTTATTTACGGAACAATGTTTTCTATTTTCGTTTGAATGCATGGAACCGTTATCCATATTCTCCATGTCTTTTTCTGCAACCGGAGTTGTTTGTGCAATCTCACTATTTTCTCAACATGGGATATGTGTGTATATTCGACACTTTGATACTAGGGTGGATAACACAATTATAATATATAAGATTTAACTGCCGAAGTTCGGATAGTGTTTTCCGAAGCTTAACCGCTTCAAAACTTGTTTGGTAATAGTATTGAATCAATAGCAAGAGCGGATGAACCACATTGCTTTGTCTTATAATAAAAACTTAGTTATGCACCGAAAATAACAAAGTAAGAAATAAACAAGAATGTTAAACTTAACCGCGCACACAAAAGAAAAATTTAACGTAGTTTAGATTGTGAAGAAATCCTACATCCACGCGTAATGACCACGTTTTTATATCTAAGAGGTTACAAGAAGATTCTCTCAAATACTAAACACTCAACCACTAGTCTTTGTTACAAATCACTCACAACTTACAAAGAAACATGGATCTAAATATATGTCCAAATATTTATATGTTACCTCTCTCTGGTGAGAGATTGTAATTTTCTTTCTCAAATCTCTCAAGTATTTTGACGCAGCAATCCAGCAATAACTTAACACTCACATCTCACTACTTATAGAGGATCAATGATGTGCACAATACTCTCTAACTAGAGCAATAGTAAGAAGGGTAATGATTGATACTAATGTTTAACTAATGTACTTTACAATGCAGATTACAACCAAATGATAGAAGTCGTGGCCTTAAAAAAAGACTAACATGAATCTAGTTAGTTTCACTTGTCGAACTGATTATATCTGTCAAATGAAATTTAATTGTATATGCTAGGAAAGGGGAACAAAAAAACTGCGACTACATTGTTTTATGATCGTCAATGTTCTGAGTTTTAAAATTTTCATTTTAGGACGACCTTGATTATACATAATGGTTATAATTCTATTTTAGAACGGCCTTGGTTATACATAATGGAGACTTTGGCGTCATCCTATCACTAGTGTATCAAGAATGTGATTAATTAGAAAACATGAGTAATCCAAAGGAGTGAACAGACAACTAAATATTATCCCTCTTTGTATGTGGCTTTAGAAAATATATCATCATGGTAACCAATATTATAAAGGGAGATGTTGTTTGAAAAAAATTCATAAACCCTTAATATCGATAAAACAATGTAAAGATGAAAACTGTAAAATGAACGAAAATAAGATGAAATTAGTTGGTAATAAAATGGTGAGTCGGTCAGAGTTCAACTCTAAATGTGGAGATGGCATAAGGAAGTGATTTGAGTTTATGAGGGTAGACTTCAACAACAAAGTAATAGGATATTAAAGCTGACAAGTGTTTCGAGTATAAAAAGTAGAGGAGCCAGTATTGTAAATTTGTAAGGTAGGTTCCAAGAGGATGTGATATTTAGTGAATTATTTAAATCATGTTTCCTACTACTAACAGAAAACGAATTCATGTTAGCTTGAATTTATTCATCTTGCAATTATGGAGTACAAGTTTTTTATTCTTATCCAAACTTTTATCTGATTTATACCAGACGTTTCCTTTTGATGAAATTTGACTAAGAAAGATGCTCGGTAACAAATACTAGTGGTTTTTAGATCGCAAGCAGAGTATGGGTGGACTATAAGACAAAAGTATGTTAAATGACATTGTATACGAGTTTTATCATAAAGGTACAAGAAGATAATCAGCCGAAAAGAAGGTCAAGATTTCAGAGAGTATGAGTTTTGGGATGGAAATGTCACCAACTCCTTGTTATTCTTACACCATTTATATGGTGTCTATAGTGCTTTTGATATAGTTAATGCTCTGTAAATCGAAACGATTTAAAGTTTATTTTAAAAGTAGTAACGTGGCTGAATAGATGTCAGCAAAAACCACAAACAAAGGGAGCACTTACATAAAAAGAGGACCTATATGGAACACACGATTTACTGTCACTATACTCTCACTGCCAAACGACTCTGCTTTTCTTCTCTTCTATTGCATCTACACAATCTTCTCTCCAAACATTCTTCCTTTCCTTTCCTTTCTCTTCTCTTCTCTTCTCTTCTCTTCTCTTCTCTTCTCTTCTCTTCTCTTCTCTTCTCTTCTAAGGGAGTTCCTACTAATGAACCTCCTTCTTGCTGCTTCTCCATCCATTCCAAATTCCTAATTCAGACATTAAAGTTTCTTGGAAACTGCTTGTACATTCTTAGACGGGTCGGATGTATTAAAACTGAATTAATTCGATACCCCAAGACCCACAATAATAAAATAAGAAAGGTATTATTCTCTCGCTATTTTAATTAAATCCCTCTTAATAAAATATACTTTTACCCAAATATTAGATACGTAGGGGTTTCTTTCCAACTTTTATTTAATTGTGTCTTTCTAATTTAGGGTTTGATACCTCTAACCGTTCTTATTTATTGAAAAATATTGATTTTTAATTTTTAATTAAATCTAATAACGGATATCTATTTTAATAATCATATCACAATATATTCTAGATTTTATCCTTTAGAAAAAAAAATATTGCTATGAAATATTTTTTACAACAGTTTGTACCTATGCCAAAATAGGATATTTGATAACAATACATTTTAAATTAAATTGTTATAGATTTTGATTTTAAAAAAAATATTAAATACGTTTTAAAGAAATTTGGTTGTAAAACCCCACCTCAAATTCTTGAAACACAAACAAATATACCATATACCTTTAACTCTCTAACCTCGTATCTTTGCTTGTTTTGTATTTCTTCTTCATGTTCCACATGATGATAGATTTAAAGTAGATCTTTGTTTCATAAAAATACATTTTTGTGAGCTATGCACTTCATCTAAAGGGTATCAATGTTATAATCCAGTCGATCATCAGATCTATGTCACCATGGGTTGCAATTTTATGTTATAATCCAGTCAATCCAGATCTATGTCACCATGGGTTGCAATTTTTTTGAGACATATTTATACTACCCAACCTCGTGTTTTGGGGAAGAACATAAGTGATTCACTAGATGGGTTAAGTTCACCGATCATTCCAGATATTGTATCCACAGATCTACCCATCTATGTAGAACGAACCAATGACTTCATACCTACAAATGATCAACCTTCAAATGATATCCTACAATAGGTAAGTGAACCACTCAATCCAATTGATTCCCTTATTATTGATGATTATGTAAATGTTGACATTACCGGAGAAGTGCGCGAAGAAGGTAGATATGGTTTACCTCGCATGAATAATCGTGGAATCTCACCTACGTGTTACTCACCCATCCATCTTCATCGAGCCAACATATGTCCTATGGGAAACTTAGTTAGAGGAAGCATGTCATAAAAGGCCAAGGTATTTACTAAAATTCTCCACACCCATGAAATTCCAAAAACTGTCCACGAAGCAACTTAAAATAAGAAGTAGAGGTTGGACATAAATGTCAAAATGAATGTCCTTGCAAAGAACGATCCTTGGGAGAAATGCAAAGTTCCAGCACAAAAAAACCCGATCGGATGTAGAAGGGTCTTCAATATCAAACACATAACTGATGGAACCACATAGCGATATAAGGCTCGACTTGTGGGAAAATGGTACACACAAACTTACAGAATTGATTATTCTGAAACTTTTTCTGAAACTTACAGAAAATATAAATGCAAATTCGAGTTTTATTCTCAGTTGTAGCAAATAAAACTTGGCCACTTCACAAATTTGATGTAATAAATACATTCCTCTTTAGAGACTTGAACGAAGAAGTGTATATTGAGGCTCCACCAGGATTCTCTGATGGGTTTCGAAAATATGAAGTATGCCGATCCAAAAGCCATTGTATAGGCTTACACAACCCCCACGAGCATGGTTTGGAAGATTTACTATAATAATAAAGCAGCACAAGTACAAATAAATTAACTCTGATCGTACATTGTTTCTGAAAAAAAGATGACATAATTACTTGCTTAATAATCTATGTAGATGCCATGATCATCACAAGAAACGACATTGAAGAAATTGCAAGGCTAAAGAAGTTATTGTTTGAAGAATCTGAGATGAAAGATATATGGGGTTAAAAAACTTATTAGGAATTGAGGTTTTACGTTCAAGCAAAAGGATTTTTTATATCTCAGAGGAAGTATATTCTTGATTAAGTGCAAAATCAAGATTGGCTGATCGTAAACCAGTCGAGACTCCAATGTTGGTTAACCATAAACTCATAATGGTTGAAGGTGATGAACTGGAAGAATATAAAGACATCAAATACTAGTTGGAAAAATAATTTACTTGTCACATACTCGACCAGACATTGACTATGCGGTTGGGGTTTAAGTAAATGTATGCACCAACCACAATTAGATCATATAGAAGCAGTCATGAGGATAGTACGATATTTAAAAGGCACATCGGGGAATGAACTTATGTTCAAAATAAATGAGTATCTAAATATTAAAGCATACACTGATGCAGATGGGAAATGATCGCAGGTCTACATTAAGTTACTTTACTCTAGTTTGGGAAAACTTAGTGACATCGAGAAATAAGAAGAAAAAATTGGTTGCACTTTCGAGTGTTGAGGCAAAATTACTGGGAATTTCTAAAGGAGTAACATAAATCTTGTGGATCAAGAAATTAATGGTTGAAATTGGATTTTCATAATCTCTTTCAAGTCAACTCAAGTGTGACAATAAAGTAGCAATAAGTATCTCAGAAAGTATTGTTTAGCACAACAAAACTAAACATGTGGAAGTAGATCGACATTTTAAAACATTGAAGGTGGTACACTTGAACTTGGTTTCGTAAGATCAGAGGATCAACTAGTAGACATCCTCACTACAATTTTAAGCAAGTTGAGTATTGGAAATCTAACTATTTAACTTGAGGGGAAGTGTTGAAGATTTTCCTAATTAATTATCTTTAATGGTCAAATATTTTAATAATATATTCTTGATGTAAGAATATTATTCAATTAGGAAGAATATTAAATAAAATATTCTTGATTTAAGAATATTATTCAATTATGAAAAATATTATTATAATATTAAAATATTATATTTATCAAAAATAATATTATTTTTCATTAAAATAAGATAATATACTAATATAAATATAGAATTTGTACAATAGAACATAACATAACAAAAAACATTTTTTTTATCTTTCTAACAACATCTCTACTCTAAATAAATCTGAGGTTTAATGGTGGTTAAAATGTTTAAGTTTAACAAAAAATTTAACTCTCTAAATATAAAACATATTTATGATAGATATAATTACAAATATTATCTTATTTACGCTCACTACCTTCCATATTATAAGTTAAATCATCACTACCACACATCTCCTATATTTTTAGCCACATAACATAATTCGGGCGTCCTAATTTTTTAATTTCACTATCAAGGTCTTGATTTCCTTTCACTATTACTTACGTAATTGAGCTAACAAGAAGGAACTCTCTTTAGTCTGCACTTTAACATTTAAAAAGATAAAGCTCTTGGTGGAAATTCATACCACCATAAAACTCACTGGATATTTGGGTCACTTACGCTCGTGCCCTTCCCCTTCTCTAAGCTCAACCATCATTACTACGATATTTGGGCCACTTATGCTCGATTCCCTCCCGATATTATCTATCAGAACATGGATCTTAACATACACGATGTGCAGCATCCTAAAGGTGAAGGGGTAAGGGGGAATAATGAGCACACTACTATGTCTCATGTAAATCACAATACAAATGAAAGACAATTCATGAAAGATGAATGTGATCAGATGAGGGCTGAAATTGAAGCTTTAAGGGTCGAAAAACAAGCTAAAAAGTAATAAAGGAACGTTCGATGTGTGTGGTGTATATGTAGATGACCATGGTGACAATGGTCAATCCCTTAAAGTTAATGGTGATGAGTTTGGATATTACAGTCACAGCCTACCAGTTAAATCCGGAAAAGGGTAATTCGGACCGTATCACTCCAATATAAATCCGAACATGACAAATGTGAACACCTTTTGACTAAGCTATTTGTTAATCTACTTAAAAATTAATGGGTCCTTAAACTCGACCCGGTAAGCTCATGGGTCATTAATTAAGAGTATAAATACCCCAACCATTCTCATTAATGAGGGTGATCAACATTTAATACAAAAAAGCTGCTTAATTATCTTAGTAGTCCTTACACTAAACATAAAATACCCCAAACTTACTAAAATACATTACAAAACTACCCCCAACCTATAATAAATCGAACCAAATTGGCGACCATATTTGGAGCACAAAGGTGCCTGAATTTTACATTCAAAACAAGTAATAAAAACAGTTTTGATGGATCTGAACGAGCAAGGTACTCCACCTCCTGTGGTGGAAACGGTTAGGGAGAACAAGGGGTACAGCGTTGAGGAGTGAGATCAACTAAGAGCAAAAATAGAAGCACTAAGGGCCATAAAACAAGCAGAAAAAGGATCAGGGAGAAATCGGGGGCGTCAGTTATTCATCATACTGACAATCCTGGGGAGAATGAGCCATCACTAAAGACTCATATTAGTTCAAAACAAACTCATCTCAGCTCTAAGAAGACATATCGGTCTAAACTTGTTGAAAGTTCAGAATTTGAGTCCTCCAATAGCTCTTCGAATGAGGCTGAGCTTGAGGAATCTTTGTTATCAAGCAGTGATAAAGGGAGATCTTGAAAAAATATGAATTTAATCAAGAAGTATTCAAGAAAGAGGGATAGGCGTGGTAAACTTAAAAGGCATCTAGGCAGGTATGCTGATCAGTTGCTGAGGGTACTTTGTTATCAGCAACTGATCTAAGAAGAAGTGTTGTTAGGCAATGGGCCTTTTCAAAAGATGGTGAGGGTACTCTTCGTTGTGGTACACTGCCCTACATCATAAAATGAAATTTTTGGGAGGTCATACCTTTCCAAAATGCATGTTGTGGCCTCAACAGTCTATTAGTGTTTAAATAATGCAGTTCAAGGACAAGTAGGTGTTATCCGAAGTAGTCAGAAGATAGCCAGAGAGTGATATGCGACAACTCTTGCTCCTAAGACTCTGGAGGCAGTTCAGATTAATAAAGATTAGCAGTTACTAGAGCCTTCTGCCAGTGAAAGTGAGATTGATGACCCCAGAGAGGCTCCTAATGTTATAATACCCATTGAAGAAGTTGAAACTCACTCCGTTGCATAGGGTAAATATATTAAGATTGGTTCCAAAAGGGCACCAGAATTGAAAAAATTTGTTGTGTGTTTTGCTAAATAATCAGCATGTGTTTGCTTGGTGCAATAGTGATGTAACCGGAGTACCCGCAAGCTTTATTTCACACAAGTTGTCTATCTGAAGTGATGTTGCCCCTGTTGTGCAGAAAAGAAGAGCTTTTTCTAAGGAAAAAGCAGATGTGATAGTTCAAGAGGTTGATCAGCTCACTAAGATGGGACACATAAAGTAATCTCAATATCCTTTATGGACTGCCAATCCGGTGTTAGTCAAGAAAAAGAACGGGAAATGACGTATGTACATTGATTTTACTGACCTTAACAGAGCTTACCAAAAGGATCTTTATCCTGTCCCCCGGATAGAGCAACTAGTAGACTCTACGTCTCGAAACAAGTTATTGTCCTTCATGGATGTCTTCTCCGGGTATAATCAGATACAATTTGATCTGCAGGATCAAGACCATACTACTTTTATAACAGACATCGGTCTTTATTGCTACAAGGTGATACCCTTTGGGTTAAAGAATGTCGGGGCTACTTATTAGAGGTTGGTGAACAAAACGTTTGCTAATCAGATTGACAGAAATATGGAAGTATACATAGATGATATGATGGTTAAAAGCCTGGAGGATGATTTGCACATAGTTGATCTTCAAGAAATATTTGCTAATTTAGCAGTTGTGAATTTGAAATTAAATCCAGAGAAATGCGTATTTGGGGTCCGATCGGGAAAGTTTCTGGGTTATGTGATAAGTGAGAAAGGTATCCAGCCCGGTCCAAATCAGCTTAATGCATTATTGGAAATGGATCCTCCTCGAAATGTTAAAGAAGTTCAAAGGCTCACCGGAAGGTTGGCTGCCTTAAACAGATTTATTTCAAGATCATCGGACAAGTTTGCTCCATTTTTTCAAACCTTGAAAAATTATAAAGACTTCAACTGGTCCCCATAGTGAAACCAAGCCTTTGCTGAAATAAAGAAACACTTATTCTCACCAAATACTATTTTCAAGCCCATTCAAGGGGAAAATCTTTATGTATACCTACCGGTATCAGAATGTGCTATAAGTGTTATCCTGGTACGAGAAGTGGACAATTATCCTCGTCTGGTGTACTATACCAGTAAAAGTTTGTTAGACACTGAAAAAAGGTATTTAAAGTTGGAAACGTTGGCACTAGCCTTGGTGATTGCAACAAGAAAGATGAGGCCGTAATTCCAATCTCTATCTATTTTTGTCCGAACATCTTACCCGCTAAAAAATGTTCTTCAAAATGCAGATATATCAGGCCGAAGGACCAAGTGGTCAGTATATTTGGGCGATTACAACATTGATTTTACCCCCCCCCCCCCGAACAGCTATTAAAGCTCAATCACTGAAAAATTTCTTAGTAGAATTCCATGCGGATAGGAAATCTAAACAAACTTCTGAAGGTAAACCAAGAAAGACTAGGTAGTCTGAACTGATGGTGGACCAAGAACTATGGGTTGTGGAGCTGGGTTTTGCTTAACTTCTATGTATGGTGATAAAATGTATTAAGCTATATGCTTTGGGTTCAGGGCTTCTAACAATGAGTCCGAATATGAAGCTGTTATAGCTGGTCTTAAATTAGCTCTCTTGTGTAGGGCTAAAAGAGTTCAGCTAATGAGTGACTCTCAATTGCTCATCTACCATGCTGAAGGTCAGTCTGAGTCTAAGAAGGAGCAAGTGATCAAGTACTTACTCGTTTTGAAAGAAGTGGCAGCAGACTTCAAAAATGTTTGTTATGAGCATATTCCCAGATCGGAGAATACGCTGGCAGATTCTTTAGAAACTATAACATATTCTGAGTTATACCCTTGGATTCACATACAAGAACGCTTGTCTATAAAACTAAGTCAAAACAAAGAAGATGGGGAAAGTATGAGCATACACGTGATTCAACCTAAAGACTGGAATATACCCTCCTTCAATATATTTCTGATGGGGTTTTTCCTTCAGAGAAAACTGTAACAAAAAAGATTAAATACAAGACACGTGGTTTTTTGGTGATAAAAGGAATTCTCTATAATAAATCTTTTAGTAGACCTCTCCTATGTTGTTTAGGGTTTGAAGAATCCCAAGTCGTTCTGTCCGAACTGCATGATGGGGAGGGCTCAACACATTACGGATACAGGGCGCTACCCCAGAGAATCTTATTAGCTAGATACTATTGGCCATCCATAATGGCAGATGCTAAAGAAATAGTGAAGAAATGTGATCCTTGTCAAAGGAATAAGAATTAAATTCATGTGCCAGCAGTACCTATGAAGTTTATTTATGAGCCGGTACCTTTTTCCAGATGAGGGATGGACTTAGTTGGACCTCTACCTGTGGCATCTGGGGGTGCAGAACCATTATAGTTGATATTGACTACTTCTCAAAAGGGATAGAGGCAGCTCCCTTGGCAGGGACCACATTAAAGGTTGTCATTAAATTTATCTTATCCAATATATGTTGCAGATTTGGAGTCGCCTAAAATATTACCACAGACAATGAGCCACAGTTTGATAACAAAGATATGGAGAATTTTTGAGCCTCTAGAGGTATTCAACATTGTTTTTCTTCTTCTTTCCATCCACAAGCGAATGGCCAAGTTGAAGTTGCAAACATGACCATTTTATCTGGATTAAAAAATAATTTAGAAGGTGCTACATGCAAGTATCCAAGCTATTTACAAGAAGTATTGTGGGCCTACCGAACTACTCCTCTGGCTGCCATACAAGAGTCTCCTTTCGCCTTGGTGTATGGGATAGATGCAATTACTTCCATAGAAGCTACCTTACCATCATATGAAAGATGGGTTAAAGCACACTTACCAAGGCTTGATGATGAGCAGATTTGCGTCCAATATCAAGAGAAGAAATTTTCAACCAGGAGATAATGTGTTAAGAGAAGTTTTCTTACATACCAAGGAAAAAATTGGTTCGGGAAATTGGCTTCGAATTGGGAAGGCCCTTCTGAGGTCTATGAAAAAGTCAAACCTGAGATATATAGGCTTCAAGACAAATAAAGAAGAGCATTGAAGCACCCATGGAATGTTAGCATCTCAGGTTATAGTTAGAGTAAAATTTTTGTGTAAATATTTACTTGTTAAATACCAATGTAAATATTAGGGGGCATACTCTTTCCTACCCTGATGGCGCGGGGAGGTTTTAATGAGGTGTCCGGTTTCTTCTTCAATAATATATAATGTCGTTTTCAAAAATTCGGAGTGATTTTACTACAATTCAATTCAAGTATAAATCACTTGTTCAATACCTTTCATCTTTAGTAGATCGGATAAACCTGGTGGTTGGTCATGACTATTAAGTACATGAAATTGGAGATACTAAACACTCTCACTTTAATACTTCGGAAATTCTAGGGGCTACTTAAATATTAGCCATGGAAGATTTAAACTGAACATTGATACAAAATATGCCTTGGCCACCCAAGGACTTTGGTTGTTTGAAGGACCTATTCGGATTCAACCAAACAATAATACAAAATGTGCCTTGGCCATCCAAGGGCTTTGATTGTTCACAAAAGACAAAAAATTATACATGATAAAACCTTAGGGTTTGTTCCTTTCGGATTTTCCTTCATCATCACATTTTAAGGACTTTTGAGTTCAACACTTGAACTCTCACTTGTAACCTCTTCGTTAGAAGTGGAATCTAATCCACTGAAGTACTTATGCTTGTCGACATCTACCATGATATGAAATGGGATGTCCTCGTACTCCACAGACTTCCATAAGGGACCAAGGGTCCTCTTAGGAAAGGTCTCACGAAACAGCAACACCATATCAGACTTGATCCCATTATCTCTCTTTTCTAAGGATTATATTACTCCATTGGCGTACTCCTCAACACCCGCCTTGATAGCTTGCTCTTGTTGGCTTTTCAAGGCCTCATTATCCTTGGTCTTCTCCGTAACAGTGCTTTCCAACTCAGTCTTTTCGTTGGTCAGGGTCTGAATAGCACCATCCTTAGTCTTCAACTCCTCATTCAATGTTGTGAGGCTTTATGAGGAGGAAGTCTCTAAGTCAGAATATTTAGTTTGGAGCTCAGTTTTGGCTGTTTCCGAATCCTCTTTCTCTTTCTTCAGTGCCTCTATACTTTATTGAGCACTTAGAGACTACTTGACAGAGATTTTTTGTCAGAAGTGAGAGAGTTGATAAGGTTGGTCTGGCTTTTCATCTGTCTCTCCAGATAAAGTACTGGCCGGATATAACCGAGGAGGGCGTGGCTTAAGGCATCTTCCTCACCGGATATGGAGAATGATTTTCCATTATAGGTCACCATGTTGGAGGAACTAGAAAGACGATAAAGACGTGCAAAATCATCCTTCTTAAAATCATTAAAGTACAAACCAATATCTTGAAGGGCACTGAGGTCAACTTCATCGTTCCCTCCACCAACAATCTCTCCGAACTGAAGGTCTGTTGGGATCTCCTCTTGTAGATTAGGGTCGGAAGCAGCTGGTGGTGGCTGGATTTCCGAAGGGCGCAAGAGCTGGTGGTGGCTGGTGACCTTCTTCTTCTTGGCCGCTTTCTTATCGCTGTTGGCCATGCGCTTCCTGTCCTTTTTAAGAGGTTTTGGTGGGTTCTTTGACCCTTCAGCTTCCCTCACTGTTTGAACCTCTACTGTTTTGAGCAGAGCCACATTAATTCCCCCCTGCTTCCCCAAATCAGTCCTTTCTGTAGCTGTTTGAGCCAGCTCTGTTGCAGTATTCCTCTTTTTGTTCTTCATTTTGCTGGGAGCCTTAGCCCTGGAAGGTAAGAACAGCTTGGCATCTTTAGCTTCTGTCCTTTTTAGAATCACGTCAGCAGGAAGAGGGGTGGTTATCTCTTCCTATGAAAGGTCTCTTCGACCAGTGGTATTCCACAGGTGAGACCTCACAAAATTGTCTGATGTAAAGCGATTGTGGAAGACATTCCCCCAGTATTCTAAAACCCATGCATTGAGCTTTGCACAAGTATTTTTCTCTTCTTCCAAATGGCTGGTGAATTCCTTCGGTAGAACTAAAGAGAAGTATCAAATTAGTTAGAATAATAAAACTTGTAGTTTAAAAAGTAAAAAAAGAAGAAAGAAACTCGCCAGTGCTTTTCCACCTATTGGTCAACAAGCTAGGGTTGGTGTTGGCTTTTATCTTCTTGCCATTTACCCATGTTCCACTAACAAAAAGGAACCGTGTCCTCTAAGGTTTTTTGTACTCTAACAGGTCGTCCACATCCTTGAAATTATTTCCCATATTGTAGTGGTAGAATGGAATCTGATGATTCTTGCACAAGTTTGCTACACCGGTAAACTAATCCATCGGAAGAGGGATTTTTGACAACCTAGATGCCATGATGTAAGCGAGGAGTGTGCACCAGGTGTTGGGGGCTTAATTGACTGGGACAGAGTTTTACCAAATGGAAGTACTTAACGATCTCTGGGTCTAGAGGGAACTAGAGTCCCCAGTTCATCACTTCAGTGTATAGTACCACCTCATTCAATTTGCAGTAAATGGGGGTCTCCGAAGTAATTGGTATCCTTACTTTTACAGACTCTGGAATCCCCCACTCGGTTCGGATTCGTCCTAAATCGGATGTATGGGTGTAAACATAGTTGATGTTTTGCAAAGCTAGCAAATATTTGATGCTAACATGTTCACTCTGGAAGCAAGTCTGGATGAGTCATACAAACTTTTATTTTACCCTTACCTTTCTTACCAGAAACATCATCTCCAGTCTGACCTGACGTCTCGGTCTCAAAAGAGGCCCCTTCGATTCTGTCTTTCATAATCTCTTCCATTATTGTGGAAGGTTTTCATTTGTTTTTTAGGAAGGATATTCATCTCCCTTCATCGAAAGCTGTTCGGATAGTTGAGCACTTGTTGCCTCTGATGGCCTAATGTATGATAGAGGTTGTGATCCATAGGGCTTTGCCTGCAGAACTGCTATTGCTACCTCTGATCCGGAGGGTTTTGAAGTTAGTGGTGTGGACTGAGATTTGGTCTGGTGATTTGTCCGACGATGAGTTATCTTCTCCGGTGAATTTTCTGTGCCAGAACCAATTGCTATGAATAATGAAGGTTTTTTATGCTTGAAATAACCTTTTTCCTTAGAAACAGGGCGTTGGGATTCTTGTACGGAAGAACTAGAAACAAAGAGTAAAACGGTTGGTCTAAATGAGAGCTTTCTAGGTTTAGGGTTTTTTGAGGAAGATGACCCCTGATTGGCTTCCTCGTTTGGCTGATTGTTTTTCTCGCCTAGAGAAATGGGGAGACCGGCGGTGATGTGGTTTTCTCTCTCTACCTTCCTTGCTCTCTCTAACTCTGATAAATTCAATCAGCCATATTTAACTAGAGCGTTTCTGACTTTGAACATATAATCTCTCAAGAATATTTTGAAGATGAAGATATCAGTCTCTCTGAGAAAGTTTTGAGTGTGAAAGAGAATGGAATAGTAAAAAGATATATAACAGTGAAAATCAACAATTACCAAGGAGAAGTTGAAAAGGTTTTTTTTGGAATGATTAAGGGCTGCTCAAGCGTGTGAAAAAACAATACCTAGGTAACTTTCTAGACCTAGTGGGTGCAGCGATCTAGGAGAAATAACGACTGGTAGGTCAAACAAAATGTTGACATGTGTCCCACGATTCAAGAAAAAACTCTTAGAATTCTGGGGAGGAAAACCAGTTCTGGTGAGATTCGAACAACGTCGTTTGTGAAAAGAAGTTTCTCAGTTCGGACAACGCAAGCAGATCAGACGAAATTGATATTAACTTGGTAGATTTTCTAATCCGTCCAAAGATACTTTGCAAGGCCTAAAAAAGGGCTACTGATGAGTTCAGATATTACAATCACAACCTACCAGTTAAATCCGGACAGAGGTAATTCGGACTACATCACTCCACTATAAATTCGAACAGGACAAAGGTGAACACATTTTAACTAAGTTATTTGCTAATCTACTTAAAAATTAATGGGTCCTTAAACTCGACCTGGTTTCACAACTTGACCCGGTAAGCCCATGGGTCATTAATTAAGAGTATAAATACCCCAACCACTCTCATTAATGAGGGTGATCAACATTTAATACAAGCAGGCTGCTTAATTATCTCATTACTCCTCACACTAAACACAAAATACCCCAAACTTACAAAAACACTTTACAAAACCACCCCAGTCGAAAATAAACCAAACCAAATGGTAAATCTAAAAACAACACATCGGACTAAACAAGTGATGAGTTCCTTAGACTATTTAGATGACTCCTCCACTGATTCTGAATCTGATGAATATTAGTCGTCCAGTAGTGAAGAAGGCCGACAAAAGAAGAAAGTGAGACTGACTAAGAAACATTCAAAGAAGAGGGACAGAAGGGCGAACATGAAAAGCAACAAAAGTCAAGGAAAAATAAAGGGTTCCGTAGATTATGGCATTGACCATCTGTTGAGTGATCAATTTTCCATTCAATCCAAACCGAGTATTTTTGCTACTCCTGATGAAGATACAGTGTTCAGCCCACAATTGGAGGCAGTCACCATTGTCCTCAAAAATACTCTCCGGACATCTTCCCACACAGTTTGATAGTTCCAAGATGGATAAATATAATAGAAGTAGAGATCCAGATAATTATCTTGAGGAGTTCAAATTTTTTTTATAATGAACTTTGATGACGGTGATAAGGTGCTAGCAGGGATTTTTCACAAACCTTAAATGATTATATTAGGCGATTTGTGAATACGAAGAATGGGATAACATATTGTTTTGAACAAGTAGAAATCGCCTCTCTGAGACAAGGATTGAATCCAGGTTTGCTACCTGACGCAGTAACTCAGAAAAAGACAATGACTTGAGGTGGGTTATTAAATCAAGTTGCAAAGCAGATTACGTTTGAGGAGACTAAGAAATCTAGAGTACCATGTCAAAACAACTCTGCTGCTACAATATCAGCTCCACAAGCCATAACTCAATCCCAAGCCATTGTTAATTACAAACCTAAGGAGTCTGAACAAGGATTACATCGACCCAAGAAGAGTCAGTTTAATCAAAACCAAGAAGCTAGACCAAAAGGGGCCCGTGGGTTCAGCCCAAATGGTTTTCAGAATTTGGTGAAAGCGTAAGTACTATATATGATAAGACTAGGAACGTTGTACACTTTAGAAGGCCTGCCCCAATTCAGTCTCCTAAGGACAGTCGGAACACTCATTTATGTAAGTACCACAATGATGTGGGTCATGATACGCATGATTGTATAGCATTGAAACAAAAAAATACATAATCTTATCAAAATGGGAAAATTAGGTGCCTTTGTTAAATGGGAAAGGGGCACTGGACAAGAAAGCACGTCTCCTTAGCCTAGTAATAATGCACCTCAAACAACCACTCCAGAATAAAGTATGGGGGCTTCCATGCAAAAAAAATATCATGATGATTGTCGAAATATTTGATGTAGATTCAGAATATCTTGACCCTCATCCATATTGAAACTAAGTTGGGGTAATTATGGATAGGGTTGCAACGGTTTCCGATATGCACATGTTTTTTGAATCATTAAATATTTTCTGGGAAGACACTGTGACGACACCCTCAAGTCGTTCCAAGAAAAGGCATGTTAATAGTTTGACCACTCAGCTGGAAAGAAGAATGTCCACACACCTTTACCAAAGCCCAGCTCCGTTTATTATTTTCGATGAAGATGATTTGAGAAATATCGTAGGGCCACATGAAGATACTGTTATAATAGGAGCGTCTATTGGGGGAAATGATATACGTCGAATCCTGATTGACATGAGCAATTCAGCGAATATATTATATTTGACCACTTACAAACAGATAAAGAATTCGTGAGTCATTTAATGTTTAAATAGAACTATTGTAGGCTTTACTGGAAATTATGCTGATTTGATCAAGGTGTTTAAAGAGGAAGTATTGTTGGGAAAATAACCATTTTAAAAAATGGTAAGGGTATTATTCGTCGTGGTTGATTATCCAACATCATACAACGCCATATTCGGTAGATCTTGGCTCTCCATGATGGATGTAGTAGCTTCTATTGTCCACCAATGTCTAAAGTATGTTGTGGGAGGTCAGGTAAGCGTTGTCCCAAGCAGTTAGAAAATAGCTCTTGAATGCTATGTTACTGTCCTTTCTTAAAAAACATTGGAGGCAGGGAAAATTAATAAAGCATATTAGTTATCAGAGCCTTCTGCCAATACAAGTGAAGTAGATGATCCTATGGAAGCTTCTAGCACCGTGATTCCGGTTGAAAAAGTTGAAACTCATTGTTTTAAAGAAGAGGAAAAATGTTATGGTCGGAGCCAAGTTACCTGTAAGGTTAAAACAAAAATTATTATCTATTTTATCTAACAATCTACACGTATTTGCATGGTGCAATACAGATGTGACCGGGGTACCGACTATTGTGATAAACCACAAATTGTTAGTCTGATCCGATGTTGGGCCAGTGGTATAAAAATGAAAACTTTTTCTAAAGAAAAATATGAAGTAATTGTGAAAGATGTGGATCGGTTAACCAAGATGGGACACATAAAAGAATCTCAATACCTTCTATGGACAATTAATCTAGTGCTAATCAAGAAAAAGAATGGAAAGTGGCGTATGTGTATTGACTTTACAGATCTAAATAGAGCTTTTCCTAAGGATCCTTTCCCAGTACCCCAGATAGACCAGTTGGTGGATTCCACCTCAGGAAATAAGTTATCATCCTTCACGGATGCTTTTTTTTCCGCTATAATCATATACAAATAAATCCAAATGATCAAGATCATACTATTTTTATTATTGATAGGGGGCTCAATTGCTATAAAGTGATGTCGTTTGGATTAAAAATGCTAGAGCCACTTATCAACGTTTGGTGAATAAGGTCTTTGCCAGTCAAATTTGTAGAAATATAGAAGTTTACATAGATGATATGATGGTGAAAATCCTCACTGAATAATATCACATACCAGATCTTCAAGAAACATTTTCCAACCTTGAGTCTATAAACTTGAAGTTGAACCCTGAAAAATGTACGTTCGGAGTCCGATCTGGTAAGTTTTTGGGATATATTATAAGTAAAAAATGGATTCAGGCTGATCCAGATCAGTTAAATGCTTTGTTAACCATGGATCCACCTCAGAATACTGAAGAAGTTTAGATACTGGCTGGAAGATTAACTGCTCTGAATTGATATATTTCAAGATCATCAGACATGTGTGCTCAATTTTTCATGGTCTTAAAAAATGCTAAAGATTTCAATTGGTCCCCACAATGTGATCATGCTTTTCTTGAAATCAAAAAGCATTTGTCTTCTCCCAATACATTGTTCAAACTTGTTTAGGGAGAAAGAATTTATATGTATTTGGTTGTGTCGGAGTATGCAGTAAGTGATATGCTGGTAAGAGAAGAGGATAATTACCCTCGTCCGGTATCTTACATAAGCAAGACTTTAATAGAAGCTGAGAAAAAGTACTTGAAGTTAGAAAAGTTGGCTTTGGCACTAGTGATAACTGCTATAAAAATGATACCCTACTTTCAAGCACATTCTACTGCGGTACATACATCTTTTCCTTTAAAGAACGTGCTTCAAAAGACAAACATATCAGGGAGAATGACTAAATGGTCAGTTGAGTGTGGAGACTATAATATCGATTTTGCACCTCGAATGCAATAAGGCTCAACTTGTAGCTGACTTTTAGTAGAATTTCATACTGAAAGACCTTGAAAAGAAACTCAAAGTAACAAGTTTCATAACAAATGGATGGTTTGGACAAATGACGGGTCTAGTATAATGGGATGTAGAGTTGGGTTATGTTTAACTTTACCTTATGACGATACTTTGTACGTAGCTATATTAATCAGGCTCAATGCGAGTCTGAAACCAAAAAAAATAATTTGATAAAATATTTGCAAGTGCTTAAGGAAATTACCTCAAGCTTTAAAGACATCCGATATGAACATATCCATAGACTGAAAAATACTATAGAGGATTCTTTAGCTACCATAACCCCAGAACCATACCCTTGGATCCTAATTCAACAATATCCTTCTATTAACTTAGTTCAAGAAAAAATGGATGGGGCTGAAGATAATATGAGCATATCTAGTATCCAATCCAAATACTAGAGATATGAAATCCAACAGTTTATTACGAATGGAAATTTACCTTCAGATAAGATCATGGCTAAGAAAGTAAAGTACAAAGCCCAAGGTTTTCAGATGTTGAGAGGTGTTTTTTATAAAAAAAAACATTCAACATTCCTTTCTTGCGTTGCCTTGGTTTTGAAGAATCTCATAATGTGTTATCTGAATTACACGACGGAAAGGGGTTAACACACTGTGGTTACAAACATTTAACTATGACAGTTTTGTTAGCAGGGTACTATTAGCCTACTATAATGGCAAAAATTTGATAAAAAAATGTGACCCTTGTTAGAAATATGGAAATAAAATTGATGTACCGGCTGTATTTGAACCAATACTTTTTTATATATGGGGATTGGATTTAGTTGGACCCCTTCCTATGGCCTCTGGGGGATATCGTACAATTATTTTGGCAATAGACTACTTTTCTAAGTCAGCTGGATTTAATTGAAGAAAGAAGGGTAAATGCACATTTAAAAATAACGCACTACCAAGGGTTAATGAGAAACAGATTTGCAACTAAAGTTAGAAGAAGAGATTTTCAAGAAGGGGACAAATTATTAAGAAACATGTTCTTACATATCAAGGAAAAACAGTTCGGAAAGCTAGCTCTAAATTGAAAAGGCACGTACGTGGTACATGAAAAACTAAAGCAAGGAACATACCAGCTTTAAGACAAAGAAGGAAACCTTTTAAACATCCTTGGAATATTGAGAACCTCAGGTTATATTTAGAATGATCTCCTTTACTGTAAATATTTACTTTGTTGTGTTTCAATGTAAATATTTTGGGGCATACTGATGCAGACAGATTAGCGCTAGAATTTATGAAGACAGGCGATCACCCGAAGAATGCAGCGAATTGACAGTTTCGGAGCTCCCAGTGTTCGATTTTGACCCACAACACCTTATTTCGAAGGGAACGACGCCACGATTACAAGTCACCAGCTATGCATGTGACATATGGCGTTTTTGGGATTTCGGACTCGTTTACTATTTTATTTCAAATTTTTATTACTTTAGAGCATTTTTGGTATTTTCGTATTAGGGTTTTCATTCGAACTATTATTTAAACAGACTTTGTTTACAATGTAAGGGAGTTGAATTTTGATAAAGAAAATTGGAGTTTCCCCTATATTGGCTTCTCTGCGTTTACTCAGTATCACATACTCTTTCTTACCCTGGTGGCACAGGGAGGTTTTAATAAGGTGTACGGGTCCTAATTAATATATTATCCGTTGCCTTTTCAAATGTTCAGTTTATGAGTGCATCAAATAAATTAAACTCCCATGTAACACTTTGAAATATTTGTGAGTGCATCAGATGGATTATACTCCTATTAAAGACTTTGAAATATATGTGAAGGGGTCAGATAAATAAAATATCCATTAAACATTTTTAACTATGAGTTGGAATACTTTGAACTGGTTTGAACATATTAAAGAATGATTAAATAGCTGAAATATTTGATTAAGTTCGTATATGGTTAATGTTTAATATGTTTTAAATATATTTAAATTATAATGGAAGTATTTAGGATACAACATAAAGTACGAAATAGATAAAAGTGATGGTAATATGAAATATTGATTGGATAATTAAAATTGTCCGATCCATTTAACAAAAATGCCTTGTCCATCTAAGTACTTTGGTTAACAAAAAAAAAACCAAATAAAACGAAGACATGCCTTGGCCATCCAATGACTTTAGTTCGAAACGTAAACTTAGAAAGGAAAATATTAACCTCAGGGCTCGTTCCCTTCGGTTTTTTTAGTCAGAAGGACATACTTTATTAATGAGAAGCCCAAATGGAACAGTTTACAAAATGAAGACCCAAAGAGCAAATGAGCCAAAATAAGAGAATAGGGATCAAAATTGACAAGGGAGTCAATCTGAACCCTAACCCTAAATCAACTACATTTCCAAAACACTACGTCTTCGTCTTCGATCTCCATCTCTTCCACAGAACAAAACTAAAACCAAACAAACCCTAAAATCATGATATCAACTGGATCTTCAAGGTCGACGCCACCTTCAGGACCCTTTCTTTTCCATTGAAGAGAAAGGTTTTGAACTGGGTGAGTGCACCACCGAAGGTTCAGGGGATCATCAAACTCCGACCACCAACTTTCCAGCTTCGAGCAATCAACAGTCTGAACAACATCCTCCATTCATTCCCCAACACCAGCTTTTCAGCTCCGATCTGATCTCGTCACTACCCCCACTAAAACTCAGCTACGAAACCTCATCGAGACCATCCAAAACTAGCCACAATCACCAGATCTGAAAAGAAACACCAAAACTAGCAGTACACATTACCAGTCGAGATATCCTAAATCTAAACTTTCAAGAAACGAAATGGCGAGCAAAGCAGGAGGGACATTGCATTGCTGATAGAAGATTTTCTGCTTGCACTTCAGGGTCCATTTGGCTAGCCAATCGGCAGCCTGGTTCTGGACCCTTGAAATGTGCATGAGAGACATGCAACTGTCCAAGAGATTTCTACAGTAGCTCAGATTCTGGTCCTCCAACTCAGATCTGGAGACAGAGAGCTGATTGACAAGGACGAGAGAGTCCGACTCGACATCAACACAAGACCAATGATTCTTGAAGCAAACGGACAAACCATAAAGCATGGCTAAAGTTTCAGCCTGAAGAGGGGAAGCTTTACCCAGAAGAAACCCATACGCAGCAGAGATGTCACCATCAGAGTTTCTGAATACTATTCCAGCAGCAGCCTCCCCATTGAAGATGCAGAAGGCATCGACATTCATCTTCAGACGATCACTATCTGGACGTCTCCATTTCAGGTACACCGGTCTACTCTTTCTTATAGAAGAATTGCATCCTAGAATAGTCCTTGCATTGTAAACACTCGACCAATGCTTAAAACAGAGACCACCTTTACTGTCTAAGCCCTTAATAATACTTATTATATTATCAATAGCTCTGGAAACACTAAAGAGAACCCCTTTATGCCTAAAAGAATTTCTAGCCTTCCAAACCATCCAACAAATGACTTGAGGAATGAGATGAGAAACATGGAACTTAGCTTTAGAAAATCCAAACCAACACCTAAGAATGTGAGTAAGGACCATAGTTATTTTGATTCTTATTTTAAAAATGCTTGCAAACCAGTTCCACAACTGCCAAGCAAATGAGCAACTCACAAACAAATGATTCACATCCTCACAGTTTTCACAAAAAACACATTTTGAAGCCATGCTAAAATGTCTTTTAATCATAATAGAATCGACATAAATGAAATTCTGTAAAAGCTTCCATATTAGAAAAGAGAACTTCCTAGGCACTTTAGAATTCCAGAGCTTAGTATAAAGACTAGAACCATTATACTTATCTCTTAAATACTCTCAGGTATCTTTCAAATTGAATTGACCATTATCAGAGAGAGTCCAGGAGATGATATCATCCTTGTCGGAGATGTGAGTACTTTTAATCCTAAGCATTCTGTCCTTATCTATACTGTCCTGCACATTATTCAAACACCAAGAATTATTTTTCCAAAATGTGCTAACTTTTACGTCTATGTACCAGGATAAGTTATGCTCAGAGGCTATTGCAGGCAATCCATGCCAAGAGTCCTTCCAGAAATCGACATTGCCTCTTCCCAGGGCCCAGGTAATGTTCTTCTCAGCCTGATGCCTAATACTACAAAGTCTTTTCCATACAAGAGATCCATTTATGTTAGTATATAAAGGATGAGAAGATTTACAGTAGATGTTATTCATAACATTAGAACATAAACACCCATTACTTCTAAACTTATACCAAAGTTTCTGAGAAAAAGAATTTTGTATGTCCAATAATTTTCTGACATTTAACCCTTCCTCATTGAAAGGCTTACAAATGTAATGCCAGGAAGACCAATGAATAGACCTTTGACTCTGCTTAGATCTCCATAGGAACCTGTTAAGAGTCTGCTCAATCTTATAAATAATAGACTTAGGCATATCACAACACTGAACCCAATAATACACAATAGGAAGCAAGATATTAGTAATTAAGGACAGCCTACCACCATAGGACAGAATCTTAGTATCCAAATCAGTTATTCTATCATTTATTTTATTGAGAATAGGAGTAAAAACTTTAGCTTTGTTGTTGTTAAATATAGTGACACCAAGATGAGAAAGAGGGAGAAAATCGACCTCAAAACCAGTCTGCAACCTAAGATCCTGCAACCTAGAAGAACTAAGCTTAAGAGACTCAATTAGTTTAGTTTTGCTTTTATTAATAGCATGACCAGAAGTGACCTGATACAGATCAAGAAAACCACTAAGGATATTAATAGAATCAACATTACTATTAGTAAAAATTAGAATGTCATCAGCAAACATTATGCAAGGGATGACCAAAGAGCATCTAGAAACATAACCTATAGAAGGATTAACATTGTACAATGTAATAAGGCCTCTACTAAAAAATTCTTCACCAAGAATAAACAGGCAAGGAGAAAGAGGATCTCCTTGCCTAAGACCCCTTAACATCTTAAAATAGTCATAAGTGTCCCCATTAATTAACATAGAAACATGAACATCAGAAATAAGTCTTTTAATAAGGTCAACAAATTTATTATTAAAACCAAAAGAGTGCAACACTTTAAGAATAAAAGGAGGAGAAATTCTGTCGAAAGCTTTCGACATGTCTAACTGGACCACAGTGTTACCATTCTTAGGCTTCTTATTGATATCAAACAACAATTCTTTAGCCAAAAGAATGTTATCATGAATGAGCCTACTCTTTACGAATGCAGATTGAGAATTAGATACAATTTTAGGGAGGACACTAGACAACCTAGAGTTTATAAGGCCAGAAAAAATCCTGTTAACAAAAGTACACAGACCAATAGACCTATAACTGTTCCACCATGTAGAATTAGATTGCTTAGGAATAAGGAAAATTCATGTAGCAAAGAGACCAGTAGGAATAGAATAACCATTAATATAAGAGTTAAAAGCAGAGAAAATATCCATTTTAATGATGCGCCAACATTGCTTAAAGAAAACAAGGTTAAAACCATCAATACCAGGGGAGCTATCCTTCTTCATCTTACTTATGATTGACCAGATTTCCTCTTCAGTAGCATTGCTAAGTAACATGTTGTTGTCCTCAGTAGTCACAATAAGAGGAATACAATCAAAGCTCTTGTCATTCAACAACTTAACTTCTTCCTCTTTGTCTTTATAGGGATCAGAAGTGAGGATGCTCTTAAAGTAAGTAGCAGCAGAATCCCCAATAGCTTTCTTGTCATAAATCCAGGTAACCCCCTCTCTTATACTTCTAATTTCATTCTTCCTTTTCCTCTTAGCAATGTAATTGTAGAACATTTTGGAATTGCCATCTCCCTCATGAAGCCAGCTATTAAAACACTTTTGCCTAAGAAAATAATCTTCATTTCTTAAGGCCTTTAAGTACAAACCATTAGCCTTAGATAAGTTATCAGCAGACTGAGAATCACTATTAGTATAGTGAATGATCTCCATGGCCTTGACCTTGCTAGAAGCTTCCCTAACACTGTCAAAGACATTACCAAACTTATCCTTGCTCCAAGCTTGAGACACCCTTTGAGCCTTCTGAGCTTATACCAGAAAGTGTAACTAGGATGACTAATAAGAGGCTGATTCCAATCCTGATCAACCAAACTTAAGAAAGAATCATCATCACACCAAAAATTAAGAAATCTGAAATTCTTTTTCCTGTTAATAGCATCATTAGAATTGTTAGTGTTAGCAATTATAAGAAAGATGAGCATGGCCAGAACAAGTTCTGGCCATGTGTAAAACCTGAGTATCTGAGAACATAAACACCCGTTTATCATTAATTAAAGCCCTATCCAGCCTTCTCCACTTGTTACTTCTGGCCCAAGTAAACTTCGAACCACAATACCCAGCATCATTCAAATTACAACATCTTATAACGTCATTAAAATAATCCATGCTAGCTTGAAAAGAAGATAAACAACCCAACTGCTCATCATGAGCAGAAATAGTATTAAAGTCCCCAACACACAACCAAGGCCTATCATTGTCAGAGATAGCCTTAAGACAGCTCCAAAGCTCCAACCTTAGAATTCTACTACATTTAGCGTACACAACACGTATATAAAACTTATTAGTTATACCAGGATAGATTAACTCCATATGAATACATTGATCAACATCAAGAACAACATTAATGTTAACCTCAGCAACCCAAAAGACCCACAACTTATTAGACAGCAACATAATTGTCAAAACCAAGCACCTCAGCCACAACTTTAATCTTATCCCCTTTAGATATAGGCTCCTGAATCACAAGCACTTTGATATTTTCAGAACTTTTCATTGATTTAAGTCTTCTCAGGGTGGGCTTGTTAGCCACACCTCGACCATTCCAATTAATCACTCTGATCATTTTCAGAGTAAAATTTGTAAACTTTATCTCTTAAACTAAGAGACTTAATGGATAACTTGTCTTTTGATCTTCTTTTTTTGCACCCTTTAATCTAGAAAAGAGGACTTCACTGAAATTATGCTGTGGAGAATGCCTTGGAGTAGGAGAGCAGCTGCCTGTATTGGGATCAGGAGAACGACCTTGAACTACATCTATCTTGCTAATTCCCATATTACTTGTATCTTGAGAAACATCTTCACCATATGTAATATCATCAGTCCTGTTAATGGCCTCAATCACTTCGTTACTTGTATCAATTCTTGTACCCTGAGAGCCAACCTTCTCATTATTAGACTTCTGTTGTGAAATTTTATATACCCGAATATGAGAAACACTTGATTGAATATCATCTTTATTTATATCCATATTTCCTTCATCAATATCTTTTTGCATCACAATTGATTTAAGTTTACGTCTATATACTTTAATAGTATTTCTTGAAATATTCATGTCAACTGGAGGATCTTTACAATTCTCCTCCTTCTTCTCAACCATATCTTCATCCACCATCTTAGCATCTTCAAGAACAGCAGCATTTTCCTTAAAAGCTTTCTTACACATCAATTGAGAATGACCTATATGATAACAACTTGAGCAGTACAATGGAACATTCTTGTAACTAATAGATATCCAGTATCCATCATTAACACCAAATCCAATCCACATCCTTCTTTGCAATTTTTTCGAAATATCGACTTCGACTTGAGCATAGCATGCATTTGCATGAGCAGGATTCTCATTTGGTACAACAACCTTATACACAGGCCCAATAGCAGAAGCAATTCCATTGATCAATACTGTGTCATACAAACATTCAGGTAAATTCTCAAACCTGACCCAGACCAACACAGTAGGGTCTTCAACTTTTTTGTTAAAATTTTGCCTCCATCGCAATATACGCATCACCATGTCGTCGAACCTCCATACATTTCGAGACCAGAACCTCGCCACATCCTCCTTCAAGTCGAACTCAAAGAAAACATGATGAGAGTCCCAAACTTTGTAGCAGAAGGATCCTCTAAATTTCAAGGTATCCAAGAAGGCATCTAGCTTTTGTTTTTTTGGTATCCTAGTACTAAACTTACCTATTAGTGTTGTTCTTGACTTCGTAAGTAGAGACAACTTATCATTTTCACCAAACTGCACCGAGAAATGGTGTTTCGTTTCTTTCACAAATTCCGGCTTTATAGAAGATGAGTCTTGCACCGATTTGAATAACTCCGTAAACTTCTTGCTAGGCTGCTTGGCCACACTTAAACCAGGATGAAGAGCAGGATGAAGAGCAGGAAATTCCTCGCTCGAGTGAAGATTCATGATGAAGAAAACAATCGGAAAGAACACTATGTTCTTCTGGTTTTCCTGAAGAGCACCAACACCAAACCAACTCTGAAGGATAGAGAAAAGGATGCAAAGAGGAGCAAGAAGCAGAACAAACCGGTGAAACCCAAATCAGCAAACACTCAGCAAGAAGCAAGAATCGAACAACTCTGATTTCACAGAGCAACTCTGTTTAAGGAAACCCAGAGAAGCAAGAAGGATTCAGCCGACTAATCAACCTCTGAAGAACAGAGAGAGACAAGAGATGAACGAGAACAACCAATGCCGGAGATGATCAAATCAATACTGGAGGATAATCGAAGAACGAAGCTAAGCATTCTTGGAGCGAAAACTCTCAACAAGGAAACTTATATCTTCGTTCCCTTCAGTTGTTTTCTCAATTTTACTTTTTCTTTTTCCTTCTATATTATCACTTGAGCCCTTTACAACTTCATCATCAGGTTCCAAATCATCCGATGTCATATTGTATTAATACTCTGTGCTAAAGTGTGATAGGGAACTTCATCATCTGGCACATAAGCCCATAGCTTCCCAAGAAACCGTTAAAGAAAGTTTCATGGAACAAAAATACCATATCGGACTTGACATATTCTTCCATTTGTTCCATGGATTTCAATACCCTATTGGCATATTCTTTCTTGGTAGCAGCTATATCTTGAGCACTGGATTTTTTCAAAGAGGTGATTTCATCATCTCTTTTATTGAGGAGATCTTGTAGCACCTTTTTTTCCTTAGATAGTTGTTCGTTGGTGGCCTGTTTTTGTTAATGTTTCATTCACATTTTTAATTTCATGTGAGGTGGAGGTCTGTAGTTCGGTGTAGGTATATTTTGTTTTCTCTCGATTTTTCATGATTTTTTTTAACTAGGTATCTAGTTGTTCTTTTGCATTGGTTAGGGTTTATACTTTACTTCGTTTAGATGCAAGGAAAACCTAAAAACCTTAATTATTAGTTTGAAATGAAGTTATATCTTTTTTTGGGAGCTCTGACTTATCTTTCTAAGTTAACTATGGTTCTGATATAGCCTAGGACTACATAGCCTAAGGTTTCGTACTCATCGGACACTTTGAAATATTCACCATCATGTATTACTGCATTGGCTATGTTGGACGACTGAGAAAAGTTTTGGTCAAAATCCTCTTTGTCAAACTCACTGAAGTACAAGTTCCCTATATCATCCAAGTTAACCTCGACTTCGACAGGAGGTTGGTCAGCACTAGGGAACACTAGAGAGGACGGATTAACATGAGTCTTCTCTTCAGTAGGAACTTCAATAGGTTTTTTAGGAGGGATTATATGAATTCCGAGTGTGATCTAATCCAATAAGAACTTTATTTTTCTTACCTTCTTTGTCATCACCACCTACATGGTGTCTATTGACTTCTTTTTTCTTTTTTGGGGAAGGTGGTGGCGGTTTTTCAGCCTCGCCAATTGTTACTGTCACCGCTTCCAACAGAGCAGCATTAATCTCTGTTGGCAAACCCAAACTACTTACGTCAGGAAATCCTAGAGAGGAGTCTCCACTCTTTATTTTTTCCAAGTGACTATGAGCCTTATTATGAGCTGGCAAGAAGATCTTACCATCCTTTTCTTCCATACGTTTGATGATCTCAACAACTTCTTGAGGGTTGGTGAATTCTTCCCAAAAATGTTCCCTAGTTGTGCTTGTTCTCCACAAGTGAGGCCTTACCATGTTGGCTGCAGTAAAACAATTATGGAAACCACCTTCCCAAATTTCTATGGCCCACTGATTCAGTTTTGTGAAGGTGATCCGACCCTCTTCTATTTGTTTAAAGAACATTTTTGAAAACACTGAAAATTAAATCCGAGTTCTAAGTTAATATTGAAATTATCCGATGTAAGAATTCAATACTTATGCATTTTGGAAAGAATCATTTAAACTTTTACCTGAGATAATTATTACATTTGTATTGGGATTTTAGCAAGCTTTGAAGCAATAATGCTAAATAATAGGGTATACCAAGCATTGGGGCTTAATTGACTTGGACATAGTTTTACCAGTTGAAAATATCTAACTATCTGTGGGTCCAAAGGAAATCGAAAGCCCCAGTTGAGAACTTTGGTATATACTACCAGTTCCCCAATCTTGCCATCCATCGGAGTCTCATCAAGGATGGAATTCTCACCTTGATAAACTTCAAAAAGCCTCATTTTCTTCTTATTCTGTCCAACTCGGTAGTATGGGTGTACACATAAGAAATTTGTTGGAGGGCTAGCAAGTACTTAACACTAACCTTGGAGAAGTTGGGCCCAACTCGCCCAACAAAGCACTCCGGAAGTGGTTTGGTGTTAGGTGTCTCCACAACTTTTTTATTTTCCCGAATTGTACTAGTGTCCCCAGTATGTCCAAAGGTCTCTAGAGATGTGTCTGGTCCACTATCTACCATCATCTCTTTCATTATTGTCGGTTCATGATCACCCGGTGTATGCTTCGTATCATCCTTCTCAACATAAGAAGATCCGATAGGAGAAATAGATAGGAGAGGATCCACGATTGGTAGTTTTGGAGAATCTACCATTGAAGGACCTTCATTGGGCTTCTTTGCCCTTTTAATATGTGGAGTTGTAGTTTTGGCCTTGCATAGCCTAGTAACATTCTTAGGTGGGCTATCTCTGATATCTAAACCCATAGAAATGAATGAGGATGGAGGTTTCCAGCTTGTAACGACCTTAGCTCTAAAAAAATATGTTTCTTGTTGTTTTGATTTAGGGATTGGTATATCTAGTTGTGATAATCGAGGAATTAGTAACTCTGATTGCTCCGGTAATTCAAGATTTATTATAAATGAAGTAGAGAATATTTATTGGGAAATACTGTTGGTTTGTAAGAAGATGAACTTCTATCTAGTTCTAACACTTCTTCGATGACCAACCCTCCAGGAGAGACTGGCAGTTCGACTATGATTCGTGCCTCTTTTTTTTCTCTATCTAACTCAGATAGGCTAAGCCAATCACATTTGATTAAAGAAGTTTTTACTGTGAACATAAAACCGTAGGAAATAATGAAAAAGATGAAGTTTTCTCTTTCTAGATTTAAGAGTTAATGTTTTTTTCTTAATCTATAAATGAGAAACATTATAAATCTTACTTATATACTAAAGAATCTACTAAAGTGTGTTAAATATGGGAAGTGAATCAACTCAAGTAATTATAAAAGTCTATCGGTTATAGCCTCATCTATTTGCAAAGTGACAAGTGTAACGAAAGTTCAATAAAATAGTGTGCCTATTGGGCCTCGGGGCTCATAACAGTGACTCGGTTAAAAAAATTTGACCCATAAGGCCCATGGGTCAATAAAATACCACTATAAATACTCTAATAAACTCCATTAAGAGGGTTGGACTTTTGGTATATATATTAAATACAAGCACACACATGTCTTATCTCTCTACTTACTACTTAAAAGTTAATACGCAACTGAAAAATTATCCAAAATACCCTCTAGCTAGAAATCATCTACACCAAATGCTTATTTACTTTGACCAGTCTTGTTAGAAACCATATCTAAAGTAGTATATTTCAATAGATGGGGCGTCAACGTCGTGTTACCAATAACACAATAACATGAGAGAGTAATTACCTATCAATAGTTGTCATTTACTTATCCAAATGGTCGAAGCTCAACCATTGGAAAATAGCATGACCATTGAGGTGATAAGCTTCCTCAATATTAGGATATATTATTGATATGGGGTACCAAAAGTCATTACCATCGATAATAAAACACAATTCCAAAATGATAACATCACTTTATTCTGCACGACTTAAGAGATCAAGCAAAATTTTGCTTTACAATTTCACCCTTTAAATAAACGACTAAGTAAAGGTCACCAATCATACGAATTTAGATGGTATCAAAAAATAATTCACATGAGCAACAAGAAAGTGGCTAAATTATTTACTATAAGTATTTTGGTCATACATAACTACCCTGAAGATCAGCCACATGTGAAACCTTGTTCGCACTAGTATATAGCATGGAAATTAATAATTCCAAAAATCTCCAAAGGCCACATGATTGGTCCATTGATATTCCACCGCAACATTTTACTAATATTAAGAATAATTACTCCTTATTACATGATATACTCTTAATGTTACACATTTGTTGGGCATATTTTATAAGATATATATTGGAGCCTACTATTTTACTGGTTTGACTTGAGGTTCAGATAAACCAAACCTTTATCAGTAATGATGGTCTCGGTCGTACCTCAAATATACGTTTACATGGTAGTCACGTATAATGAAGGGATAAACTTTACAGCTTGAAGTACAAAGCTTTCGTACGAACTTGTGCCAATTCAAAGGTCTACTTCCGAAGCTTAGTAATTGGAGATAAAGTATTACAAATGGTATTGAAAAATACTAAGTAAAAACAACTCTGAAATTTAGCCTCAACCTTAGAAGGACCTTATACGATTGATTTAAGGTCAAATCAGGTATATACCATCTGCAAGATCGTAATGATAAATGAATTCAACATCCACGGAACATCAAATACCCATATATATATATATATATATATATATATATATATATATATATATATATCCCTCTAAGTGTTGGTTAAATATTTTTACTTATGCTATTTTAAACAATTTATTATACATGTGATATACTCTTTTCGACCTTAGTGTCACAAGAAGGTTTTAAGGAGGCATTCAATTTAATAAACGTTTATTTTTTCCATTATACAAGTCGAGTATATTTTTCAGTTTCTTTTTTCACCTATGTAAAATTACACTCACAATAATGTTGATTGACCCATTTGCATGTCAATCCGAACCAGGTATTTTAGCCACCCCTAATGAAGATTCAGTGTTTAGTCGTAGCCATAATTGGAGGAAATTTCCTCTATCTTTGAAAGTTCTGTCCGGATATCTTCCCAAAAGGTTTGATAGCTCCAAGATGGAAAAATACGATGGGAGTAAAGACCCAGACAACTATCTTTAGTAGTTTAAAATTTTTATGATAAACTTTGATAATGATGATAAGCTGCTTTCACAGGCTTTTCACAAACCTTTAAAGGAAGCGCCATCAAATGGTACAATAGCATCCCCAAGGATCTATAAATAACTTTGATATGTTATGGGTAACTTTCCGAAGATAATTCATAGGAAGCAAAAATGTTAAATCGAATGGGGACACCGTTATTCATTGCTCCCAAGAATCAAACGAGTCTTTAAAAGATACATAAGTAGGTTTGTCAATACAAAGAATGGATTGGTTGACTCCTTTGAAAAAAATGGTTATTACCTCTTTGAGACAAGGCCTGAATCCAGGTGACTTATCTGATTCGGTAACTAGGAAAAAATCGATGACTTTTAAAGGGCTATTAAACCAAGTTGGAAAATAAATCACGGTTAAAAAAAACTAAAAATACTAGAGTCCCTCGTCAGAATAGATTGGTTGCTTCCCTACCAGCTCCTAAACCAACAACCCAGTCTGGGTATAAACCAAAAAAGTCCGTACATGGATCTCACTAAACTAGGAAAAATTAGTCTAACCAAAACCAGCAAGGCAGAAATAAAAGAGGCCATTGGGTTCAAGTTAAATGGTTTGCTGAGCTAGGAGAGTGTAGCAACAATTTATAATAAGACGAAAAATAAGGTTCATTTTAGAGCCCCAGCCCCATTACAGTCTCCTTGGGAGACCCGAATTACTCGTTACTGTATGTACCATAATGATGTGGGTCATGACACAAATAATTGTATAGAACTAAAACAGGAAGTACAGAATCTCATCGAAAGGGGAAAATTGGGTGCCTTCGTTAAAAAACAAGGGGGTAATAGACCAAGTACCAGTGTGCCTCAAACACCTTCATCACCTGCTCTAGGAACTTCGAGACTGGAAAACCCTATGATGATTGTTGAAAGATTTGACGTTGATAATAAATATCTTGATCTTGATCCAGACCAGAATCAAGTGGAGGTGATAGTGGACAGGTCAGCTAATGTTTCCGATCTGGTAATTTTTTTTGACTCTTTGACCATATTTGGGGGAGACACTGTAACAGCACCTTCGAGTTGTTCAAGAAAAAGGTATGTTAACAGTTTGACTACACAATTGGAAGGAAATATGTCTACACATTTATACCAGACCACTACTCATTTCATAGTATTTTATGAGGATGATTTAAGATATATATATATATATATATATATATGGCCCACATGAAGATGTTATTGTAATATGAGCATCAATTAGGGGTAATGACGTCCAAAGGATCCTCATTGACACTTTTAGTTTGGAAAATGTATTATTTTTAACTGCTTACAAACAAAAGACGAATCCATCGGTCATTCATCGATCAAACAAAACTATTGTAGGGTTTACAGGCAGTTTGGTTGAGGTTATTGGAGAATTTGAAGATGAATTGATATTGGGTAAAAGAACTTTTAAAAATTTGGTAAGAATTATTTGTGGCAGTTGATTGTCCCACATCGTATAACGTCATATTTTGAAGGTTTTGGCTCTCTAGGATGCATGTTGTAGCATCCATAGTCCATCAATGTCTAAAGTATACTATAGGGGGACAAACGACTGTTGTTCGAAGTAGCTAGAAGGTTGCAAGAGAATGTTATGATGCTGCCCTTACTTCCAAGACATTAGAGGCAGCTGAAGTTAACAATGAATAGCAAATACCGGAGCTTTCCATGCATCAGAATGAGATAAATGATCCAAGGGAGGCTCCTAGTGCTATAATACATATTGAGGAAGTTGAAATCGATTCGTTTGTTGAAGGAAATAGTATCAGGATTAGAACTAAGTTGCCATCGGATTTGAAAGGCAAGCTATTATATTTTTAATCTAACAATTTACATGTATTCTTCCAGCCGAAGTGATATGCCACAAATTATCGGTCTGATTTGATGATGGGCTATTAGTTCAGAGAAGAATGACTTTTTCTAAAGAAAAAAGCTGATGTAATAGTACAAGAAGTCGATAGGTTAACCAAGATAGGTCATATCAAAGAATCCCAATATCCTTTATGGACTAGGCTAATCCTGTTGTTGGTCAAGAAAAAAATGGAAAATGGCGTATGTGCATTGACTTCACCGGTCTTAATAGAGCATGTCCTATAGATTCGTTCCCAGTGCCCCTGATAGATTAGTTGGTGGATTCTACATCGGGAAACAAATTTTGTCCTTTATGGATGCCTTTTCAGGATATAATCAGATACAAGTGGATTTGAACGATCATAATCATACTACATTTGTAACTGATAGAGGGTTTCATTGCTATAAAGTGATGCCATTTGGATTAAAAATGTTAGGGTTGCTTATCAAAAGTTACTAAATAAAGCCTTTGTTAGTCAGACTGGCAGGAATATGGAAGTATATATAGATGACATGATTGTGAATAGCCTTGAAGAAGATGAGCACATATCTGATCTTCCAGAAAACTTTTCTAACTTAGAAGCCATCAATTTGAAATAAACCCGGAGAAATATTTTTTTGGGGTCCAATCTGGAAATGTTTTGGGATATGTTATAAGTGAAAAAAGAATTAAGCCCGATCCGGGTCATCGAAATGCTCTGTTGGCTATGGATTCTCCTGGAAACACTAAAATACGTTCAAATACTAACCGGGAATTACTTGAACTTTTCCAGCGGTAAGTCAACTGACTTGGATTTCTGTGGATTTTATCTTTCTTCCATTCTTCCATGCTCCATTGATAAAGAGAAATTGGGTCCTCCATGGCTTCTGAGACTCCAACAAGTCATTCACCACCTTGTAATCATTTTCCATGTTGTAATGATATACAGAGATGTGGTGGTTCTTGCATAGACTCGCCACAACAACAAATTTCTCCATGGGCATGGGAATTTTTGACAACCTAGATGCCATAATACTAGCCAACAAAGTATACCATGCATTCGAACTCAATTGACTTGGGTACAATATTATCAGATGGAAATACCTAACTATTTCTGGGTCCAAAGGGAACCGAAGGCCCTAGTTGAGCACTTCAGTATACACCACCAACTCATAAGCCTTGCAGTCCATGGTAGTTTCCAGAGTGACAGAGATTCTCACCTTAAAGGACTCCGAAAAGCCCCATTTTATTCGGATCCGACCCAGTTCAGTAGTATGGGTATACACATAAGATTTTTTGAACCAAACTCCTTTCACCAAAGTGTTTCTCATTGTGAAAATATAAATCGCCCAAATATAATTTAAAGTAATCAAGCTTTCTCTCTCTAGAAATTTTTTCTAGTTTCAAAGAGATAAAACAGTAAAACTAATTTATATAGATATGAGAGGTATGCGAGTTTCAGCTAGGGGAGATAAATCGATCAAAGGTAATGATTAGGGGTTAGGAAGCATGATGGTTATACCTTAATTACATTTTTATCCAGTAGGTACATGAACCTAGGAAAGAAAACGATTGAAAGGTCGAACCAAAACGCGACATGTGTCAAACTAAAAAAATTGACTTTTGAATTTCTAACTGTAAATTAATTTCTTTGGATCCGATCAGAATTCAATTAAAACATAAACCAAATCAGAATTCACTTCGTATATATACCAAGTTTTATTTTTCTCTTCGAATTAGCTCTTCCAAAGTATCTTTGCAAGACCTAAAGGGGCTACTGATAAGGTCGAATTTTTATGACACTGATTTACTGTATATATCTGAAGGTTAGTTCGGACATATTTGATAGCATGCCACATCGAAAAGTACGATCAAGTGGGTTATGACTCAGCAGACTACCAATCATCTCCTGTTTTGGGCTTATATGTCTTTAGACCTGACCCGAATCTATAGTCCGACCTATGAGTCACAAAACAAGTATAAATATCTTGACCACCTTCATTTATAGGGGTGAGAAAAGCTTTAATGCTAGTACACACCTCTTTCATCTCTCTACATTTCACTCTAATATTAAATTCCTAAAAAGATATAACTCTTTCCTAATATACCCTTTGATCAGAAATTACCCATACCACAACTGAAATTTTAACATTTTGTGGCTTTGAGAATGTGCTGTGATTTTACATATGACAATTCATCCAACTCAAGAACCTGTTGCTAAAATAAGAGGAAAAAGGCTTCCAAAAACGAATTAGCAGCAAGACTCTGGGTTCCTACCTCAACGTTTTCCATCGGGATAAGATACATCTTAATATTTTGTAAGATTATTAAAAATATATAGATAATTTTGTGAGTTCCTGGGCACCCACGGACCCCACCGTGGCTCCGCCTATGCGGTGTTGCCTCTTCAGGTTCAATTATTAAAATCGTTTGGTATGTTTAAATTTCATCCACACATTTGTAAAATAATTTAGACCATGCATTACATAAACCTGTTGATGTATATTGAATAATATTGAGAAAGAATGGCCTAAAAATTATTTGATTGATGAATTAGCAAATGAAGCTCTCTCCATTATATAGAGTTTTATATATTAATCTAGAATATGTTGTAGAATCATCTATTTATAAAGATTTTTTATGAATATACAACAAATATTTTAAGTATAATGAATATTATATAGTGCCCTAAAATATTTGGGAAATTTAGTATATTCTCCATACTCTTTTATATTCTTCAATAATGATGTGGAATATCATGTCCTCTTAAGATAAAACTCCAAATGAGACACTAATCTTGAATCTTATATATTATAAGTTGTTTTATGGAAGTGGTTTGTTAAGAGCATTGAAAAATTGGGTTGTTAAGGAAACACGAGTAACAAGAAAAGTATATGATCGAACTTGGCCCTAAATGAATTAGTAATCAATTGTAAAATGTTTCATGCGTGAATGAAATTTTAGATTAGAATAAATGTATGTTACATAAATATAAACATAATAGATAATAGGTAGTGGAAGAATTATGTTGTCAAGTTTTGTGAGAAATGAACAAATCTAATTGAATTCATAAGTAGTGGCGGTAATTGATTGATACTCGGCTTCCGTGGATGATCTAGCAGTTACACATTGTTTTTATGACCAATAAATATGACAAAGACCAATGTAGATAATATAGGCACTCATGGAGATGTATAATCATCTTTGTTTCCAACCAATCAACATTTGAGAAGGCATGAAGAGAAAGTGGATTTTCTTTGTGAAAGAATAATCCATGACTTAATACGTCATGCATATATCAAAGTAGTCATTTTGTAGTATTCCAATGTCCAGATGTCGGGTGATGCATGATTTGGGAAAACTTGTTAACAACATATATTATGTATGCGAGTGAAAGTTTTGTTTGTAGACTATCAATAATTATTCTATATTATGTGCAATCAGTCAGAGTTGTACAAGAATAAAGTGTGAGATTTACATATGTATCAAGTTATGTAGAAAGATGGGATATACCATTTGTGGAAAGGTAATTATCAATGACTTGATATTCACCATTATAATATGATGATAAGGTAACAATTCAGTGTTTAAACTGCTTTTCGACTAATGCATTGAAGTTCATAAAGAAATCATACATATAGAATTTTTATTTAAAGGGATATTACCGAATATATCGTGTATAATGATCAATAAAAATAATATAGTTCTTAAAACCGTCAAGAATGTAGGATGAGGTCCATATATCAGAAAGGTCCATATATGAGAAATAAACATAACTATACCAAATAAACATGAAAGGTTCATACATTAATAAAATAAGAGGTTAATAAGGTGGGGTGAGGTTAATGTAAAAGAAGAGAATGAAATTTTATGAATATAATTGCATAAACATAAATTATAATGTATGGCATATGATGAAAAACTAGATAATATTAAAGAAAAATTGCAAATAATATTTCTCATAATAGTAAATGATGGATAACTTAGCCAGAAGAGCCATTCGGATTTGGGTGAAATAGTCTTGATACTGGAAAATGTAAGCAACGGTGGAGAGGAAAATGATAGGTATGTATTCAGATAATCATATACAATATCCTTAAGTTCACTCACCAAAAGAATTTTTAATGTGTTTAAATCTTTTACCTGAAAAACAAAAGGTAATAATTTAATATATGCATGGTTATGAATGTAAAATTAATAAATAAAAAATCAATTATTTCAATAGAAACACAATTGACATTTTGTAAAGTAAAAGTGCGAGAGTAAGTATGTTTGGCGATAGAACTGGTATGGGTTATGTGAATGATTGATCCATCATCGATCATGACATCATTAGAACCTTAGTATGAGCTATGAATAAATAAATTATTGTGGTCATGTGTAACATGGGGAGATCTTTCATTATCAATTATCTAATAGGTGTGTTATTGCCAAAAACAACATGATTGGCTTGTTGTTTCCAGTTTATGGGTGGGCTATATCTCTGAAATCCTCTAGGAAAAGACATCGATGATTATTAATTAGTGACAAACTAAACTATAGGCCATCATGTTGCAGTGTATCATTGAGTTTTACATGTTTGACAACAACCCAAACAAGGTTTGGGTTCTATTGATCAAAAGTTCGATTGTTGTGTATTGGTGAATGATTGATGCTGATTCGAAACATTTCTAAAATTTGTGGTACTCTTTATGTCTTGGAGTGATAGAGAAGATGGTTGAGCAGTCTGTAAAGATTCTTATTTGTTGATACTTTCCTTTTTAAGTTTAATAAACTATACTGGCGTGTCATGAGCATTAATAACATTAATAACAGATTTATACTCATTACTTATCCCTTTTATAACCCAATAAATAAGATATTTATCATCAATAAACTTCCTTATAAGATACATTTCATCGACACGATTTTTCATCGAACACATATATTCACTAATTGATTTTGAACCCTTGTTGCACCAATTTAATTATTCCTTAATTTTTTTAGTATGACAAAAATATGGTTTGGTATAAGTATTAGTTTAGGGTTGTTATGCATCAAGGGAAATAGTAGCGCGTGCAATAAGTGGTTGCAATGTAATGGATATTTCACCTAAGAAAATGCTAAAAGAATTGGTGATCACGATGATTATAGGTTGTATATATTAGATTCATACATGTAATATTATTGGTGGGGATGATAGATTGTGATGGAGTGTGAATGGATCAATGAAATGATTAATATCATAACCTTGAAAAAGAAACTGAATTTGAAGGCTCCATGTGAGATAATTTGGGATGATAATGTTGTAATATTTGAGATATTTAATATAAGGAGAGGACAGTGAGGTTCTCAGACCAATAGATGGATACGATTGTTAGGATCATTGATAAAAGAGAAATTCGTATCAAAAGCCATTAAGGAGAATTGTGGTATATATATATATATATATGTGTGTGTGTGTGCGCGTGCGCGCGCGTGTGTCTCTGTGTGCGTGTGTGTGTGGTGTGTGAACATATATAACAATATTGAGAGACATTAGCTTGGAGAACTGTTCGATTGATGAATGGGAAAATTAATCTCTTTTTTTATATATAGTTTTATGGATGAGTGTAAGCTTAAATGATTGCATAGTCCATCAACTATCATTATATATTTTATTTAGTTCTTCTACTTCAAAATTATCATTCCGGATCCTTGGACTTGGCAAAATTTATAATGAACGCATGATGATTATAGAGCCAATGAACTGATGGTCTTTACCACTTTTTTAACATATTGGTTTGTTTTATGCTAGCCTAAGATCTTATAAAATTCATTTGAGTTATTCGTATGTGTCTCAACCAATTGGTGTCTAATGGGTGGAGGATTCTAATATCACCAATATTTACTTCAAGGTTATTGGTAAATTCATTTTACGTTAAGGACTTCAAATGGTTAATAACCATTAACTTCTTAGAGAATAGCCCATAATTCCTTTATAATATAGTTATTAAAGCCATAGTCATCTCCAATTTTCCCAATTATGAAAAAACGTGCAAGAAGAAAATTGTTTATGTCGTGAGAAATTGAAAACCATCGTGCAAAAAAATGGTAAATTTGACGTTTCAACGCATGAAGTCATTTAGGTAATTTTGTTCTATTTATTTCATTTGTTATTGTATTTTATCTTTTCTTGAATTATTAGGCTCGATCCCGATCAACTGATATTAAAAAAATAAATGTGTTGATTATGTAGAGTATAAAAAAACTCTATTGCGAGTGTTAGCCCCAAACTAAGACTAATTATGTTCATCGTGTGAATTATATCATTGAACAATGTCTAAATAAACATCAATCAATTATGGTCCCAGTAAACTTCATGACTTATATTTTATGGCAAAATTCTTCTTTATATATGAGTACTAATATATCGGACGCGCATATAAAATTGGTAATAAGGCACAAACTTCTCCAAACAATACCATAATCCCTAATAGCATTAAAATATCTACTACACTTGCCTTTAACTCTTCTTAGTCCAATGGGGATATTCAAAAGTAAGGAATATTGATGATGAGCGTTCTCCTTTAAAGACTTATGGGTTCAAAACTTCTGACCCAAAAACCAAGTTTGTTGAGGGAAAAGTTAAATTACTGAGAACAAAGGTATTGATCTTCCTTCTACTAAAATCATGAAGCCCAGATTATCTTATCTGAAGAGAAAGCATGATGACCCTAAGGTAATGCATCAACTCATTTTGCTAGGGTCCATTTAAGAATATTTATTTATTAAATTATTAACTATTAATTATAAGAATAAAGTGGGATCATGTTGGGGTTTATACATCTAAATTTATTCTTGTTAATCATGAGTTACACCACGAAGGCCTTAAATTATACATGAAATCTCTCTCAAACATCGCGAAAATGGTTAGTATTACAAATTGTGGTCCTCAAATTAGGTTAGGTAACCATGAAGAAGAAAAGGCTAAAACTTCTAACTATTTAAACCGACTAACTAGGGTTGCATTAATGAAGGTAACTTGTTGGGTAAAAAAAGAAAGCAAGTTCAAACGATGGAAATGTAATTCTATTGAGGGATCCAAGGTGAATAAAGACATGACTTGTGGAAATTTCTTATGAGCAGTCACCCAAAAGTTTGGTTGACGCACTTACCAAAGAAATTTGCTTGCCCCAACACCATTGTTGTTGAAGATATTGATGTTAATATTACTATTCACTGATATCTTGGTTACAAATCCAGTCACTCCAATTGAGGTAATTGTTGTTAAGAAGTTTGATGAGGGTCAATACTAGAGTTTTCCCATGGTATATGACTAGGAATTTTCCCATAAAGCAAGTACCCTAGTTTATTTATCACTTATTTAATTATAGACGTTCGAGAGGGCTGCCAACTAATCTTCTTTTTTATAGTCGGAAAGAAGACAAATGAATTTGGACATTGATGTGGGTATTATTCCTTGTATTTTTCTTCAACTTTATATCTTGATTTTTTTTAAAATATATTGTTGTTTTTTACCTTTTCAGTGCTTTTGAAATTGTACATCAAAATTCCAAAGATTTTCTCCATTAATTTCATATCTTCAACCTTTTCTTGAAGTTTTAGTTAATCTTTTTGAGATTAAGCAATAAGTGAAAGGTGTTTCTATTAAAAAAGAAAAGCACTTAAAAGTGTAGGTTCATAAATTTGAAGAAAATTAATAATTAAATTATTAAATTGAATATGTTAATGAAACTTTTGCTAAGATACAAATGCGTCTAGAAATATCTTGAAATTTGGGAAATAACATGAAGTAAGAACCTTCTACCTTGATCCTAACATGAATCTTGTTTAGCTATGAAGGATTTTTGACGATTTTAAGAATGAAAAATACTTTAGAGAAGTTGACCGCTTGAAGAATGTTGAGTTGTTGAAGAAGATGGAAGTTCATGGGGTATTAATTGTTAATATAACGACAAATACTTATGAAGTAAACTTAATGCTTAAATTTCATAAAGAGCATCCAAAAGTACAATTGGATCATATATCGACTTTTTTCACAACCACCGTAAATCAGTATATCTTTATTGGACTAGTCGTTTTAGTCACAATAAACTTCTTTGAGATTTATAAAAATAGGAATTGAGTGGTGCCTCCCTCCACCTCGAAGATAAAGCTGAAAATATCGTTATTCTTAATCCAATCACTGCTGTCGAGGTATAAGTAATTTTTCGTAAGGGTTGAGAATGGACTTCATACTTTTACTGTAGTCATTACTGTAAATTATCCTATTTGTGCAACTCGGTCGTATATTTTTGTTGAATTTCCTCCTATAATTTATGTTGAGAATTTTAAGGTTAATGTTCATGATGAACAAACAATTCCCCCCATTTCCTCCTATAATTTATGTTGAGCCTTTGATATATGACTGCCATTACTTTTTTTTCTATTTGTTTGCAAACGAGTGCTTTCTACTTCAGTTTTTGTTGAAAAATATGTCAAGTTTATGTTTCATATTAAATTTATTTTATTTTGTTTTTGTTGTTTTATTTTGAAATCTTGGCCTTGTCGTTTGATCTGTGTGACTAACTATGTTTATCTTTTTAGCAATTATAACCTTAATGATGCAAGGTTTTGTTAAATCCTTAGTTTTGAGGAAAGCAATGCACTTCCAGTAGCCTCCATTAAAGTCTTATTAACTGCGAGAGTTCTTACTTCATTAAAGACTCATAAAATCCTCAACATAGATAAACACAATGCACTACCAGTAACTTCTATTAAAGTCATATTGAGTCACGATAGTCCTTAGTGTATGAAAGACTCAGGAAATCCTAAAGTCAGAGGAAAATAATGAATAGATCATAGCTTTACTAAAGTCTTATTTAGTCATGAGACTCTTTAGTGCATAAAAAATTTGATCAATCTTCCCCTTGAAACAAGGTAATTACAGCTTTAGTGGATGATTACATTTATGATCATCCATACATTTTGTTTTTTATGGGATTGCATAGACCTCTTAGTGTTTATGACTACATTTATAATAGTTTAAAACTTATTTTTTTGTTGAGGTTCTTGATAGCTCCCTAATTTACTTTGGACTACATTTAGAATCATCGAATACTTGTTGGTTTAAGATTGAGAACTCATTAAATTTCTTTAGACTACCTTTAGAATTTTCCAGGTTTTAGACTAAAGTAGCATAAAAGTTTATTAATGACACGTACATCATTAAATCCTTTTTGCGCCATCATGGTATGAAAGAGTGTACCTTAGAAGAAGGATCAAGACTTGTCTAAAGAGTGTGAGATGATTATATTCAGAGCAACTAACATTCTTAAAATAATTTGAATTATTTGATGTTATATGGTGGCTCTGTTTCAACCATGTTTGGCAGGTGGATGATCTTATATTACCTTCTCACTTGCAATATATACCTTCCCGATCTCAAGCCAAAAGTACAATAATTTGGATAATATTTAAGTTAAATCTTCTGAATTTTGCAGAGATCGCGGTAAGGTATGGCTGGTGATGTTTATCTTGATTGTTTGTGAGCCACATGGGGTTGAAACATTCTTGTTGACTAGACTTTGATATGTTATCCTGACATTTTCGAGCCTGAAGGGCATAACTTTTTAGCAATGTAAATTTCATTATGTGATAAAAATGATATGTTTCAGATTGGTTTCATGTATCAAGATCTGATTGTAACCTGAATATGCATCCAATGATATCATATTTTTCTATAAAGTTGCATCCACGGGGTTAGTAAAAATGGATCATCCAAATGTATTTTATTCAAAATAAAATCAACATACCTACTTCACTTGTCATTCATTTTCTTGACTAACATAGGGTTGGATATTACCACCGGGTAGAATACTTCTCAGACATGTCATACTTTATTGAGCCTGTCCATCTCACTTATTATCACTATAACCTTCTCCTGAGATAAATGTCTTATTTTTTGCTTGATGGGACAAAACATATTATTTATATATAAATTGTTCCATATTATTATTATAGTGACTCATATTACATCATGAGGAAACCATGAAAATACAACCAATTGTTTTGATAGAAAATTTAGTGAATGAGGTTTGTAGTTGGTTGTTATGTCTCAACCGAGATGAAATATGTTTTCTTATATTTTTACGAATTCCATATCTTCCTGTAACTCGACTATGTGATAGGCCTTTTAAGATAATTCATATCATCAATGATGAATTGGGACCCTAATAATAATTATTTATTAAGACCATGAAGGCTGAGTAACACTTCTTTGTTATTCCTTGATTGCTTCTGATTAGTCCAACCTTGTTGTTGATTATATACTGAAGGCATTATTATTTTTACTACCATTTAAGTGTTATAGCTATCATTTTAGATATTTAATACTTTTTTATACTTAACCTGAATTTAATATACAATTCTATAATAATATCTAAAATATGGTCAACCAACTATGTAAGCGTATTTTATCAAAATATTACTTTAGAAAAAAAACATCATAAGCTTATGAGAATTTTATCTATCTTTCACAATTTAAATTTTAAATTTTAAAAGAATAAATATGTATCAAAACAAAGATTCATCTTAAACCCTTATTTTTACATAAAGAAGGCCTGCTCGAGTTTGAATTTTAAATCCAATTTTATGTGTTAGATAAATTTAAAGGTTTTTATCATTGTTTAATATGTTATAACCAAAATTTAGACCCGATATTACATTATATGTTTCAAAGAGAGAAAGCTCTGCTAGATATTTGTTCGAAACCCGAGTTTTACGATATAGATTCATTCGTCAGATTCATTATTGAGTACGTGTAATATATTTGATAAAGATTTAATTCCACTCTATTGATTGTGTGAGATACCGAGAGCTAGCGATACTGAGGAATATATTCACGATACTGATTTCTTAATAGTAAGTTTTCGTATATTTTATTTTTCTAATTAGTTATAAACTTACTATAATGTGCATTTTCTTGAGTTAAGAATTCTTTTGCGGTTGTGAAATATTTGGAAAGTTGATTTTATAGTTTGTATATATGGTTTTAAAATATGTGTGACGGTGAGACAAGATAATGCAAGACGCGTAGTATTTAATGCGAGACGTTGAATAAATACCATACAGCTCGCATGTGGTACATACTAAAGATACTTGAAACACGTATGCATGCATAATGCTGATATATGTGAGACTATAACATATTTTTTATTATATATGCGAGCCTATAACATGTATCATATGATACGCAAGATTTGTTCATGCATCATGGATGTGAGACCCGTGTATTCTTTTTATCTCAGATTCAAGACATATTGGTATTATATTGATCGATGCGATATTAGGCATGTATATTATACGAGACATGTTGCTTATTATGTTTTTTTAATTGTGCAATATAGGTAGTAAATGTTTAGACCTCGAGTGTGCATTTTAAAACAGAATTATCAAACTAAAATTATTCATCTTAGTGAGTTTGAAAACTTTGAAAGTATTAAAAAATTATGTTGAAAGTAGTTGAGATATATTGGTTAAGTAAGTAAAGTATGAACTAATGTTCTGGTGATAATACGAACTATTTACTCACGATTGAGACGAATTTTGTGGGTTTGGTAGCATTTTTTTATGTTGAGCGTTTAAAAAATATCAATTTTCTTATAAAATAATATGTGGTTGATAAAGTTGTTGAAGCATGCGTACATATTCTAGCTAAAATTTATTTGAAGCCTCAAATAATCAATTAATTAGTGAGGGGAGTAGTTATGGTTTAAGTGTTTTTATCATAAAAAAAACAACTTGCTACTACTGGTTGGGTTGATGTTATTACATATGTTGGGCAAGTTTTTTTTATCAATGTGCTACAACTCTAAGGTTAGATTTATGTAGTTATTCCTTAGAGCATGGTTTTTGTTTGAAGTATAAGTAGAATCATAGATTTAAAATAACTGCTTATTGCGAAAACAAAGTCTTAAAGGAATGTAAATGTAGAATTTATGGACCAATTGACTCGTCCACCAGATTCATGGTCATCAAGTGGCTTGTTAACCTGCATATTTGCAACCCTGATTTATGTAGGAAAGATTTGATATCTGAGCTGATTGCTACAGAGATTCAAAATTTTATTATATCATGCAATTTTGTAACAATGAAAAGTGTAAAACCGTTTGTTGAATAGGATTACGGTTTAGATATTTCTTATCATCTCTCATGGAATGATTTAGATAAATCTAGGAGAGGAATTTGCGGAATAGTTCTACTTCGTTTAATTTAGTTAAAGGATACTTTAAAGTATTGAAAAGTCGTGATATTATGACTGACTGTCATTTGGAATATACTCCAAGAAATGACTTTAACAATTGTTTCATAAAAGTCATGTCTTGTCTTCAAGGTTTTCATTCTTACCGTCTATTTTTATATGTCGATGAAACATTTTTTACGGACAATCATAGAATAGTATTGCTTTATGCTATAACAAAAGATAGTAAAAATGATAAGTTTCATTATTTCAATTTATTATTTATGAAATTATCTTTTTAATATTATGAGAAAAAACTTCTTCGGCCCAGTGGTGCTATGACATTTTCTCCAACCAAATAATAAGTTTCATTTGTTAAAAGGAAACGATATGGTGTTATGGCATCTTCTTCGGCTGAATCTTTTAAACATCAAATTAAAGATCTATGTAGTTTACCTATTTTTGAATTAATTAACAAAATTAGCGTCTTACATATGATTCAAGTTTCACGATGTTATTCAGATGGAATAAGTTGGAGCACTAAATTATGTCATGAGTATGATTTGAAGTTTAAGCCTAATATTGAAACAACTCGTTCGTGGCTAGTTTGTAAGTTTTCGGCAACCATATTTGAAGTTTTTTCTTAACATGTTATGGTAGTAGTTTACTAGATTCAAGATTTTTCTTATAGTGATGGTAACAAGATTTTTTTTCCATATTCTCATGCTTTTACTGCTATACATTAGACTCATGAAATCCTATGACATTGATAGAGCCATTTTTTACTGTCGGTAATTACAAGTCAACTTACTCTTTTAGTATATCTGCTTTAACTAATTCTAGTGAAGGATCAAGCTCTAATGAAGCACCGGAAAATTCTGCCTCCTAATTTGAAAAAAAAGTTTGAATGCCTAAGAAGAAGTGTAATCCGTCTAAAGGATAAATAACAAGCCTGCATATGAAGTGTAACCGTTGTCAAAATTAAGTCATAATAAAAGACTTATGAGAAACTGTTTAAATGATTAAACATTTAATTATATATATATATATATATATATATATATATATATATTGTAGTTTTAATGTTACAATGTTTATTTTAAGACTATCAAAGTACTAGTAATTTTTTTATGTTATAAAGTGTATCTTAATGGTTTCCGTAATAAGGATCAAGTTTTATTTTTTTACAATTAGATGTGATACCAAGTTTAATCTTACTTGAAATATATGTATAGATCTAGTATTATGCGGTAGATGCAATACCAAGATTAATATTGTTTTATCAATGCAAGACTACGTTAAGGTTGTCAGTCCTTGCGAGAACCTCTCTATTATTATGGCGAGACTATATTTGGCATTTTAGAAAGTTGTGAGTCTATCTTTACAGTGTGTAAAAATGTGAGTCTATTTGATAAAGGCATGCGAGAATCAAACAAATACAAAATTATACTATTGGAAAACCTTCAATGTTTGAACTATGTAAGACCAGACATGAGGGACATGCATAACAATGCGAGACGAGAATGATAACATACAAGAAAAATGTGAGACCCTTTCAATAAATAATGCGAGAATATCTTTGGAATTTGGGAAAGATGAAAGTCTATATATAAACATATACACACTCTAACAAATACAAAAAGAGATTATCGGAAAAACTTCAACATTTAAAGTACGCAAGACTAGACAAAAGGGATATGCAAAACAATGTGGGACGAGAAAAATGTCAGATATTAAAGATGCAAAACAATTCAAACTGGAAAATAATATAAGTTCATAATTTCAACTCTAAAATACAAACAAAATATTTAGAGTTGAACTAAAAAACACACAAGATAATAACAAAAACATTCAAATAACTAAAACAAACTTTCAAACATAAGAAGAAAAGTCTTTTTCATTACACTCTTCTTTTTCATCCTCTTTTTTATTCTCTTCTTCGTCATCCACCTCCCTAAATTTCCTATTTTTGATTCCATAAGCAGCACAAGGTGATTCATTTGGGTCGTTTTCATCTTTAGAATACTCAAAAGGTTTTCGAGAATAATTTTTACTAGCAAAAAATACAATCTCATCTTCATAAAGATATGATGAATACTTATTGGTTGTTGTCATTTTCTAGGGTAAATATCATTATGGTGACCACTCAAGTGATGATAGATAATCATAATTATTGAAGCTAGACACATCATCATATAAGACAACTACTGTATTTTTACTTAAACATGGTTTAGACTAGAAGAAAGAAGACACGAGACCATTTTAATTTGGACATGTGAGACCAGATCAAAATAATTATGTAACTAATACACTGAAAACATGCGAGACTATCCTAGTTAAAACATGCGAGAGCGGAGAAAAATAAGATATAAGCCTACAAGGAATATAAAAGATATTACTATTAATATTACACGCGAGACTACTGTAATTAACATGTGTGAGACTATAACTTGCAATAGTTTACAAAAAAAATATTATGTTTGTTTAAAACATATATTACTTACAAAATACTTAAGTTTATAAAATATATAGCATCGCAAAATAGTTCTCTTCTAATGAGCGTTTGTATAGTCATCATTAAGAAATAAAAACATATTTATATTCTTCGATATGTACACATATCTTCACTGTATTTTTTGGAAACAAACTCATTACCGTATTTACAAACAAAAGTGCCACAAACGCTTCATAAATTATATTGTGGGATATCTATTTGTGTATTCACCTTATTATTTTTTCTCGTTGGTATGAGGAAATGTGATAATACGAGACTTATAGTACTTATAGTGGTCCATCAATATTTTTTGTTTTGTTTGGTGTGTATTTATTGATATTGAATAATAGGTTATAGTTTGTTGTTACTCATGTTTCAATTTAAACAATCCACAATGTCTAATATTTCATTGTATCTTTCTAGATGGTGCATACTGGAACCAACACATAATACTAACAACTGGCTTAATAAGGAATACATCATCAACAATTGATGTTAGATCATCCTTTATGGTCACTGAATTTTGCATTAAGACAAAGGATTACAAACATGTTGTTTAATAATAAATAACTTATTTTAGTTATACTTAACGTTGTACGACCAAAACGTTGTATTGCGTGGAATTTATCTAATAATTTCCCATAAAAAATTGGCACAATACTTGATACTTATTTTTTTAAACGTCTTATGAATCCAAGCGCTAATAATCTACCAAATGATAATTGGAGGACATGTTATAAAGCAAGCAAGACTAAGCAATGTTATAAATACCTTAGGCGAGACTGGGTAAATTTGATAATATGAGACATGAGTTATTGAAAACATGTGACTACAGACAACAACTACATACAATACTAGGTCAATATTATAATGAAAGACTTGTATTTATAGAATAGGTGAAACTTGTATTAAAACACATGCAAGACAATCTCACTTTTACCTTATAGTCTAGGTTACTTTCATTATGTAGCATCATCAGATCACTTATACGGTCATTTCTTCAGTATGATGAATATGATGTTGGACAATACCATACAATTGGATCATCTTATTTTTTTTGTTCTTTGTATTGTAGCCACTTTATGGTATTCATGGACATCAATCAATTGATTTATTGATGTAATTATTTACCAATCATTCAACAACCTCCTCTTGGATCTCATATTGTGTTTCCTCAAAAGCTGGTCATTTATCATCCTCTTGCACTTGTATTTTTCTTCTTTGAAATATTTGAGACATATGTAAATTGAGATGCGAGACATTTGTGTGAAGAATATACGAAACCATGTATCTATGAGTTAAACATGAGAAATTAGATATACATTAAGGATAAATGTGAGACATTAATATGTTTTATTTAGTTTGATATAAGACCCAATGTACATTAAGAAACTTTATGAGACCCTTTACCAATGGATAAAATATATGAGACATAATCACATGTCATTGAGATTTGTACGATACTTTTTATACATGAATGATATATGCGGGACCATTTATTCAAAACAAACATACGATCAAAATTTTAAAAAAAAATAAGGGACACCAAGTAAAATAAACAGGAGAGATAAATTAAAGACAACATGAAATCCAGTCTTGTACAACCCTATAATATATGAAAATCTAGTGTTTTAGAGCTCAAATGTATATAACAAGGTAAAACAAAATATATTCAAAGTTGAATCATGCTCTACTTAAGATCTACTTACATCTTCATGAACTTGTACCACTCATGTTGTCTATGCCTTTTTTACAACAACTTCAGTAGTAGAATCTAGGGTAATAATAATTATTATATCATAGTTAATAAAAACAACCTCAATATCCTCCACAAGAAATGCCCAAGTATTTGGAAGGGTACAATCATCCTCAATATTATCAATCTCCTCATAAAATGATTATGTAGGTTGTATCAACCAGACATTAGTTTTTTTAAGGACGATGTCTTCTGGATGATGTATCAGCTAATGCTAATGAAAATATTTATCTTTTGCACTTTAGTGATGTTGGTTGTTGGGGTTGTCCATGTTGGGGTTCTTTTTGTTATGGACTGATTGGTTCTTGTTCTGGTTGGTGTTTTGGTGGTTTTCTAGTGAGAATGAGTGGTGTGGTTTTTAGTAAGATTGGTTCGAGTTCTGGTGAGACAGGTGGGATTTATGGTGATACTTGTGGAATAATTTGGTTTGCTTAGTGTTCTGATAGGACTCATGAGATTGTGTGGTCTGGTTGGTTGACTGATGTGACTGATGGATTCAATTAGTCTGGTTGGTTGACTGGTGGTAATTCTGGTAAGAATATAGGATTGGTGGGATTTCTAGTGAGGCTAAGCGTAATGGTAGGTTCAATTGATCTGGTTGGTGTTCTGCTGAGACTGGTGAGATTACTTTTTTTGGTTGGTGTTCGGGTGGTACGGGTATGATTTCTTTGTTGGATGGTAGTGATGGTACTAATTCATTTTGTTTTGGATCATAAAGAGTTAAATATTGTGTCTGTCAAGGTTTTGAAATTTTAGCTGCTAACGTAACTCGATTATCAAGATTATCTTTATTTTCCACCTACATAAACAATACAAGATATTTTATACATGGAAAACAAGGTATATACAGATGCGATACTATAACAGGGAAATATTAGATGTGTGAGACCGTAAAAACAAAGTTAATACGCGAGATGTGTAGATACTATCATTGATATAAATGCAAGACTGGAAGAGAAATATATACTTACAATTCCCTTTTCTCTTCAAAGTGAACGCTTCATAGATTTAAAACTAATAGACCATATGTATGTATTGATACGTCTTTTATGTTACAAATACTGAGGAAGAGAACTTTTCATATAAGCGATTCGACTTTTCTTGGATGTGGTTGTAGTGTTATTAGAGATGGTTACAGTATTTTTGAAGGGGGTTAGAGTCTTCCTTTTTGGTTGATAAATTCACCTAGGGTGAAATCAATATCAAAGTCATCTCTCAAACCCCTAATTTCTGTTGGAGGTGTCCTGATTTCCGTTTTCTGGTTGTGGGCTAGTGTGTTTGAGGTGTTCTCGTTAGGGTCGGGGTTGTACTAGTTATTTTAGTTGTTCTAGTTGGTGATTGTCTGGGGTTTGAAGTCTTTTTTTAAATTTTTGTTGCTATGGAATTTATTATCTTCTTAGCCTTTGGCTCTGGTATATGAATTGGTTTGCCAACTGCATCATCTCCCAAATCATGCCCAATATCTTCATCCTCATGAGATGCATTTATTTCCTCAAATGTGAGGATTAATTTAACTTCTTAAGCCTATAAAATGATTTAAAAATGCGAGACTATATCAAAATACTGCAAGAATACTACTTCAAATTAAGCATGTGAAACTAGTTCAATACAGCATGCAAGCCTCGTTTAAACAATAAATGTCAGTCTGGACCAAATAATATATGCGATACTAGTAAAATTAAACATGTAAGACTAATGTAGCTAATACTACATGCAATAGTATTTTAACTTAAACATGTGATACCTCATCATCTCTAAGCTGCTTCATCTTTTGAATGAAATCCAACTTTATTAATTTTGATTCAAATCCCCACCTTTTGTAGCATCTTGGAATCATGTGGGACCTTGCTTCTTGTTATGCAATGTTTGTATGCTCCATGATGAACGGAAGCATCAATACAACTATTTTTTACTTTTTTTAATTATACACCAATATGCTAACCATTAAAAATGCAAGATATTAAATAACTTTATCACATTTTTTGAAACAAAGGTTCAAATTGACCAAAGTAGTTTCTTCTTGATTGCTTCATACAAATCATAGTTATTTATTTTTGAAGGTATTTGAAATAAAAGATCATTGCTGTACCCAGTACATTTTCTGATACTAAATAGAATAATGTAGAGCACAAAAACATGATAAACAGAATTACCACAACCTTTACACATTAATCCCCGGTAGCAATGACTTTGTCTATTGCATCTCATAAAATACAACAACACGATAAGCAATAATTATTAAATATACAGTGTTAATACACCCCGCGATACTATATGAGTAAAATATTATAATGCAATTGATGCGATACTACTACAAACAGACCATACAAGACTTGAGCAATATATTATAAGGCGATATTATATCTGATTAAACATTCGAGACTACTACTACTACTATGTAATGCGATACATGGTCCATCTTATTTACAACTGGAATATGTAATACTAATGTCACTAATAATGTGAGATCAATGATAAAATCATACCGTTGTCAATTATTTGATATTCATATTAATTTATTTACTCGCTTGAATTTTTTAGAAGAAGTATGTTTTGATGATCTTGGGTTTTTTTACCATCGGTGTATCTAAGTTTGAAGCCCCCTTTGGAGTTTAAAGGCATCTCCTCGCCCTTGTATTTCAAACCAAAAATAGCCTTCATATCTTTGGTAGTGAGTTTAACATGTTTGGACCCAAAGAGGAAAATGTCTTTTCATATCGAGTATTTCTTTATGATCTCGGTCAATATTTGATAATATTATTTCATCTGTAGATTCTCATTCCACAGATCATATGAAGCGTTCAATATTGTCTAGAATGAAGTTTTCTTAGCAGCTTTAATGTGTTAATGAGTAAGAATGATACTCTTCTCTTTTATCAAATTTAATATGTTTATTAGACCGGATCTAAAGTGCATGCTTTAAGAGAAATTTCTCCAACAACAAAACGCAGTACCAACTATAACAAAGAGACGAGACCGGGTATAAGAAACAAGGCGAGACGTGTTGATGAAATATGTGAGACTATATATAAGTAATATGGTCGTACTAGCCATAAGAGACAGTAAAGACATGCGAGACACCCTCAAAATAAATATGTCATGCACAAGCACATATGAGAATATGCGATACCTGTGAAAAAATGAAGCACGTGTGTTAACATGCGATACAAGTGGAAAATACAGTTTACATCATGCAAAATAATGCGAGACGTGGCAATGAGAGACCAGAAGAAGGGGGATGTGGTGATATATCACATTTTCACCGAATGAAACCGAAAATGGTCACTCAAAACAGTAAAAAAATAGGATATTAGACAATACAATCGACTGATTACTAAAATATAACACATCGAATGCAAAAAAATGAAAACTCTTCGTACTCTCAAATTGTGGAGTGATACATTTTTCGGTGAAATCATACTTCGAACGAAGAATCAGAATTCAAATCGAAATCCGCGAAAGTTGGATTGAGATTGACCCTTAATTTTTTGGTTCTTAGATTTAAGATGAAAAAAGAGAAAGGAGGAGATACATTCTTTTTGTCTAAAACATCATATTTATACGAATTAAGATATATTTATTCAATTATATGATTAAAAAAAGGAGAGACTTACCAATATATTTATACAAATATGCAGGTTTCGCATCTAGCACAACAAAACAGGTTTCGTATCTATCCTAACGAAGAAAGTTTCGCATCTTCTTCGCAAAACCCTTAAAAAATTTTAAAACTTTAAAAGTCGGTAACTTTTAAACCATAACTCGAAAAAACAATCTGAAAATACCGTTAGTTTTGTTTTTTTAAATAGAACAAACTAGTACTATTCATGATATGTTATGAATTACCGAAGTTTTTTTAGAACAAAACACGTTTCGCATCTATCAAAAACGTGTTTTTTGCATCTACTATTCGAGAAGAATTACACGTTTCGCAACTCTCAGTAGGTACAGATACAAAGGTTTCGCATCTTCTTCCTTGAGCCATTTTACTCGATACCAAAATCTTAGAAACTCAAAACAGACTAAAATCGACGGAAAACTAACTGAAATACAACAAATAAACTACATTAGCAACGTAAAAACCAGATAAATACCAAGAATCAGAAACAAAAACATATCTCGAGTACTTCTAGTATTCCGAAATCAAAATTCGACTTACCACACACAAATCCACTTATCTAAACATATATCCAAAATCAAACTTCAAAATCAACTGAAAACACAATAAAAACATATGAAAACAAAAGAAAAACAAGAAAATTGAGTAAAAAAATGAAAAATCGTCTAATATTAGAGGTATTCTATTCACGTATAGAGAGAGAAAGAAAATTGGGGAAAATGTGAAGTATGGGTCTAAAAAAACAAGGGTATTTAAGAAATTAGTGGGTCTTGAATGGTAAATATTTGAATCTTTATGGAAGAATGATGAAAATATGGGTCTTAAGCGGATAATAGTTTGGGTTTTGGTTCTTAAATGGTATTTTACCCTTAAAAAATTTATAGGTAATTTACCAATTTTGAATATTATATGATAAAAATTTATTTGATTGAATATTTATACACAATTCCTCTAATTTATTTATTTATAATATCTACTGTTATCGTTAAGTATTTATTTATTTTTAATATCTAATATAAATAATGTTTTTTTTTTTTACACTGAAATCATGAACTAGAACTGTAATATTAAATTGTTCTCACAGGAGAAAAAGAAACAACGAACTGAAAACAAAACAGAAGAACTAAAAGCTTATTCCTCTAACCTTGTCACGCAGCAGCCCGTTAAATAAATTTTACCATTCTAGAATATAGAAGGCGCACACTCGGACACAGAACACTGAAGCCCCCTATTATCATCCTAAAATACCCAAAATCCTGAAACCTAAACACCTTGTAGGGCTGTACATAACATGACCGAGGGCTCTACCAAAAAAGCAGTAACAAGAGAGAGCAGTCTAAATAACACTTCAATGGTGCAGCCCGTTGGCGTTGCACGTACCGTTTTGGGTGGCGTTCGGTGTTATACTTCCGTTACTTGTTATACTTCCGTTACTTGTTCCATTTGTCAAAATCTTGCTTCCTTCAGCGACATGTTGCTTTTGCATAACAGCATCTAAGTTCCCTGCTGCTGCTGCAATGAGTCCCAAGAATACTGCCGAAGGCTTTGCAGGTCTGGACTTGAATTCAGGATGGAACTGAACTCCAACAAAGTAAGGATGACTAGGCAATTCAACAATCTCCATACGTTGACCAGTCTCATCTCTACCAACAAATTTAAGGCCAGCATCCTCAATTTTTGATATAATTTCAGGATTAATTCCATATATGTGCCGATGACGCTCATCAACGTGGTCAACATAGCCATACAATTTAGCAGATATGCAGTCCTTAGTGTTGAAGTAAATTGTCCTTGATCCTAAACGCATGGTTCCTCCCATGTGAGTGTTCGACCCCTCTGGCATGAATATTACACAAGGATTTTGTGTGTTAGGATTGAGCTCTGTACTATTTGCGTCATGCAGAGAAAGAACAGATCGAGCAAACTCGACAACAGCAAGTTGCATTCCTAAGCAAATTCCCAGAAATGGAATTTTATTTTCACGAGCATACTTTGTGACTAGAATTTTGCCTTGCACCCCTCTATCACCAAATCCTCCTGGCACTAGAATTCCATCAGCACCCTTTACAAGTTCCCATGCAGCCTTGTGAACATCAGGTGTCTCTTCTGCAGTACTATCTTCAAGATCCCCAGCTGCAACCCACTCTACTTTAAGCTTTCGGTGGCAATCAACAGAAGCGTGCAAAAGAGCCTTGAAAACAGAAAGATAAGAATCGGATAGGCCAGTGTATTTTCCAACCATGGCAATCTTAACACAATCTTTCAATGAGTCGCTAAGCCTGGTCCTAGCAGTCCATTCTGTCAAATCAGGCTCTCCAGCAACACCTAGAAGATTCAATGCTTTCAGGATTGCGTCATGCGCCTTTTGATCCCTTAATAGCAAAGGAACATGCCATATGTTTGGAACATCATATAGAGTGACAATGTTCTCTTCCGGTACATGGCAAAACTGAGAGAGCTTCCTCTTCACATTTTCATCAAGCACCTTTGTGCTGCGACAAACTAAAATATTTGGTGTTAACCCAAGGCCCCGAAGCCCTCCAACACTGTGCTGGGTTGGCTTTGTCTTCTGTTCACCTACGACATTGAGGACAGGTACGAGACTAACATGAACCAAGCAGAAGTTGCCGGGACCTACGCGATACGAAAACTGACCAAGGGCCTCAATATATGGCATAGATTCAATGTCACCTATAGTTCCACCCAGCTCAATAACACAAACATCAGCTGGACCTTCTTTTCCATCGACTGGGATCTTGGCTACACGTTCTATCCAATCTTGGATGGCGTCTGTAATGTGCGGAACTACCTGGACAGTCTTTCCAAGATAATCTCCCCTTCTCTCCTTGTCAATAACAGACTGATATATTTTTCCAGTTGTTATATTATTATCTCGGGTCAACGTGAGGCCTAAGAATCGTTCATAATTTCCGAGATCCAGGTCCACCTCGCCGCCATCATCCAACACAAAGACTTCCCCATGCTCAGAAGGAGACATTGTTCCAGCATCAGCATTAAGATAAGGATCAATCTTAATGGAAGTAACTCTAAGGCCACAAGATGTAAGAATAAGACCAATGCTACTCGCCGTGACCCCTTTGCCTAATCCACTCACCACACCTCCTGTCACCAACACATACTTCATCTTTGCCTTCTTCTCTTTTGTTTCGTTGAAGGCTGCTATGGAGAAAATGAGAGACCCCTGCCTCTGCCTCCCTCCGTTACTTTGCAATTTATACTACCAATTTTAATCACCATCCTAAAGATAAATAAGTAATTACCAATTTCAAAAACGCCTTAGGTTTTATTTGTATGGTAAAAATATCATCAAATACCTAAAATAAGTATATTGTCCAAAATATGGTTTATTATTATTTAAATATAGAGTAAAAATTATTTATCCCTCACTCCCCTTTCTTTCTTTGATACATTTTGCAATTTAAAAGTATTATGTATTAGTAGTGTTTGTAGTTTCTATAACCTCCTTAAACCAACCATTTCTGTATCGAAATGGAGAGGGTGTTGGTTATCCATCCTTTGCACCAATCCATATTAAACCACAATATTAATATGGAACCTAAATTAATATGCAACCTAAATTTAATTTTTTATCTAAACGGAGCAAGTATTTGATAAGAACAAATTTAATGATACTCCTTCCAATCCGAAATAATATTCGTTTTAAACTAAAATTTAGATTTTATATCAATATTCTTTTAAGTTATTAATATATTTTTAAGTTATCAATATAAATATTAATCAAGAATAAATAAAATATTGAAGTTTTATCTATTTTTATAAAAGAATAAAAATGAAATATATTATTTTTATATATAAAATAAAATATGGAATTTTGATAGATATTCTATATAGAATTTTTAACTAATGAAAGTGGATTGAGAAAAATGTAAACGTAACGTTTATGAATTAAACGATTAGATTTTTATTTTTTTTCAAAAACTTAAATCAATATATACTTCTTTTTATATACTTCTTTTTATAAGGCTTTAATAAATGTCATTGGAATTTGTTGTAGATGAAAGCTTCTATATATATATATAAATACTATATTATATTTTGGTAACTATGTAGAATTTTTAACTAATGAAAGTGGATTGAAAAAATATTGTGTAACTTTATGAATAAAAGGATTAGATTTTCATTTTTTCTCTAAAAACTTAAATCAATATATACTTCTCTCTCTTAGGTTTTAATAATTGTCATTGGAATTTTTTTTAGATCGAAGCTTCAATAAATAAATAAATATATATATATATATATTATTTTATTTTTGTAATTTTGTCGAATTTTTAACTATTTTATTTTGGTAAGTATATAGAATTTTTAATTAATTAAAGTGGATTGAATAATTTTTATAAAATTTGTTTATTTGTTTATTTTGGTTTCTGGTTCGACCACTTGATATATCTTTTAATATTAAAAATTTATAATAAAAACATTATATTAACGTCCTATATAATAAAAATTTAGTCAAACTATAATATTGACTCATCATATACCATAGAAATTTAATTAAAACATAATATTAAAACTAATGATATGTACCAAAAATTTAGTCAAAGTATATATTTGGTTTCTATACTTATACTGGTTTAAATATAATTTAAGTGTATCTTCAATCTATTGAATATAATTATCTTGTACCAACAATTTAATATTAAAACAAGTCTACTAAAAAAAGTAGAATATATGGTTTCTATACTTATAATAATTTAGATATAATTGATGTAGTTCTATCCTAAATTTATTGAATATAATTATTATATACCAAAAATTTAGTTAAAATATATTATTTGTTTTCTGTACTTATATTATTTAAATAAATATACCAAGAATTTGACTTGATATAATTATATCCAGATTATCATGATTTCGTGGGTTCTCGGGTTTGATGTTTTCCAATAAATTAAAATCTACTTGTTATTTTTAATACTAAATATATAATATATAAAAAAAGGGTGGGTTCATGCCCCCACAACTACCACCACCATAACCACCACTACCAACACCGCCACTACCACTACCACCACCACCACGACCACCACCAACGACGACCACGACCACCACCAACTACAGGACCATCACCACCCACCTAGCTTACCCTATGCGCGCGTTCACACACATATATATATCTTAATATGCACAATACTAAACAAACCTCTAAATCAACTACACCCATATTAATGGTGTCTGTCGAAATCTTTAGCTAAAACCATATTTATTAAAAGATCTTAAATCATGGAGTTCGTGCCAATGTGCTTCATACTTATCTAATCCATATGGACTCTTTTTATAACATAAATGAACTTTATGTCTATGTGTTTGTATTAAGATGAGCTCATGTTGATGTTAGAGTATTGCACCATGAAATTGTTGTCACAATACAACCTCATGGGACTTTCTGTCATTGTATAATGCGCAATTCGGTAGCAAAATTTTGCAGCCACAATGCATGGTTTGATGATTCAAAGCACGCAAAAAAATTATGTTGTCAGGAGAACGACGCAATAAGTATTTGCTTTACATTATTCTAGGATATTGCACCTTCATCCAATAAAATATGTTTCATGATGTGCTCTTTAGTGTGTTTACGCATCCAACAAATTTCGAGTCAAGATGTCCATGATCTCTAGTTTATTCGACTTCCCATATGTCAACATTTGCCCTTTTCTTCTTTGCAGATATCTGAATACCATTTTACTTCCAGCGATCCATGTCTGGATTACTAATATATTTACAACAAAGGAAATATCTGACGTAGTAAAAACTTGATCATACATTCCAATCTCAACTACCGAAGCATAAAATAACGTTTTTATTGCCTCAACCTCAAGTTTTGTAAGATGAAGGATCTTCTATAGTTCCAACATCTGACTCATTATGTCTTAATGATATACTATAAACTAGCATTGGCCTGTTTTTGCTGAAACTCTAAATTCAGATTTCATAGATTTCTGGTTTTGTTTAATTTTGATAGAAAACATATTAAATTGCCTCTCCTTTCAGCTTCAAGAGGTATAAATTCTTGACGGCGTTGTTCTAGAGGCATACATTCATATCTCAAGGAGCATTGGAGAATTTTTTTTATAGAGATTTCTTCAAATCTTTGACTCCCCTTTCTTTGATACATTTTGCAATTAAAAAATATTATTTATTCGTAGTGTTTGTAGTTTGTATAACCTCCTTAAACCATTTCTATATCGAAATGGAGAGGGTGTTGGTTATTCATCCTTTGCACCAATCCATATGCACCAATCCATAGACGACCGGCTTCGTTATAATGTTTTGAAATGCTTTTGGTTTGACCAACCCTGCTTCTTTAATATAAGTTACTCATTTCCTTTCACCAAACGATCCTTGTATTAAGTTTGAATGGTTTTTCTTGGTTAAAAATAATTGTTATTTTTTCAATAACTGCAGCTTTTTTAATTTTCTTTTTTCCTCAAACAGGTAATTAGCTGGCGTTTATTACAACTTCTTCTGACAACTTATTTATTTTCATTTTTTTCCAAAAACTTAAATCAATATATACTTTTTTTATAAGGCTTTGATAAATGTCATTGGAATTTGTTGTAGATCAAAGCTTCAATATATATAAAAATACTATATTATATTTTGGTAACTATGTAGAATTGTTAACTAATGAAAGTGGATTGAAAAAATGTTGTGTGTAACGAGATGGAAGTTTATGAATAAAAGGATTAGATTTTCATTTTTTATAAAAACTTAAATCAATACATACTTCTTTCTTTTAGGCTCTAATAAAAGTGGTTTAAAAAAATGTCAAGCGTAACGAGATGGGTCCGTAATAAAGGATTTTTAGTTGAAAAATGCAGGTCTTACTTATTTTTTATAAAAATCATTTTATAGAAATATTGGTTTTAAGAAAAATAAAAAAAATATATAATTGAAAAATATTGGATTTTTAGTTGAAAAATGCAGGTTCTATTCTTTTTTTATAAAAATCATTTTATAGAAATAAAGGATTTTTAGTTGAAAAATGCAGGTCCTAACAACGTAATTTTTTGGGGACCGAAATATTTTGAGTATTTTATTTGTTTTAGTATTTTTAAAATGATTTTCGGAATATTTTAGCAAGTTAAAAAATAAAAAAAAGTATCATATTTATATTTTTTTGAGATGATTTATAATTTTTTGAGATCTATAAATAGAGACTTGATTTATTTGATTTGGAGACCGAATTTTTTTAAGATATTATGATTTGGAAGAGAGAAAAATGGGGGGGTATGCTAAAACATGAAATATGCTATGGAGTTAGAATTTTTTGAGAATTATTTGAGGATTATGTTGAGATGATTTTGGGAGCGAGATGGTTTTAGGCTTTAATAAATGTTATTGGAATTTGTTGTAGATCAAAGCTTCAATATATACTCCATTTTTTTCTATTAGGCTCTAATAAATGTCATTGGAATTTGTTGGAGATCAAAGGTTTGATTCAAATGTTATTCTATATTAACATCTTGTTACTTCTCTAATCCAACTGTTTTTTATTTCTAATAACACTTTCTCTAAGTTGTTTTTATTTCTAATAACACTTGTTGAGGTCGTAAAGAGAAAAAAGTAAAAAAAAAAAAGGCTAGTATCCTATTACTAGTTGTTATTGACTAATTTAGATTTTGGATGAAGAATTTTAAAAAACTGTAAGCTTTTTTTTATAGATTGTACAGCTTGTTTAAGGTTTGAAATCTCTTGTTTTACTACTTTGAGTACCTGAGTAAATTTTTATTAACACTTTATTATTTTTAATTTAGAATATCTTCCACTTTGTTGCAAGTACTAACCAATAAAACATTGTTCATAACTCATGATAATGATAATGAAAGACTAAATATTTTACTCTTAAATAGTTTATATTTTGGATATCCAATATAATACAGATATTAATAAAAAAATTAAACATATATACAGTGGGGTAGTCAAAATCAAAATGTTATGATGTCTTAGACTTGAGATCGTGGGTACCGGAGGATGTGTTTCTGGAATAACAATTTCATCTTGTGTTCCTTGAATAACAATTTCATATTGTGTTTTTTCCCGGTAACTTCCGTTATTAATTATGCAATTCAGAATACCTCTTAAATTTCGATTATATAATTTATGCAATTCAGAATAACTTTTAAATTTAGATTATATAAATTAGAGTATCTGCATTATATCTAATTTATAACTTTTGTATATTTAAATTATAATATTTAAAAAAATAAATTATAACATAGGATATTTATAGTTATTTTTTTATAATGACTTTTGAATAACTATTATATTTTGTTTAGTTTTACTAACATATTTTATAATTGATTTAAAAATTGTAGAATGAAATATTATTTTTTTAAATATTCAAAAGAATAAATGGTTAAAAATTGAATGATTTTTATAAAAAAAATTATTTTTTTATTTTGATTTCTGGTTCGACCACTTGATATATTTTTTGATGCAAAATTTATAATAAAAACATTATTATAATATTAATATACGTAAATATAATTTTTTTTATTATAAATTTCTTCTAACAAATTTCGAGTCAAGATATCCATGATCCTCAATTGAATACCATTTTAACTGCCTTCGAGTGATCCATGTCTCGGTTACTAACATATTTACAACAAAGGAAATATCTGACCTAGTAAAAACTTGAAGCATAAAATAACGTTTTTATTGCCTCAACCTCAAGTTTTGTCTTACGACATTGACTCATAGAAAGTCTCTCACCCTTTGTTATAAGGGTATTGGGTTTGCTATATGCAAATTCATAATGTTGTAACACACTTTTAATGTATGCCTTTTGTAAACCCACTCAACAAATTTTTGTTTTTTCCTAAAGGTAATGGGATAAGATCCCATACATCATTGTCTTGTATCGGTTATACTCTTTTTTCATAGCGTTAATCCATTTCCGAGAGTCAGAACTAACATTGTCTTGTTTGTAAGATGAACGATCTTCTAGTGTTCTAGCACATGACTCATTATGTCTTAATGATATACTATAAATTCTAGACTTATAGTACTCTTCCTTTCTCTCTTAAGGGCACTATTTCTTCTTGTTTCACTTCTTGAGAAGGTAAACTCTAATCATTATGAACGATTTCATTTTGATCTTATTATGGAAAATTACCTTGAGGTTCCTCTTGTCTAACATGGACCATATCTGTATCTTGGTTAGAACTTTCAAGAGGAACACTAGTGTTAATTGAAGGATTATCTTGTTCAAACCAAAACTAAAAAAAATCCAAAAAGATTGTTGGTTTTGTTTTTTAAGATGAACAAAACTAGATCCATGAATAATATTATTTACTATTTTTAGTTCATATGTAATTATGTTGTATAATAAGTATGGACAAGAAGATGTGTTCAAGTTGCATGATTACGTGTGATTGGGTTGAAAGAAACAAATTTTCTCAAATTGTGGAGTTGCGTGTAATTGGGGTGTGAAAAGAGAAATGTGTTCTAGTTACGAAATTGTGTGCAAATGAGTTGCATATAAAGAAGAAACTAGTTGCGTAAATAAGACTTTGGTTGCGAAAAAGAAATCGCATTTAGTTGCAGAATTACAGACAAAATGACTTGCATAAATAAGAAGAAAATAGTTGCATAAATAAAAATATGGTTGTGAAATAAATCTGGAAAAAACAATTGTATTTTAATTGTGGAATTACGTATAATTGGGTTCCTAAAAATTAAATGTGTCCTAGTTACGTAATTATATGTAATTTGGTTGTAAAAATAAGAAAAATAAATAAAAATTCTCTAAAAATATCACTCATAGATTTCATTTTGTTCATCTTTAAATATATATATATATATATATATGTGTGTGTGTGTGTGTGTGTGTGTGTGTGTGTTTTTAGATTATTATTTTTTTGAGTTAGGATTTGGAATATATGAAGTTTTGAAAGTTAAATATAACTAATTGTTGATGATGTACATTTTTGTGTGTTTATGGATATTGTTGAAGCATTTATATTGCAAGTGGTCTTTGGTAAACTTAAAAATCCAAGTGCATCACTAGTCAGTCATGATCGTTTAGTCATGTATTGCATCAAGACTTGGCTAAACACACATTTATTTAACAATGTAGGCATATGTATAGAAAAAACCTCCATGACTAACCTAGAAAGAATAGGAAGTTGGTCTTCTTTGGATTTTCACCACCTTAAGATATCAAGAGGGTTATTTGCATCATAATATTCTAAATCATACTCGTTGTTCAAATATATGGACACTTCATTAAAAGCTTGATGAGCTACTCTTGTGGCCCTCTTACATGGCATTGTAGTTTCCACGTAGTTATTACGATTTTTTCCTCTCACACTATTACTACTACCCGTTATATTTGAAGATCTAGCATCAATATTTCTCACGTATTTTTTAACATATTTAGTATACATTTCAAAACAATAAGAGTCAATTTATTGAATACATTCTTTATGATTATATGGTCTATTAGCAAGTTTGATACTTTCATACAATAGCTAAACTAACAAGACAACACACCCTGTTTTTAAAAGGACAAAAATGCACTCAAGAGCATAAGTGTGTGTGGTTATGATCATACTTTCTAAAGTTTTCTTTCATTTCAGGTAATATTTCTTCACATGCATTCTTCTCTTTATATGTATGCATATACATCTCTAAATGACTTCAAGAAACGTTAAAATGAAGCACAATAATTCCAATATATATCATTAAGAGGATAAGTAAAATTATATATATTAAGAAAATGAGTAATCTTGTCTTTATACATATAATATGTAGAGTTCCATCTAGTTTCGACATCTAAAACTAATCTTCTGAATTTCTTTCAAATAACCAAAACATTTACTTTCCAATCTTTTCATATAGGAAAAAAGTCGAGTATAATAGGACCATTTTTTATTGGTTCGATATAATCACTAAATATCTCACTTATTCCATATTTTACAACCAATTAAAGTATATGTCATAAACATCTAATGTGAAATAGTTTATAAAAATTAGGCTTACAATCATGTATAACTATTTTGATAGCTGCACCGTTCGCAGATGCATTATTAGAAGAAATTGACATAATTTTATTTGTAATTTTAAAATTATGCATACACTCAAACATATTATCTCTAATTATAACAATAGTATGCTTACCAATATAATAAAAAAAAATTGTAGTATCCAATCAGGATCCATCCAATGTAAAGTCACACACGTAATATCAAATTCATGAAATATTGATATAACACTAGTTAAAGAGAATTTTCATGACAAAGTTAATATTGTATTCATATTGATTATTTTTTAAATATTTGATAGCTCTTTGATCTCAAGGCGCTACCTGGGACGTGTTTGGATCTTGGGTCTGATGGTGTCAAAGATTTTCAGAGGGTATTTTTGTAATAAATAAAGGAAATAATTAAACTTTTGTTAAGTTTTAAAGAGATAATTGAGTAGCTTAGTATATTACGTATAGAGAGAGAATCTCTAATAAAAAATGGTTGAGCAGTGAATTCTTTCTTGAATTTTATAAAACCTAAACAAGGCTATATATATAGACAAATGGTCCCAATGGGCTTACATGGTGTATGGGTCAATTTTGTTATCTGAAGACCATATAACCCACACCTATTATTACATAAAATCCTTAATATTACATCTTTATAATATCATCATCATAAAATGAACTTTGATTGAGTAACTCATTGGTACAAATTGTCTTTCGAAGAATTTGGTCCTTATCAGTAGCCATTTTAGTCATTAAGAAGGTACTTCAGGATGACTTATACTTGAAAACGCTTCAAATTAAACTACTCAAAACTTTGAACTTCAGATTAAACCATAATTATTTAGCAATTTTCACCAGTTCTGGTTGGTGCAAAACACCCCAAAATTATGGTCTTAACTAATCATGAAGTCATTTCAGATGTTGTCATTTATGTGCTTCAAAAATAGCAATTTGTAATTCTATTTTTGTACACATGTCATAGAAACATTCGACCCACGATTTAATCTCTGAATGACGAAGCGTGCTAAGTTTTTAAAAACGGTTCCACTTGTCTAAGCAAGTAACTGTTAGGAGAGACGTTTCTAGTTCTCTTAAAAAGTGACCGTTGAGGGAGACCTTTCCACTTCCGCAAACCTACATTTACTGGGTTTAAAAACATTAGCTGTTGGGTTTCCCTATATTCCTCTATAAATAATCAGCCTCTTATCAGTTTCACTTTATTATTTAGCAATTTATCGAGAGAGAGAGAGAGACGCTCCACATTCCTACCATTGCAACCCTTAGTACCGTAAAATACTTCTCTGGTGACCGTAGAAGACTTTTCTTTGGAGTAATATGTTTTATGTTGTCAACTTCTTAACTAATTGGTTGTGTGTGTCAGATAAAGCCGAAGCATAGAGAAGCCAGAAAAGTTGTTGGGCTCCCAGAAACCAAAGGTCTAAAAATCATTAGTCAAACATTTGATTACATAACCATATATCCCTACAACTGGCATTCTATTTCGGTTGATCCTCCATCATCTTATGCACAATCTTCATCAAATAAATCTCAAGATCCCAACCTAGTCGAGTCCAAGAAAATACTAGCATCAAATGCCAATCACACTTCATTTTCATGGGTAGTTCGGATAATGAAGACATGTCACATGTGAAGAAATCCAAAACCACTCCATTAAAAGAAAGCACACTTCTGATTTTTCTGTTGCGAAGGGCCAAACCCAGCATACTTCATGAAGTCCAAGGGTCGCAAAAATAAAAAGACAGACATTGAATTACCCCATTGGGTAGCAGAATATATTGGGCCCTATTTCTAAAATGTTAGTAATAAGTACTTGATTTCTCTTCACAAGATCTCGTATACTTACTATTGCAAAAAAAAAATAGGTCAGTGGTTTATGGGCTAGATGGGGCATCTTAAATGAAGTGTAGATAAGTTTACCAAAGCCAAGAGAGACATCACTGAGTGATGCTCATAAAAAAAATTGGTTGTCTACCCCGACATGATGAATTAGGGCTCTAGTTTCCGTTGGATCCGGAAGTAGTTTGGTACTACGATTTGGTCAGCATGTGTCCAAGTCAAGCCATCTTGAACACCTGGTTTACTTTGATGTCACGTATCATGACATCCAAGCTCTCCAAGATCAAAATATTGATGAAGTAATTTGTAGTTATCATCCGACTATCTAGGAATCCTCAGATCCCCTTCTACTTTATTACTCTTATAAACAGCTGCTGGGAGAATGTTAAGAAGATCAATTCGTAAAGCAATCTAAGCTACATACCACGTTTTTGGTGAAGCACGTGTAATTTTATCTTGTTTTTAATTACAATTTCAATAGCAATTACCATTTATTACTCTGCTTATTTTTGAAAAGATTTTCAGAAAACTACACTAGTGGATTGCATAAAATTGGTCGAATGGATTCTATAAGTGCTTTACACCGAACAACCTAGTTCTGAGTCACTTCTGGTAAACCCATTAAAAGCTCAACTTATCATGTGAGGAATACACAAGTCTCGCGCGAAGCGGTAATCTTCAACCGACTAAAAGCTATCGATCAAAAAAATATTTTCCGACAAGGAAGAGAGATCCAAGCCACATGGTGGAGAAGGATAACATTAATGGTTCGACATGAAAAAATTAATTATTGGTGTTGAAGAGGTGAATCGATCGAATATACCATCGAACAGAGCTGATGTGGTTAAAGTGAGCCAAACGGACGAAGAAACTTAAACCATTAAAAAAGAAGAAAATGTCAAGTGCATCAAAGGATCACACATGGAGATGCAGAATAATGAGAAGATACATAAGAAGAAAAAAAGGATGAAGACGAGTCTAGAGATTGTTCATGTTGCTTATCTAAGGGACCATTCCTCCAATATCAGAGAATTTTTTCTCTTCTCTTTGAGAAGTCGATGAAATAAAACTTTCATAAAGTTCACAACCCGGTGGGAAGTCCACATGATCCAACGACTATAAATATTGAGGAAAAATATCCAAACCAGAACAATTCTATTAAAGCTTCACCCTTCTAGCTCGAGAATAAGGAAAACCTTGCATATGGTATGCTTAAATCTGGCAAGCCTATTACCGAACTGGAAAGGGAAGTACCTTGGTCCAAAGTGACCATTATCTCTCTTCAAAATGAATGTGATTTTCATAGGATAACTTCTGAGGATCAGATAAAACGCGCTGATAATATGGAAAGCCGAGTTGCACATGGTGACAATGAGCTCAGAAAGGAAAATACTCTTTTACAATATGTTCCCAAATTTTAATCTTTGATCTTTTCGGGACCTGGTACCTGAAGAAGCAGGGCATATTGATATTTCATTCGCAAACGATTTGAATAACACCCTAGGTAGAAAGAGAGATGATATAGCATATGAGAATGAGGACGAAACTCCAAATGCAGGAGCTCTGAGAAGGACCTACGAGCGGACAGTCCTAAGGACAAAGCAAACAATGTCTAGGATGACAGGAATGAGTATGTAGGCAGTTAATTTTATTCATTTCACAAGTTTTATATTGTCATATATGAATGAATCGTTTTTTACTCCTTGTATGTAAACAAATTTATTACTCATTGTATAAAGCAATAGAAGTCTTCTTAGTTGAAGTTAATCAACCTTTAATTACGTACGAGTCCCTTTACTTATAAATTCTTTAATCGCATACGTCCAGTATTTATCTATACTTATAGAAATTTAAAATTCCTATTTGGTTCCTAACTTGTGCTCGAAACTCATCATTATCAAAGGATGCTCTTGTACAAGTATCCATGGAAATCCTCCATTATATGCAATAGTGGTTAAAGAATCTGTCATCGAATTTTCGGCCCGACCAACGTGTTCGTAGTTGATGTGTTAAAAAAATATATGATGTCTCTCTTAGTGACTTTAGTTATTTTACCAAGTGATATTTTCTTGCTTCAGATTGACCTAAGGTATGATTAATAATAAGTTGCGAATCATTTATCATACGATCTTTTTTAGCACTATAAATTTGTGCAAGCCTTAACATGTAAAGACTGCCTCGTACTCTACCACGTTATTTGATTCTTCAATACCAAAACATATTACTTGATGCATTTAATCTCCCAATGGGATACCAAATGAAACCTGCTTTAAAATCTGAGACGCTTAAGCCCCCATCAGTTGGGACTATCCACTAATTCTGAGATTTCTTAATATCTTGTTCAAGCTTAGGTCATCCGCAATGGAACTCGACTAGAAAGTCTACGAAGGTCTACGCTTTAACTATTTTTTGAGGTTTATATTAGGTTTCATAATCTCCTAATTTAACTTACCATTTAGTCATCCAACCCGATATATCTGGTTTTTGGAACATATTCTAAAGTGAGAAAGATGTTTGAACTATAATAGAATTATCTTAGAAATAAAGACTTTTTTTTTGTTGCCACTACTAGAGCTAAAGTTTTTTTCAGATTTAATTATTGTTTTTAAGTAGCTTACAAGATTTTACTTACATGGTAGACCAAACGCTGATAACCGTCAACTTCTCTGACCAAAACTGGAATTAATGCATAGTCTGACACGGGTATGTAGATAAACAACCTTTCTCCCACAAGTGGCTTCATCAAAATATTCAGAGAGGATAAGTATTATTTTACTTTTATAAACGATTCGTTACATTTTGGAGTATAATTAAAACTATTTTATTTTCTCAATACTTGAAAAAAAAGCTGCACACTTATCTGAAGACCGCAAAGATAAATTTATTCAAATGTGGTAACATTTATGTTAAAATTTGTACTTTTTTGATAGACCTTGGAGGATACATGGTTATTACAATATTTAACTATACTGGGGCAACTTGAACACCCTTCATTTACTATATAACCCAATAATTTTCTAGAGCGAACATCAAACATGAATTTTTATAGGTTATAGTTTAAGTTAAAAGATTTTAGGTTAGAAAACGTTTACTCCGGATTGGAAAATGATCCTCATCTCTCATGTTTTTTACTAACATATCATCAAAATAAACTTCCAACGTTTATTCTGATCTAGCTAGGGAAAGCCTTATTTACCAAGCGCTGATAAGTAGACCCATCATTCTTTAACCGAAATGCTATTACTTTGGTCCATCAAATCCATCTATATTTGATTATACCCCAAAAAAGCGTCCATCAACGATAAACGTTTATTACCTGAAGTCGAGTATACAAATTGGTCAATAATAAGAACATAAAAAGAGCCCTTCAGACAACTCCTGTTAAATATGTGAAGACAACACACACACACACCATTTTCTATTCTTTTTCTTGAAGAGTACTAAGTTTGCTGTCCACATATTGAGACATTCTGATATGCCCCATCTTTGTTAGTCGATCTATCTTTGTTATAATTTCTTTAGACTTTTTGGTAGAATATTTTTTTTATTTCTGGATAATATGGCATACATTGGGTCGTACTGCATGGAAAATAATACTCGCAAGGACCCCTGTTACATCCTCAGTACACCAAGCAAACATGTGTAAATTCTTTGCCAAGAAGGATATCAATGGTTTCTTAATGATTTAAGGTAATCAAGCTCATATCTTAAAACATTTTCCATTATGAACAATATATTCTTTGACATTCTTATCAGGTATTACTCAGCTGTAAGTCTCTCTTTTGGGTCATCTACAAGATTTGTCTATGAAGTGGACTCTAATATTTGATATTGTTTTTTTTTCAACACTTTGGATTATCTTAGGAGCCAAAACAGTAATGTAACATTCTCTAGCCACTATTTGGATGTTTTAGACAACTCCAACTTGACCCCAATTGTATATTTCAAACAATGATGTACATTTGAGGCAACAATATGAATTCTTGATAACCATTATTTTCCAAAAATAGTATTTTATGAGGTCAAACCATCTACCACTATAAAGACTACTCTCGCCATATTTTGAAAGGTTCTCATCCTAATAGTGGATCTCTTTTAAATTCTCCAACTACATCGATTAAAGTATGACAGAAGGGTTTTTTATTTTCTTATAAGTGGACATTGATAAGTCTCAGAATATCTAGGGTTGATTATCTGGAAACGTGTATGGAAAGAAGGGTGTCAGACGAATAAGTACAAGATTCCAGAAAGAGAATGTAGTCAAAATAAAGTACTAATCATTAGAAGGTCCTCTTTTGGGGGACAAGATCTTTCCTTATATAGTGAGAGCGGTAGGACCCACTGTCACATGTCATATTTACTCTAATTACATGTTACCCCTCATATTTATACTTATGTCACATATTTCCTACTTCACAATTAAATCCCTATAAGTTCATATATTACAAATTGGGACCTTTGTTATCTTTGGTATTTTATGCCTTTATCAGTAGCCCCTGGTTTTGCAGAGGATCGAGAAAAAATTAATCGAGCGTAGAAGCGTAAGGTTGGGATTCTTCATAATCAAACCTTTTCATATATAGCGATCCCGTCGACCCTCCACCATTAATCTGAAATGTCGACCCTTTATGCTCTTTTTGCTAAGCATCGATATTTTATTCGTTGTGCTGATCGAGCGCAGATGCATAGGGTCGGGATTCCTCGTAAGCCTATCTGTCGAGACTCTTCATATATAGCGATCCCGTTGACCCTTCACCACTGATATGAAATGTTGATCCTTTATACTCTTGTTGCCAAGCATCGACTTTCGAATTTTTCATTCACTATGCTGTGATGGGCTTGATACAATCAAAGCAGTATTCAAATTATTTGGGTCGTTTCCGTAGGCTTGGAGTCAAGCTAAACTCTTCAAAGCCCACCAAGCTTTCTCGTCTAACCGGGTTATCAATTTGTCCGCGTGTCCTCCTTCAATTAGTTAGTGTATTCTTCATAGTTTGCTGCCTACGCCCATGTAACAACTCTAGCCCCTAGGTCTGTTGCAGCCGCTCGGTTGGACACGTGTCTCATGGTAATTGGGTCGTACTTTAACCAGTATTTTGGTAAAGCGACTCTTGATATTCTCGAGGCTCTTTTCGATTGCGCTTCTCCATGGAGCGGATCCTTACTGATGAGTCTGGATTTTATCACCACTCACTATGGGAACCGAACATGGGCAATTCAGACAAGATCCACCCACTGAACCATCCGAACTGAACTAATGTATTAAAAATTTAATCACTTCATGACTAAGCTAATTACCTACCTTCTTAAAAACTAATGGGTATAAATACCCAACGACTTTCATTAAATGAGGGGGATGAACATTAAATACAACCAGGAAGCTCAAATCTCTCACTACAAACTACTTAAGCATTAATTACCCTTGAAACATCACAAAACTTTAGACAAAATTACCCTCAGTTAAAAATAATCCTCACCACTTACCACGCTTGCTTCTTCTATAAATAGTTTCTATTCTCCCACTCTCATTTCCACTAAGTTCTTTTTTAAGGAGATAAAGTTTGGCTATTTTCCCTTTCTAGAGAGAGAAGCTCCTACTTAGTTTATGAGAAGGCCCTTATCTCGCAAGAAACTGACGAAGAAATCCGGATCCCTTGAGAAACCAGTCTTTCGCTTCGTCGACTACTTACAAATCACTAAACGAGCAGAAGAATACCGAGCCGCTGGGTTTATCCACAAAGGCGTCGTTTCACCAGCGTATTCAGAACCGTTAATATTTATAAAAACTAGAAACCGTGGCCCCTCAAACCTTTCAACTCACGAAGATTTTTTGATCTCTCAAAAAACTTCTTCGTCGAAGCCATTTGTTGCTCACTTTTCTCCCAAAAAATCTGTCGGTGAGAATCTTCCCACCTCTTCAAGACTTCGGAATACTACCAACCGACCAAAGACCCCATTTTTTACCATGGGCGACTCCAGCTCCCTATCCACTCATCTGCATGAGTATGTTCAACTGACCCCTGATATTATAGGGCGTCGAATCGGCCCCAACACCACGAATACTGCCAAGTGGGTAGTTCTAACAAATGAGGAGAAGAGGAAACAAAAAGAGGCTGTTGCGTCAAAAGTCAGTGCTACAAGGCCTGGCATGTTTGAACCCACAATAGTTCAAGTGTCGTCCTCGCAACTCATTCTCCCCGCGACTTGACGTCTGCTAAAAAATACCCACCCACGGGGGCGGTAAATGCAGAGGTTGTACAACCAGCCCTCAAGTCTTCCAAAAAGGTAGCGTCGGCTGATGTTGGAGGCAAAATTGTTGATAGGACTGGTCATAAATCTTTGTCCAAATGAGCTTCCTCAAAAAAGAACGATGAGGAACCTGCTAAAAAACCCTTACATAAATCTTCCCAGCCAAATGTATTGATAAGGGTGGACGACGACAATGCTTACAAAGTCGCCCTTAAACCTTCCTCTAAGGTTCTTGCACCAGCGAGGACCGAAAACAAAGATGTTTGGCCAGCCAATCTAAGAACCTCCAATACATTTGCACTAGCTAAAGTTGACGACACGCTTGTTACGGTACCCAGATTAGTAGAAATTGAGGGTGAAGATGCCGACCCATACGCTCCAACCAACCTGGAAGCAATAATTGTTGATGGCGTCGAAAGGGAACCGCTGCCATATGGAACGACCGACGTCGTAACCGCTTACCACATTCGTCTGACCAACGATCAAATCATTTCCTTATTCAACGGTAAATATGCGTACTACTCTCCTGACGAAGAAGAGAGATTAAAGAAAATATGGGGAATTCCTTAGTGTGTCAAAGTCTATTTTCCCCAACCTAGTGAGACTCCTTTATCTGTCGAAGGTCGAGAGATAGTCTTTTTCACCGAACTCTTCAACTGGGGGTTGTGACTTCCCCTTGATCCCGAAATTGTTAGGTATTTTGAAATCCTCGAGATATGTCCGACCCAATTAACCCCTAATGTCTGTTATACCCTGATGTTGACCATCATGGCTTAACAACTATTAGGAATTCCAATCTCCATGGAACAGTAAATAGGGATATCTGGGCTCTCCAAATCCCCAAAGCTGCCCTTTTTCTATTATTTCCTTGCCAACCCAAAGAAAATTGTAACCAACTTATTGGAGGCTAACAGATCATGGAAATACAGGTTCGTCTTTATCAGCAGCGCTTGGGAAAATGGTCGACCCTACAGCCGAGAAAATCTGAGGCGTCTTACGTTCAAATGGACTCTTGAGGGTATATATATATATATTAAATGACTGTCTTTTAGTTTGCAAGGTTACTATCCAATAGCTGTGGAAAAATCATCTCAAAGAGGCTTCGGTAATCTTCGCCCAACTTTGGGCCTTTGCGAAGAAAAGCTGGGGTCAGAAGTTTCGACAGTGCTTTAAGAACACTAACCTCATCAACAGCAACCTCTAGCGCTGTTCCAACCAGACTCTAAGCCTTGAAGAACTACGGACCCCTCCTGACGTTGTTGACTTTGTAAAGAGACTCGAGACCCCAGATTCCGAGGTGTTTCTGCCTAAACGAGATCGAGCTACTATCATCCTTAGTGACCCAACTGCAAGTGATGACAAGTCCCCGCGACTGTTAAAAGAGGGAAAACAAATTGCGGCGAAAAGAGGAAGAAAGACAGTGTGGTCTAAGAAGAAGGGAACTCCTCTTTAAATAAAAAGTCTAAGGGGAAAGTTATTGCACATGAGGTGCATGTCGACCCTATCGCCGAGCAAACCACCATTCCTTCAATGTTCGAACAGTTTGCGGGTGCAAAGCTACCTGCTCCTGTGGAAGGTTGTGAGAAGAAAGCGAGATGGGAAGGTCGTTACTCTGGGGGTAAGAAGAGAGCCTTGAGTCATTCGGGTGATCCTATCCCTCAGGGCCAATGAACTTCGATGCTCCCTGACCCTGCGCTTTTTCTTGTCCCTGCCCAAAGCTCGAACTCCTTCTTTCTTCAGGACTCCAATATTTTAGCCAATTCTCTGCAGAATTTGCTCGCCACCATAGCCCAAAAAGAGAGAGAGGTGCTGAAACTTCAGAGGGAGCTCATCGAGCTTAAAAGAAGCCTTTATTCAAAAGTTAATGAGTCACAATATTCAATCGACCTTGTCAAACAATGAGTCGCTTCTTCCAAAGCTAAAATTAAAGCTTTCGGTGTGAAGGAAAAATATTGGGAGAAAACTCTTTCTCAAGCCAAGAAAGACCACACCAAAGCCGTCGAGGAGCTGGCTGCTTAGAAAGTTCAAAACTATTTTCTATGTTGGCGGTCCACAAAAATGGCCAGGGAATTGCAGGGGGTACAAATGGCTCTCGATCAGAGCGCGGAAGAAAATCGCATTTTGGTGTTAAGTGCAAGGAGATTATGGAAAAAAAAGGTTGTTGACGCGAGGGCCGGCTATGTCTTGAAATTTCCATGATTTGTGGCCTCAGATGCCACTTGGGTCAATGTGGCTGGATGTCCCTGAAGAAGACCGTCCTGAAGGTTTCGACTGTTCCGACCATGCATTTGAAGATGCCAAACCAACCGATGAATCCTCCGATGCTTGACGTTTCCAACTCGGATTATTATGTTGTTTTTCTTTTCTCCAAACTCAACTTGTTTTGTCCTTGGTGGACTTTTATTCTCCAAGCCGCACCTGTTTTCAGCGGGCTCTTATTCGCACTTGTTATTTTTTGTTTTTAAGACTATGCATCATCATTTTGTAATCGGAAGTGATCAGTTTCCGATGCTAAGGTTTAATGTATTTTATTACATCTTAAATTTTTAGATCAACTTGTGGTTGAAAAAACCCTTCTAACAGATTCGTCATTTTGTTGATCAACTTGAAAGTTGAAAAGTCCCTTTTGATGGGTTCGACATTTTGTTGATCAACTTGAAAGTTGAAAAACCCCTTTTGATGGGTTCGACATTATGCTAACTTGAGAGTTGAAAAACACCTTTAATGGGTTCGACGTTATGTTGATCAACTTGAAAGTTGAAAAACCTCATTTTAATGGGTTCGACATTTTGTTGATCAACTTAAAAGGTAAAAAAACCTCTTTTAATGGGTTCGAGATTTTGTTGATCAACTTGAAAGTTGCCAAACCTCTTTTAATGGGTTCGACATTTTGTTTTTAGTACGCTTGTTTTGAGGCTCTAAAATTTTACTAAAATAGATCGGTTTAAGTAGGAACCTCATTAAAACCTCCCCGCGCCACTAGGGTAGGAAATAGTATGCCCCCGACAAAAGTTTCTTTTACAAAGGAAATGTAAACGATAACAATTACAACTCATTCCAAATATAGTTTAAGATGCTTGATGTTCCACGGAAGACACAGATGTCGACCGAATTTGTATTTTAAACGATAAGTCCCCGGTTTTACTTTTTCTAACACTTGGTAAGGTCCTTCCCAGTTGGGTGCCAACTTCCTAAGGTGTTTGTCTTTTGTATGGAGGAAAACGTTTTGCAAAACGTTTTCCCCAACTTTGAAATCTCTTCTCCGAAATTTCGAGGAGTACCTACTCCTCATCAAGGTCTGATAATGTAAAGACCTGAGATAAGCCTTAGCTCGCTTTTCCTCTATCAAATCCAAAGCGAAAGCCCGATTTTCATTGTTATCGCTCTCCTCGTAGTGGTTGATTCTGAAAGAAAGGAACATTGTGTCTGCTGGGATTACTGCATCCATTCCATATATCAAAGCGTAAGTTGATTCTTGTGTCGTTGTACAAGGTGTGGTTCGGTATGCCCACAACACCTCTTGTAAGAAATCCGTCCATTTTCCAGCCTTTCTTTCTAATATAATTTTTAATTAGTTGATGATCGTTCTGTTAGTAACTTCGACTTGCCCGTTCGCTCGAGGATGGAATGGGGCTGAAAACAATGATGTATATTGTGACTGGCAAAAAATTCCATCATTTCATTGATGTCGAACTGGGGACCATTATCCATGGTTATCTTCTGAGGGACCCCATATCGACAGCAAATGTTCGACCATATGAATTTCACCACATCCTTAGCTCTGGTCCCTGACAGCGGCTCTGCTTCGACCCATTTTGAGAAATAATCCACTGCTACCACAATAGTCTGCCTTCCTTCAGTTGCTAATGGAAGTGGTCCTACCAGGTGTATTCCCCACCTATCGAACGGTAGACCCTCATAAATGGATTCCAATGGGACTGCTACGGTGTGGATAGAATTGGCAAACCTCTGGCATGTATCACATCTTTTGATCAGCTATTTAGCATCGGCAGACAACGTAGGCTAATAAAAACCCTCACAAAAGGACTCTCCTTATCACTATCTTGAAGCCACATTGTGCCGACCCATTACCGTCGTGTAGTTCAGACAATACCATCTGTGATTCTTCACGCCCCACACATCTTGACAAAGGTTTGCTTGCAATTTTTTTATAAAGAATATTTCCCAACACGGCAAAGCCTCGCACCTTGTACCGAACACTTTTTGCTAGAGTCTTATCATTAAGCAACACTTCCTCAGGCAAAAACTTCATAATGTTTCTCCTCCAATTAGTATTTGAAACCATTGAAATTTTACAAGCCATGTCTGGTCGACTTTCCAGGTTTTTTCTCTTCAAAATGGATGGAGGTATTATCTTCCCTTTGGACATGCTCATAAGTAACCTTTTTAAAAGATAAAGCCAAAATTCTCAAAACCGCTAAGTATTGCACCAGCTGCTCTTTCCTTGCCTCAGATTATCCTGTTGCATGATTATTCAGCAGCAGCAAATCGCTTTTTAGCCGAACATTTCTAGCTCCGCAAACATGTGCCAACCTTAGGCTTGCCCATTGCTACTTCATACTCAGCTTCATTGTTCGAATCCTTAAAACCGAAACAGATTTCTTGATGCATTGCAATCCCTGTTGGTGTAAACATTTGGACACCACCCCGCATCCGTTGATACTTGAACCACCATCCGTTCTGACTATCCACTCATCCGGGTTTACTTCTGGTTTAGCTCTTACTTCCTCGGGTCTTTCGGAATGAAATTCCACCAAGAAGTCTGCTAAAGCTTGCCCTTTTATAGCCGTTCTCGGTTCAAAGTCGATATCGAAGTCCCCTAGTTATATCGACCATTTCAACATACGAGCAGAAATATCGGGTCGCTGTAAAACACTTTAAAGGGGGAAAGCGGTTTGAACCATAATAGAATGAACTTGGAAGTATGGTCGCATTTTTCTAGCGGCTGTTACCAGAGCCAGTGCTAACTTCCCAAGCTTTAAGTACCGCTTTTCTGCATCTAGCAAACTTTTTCTCACGTAATAGACAGGTTTTGGGATCATATTCTCTTCTCGAACTAATGTTGCGCTCAATGCATGCTCTAAAACTGCTATATAAAGAAACAAAATTTCCTGGGGTAATGGTTTTGTCAGCAACGCTCAGGATGACAAGTAATTCTTGATAAGGAACGCTTTGGTACATTCAGGAGTCCAGCTGCAATTTTTAGCGTTCCTCAGCACTGGAAAAAAATGGTGCGCACTTGTCCGAAGATCGTGAAATAAATCTGTTCAGCGCTGCTAATCGTCTGGTCAAAATATGTACCTCTTTAATATTCCTAGGGGTTGCCATATTGTTCAGACCGTTTAACTGAGTTGGATCTGCCTCTATCCCTTTCTCGCTGATCATGAACCCTAAAAAAATTCTAGATCGAACTCTGAAAGAGCATTTTCCTGGATTTAATTTAAGGTACACTTTTCCAAGGTTCCTGAATGTTTCTTCTAGGTCTACAAATGACTTTCATCGGTGACGATTTTGACCAACAAATCGTCAATATATACCTCAACATTCCGTCCTACTTGTTCCTCAAAAACCTTATTCACAAGCCTCTGGTAGGTAGCCCCTGCATTTTTTTGACCAAAGGGCATAACTTTGTAACAGTATAAACCTCTTCCTGTAATAAATATAGTGCTTTCCTGATCTTTAGAATCCAACTTTATCTGATTATACCATGCGTAGGCCTCCATAAAAGATAATAACTTGTTGTCTGACGTCGTGTCTACCAACTGATCAATCCTTGGCATTGGGAATGGATCCTTAGGACTTGCTCGGTTGAGGTCCGTGAAGTCTACATACATTCTCCACTTTCTGTTTTTCTTTTTAACCAGAACTGGATTTGCTGTCCAACGTGAATACCGGGACTCTTGAATATGTCCTACTCTTGTCAATATCTCGACCTCTAAAATGATTACCTTTGCCTTTTCTTTAGAAAACGCTCGGCGTTTTTGTGTTATGGGTCGAACACTTGGATTTATAGACAACTGATGATAGATGACGCTCTCAAGGACTCCCGTAACATCTTCTGAACACCAGGCAAACAAATGTATCTTTGGTTTAAGAAAATCAATCAAATTTTTCTGGAACCAAAAGCACAAGTTTACACCAATCTTCAGGACCTTTCTTTTGGAAAATTCATAACTTTCACAACTTTTATCCGTAAGTAATAAACCTGGGGTCTCCCTAGGATCATCCGGAGGCTCTGATCCATGGACCGATCCCGCTAACTGCTAATCCTTCACATCGACCATCTCCATATCTGATTTTACTACCAAAGCTGCTCAGTAACAGTCCCTCGCGGTCTTTTTACTGCTTCTGACAACACCAACGTTATTTCCGATTACGTACGTTAGGCATTGATGAACCATAATTACGGCATGAATTCTTGACAACCAGGAGCGGTGAAAAATTGCGTTGTGCGACGTGGGAGCATCAAAGATAATAAACAACACTGTTACTTCTTTTTTGAAAGGCCCTCTTCCAAACTAAACCACACCTTCAAACTCACCAACTACCTCTGTCGATGCTCCTATGAAGCCTATAGTCCGATCTGATTTTATGATCACTAGTTTATTCCTAAACCCTAAGAAGGTCGACAAGAAATTAAGATTTGATGAACTACCAGTATCCACCAAAATTCTTCGCACCTCCTCCCCTGCAATAGCCGCCATAATCACGATTGCATCTTTATGAGGGTCAGCAATGTCTCTCATTTCATCATCATCGAAGCATAGAATGGGAGACGGGTTTTGGTATAATTGAGGCGAAGTTCATGCTTCTAACTGAGTAGCCAGATTAACTACATGCCTTTTCGCGAAAAATTGGTAATACATGCCATTGAGTCGCCCTCGAATATAGTTAACTACATATTTGCTTACCTTTTCTCATGCCAGGGGTACTACTTCCTCAATCACTCCAATTACATTCATGTTTTTATCTGGGTCCAGATACTTGGTGGACAAATCAAATGAATCATTGACCTCGGAAATTACCAAAGAAATTTCCTAGCTTCGGCACTGCTACAATTTGCTTGGCTGCTCCATTTTGCTGAGCTTGTTTCTTCACATACTCTAGCAATTTACCACTGTCAATTTGCGCTTGTAATTCCTTCTTGAGCGCGATGGAATCTTTAGTATCATGACCTACATCATCATGGTACCTACAAAAACGGTTGTTCCGACCTTCGTTGGGAGTTCCGATTGGAAATGGCTTCCGAAAATGCACACTCTTCCGTGATTTATCGAAGATAGTTGCAACACGTTCTAGTTAAATTAGCAAAATAATCAGGCCGAACCCATTTGTTCGATATGGGTCGGTAATTATTTCCTTGATAACCATTTCGCGTCCTCTGAGTTTGATTCCCTAATCTTTTCCCATGTCACTATTGTGCTGCCGGTGCTATGGTAGTTATCGGTTGTGGCTAAGGGATCGTGTTTGTTTTCGGAGTCTTCTGATATGTAACAACCAAAGCTTAATTTGTCTGTTGGATCTGTGCTGCCAATTTTGATGCTTCAGTTTCTTCGATCATGATCTGTTTTTCGACTTGGGCTAAAAAAGTTGAAAAGGTGAAAGCTTGTTTCTTTGTCACAACTTGTTTCATCGGCCCATGTAACAAGCCTAATCTGTAACCAGTTAAAGCCACGATTTCGTCATAATAATCAAGATCAGTCTTCGCGTTTATAAAACGTCGAGTATAATCCCTCAAACTTTCTCCGACCTTTTGTCCGCAATTAACGATTGTATCCTCGTTTGCTCGGAAGTTCTTACTTCCGACAAACTGTTGTCTAAACATCATCCAGAACATACCGACATTTTTAATGCACCATTGTGGCAATCGATTATACCACTTTGATGCCCTGTCTTTAAACATCATTGAGAATTCTCGATAGACCAACTTGTCGTCATTGTCAAAACTTAACATAAAACTCTTGAAAGCTTCCAGGTGGTTGTCTGGGTCTTTTTTTCTGTCATACTTTTCAATCTTTGAGATGCCGAAACGCTTCGCGAGATGCCCCAACAAAATTTCATCTGATAAAGGGGACGACCTCCGACCCTTCCCTTAGTTTCCATTATTTCTTTTCCCTTCAGAGGTTTTTGCTTATCTGAAGAGGTGCGTTGTTTGTTTAACCTCTGCTCCCGTTCTAGTTTTGATGCGGACATGTATGCCGCTTTGAGTAATGCTTACCAAAATGATGTATTTTATCTTTATGACGGTGATCACTACAAAAGTTCCATAGACTTAGATACATTATACTCATTAAATTCTAAATCACTATGGCAATACCTAGTCCTTTATTCTTCTTTCAAGAAATGATGGATTTTATTCGGCCGACCTCTACGGTATTGGGTTTGGGAGTTTCTGGTACGCGCACGTTTATATATCTTAGTCTTGTCATTTGCCTATTTGTCACTAGCTTGTGAGTTTTATGTTTGAACAAACTTTACATATTTAATGGTTTTTCCCTACATAACATTCTCTTTGCTGCAATAAAAACAAAAAAATAGTTAGTTAAAAGATAGGTTAAAAAAGTTCAATAAAAAATAACTATATAACGATATTGTCGGTATTGTGTAAAGGGCACCGACGGTATCACTAACATATATCTTCGGTATTGTAGATAAGGAACTACGGTGCCCCTACCATAATATTAGTGGTACATGATGGGTGTACCGATGGTGCCTAAGAAAAACAACGGAACCAACTAAAAATCATGAAAATCCTTAAAACAAAATCTATTCTAACACAAATCAACACAGTTATACGATTAAAAATTATTACCAAATCGATTACAGCCCTACATTTAACTCATTTCCACTAACTATGACATCTTACCCATTTTGATTTTACCAAAAAATTAATTCCAAATTAAGCATGAATTAAATCAAGATTGGAAAAAAAACATACTCTTTTCCATTGTTCATGAAGATTTTTTATTTTATTTTGAGAGTAAATAATTAGGGCCAGAAATAAAAGAGTTTATCTAATATAAAAAACATTTAAAATTTGAAAACTTTATTATATTCAAAATTGAAACTGAAAACGCAAGATCTACCGCACACAAAAAGTGATACATACTCACTACGAGTTCGAGTAAACACTAAATCTAATAAAAGTATAATGAATCCTAAGACTTATCAAATTGGAAAAACAAAAATTGATTAAACAAAAATTCTAATAATAGTAAAAAACTAAAATAAAATAAAATAAAATTATATGATCGAGACGAGAAAAACTGATTCGGTTTGAAACTTTTAAACACTTTTTCTGATAAGACAAATTTTTCGATCGGTATAGAAATTCTATCCTATATTTACTCCTGATTTCTGTGTTTGCTTACCTCGTTTTAGTTTTATGCTCTGGCCAAGAAGTGTTTAAGAGAAAAATCTATTTTCTAGTTGGCTGGCTAAAAAATTGGATGACTTATGTACGGTATCGATCCAAAATTGAATTACAATTCGTTTTTATCAATTTAAAAATTAAAAATTATAATTTCCCTAGATTAAAACAACTATAATTAGAAAAATAAATATTTAAAAATATCAGAGTTTTTGGGAGTAAAGACAAACAAAACTAAAAAATTAGTTTGTAGTTAGTCCAATTTTATTTTTATTTTATTTTAAATAATTTTAAACATAGCTTCTTATCTTTCAAGTACTTAGGTATTACAATGCATTCAAGTAACAATACATACAACTGTATTGAATTAGTAACAAAAATAAGAAATAAAATTTTGGAATAGGATAACAAAACATTGTAATTTGGTGGAAGACTGATTTTGATCCAATCAATCTTACTTGTAATGCTAATATTTTTTATCCAAAGTATTCTCCTTCTTATAACTATCATATCAAGAATCAGTTAACTTCTTAACAATTTTTTTGGGGGTTTAAAGAAAACTCTAAAACCATTATCTAGTCCAAATCGTCTACAATTTGTAAACCATTTGAGGAAGATGGGTCTAAATCTAAGAAAGATCAAAGACATTTAGAATTTCCTCTCTTGCAAGCTTTGGTTAATCTTCATAGAACACAAAACTCTTTGGTCCAACCTTATGCACTTAATTTACTGTCCAACTACTCACCCTATCCAATCTCAAGCTAAACCTAAAGACTAAAAAATATGGAAAATATTAATCAACATAAGAGGCACAACATAAAAATTTATATTTTAGAAAGTAGGCAAAGGTATAATAGACTTTTAGCTTGAAAGATGGAGCCACACACATCCACTAATCTCTATACAAACCAATGATAATAACACTTTCTATAAAGAAGTTAAAGTTTCAGATTTCTGGCAAAATGGAACTTAGAACATTGAGAAGCTAAAAAAATGTTATTCAGTCTCATATAGATAGAATATTGAAATTCAACTCAAATGAAGACATAGAAGATACAATTCTATGGACTGCATCTCATGATGACAGATTTTCATTCAAAGAAACCTGGAATATAATTAGGAAAAATGGGACCAAATCAATCTTACACAAGAAATCGTGGAATAATACCACTCTAAAGAAGTGTTCATTCCTTCTCTGGAGGATACTCAAAGTCTTAATCTATGTTGACTCAGTACTACAAAGGAAACGATTTAGCTTAACATCAAAATTTCAAAATTGCTATAACTATGAACCTGTAAATCATCTTTTTGTATCCTGTAATATCATATGGGAAGTATGAAAATACTTCACAAGTCTATTTGGTATATTAATAGAAAAACATATGACGTTCAACCATATCATCAACATCTGGTTTATGTCAACTAATAAAATCATTTATATCAGAACCATTTTTCCCCTCATTAGATGTTAGGCTATATGGTGTGCTAGGAATAAGTCAAAACACAATAACATAAGCACAACTTCCGAAATTATAATTGATAAAATATTATATATTATATCAAAACTCGATTGGGCCAAGTTAATTAAAACCAAATAATGGTCAGGTGACCTGAAAATAGCCAGTGTACTTGGTTGTTTTATCATCTTTTTAATTTAAGGTATGTCTCATCTCTTAAATGACTTCCCTCAATAAATAAAATAATGAAACTTAATTGTGATGAATCATGTCTAAGTAATGGAGAATCAAGTGAATGTGTTGTAATTAGAAATAATAAAGATGATCTATTGTTTGCTCAAGGTAGGTTGTATGGTAAAAATACTCATCTGATTGCTGAAACCATGACCTTACTTGATGACCTCTTTTTCAACAAATCCAATGGTTTCAATCTCCTATATATTAAAATTGATCCATTAATATTGTTTGACATCTTAGCTTCGGCAAGGCCCCATGGTATCTTACACTTATAATAAACTGCTCCATAAATCTAATATTATTCCAAATAAATATAAAACATATATTCAGAATATCTAGTTATGTTGCGGAGTGGATTTCCAAATGAGGTCTCAATCATAAATCAAAATGTGAGTTCTCTTCAAACAAATAACCAGCCCCCGTTATTTCCATAACACATTTTGAAAGTTTCAATGTTGGATACCTGAGAATTGTAAACGGACATTTTAAATCATTTTGAGGTTTCACTCTCCCAAACTACTAATATTATACGAATCATAGGATTCCCCTGACTACAATTGTTTTGTAATGAAGTCACAAAGACATTGTATACAAAGGAATAAGTGGACAACAAAGCACACATACATATAACAGGAGTTATTTTAAGATAAAATCAAAGAAGCACAAAATGAAAGAAATCAAAAACTCTAGTTTGATAGTTCTATATCTTTGGAGGAGGTTTTAGAGTAAAACAATGCTTAGAGGGCCAAATTTATTATTCAGATTAGTTAGTGAATATTTTAGAGAGTGAAAGCTATATTTTAGAGATAGAAAGTAAAATTAATAATTGTGTAATCATTAATCAATCATCATTTCTAAAGAAAGGGATGGTGCTTTTATAGTACAAATAGTAGGTCCCACAAATCTAACAATTCATTAATTGTGGCCATATCTTCAAGTATATTGTTTGCTATAAATTGGTCATTTCCTATTACATAATTATCAATTTATCCTAAGAGACTTTCTTTATTAACAAAACATCCCCAACTTTTTGAGATCTTCATTCTACCCTTATCATAGTCAAGTCATATGAAATGACTTAGACAATTTAGACTCACTTTTGGGCTAAATATTTCTCAAATAACTGTAAACACAAATTTAAGACCCAATATGCCTCAACTTGTAAACTCTTATATCCCAAAGGATATTATCAATGATATTTTAATTTTGACAAAAAATAATAACTATTAATTTTGTAAGTTTCATTTTTATAAATTTAAATAAATCAATTTGTTTACGATTATTTATATGCTCTTTTTTATTTTATTTATTTTTTAAAATTTTATTCACAATTGATAAATTAATGTTAATATTTATTTTTAAACATAAAATGTCATAATGGAAGGCATTTTTTTAGACTCATAAGAATATTTTACGATGATCAGTTACAATATTTTAGACCTTTTACAAAATAAGATAGACTTATTTGTTTCTTATACCCATGACCTTATGGGACTCTCGACCGAAATGATCTTCTACCCATTATCCACCAATTCAAACTTTTGGTCAACCAAACATAAAATGCGATCTTACTCCCCAAAGAAAATAGAGTCAATCATTCCAAAGGTAGACAAACCGACCATCATTATACACATTCAGAAGGCTTACTATCCAGTCTAGACGATAAATCATGTGTTGGTGAAAAAATAACAATTGGAGAATGTTCGTGAAATTCATGGATCTTAACATGATTTGTCTGAAAGATCCGTTTTCAGTTACCATAAATCAATCAACTAGTATATGCTACATTCGACAACTGAATTATGTCATGCATTGATGTTTATTCTGTTCTAATGAAATTTAAATGCATAAGGATGACCAGAAGCATACAATATTTATAATCGAAATTTGCTTGCACGCCTATAAGGTAGTTTCATTCGGCTTGAAAAATACAAGCTCAACCTATCACCGACTGGTAAATAATATTTTTACAAACCAATTGGGAAGAAACATACCAGCTTATATTGACGATATATTAGTAATAATAAAAAGGACGACGAACACATAACCGATTTACCCGATACTTTCTAAAATTTTAGAAATTTCAAAGGTATTTTCAGATTTTTTGGATCTATGTTTTGAAAGATATGAATTTAAAAAAAAACAAAAAACAACAAAGAGAAAAACGATTAAAAAATATTCGGACTACCACATGATTATTTGTAAATACTCATTTATCACAATGTGGTTTTTCATATTTTATCAAACTTTGGATGATTATTGGTAAGTTAATGTGATGTTTGATAATTATTAATATATTATCCTATTTTTATACACAATTTAACACTTAAATAAACTTATTTTATTCACAAAAAGTAAATTTATTCAGGAGCTTTTGAACTCAATTTATGAATAAAACTTATTTTAGATATGTTACCAAAATTATAATATTAAAAATTAAATAAATAAACTTTTTATTTTAGACAATGTAACTTTTAAAAATTTCATCCTAAAACACTGTATTGGAATAAGCTTCTCAAAATAACTATTTAAAAAATATATATACTTTAAATTACCCTATAGTAGATTAATTACTTGAAAAATATATTACACCAAAATTTTGAGTCAATTCAGATGTCAATAGGTAACAAATCCAACTCCTATAACATATAAGAGTTGATCAAATATCACTTAATTTTATTGATGTGACATCTCAGCTTCATCATCCTACAAATATGTTTAAACAATTTCTCTCTGGTATGTGGAAATAATTAGTAACATATTTTTCTCAAATCAAATTTAACATATTTTCTTAAACATAAAATAAATATATTTTCCGCACATCAAAATAAGTCTATAATTTTTAGGATAAGTGACCGATAACCACTCGATAGAGATTAAATTAGTGATAATTACCTGAGGTTTGAAGTTTACTACAAACTACATTCAATATAAGATTTTCCAACAATATCTTTAAAACACACAAACACATACATAATTAACAATTAATTATTTTCACCCTTCAAAACTTCATATCTTTCAAACTCTAAGTAAAAGAATAAAAAAAACATATATATTTTGATTCTTAAAAGATGAACAAAACAAAATCCATGAATGATATTTTTGGAGAATTGTTTTTATATTTTTGCAACCAAATTACACGTAATTCTGTAACTGGAACACAATTTTTTTAAGCAATCAAATACTAAAATAAAATTCCTTTTTTCAAACTAATTTCATAACCAAATTACACGTATGTTCGTAATTGGCACAATTTTTTTTCTTAACTAATTTCACAACCAAATTGTACATATTTATGCAATTTGAACGTAGTTGCTTTTTCAAGACTAATTTCGCAAACAAATTACATGTTATTTTCCAAATGAAACAAATTATTTTCTTTTGAGACTAATTTTGTAATTAAATTGCATGCAATTTTGCAACTAAATTACACATAATTCCATAAATAGATGGCAATTGGTTTTTCCAGAGTAATCTCGTAATACGTTTGTAATCAATTCCGTAATTGGAACATCGTTGTTTTTTAGCAAACAATTGCATGTATTTTTGCAACCAAAATACAATTACCTTTTAGCAACCAAATTACATTCAATTCCGTAATGGAATCATATTTTTTATTTCCCGACTTACTTCCTAACTCTTTTATACGTAATTACACAATAAAATAAAATAAAAATTCAAAAGATATATCTCATGAATTTAGCTTTGTTCGTCTTAAATAAATCAAATCAATGTTATTTTCGATTTTTTTGGAGCTATGGTTTGAAAGATATGATATTTAAAAATACAAGAAAGAGAAAAATGATTAAAATATATTCCGGACTACCATGTGGTTATTTGTAAATACTCATTTATCACCATATGGTTATCCATATTTTACCAAACCTTGGATGATTGTTGGATAAATAAATTTGATGTTTGATGGTTATTGGTACATTGCCCTATTTTCAAACACAATCTAAAACTCAAATAAACTTACATTTGTCACAAAACAAATAAAATTATTCTTGAGATTTTGACCTCAAATTACAAATAAAACTTAATTTTAAATATGTCACTAAATTCATAATTTTAAAATCTAAAGATTTAAATCTTTTATTTTACAAAATGTAAAATTCACAAATCTCATCCTAAAACAATGTATTAGAACAGATTTGGCAAAATAAATATTTTAAAGTACCATATAATAAATTAATAACTTAAAAATTAAATTAAAGGCGAAATTTATGGTTGATTCAAATGTCGCTATATCCATATATAACAAATCCAAACTTCATCTAAAATTCCCCGGTAGATGACCAAATTGAACATGTAAAATACCTAAAGTGTCTAGAACAAAATCAAGTGGCTACCATGCGATGGTTCCTGCACCAAACCATCCCGCCCAATAGCCTTTTACCCAAAATCAACTGCCTTATAGAACTAAAAGAAACCACTATTTCATTATTATTATTTTAAAAAAAATCCAAAAGAGTAGCTCAGTTGGTTGAGTAATGCAGGTTTGTGACTAAAGGTTATGAGTTCGAGTCTCTCTACATACGTTTTCTCGGCTAAGCCTGTCATCTTTCTCGGCTAAGCCTGTCATCTTGTGTGGTTTACCTTCTGGCATTGGTTTGCAGGCTATTGCATCAACCCTGTGTGCAATCATTGCACTCTAAGTAGCGGTTGCGGGTTCCCTCCGAAAAAAAATAAAATTTATGCTACAAACATTTTATGAATCTACTTTTGTTGGCTTAAAAAATAAAACCAATGATATTTATGGATTTTTTTGGGCTATGATTTTGAAAGATATGACATTTAAAAAATAATAGGAGAGATAAAAATGATTAAAAAATATTTCACACTAACTAATGGTTATTTGCAAATACTTATTTGGGAATTGCTAAAACAAAGCCATTTTTACTCCGTGAAGTCGCTTATTTTGAATTTTAAAAATTACTGCGTGAAGTTAATTTTTTTTTTGACGATTTTGTCCTTCACGAAATCGTATAAATAGAAGAAATTACTCCGTGAAGTTACCATAATTTCCAAAAAAATACAATTTCTCTACCTTCTCTCCACTTTCTCTCTCTAAACATAAAGAACTAAAACTAAAACTAAAGAAGTTAATACTATCTTTATCAATTAAAATGTTACACATTGCCTTCAAAACCACTTAATCATATATCATAACACTTAAATGACTTATTTGCAAAAAAAAACATATTTAGATCTTAGTTTTCGAAAGGTTTCTTAAACCATAATAGGTATTTTGTTTTACTTTAAATTTATATTGTTTTTAGTTAGTATAAATCTTTAGTAAATGATAACCTACTAAAACAATTACAAAAATGGACAAAATTGAAAGATAAATGTTAGAAAAATGGCGTCAGCACCATCGTGTACGCCATTTTCCTGGCGGAAAGTACCATCTTCTTCGACCGGATGATGACGACGAACACCATCTGGACGTCATTGTCTCACGGAAACGGACATTTTTTTATTTTCTTTTTAAAATTACTTTTTTCAGAAAAACCGAAAGATACAAGGGTCAATGTTCATGTTGGTTTGTAGAAAAACAAGTTTTGTTACCATTTCGGCAAGTTTTGTTAACATTTTATTAAGTTTTACAAAGTTGAAAAAAAAAAGAGTTTTGGTTAGTTTAAGTTTTGAGTTTTTATGATTTTAGTGAGTTTTATGAAGTAAAATGTTAGGTTATGGTAGATTTTCTGTTTTGCAACTTTATGAAGTAAATAATGGCATAAAACGTAATTAAATGAAATTCTAAAAAAAAATTGGGTTTTTTGCCTAGTGGCAATTTTGTAAATATTGAAAACAGAAAAAAAAAACGACTTCGCGGAATAGTTTTGGCTTTTTTATAGCAATTCCCTACTTATTTATCACAATGTCCTTTATCAAATCTTGGATGATTATTGATAAATAAATTTTATGTTTACTCGTCTTATTTTGTAAATTATCTTATTTTAATATAATTTAAAATTTAAATAAACTTATTTCTTAACAAAATAAATAAATTCAATGGTGTCATATCTTATTTACATATAACGCTGAATTTATGATATTAAAATTTTATTTTAGACAATTTAATTTCCACACGTTGAATCCCAAACTAGTGTATTAGAACTAATTTTCAAAACAACAATTCAAGATACCCATATCTTAAATTACGATATAATATTTAATAACTTAAAAAATATATCAAAACCGAAGTTTCGAATTAAATCGGATGATATGAACTCCCATACAAAACTTATCGTTAGATGCCAATCGACCACGCTGAACATGTAGGAAGCCAGAACTCTCGAAAACAAAACCAAATTGCACCCGACCATCCAATCCATAGTTTTAAAGGCAGTACCATAGCGCTCCCGTTGCAGCGCCTCAAACCATAGCAAGGTGCTCTAATAAACAAGGTGTTTGTTATGCTGCCGCTTCGCCCATGTGACACAACGCTGATAAAGCATGATCTTATTTTATTTATTTTTTAATTTAACTTTTATATATTTTTCTTAATCTAGATTTTTGAAGTTCTTCAACGTTTCGTTTTTTTTTTCAAAGCTATTATAAATGAATTCATTATGCTAAAAAAGTTGTTAGTCATCGGGATTGGTCATCTGTATCAAAACAATTATTTATGTTTTTTCTTCTATTAAAATTATATTTTTATTGGTCTCGTTTTGTATTTGTGGTCACTTTTATTTGTCTCGAACATGAACATACTAGTTTCTCGTCCAGGTATCAGAATTGGGTCAAACAGGTATTCAAATCGAAGATTTCGATGACCCGTCAGAAACGAATAAAACTTTCAAAAACCAGTTTTAATATTTTAGCGTTAACTTTATTTATTTATTTTATTTATAAAACATTTATATAATTTTCCTGATTTAGAATTAAAATTTTGGGTAGTGATATATAAAGCATCCTATACGTCAAACTTTGACTAATAGAAATTTGAGATTATTTCGATGAACCTCATTTATTCTCTAATCTAGGATTGAGTTAGTATCTATTATATTCTTCTTCTAATCTTACGTAAGACCATCACCTTATTAGTATATTTACATAATCAAATATTTATTTTGCTTTCTATTTACATTGGTTAGAAATTTATTTATTATTTTACTTTTGTATTTAGATTAAATTACTCTTTTCTTTATTTCTCATATACTTAATATATGAATCTATTATCTTAGATAATAATATATTTATATTATATATATAAACCAATTTAGTAATTTTACCATGGTAAAAAAATGTTTATACTAACTGATTCTTATTAAATATGTTAATTATTATATTTTATAAATAAAAATACAAGCGCCGCGAAAGAAGTGGCACGCCAATGAAATCAATGATCTTAATAGCCTTGTAGCCAAACCGAACTGTCTCAACCATCCAAATTGCAGAAAAACTAAAACAACCTTCGTTCCATCCGGAGTTGTTAGGGGGTCTCCCAATCCGTTAATCCGCCCGGGACCGGACCGGTAAGGCCCGCCCGAGACCGGTCCGGACACCTTAAGGAGCGGGTTTGGGAGCCAAAATTTTGGACCGATTCTCTTACCGGTCTGGACCGGTCCGCCCGTTAACCAGTCCGGTAAGGGAGATATATAATTTTTTTTCCTAATCTATGTATATTTTTTACTAAAACCTTAAAAAATTATGATAAACTAACAAACTCGCCCGTTAAGAGTCGGACCGGACCGACTCGACTCTTAACGAGCCGGTCTCGGTCTATCATATTTGGCTCCCTTCGCTTAGCGGTCCGGCTCGACCCACCCGGTAGCTTAACGAGTCGGTCTCGGTCCCGTCCAAACCCGGACCGACTTGACCCGATAACAGGTCTAGTTCCATCAACCCAACAAATTATTAACATAACATCACTTTAAGCCTTCCTAATCAATTCGTCACACTACAACCATAAAGCACGAACAACGAACATTATAATCTAAACCACCGCAACCTTGCCCCCAACGGGGTAGCCGAGTTGGTTGAGTATAGCATTCTTATAACTAAAAGGTAATGAGTTCGAGTCCTTCTACATACACTTTCTCGGCTGAGCGTGTCACCTTGTGTGGTTTACCTTCTGGCGTTGGTTTGCAGGCTATCGCGTCAGACTGAGGGTTTACCATGTGCGCACTCATTGCACTCTGAATAGCGGCTGCGGGTTCCCTCCGAAAAAAAAAATAAAAAAATAAACAACCGCAACCGGTCCTTTCTGGTCCACCACCGTAGAAACAACAAAAACCTGTTTTTAGAGTTCCACTTGTGTACATCTTATTTTTATGGGTATAGAAATTTAATGACGGTTTACTATCATGTTTTCGTACATCTTTTAGAATGATCCATTTAACATTTTTATTTATCATATACGATTCAAACTTTTATGTTTTTATTTTTTTATGTATATTTTTCTCTCTATGATTTAGGAATTACATAGACGATCCGGTTTCAACTCGATTCTTTATTTTCTTTTTTTTATATTTTCTTTGTAATTTTAGATTTTGATTGTGTTTTTATTTGATTTCGATGTTTGTTTTGTATTTCTAATTTATGTAATTCGATTTTTCTGCAGATTTGTTCTTGAATTTCAAACTTAGTGTTACTTGTGGTTTTTGGTATTTTATCTGTTTTTACTTTGATTTTGTAGTTCAAATGTTGTATTGCTTTAGGTTTTAGTTGTTTTTAATGTTTCAGAAAAATGTGTTTGAAAAGTTTTTTCAATGAAATGAAGAAGACAACTGTTAAAGAAGATGCAAAACCTTTTTTTATAGATGTGAAAACTCGTTAATTTTTGTACAACTAGATGAAAAACCAGGACAACTATAATAGATACTAGATGCGAAACAAGGCATACGATAGATGTGAAACCGTATAATGAGAAACCAATATAATTGTTTTTTAAACATATCATAAATTGATCTATTTTATTTTTCTTACAAAAAGAAAATCGATGATATTTTCATATATTTGTTATTCAGAGTTACAGTTTAAAAGAAACAAACTTTTAAAATTTTAATTTTAAAGTATAAACGAATTAGACAACTGATGAAAATTTAACATTTCATTTTCATTTTAACTCCAAATTCAATAATATGAAATACTTGAAAAAATCAATACTTATTTGTATTCAAACCTTGGTTATCAATAATTGATGAAAAAATAGAAAACTCTTCTTGGAGGAAACTCTGTTCTTCAGTAAGAACAGAGTCGGAAAAAGTTTGATTTTGATTCTAACTTTGAATCTTGTTCGCTAATTCTTCATCTTGGCCTTGAGAGAATGTCTAATACCATGAAATTATCTTCGAATGATGATTTTCCTTTACTAGGAACGTAATGTCGAAGGCGGGAACTCTTGAATTCAAGAAAGGTTCGATGGTGGAAAAGCTTACGAGTTCTGATTGTAATGTTATTTCGAATCCGATTTTTGAAGAAAAAGATAAAGATCAGGGTACGGAGCAAGCTAGGATTCAGAAGGGTTCGTATGCAGAGATTTTAAAGCCTAAGGAAACAGAGTTTGAACATAAATTGGTCTCTGTTTCTATTGAGAAGGAATTTCCAGTTATCACATTTGATGCTGGAGATAAAGATCAGTTATTGAAGATTTCCAAACATACTTTAGTGGCCAAATTTGCGACCGGAAAACCATCAATGGAAACTTTCAGGAAATTTCTTTCGAATTTTAGTTTGATTGGAAAGTTTAGTATTTCTGTCTGGGATTTCAGACATATTTTTGTTGAGTTTACAGAATTAGAGGATTTCAAGAAACTCTGGTCCAGAAATGTATGGGTTCTGGGAACTAAAACAATGAGACTTTTAAAATGGACTCCTGGGTTTGATCCGAATCTGGAATGTCCATTTACGCCGATTTGGGTTTCTGTTCCGAGTTTGCCGGAGTTCTTGTTTAATAGTTCTACTATTACTGAGATAGCGAAAGTTTTGGGAACGCCATTGAAGGTCTGGGTGCCTTCTGTTAACAGAGCTCGTCAAAATTGTTGCAGGTTTTGGGTAGAGGTGGATGTCTCTAAACCACTGCTTCGAAAGATTCAGATAAAGTTTGGGGAATTGGAAAATTATTGGCTTGATCTTGTGTATGATAAGGCTCCTCTCTATTGTTTGCATTGTGCTCACATAGGTCACTCAAAAGAAACCTGTAAGAAATTGTTGTCTCTGGAAAAAAGTTCTGGAAATGTTCAAGAGAATGAAAGGGAAGAACAGGATTCAGATGTGCCAGATCAAATTTCTTGTTCTCAAAATATAAATCAGTTAAAGGTTATTAATAGTTCTCAGGAGTTAAATGATATACGTGTTCAGAAAGTTCAGGGTGGTTCTGAGAATAATCATGCGTCTGGTTTGATGTTACAATCAATAGTGATTGAAAAAGAGGACAATGGTTCTTTAAATATTTTGAAGTCTCTTTCAGCAAAGCATGGGATTATTGATGTTAAAGAGGTTAGTGGTCATAAGCAGGTTGCAGTCTTTAATGAAGAAACTGATGAATCAAAATATGAAGGGTCTTCTGATAATGTTAATGAAGGTGAGTTGATAGATGCTTTAAAGACATTAGAAAGAAGGAATATATTTGAGTCTATTAGTGAGGAAACTCAGGACTCGCCAAAGCATTATGGAAGTTTGGGTAATTCACCTGTGAAGACTAAGTTTGAAACAGGTAAAGTGAAGAGGCAGGAAGTTAAGAAATCAAAGAAGGTCGCAAACATTTGGAACACTAAAGGTCCTGTCTCTTCCAAGGTTTTGAAGCTCAAAAGAGCCCATAAATCTACTTCAGATTAATGATTACTATGGTTAACTGGAATGCAAGGGGCTTGGCTAACAAAGAAACGATTCAAAGACTGAAATCTATGGTTTTTTCTTCTAAGGCAAGCTTTGTTGCGATTCAAAAACCGTTTGTAAAGTCTGAGAAGATGGTTTTATTAGCTAAAAAGTTAAAGTTGAAGGGGTTTATCTGTAATGTGAACAATAAAATCTGGGTTTTTTGGCACCAAGATTATAAGGTTGAAGTGGTTTTGGATACTGATCAACTGTTGCATTTGAAGGTTGGTCATTCTTCTTTGAGCAAAGTGTTTCTGGTATCGGTTATTTATGCTAAGTGCAGGAGAGATCAGAGGACCTTTCTTTGGGATTCGATTAGAGGTTTGAATGTGTCTGATCAGGAGTGGATTTTGTTTGGCGACTTCAATATTATTTCAAACATTAAGGAGCAATTAGCTTGTTCTTCTGTTAACCAGAGAGGTATGGATGAGTTTAATGAGGTCATTATGGATTGTAATCTTGTGGATGCTGGCTTTACTGGCTGTCCATATACCTGGTCTAATGGATATAAATGGAGGAGATTGGATCGTGTTTTGTATAACACTGCTTGGTTGGATTTCTTTGACTCTACTGCTGTTTCTCACTTGGCAAGGAGTTGCTCTGACCACTGTCCCATTGTTATTAAGCTTGCTTCTGGTCTTGAAAGAACAAAGTCTTCGTTTAGGTTCTTAAATATGTGGGTTACTCACCCAGATTTCTTGAAGAAAGTTAAGGATAGTTGGCTGGAGAGATTGAATGGTGATGAGAGTAATCCGATTATGGTCTTTTGGTTGAAGCAACAAAGGTTGAAGACTATCTTGAAAGGTTGGAATAAGAGTGTGTTTGGTAATGTCTTTGAAGCCATTAAGCTTTCTGAAGAGAATATTATTCTTAGAGAATCGGTGCTTCAAAATGATTTCAGTGATGCTAATAAAGCTGAATTGGATAAGGCAAAGCAGAATCATTTATTGCTGCTTGATAGAGAGGAAATGTTTTGGAGATAGAAGGCTCATGTGTCTTGGTTAAAAGACTCTGATAGAAATACTTCTGCTTATCACAGTTTTGTGAAGAAAAGGATTAAGAAGAGTAGGATTGACAGAATTAAAGTTGATGGAACTTGGTTAACTGATAAGAAAGAGATTGGAGATTCTGCAGTTGATTTCTTTAAGGTTTTGCTTGCTCCTATTAGTAGGAATGTGGCTGTGGATGATTTGTCTCAGGTTATTCCTTCGTTGGTTTCTGATATGGATAACAATGTTTTGCCTTGTATTCCTGAGGATGATGAAATTTATGGTGTGGTTAAGCATTTGAAGTCTGATTCGGCCTCTGGTCCTGATGGCTTCAATGCTGAATTCTACAAGGCTTGCTGGGATATTGTGGGGAGTGATCTTTGCAAGGCAGTTAAGGGTGTTTTTAATGGATATGTTTGGCCTAAAGGTGTGAAGGCTACTCTAATATGTTTAATTCCTAAGGTTGACAACCCTAATAGGTGGAAGGACTTTCGCCACATTAGCCTTACTACTGTGTTTTCAAGGATTGTGGGAAAGGTTGTTAACAACAGACTGTCTGAGATTCTTCCTAAGCTGGTTTCTATGGAGCAGGGTGGATTTGTTAAGGGAAGAAGTATCCAGGATTCTATTATGCTTGTTCAGGAATTGTGCTTTGATATTGGAAGTGGAAGGAAAGATGGAAATGTTATTATCAAAACTGATATGACAAAGGCTTTTGATAAGCTTAATCATCAGTTTCTTCTCAGTATTCTTAAGTGTTTTGGTTTCAATAATTCTGTTATTGATCTTATTCATAGCTGTATTAATAACGTGTTCTCTTCTGTCTTAGTTAATGGAGAGGTAACTGGTTACTTTGCCAACACTCAAGGTCTTAGACAAGGGGATCCTCTTTCCCCAAGTCTATTTGTTTTGGCTGAGGAGTATTTGATTAGAAGTATCAAGTCTGCTTCTGAAGACCAGCCTATGGTTAGATACAAGTCTAGAAGTGATGTGATTATAGGCTGCTTGGCCTTTGCTGATGACTTTATGGTTTTCACTAATGCTAATGTTGATGCTATGGGTGTTATTAAAGCTATTCTAGATCATTATCAAGCAGTTTCTGGCCAAGAAATTAATAATGACAAATCCAAGATCACTGTTTCACATAAGATGAGTAATAATCAGATTACTTTTATTGAAAATATGTGGAATATCAAGCATTCTTGTTTGCCATTCAGCTATTTGGGTACAACCATTGCTAATACAACAAGAATTGCTAATTTTAAAGCTCTTATTTACAAAGTCAGAAGCAAGATTTTGGAGTGGGACAACCTGAACTTGTCGTTTACTGGTCGTTTGATCTTAATTCAGTCTGTTCTTATGCCTCTTCCTTCTTACTATCTGCAACATTCTTTGTTACCAGTTGGTATCATTAGCAGGCTGGAGATCCTTTTCAGCAAATTCCTGTGGGGAAGTAAATATGAAAGAAGGACTATTAGCTGGGCAAGTTGGGATAAGCTTTGCAAACCTTTTAAAGAAGGGGGTCTCAACCTGAATAAATTAAATGATATGCAGCATGTTTACTCTATGAAGAACTGGTTTAATTTTAGGAAACAGCACTCTCTTTGGGCTAATTTTTTGCTATCTATCTATTATAAAGATGGTATTCATCCTATTCTTGCTATTGCTCCTCAAAGAAGATCGAAAACTTGGAGTCATATTATTGGTGTTAGGGAAGAGTCTGAGGGCAGTATTTTCTGGCTTCCTGGGCAGGGTAACATAAATTTTTGGTATGATAGATGGTGTTCTGAGAATCCCTTCATCAAAGTCATAGATGATAATGTTAGAAGACTTTTGTGGGACAGTGGTAATGTTCAGGTCAAGGACTTCTGGATTAATGGTTCTTGGGATATAGTCAGTCTTAATAGAAAGGTTACTTCTTCTGAGATTTCTAAGATTATGGATGTCTCTCTTTCTGGTAATAAGGACATTATAATGTGGTCTTTATCTAAGGATGGTAGTTTTAATGTTAAAGACACTTTGGATCATGTTAGAGTTAAGGATAATGCGAGCAGAATCTATGCAATGACTTGGAATGCAGTGACTCCTAAAAAGTGTTCATTTTTGTTATGGAGAGTGCTGCATAAATGGTTACCTACTGATGATGCTATGAAAACCAAACATTATCAGCTGTCTTCTAAATGCATTCATTGAAGAAATACTGAAACAACTAACCATGTTTTAGTTCATTGTCATCAGGCTTGGGCAGTTTGGAGGTACTTCAGTGATATATTGAGGGTTCAAATCTACACCTTCATGTCTGTCCCTCATATCATCATGACATGGTATTGGGCTGCTCAGAAAAGATGTGATATCTTCTCTGTTTTACCTGCAGTTATAACCTGGGCAATTTGGTCAGCCCGTAACAAAAAGAAAATCAATGGCGAAATGACTAGTTCTGTTACTATAATCAGCCATATTCTGTATATTCTAGCTAGTCTGGATCAGGCAAAGATTTTAAATAGAAAGCATTGGGGAAGTTTTGGTCGTGAAGCGTTTAGAGTTGGCTGTGTTAATCACGTTAACTCCTGGAATAAGCCTCTATTTCTTAAGTGGAAGAATCCTAAATATGGTAGGTACAAGATTAATATAGACAGAGCCTGTACCTTTTCTGGTGAATCGGCTGGTGGCGCTCTCATTCGAGACTGGAATGGTAGCATCCTGATTGGTGCTGGAAGCTTGTATGGAAAGAGCTCGCCGTTGATAGCGGAATGTCGGGCTCTCTTCGAAGGTCTGAAGTTGTGCAATAGGTTGAAGCTGAGAAGAGTCGATGTTGAAATTGATTCTCGGATTCTGTTTAATCTGCTTCTCTTTGGTAATCTGTCTGGTACTTGGAACCAATGTTTAAGTGTTGTAGGATGCTTCTTAGATCTGAAATGGTCATCACCCATATTTATCAAGAGCAGAATCTTGGAGCGGATTGGATCGCTAAGGAGGTTCTTAAGTCTCAGTTAGGTATGGAGTTTGATGATAGCAATGCTCCGTCGAAATTGAGGGCAATTGTCTTCTTAGAAAGTATTAATGTTGGCTACTTGAGAATTGTGGATTAGGGTTTGAAATTGGGGCTAAAATGGTGGATTAGGGTTTGTTGCTGAGAAGGAGTTCGAGGAAGAAGATGGCTGGTTTCTGACTTTAATTTTGTGTAAAATTGCCTCAAAAGGCTTGTACTTCCTATTTTTTGCAATATAAGCCTTTTATCTAAAAAAAGAATTAGGTAACTGATACCAAAAATGCATAACTTTTTTTTGCTAGATGTGAAACTTTTTAAATTTTTGTACTGCTAAATGCGAAATCACACAACTATAATAGATGTCACACAACTATAATAGAGGTTGGATGCGAAATCAAACAAATTATCATAAATTTTAAACCAAAATGAAGTTATATAATAAGAAACTAATGTAAATTTTTTTCTTTTTAAATTCAAAAAATATCATGAATAAATCTTTTCGATTTTTTTTCTAACCATAGTTTAAAAATATCAACTTTTTAAATTTTAAATAAAAAACGTGTAAATATATTTATTTTTTATATATATAAATATTTTAAATACAAGAATAATTAATTTTGTTAGACCTTTATCGTAATAAATTTTTAAAATGTAATCTTAAATTGTCTCTTTCTCAGTCATCACTAATGGAACTACCTCTGGGTATTTTAAGTCTAAAAATGGCCTTAGGCAGGGTGATCCTCTTTCACCTTGCCTATTTATTATTGCTGAAGAATTTTTCATCAGGGGTATTAAGTTCTTAGTAGATCAGAATAAAATTAAGCCTTATAGTATGAGATGTCAATTGAATATAAGCTGTTTAGCATATGCAGATGATATAATATTATTTTTAAATGGATCTCTGCCTAGTGTTAAGAATCTTGTTAGTTTTTTAGACTTATACCAACTACTATCTGGTCAGCTGTTAAATAAGGAAAAGTCTTCTTTTCTTACTTCATCTAAAATAAACAGAAATAGACTAGAACATCTTAAAGATTACTTAGGATTTAAGTTCTCTAAACTGCCTTTTACTTATTTAGGTATACCTATACATTGTAATAACTTTGCTGAACATTTTGAAGGTCTATTAGATAAGGTTAAAGATAAAATTTATGATTGGAACTGTAAGCATATTTCTTTTGGTGGAAAGATGATTTTAATTAACTCTGTTCTTATGTCTTATCCTATGTACTACCTACAATCTGTTAAACTTCCTTTAAAAGTGATTTCTAGGTTTAATAAGCTGTTGAATAAATTTCTTTGGGGTTGCAATGATCTTAATAGATGTATGCTTTGGACAAGCTGGTCTAGTTTATGTAAACCATTCAAAGAAAATGGTCTTAATTTTAGAAATATAGAAGATATTCAAACGGCCTTAGCATATAAATTATGGTTTTCTTTTCGTAGTAAGAGTTCCTTATGGTCTAAGTTACTGCATGCTAAATATTGTAATGAAATTCATCCTTTGCAAGCTAGGCTCAGGAATACTGATTCCAAAGTTTGGAAAAGAATGCTAGAAGTTAGGTTAGAAGCAGAAAAGCATATTAGATGGAATTTAGGTCTAGGTAATATAGATTTCTGGCTGGATCAATGGAATGACATGAAACCTTTAATCCTATTAACTAATACCAATTATCATCACTATCAGCAAACTAAAGTTAGTAAATATTTCAGTAATGGTACTTGGGATATAATTAAGCTTCAAGATAGCTTACCTTTGCAATATGTTGATAGGATTATTAAAACTTCTATAAATCTAAATGTCTCTGACTCTGCAATCTGGAAATTGTCTAGTAATGGCTTCTTTAAGTTAAAGGAGACTGTGTTAGAAATCAGACAAAAACACATATCATCTGATATTAATGATAAAATCTGGAACAACTTATCCCCTAAAAAATGTTCATTCTGTCTTTGGAGAATCTTAAACAATTTGATCAGTGTGGACACCATTATTCAATCAAAAGGATTTCATTTAGCTAGTAAGTGTATGTTTTGTGAAAACATTGAATCATTGCATCATATATTTGTATCCTGTAACATTGCTTGGCTGGTTTGGAGTTTCTTCACTGAAAAATTTAACATATTAATAGGGAGACACATGACAATTAATCATATTGTAAATATTTGGTTTATGTCTACTCCTAAAAGAGTTCATATTAGGACTGTGTTGCCTTCTTTGATTGTTTGGTGCATCTGGAAAGCCAGAAATAAATATAGGCATAGTAATGTTATTTCTACTTCTAAGCAGATTGTGAAACAGATCTTATTGATGCTTACCTCTTTAGATTTAGCTCATGCATTAGCTAGGAAGCATTGGTCTCCTGATTTTAGTACAGCTAAACAGCTAGGTTGCTTTAATCATCTAAAACTTATTAAACCTTTTATATATCTTAAATGGAATGTACCTGCATGTAGTCGACTAAAACTTAACTGTGATGGATCTTCTTTAAGCAATGGTGAATCTAGTTATGGTTATATAGTTAGAGATAGTCTAGGCAACATAATAAAGGCTGCAGGAGAGGTAATAGGAAAGAGTTCTCCTATAGGTGCAGAAATTGCTGGATTATTAAATGGATTAACTTACTGCAATGAGAATGATCTAAAATTAGTTGATATTGAGATAGATTGTTTAGTTTTATTTAATATGTTAGCTTCTGGTTTGAGTCCTTGGTACCTAGAACAAAGTTTACTTATTTGTAGACAGCTGATAGTTTCTCAAATGACAATCAAACACATTTTTAGAGAACAGAATCTTGCGGCAGATTGGTTATCTTGTCATGCTTTGAAAGTGAAAAGCAGTTTTTGTATTCAATCTCACCATAATTTTAGTGAGTTATCAAGCATATTAAGGGCTGATAGATTGGGTCTAGGAAATTTTCGATACACTTAATATTTTGTGTGATTTTCTGATATTGTTTAGCAAGTCGTGAGACTTGACTATATGTTTCATTTGCAGGTATTAGGTTATCAGCTAGGATGGAATAGATATGGAGCATGTAAGAGACTTGCTACAAGAGCGAGTAGGAGACTTGCTAAGGAGGATATGCTGCTAAGGACACAAGTGGTGATGCTGTTAAGGATACAAGAGAATATTCTAATAGAAGAGAAGAACATAAGATGTAAAATGTTTCACTATATTTTTCATCTGTAGTCAATGAACTTATAGTTCAAATCTGTTTGTAACATTTGTATACTCTTTCTTTAACATCAATAAATCATTATATTTCTTGGAAAAAAAAAATAACTCTCTTATTTTAAAATTATTTCCTATATTTTATGAATAGAATAACCAGCCCAGCGAGTAAATGTCACGAATTCGAGTGTGTTACCTTGCTTTTTCTACTGAGTCTGTTACCTTGCGTTTTTTCTACTGAGTAGTTTACCCTATTGTAGTTTTCCCTATTGCGTCAGTTGAGAGTTTACCCTATTGTAGTTTTCCCTATTGCGTCAGTTGACCTATTGCGTCAGTTGAGAGTTTATCCTGTGTACACTTAGACGCTCATATACAGTGTCATTGAAATCTATGATCCAGCTTTCTAGCCAAACTCAACTGCCTCAACCATCGGGACAAACCTAAACAACCTTTGTTCCATCGACTAAACAAATCATTAACATAAAATCAGACTTTAGGCCTTCCTGATCCAACTCGTCAGACTATGAATAGACCCTTATACTGTGTCCATACAACCATAAAGCATCAACAACGAACCGCAACCTGTCCTTTCCGGTCCACTACTGTCGAGACAACAGCAACCTATCCTTTCGGTTCCACTTGTGCCCATCTTATCTTCACGGATATAGAATCTCAACTGCTGCTATCCATAAATACAGCTAAAACAAACACAAATAAATTAAGACAAGCCACGCTTTAACGACTGCCCAGCACTTAATGGCTGGCCAAATTATAAATAATTTTACCACTGATTTCATTATTTTTCCAAAAACTTTCTATTACTCGCAACATGTTAGTAGTTAATTATCAAAAGGTTGCCGAATTTTAACAGAAAACATATTAACAGATCTTATTAAATTTAAACGATTTACATAGAAATCAAATACACGCAACACCGAATTTTGTATATTTGATGCCTATATCGTAGTTTTTCGATCAGTGATTTCTGGCTGCCGTGTCACCGCCGGAGCTGTCGATTTGAGATTCCACGTTCTTCTCAACCTCTTTCCTTTTCTGCTCTTTTTCTTCCTTCCCTTTCTCGATCGCCTCTCGGGTTTCCTCTTCCTGCATAAAATAAAATCAAAAGACAATAAATACGAGAGTACGACGACGATGGTATATAATAGAAGTGAGTGAGTTATAGCTTATAAGCTTGACTTACGTTTGCAATTGTGGTGGTGACAGGGAGTCTCGATCCGTGAACAGCGGCTCTGTCCGGTGCTTTTCCGACTAGCCTCACGTCGAAGTATCGATAATGAGTTCGTTGCTTATTTGCCATATTCAAAGCACGGAACCATCTGCCGTCGATTATGATTCGAATGCCTTCCATTGCCTTGCCTGTTCGATTATCAATTTTTGGTAGTCAGCTCGAGTTTGAGAGGTCGCAGACCGAATCATATACAGGTTGATTTGCCGTCGCAATACGTGGTTAGGGTACAGCACGTGGCTATACCAAAGACCGCCACATAACCCGTGTGTTTTGTGACCTCCTTAACAATAGTTAAGTGGACCTCTACGCTACTACCCGGGCCCGATCTACATTTCCAAATTCTTTTTTAAATATAAAACTGCAACCACTAAAAAAAATGGATTATTTATAGAGAAAAGTAACGGTAAATACCTTCTCAACTATGTAATTACTCAGGCGTATCCGTTTTTTGGATAGTGTCACTTGATACTTCGAATTGAAATTTGGACAAAAATACTCCCGACCAAATATACGCGCTGGTAAAAAAAAACGCGCTCATAATAGGATGCGAATTGCTTGCAATTCTCAAGATTTCTGAACGATTCTCATGATAAGATGCGAATTGCTTGCAACTCTCAGGATTTCTGAACAATTCTCATGATAAGATGTGAATTGCTTGCAACTCTCAAGATTTCTGAACGATTCTCATGATAAGATGCGGATTACTTGCAACTCTCAGAATTTCTGAACTATTCTCATGATAAGATGGGAATTGTTTGCAACTCTGAGTTTTCTGAACGATTCTTATGATAGGATGCGAATTGTTTGCAAGTCTCAGGATTTCTGAACTATTCTCATGATAAGATGGGAATTGTTTGCAACTCTGAGTTTTCTGAACGATTCTCATGATAGGATGCGAATTGTTTGCAAGTCTCAGGATTTCCTGAACAATTCTCATGATAAGATGCGAATTGTTTGCAGCTCTGTGTTTCCTGATAAATTCTCATGATATGATGCGAATGGTTTGCAACTCTCAGGATTTCTGAACGATTCTTATGATAAGATGCGAATTGCTTGCAACTCTCAGGAATTCTGAACGATACTCATGATAAGATGCGCATTGTTTGCAACTCTAGGTATTCTGAACGATTCTCATGATAGGATGCGAATTGTTTGCAACTCTCAGGATTTCCTGAACAATTCTCATGATAAGATGCGAATTGTTTGCAACTCTGTGTTTCCTGAACAATTCTCATGATATGATGCGAATTCTTTGCAACTCTCAGGATTTTCTGAACAATTCTCATGATATAATGCGAATTGTTTGCAACTCTGGGTTTTCTGAACAATTCTCATGATATGATGGGAATTGTTTGCAACTCTGGGGTTCCTGAACAATTCTCATGATATGATGCGAATTGTTTGCAACTCTCAGGATTTCCTGAACAATTCTTATGATATGATGCGAATTGTTACTGGTGAAATTTTATTTTTTTAAAAAATCAAAAAATATCATCAATGGATCTAGTTTTGTTCAGTTTTAAAAAACAAAAGTAATGGTACTTTCATTTATTTTTTTCGAGCTCCGGTTCGAAAGATACAGATCTTTTAAAAATAAAAATAAAAAGTAGGAAAGAAAAATTTTGGTTACTTGGTTGTTCATGAATGGTGAGGGTAGTTAGGGTATTAAAATAAAGTTAGGTACTATGTGGTAATTAGGTAGTTGAGTTGGATATTAAGTGACAATTGATCAAACCTTAGGTACTAGATGACAATAAAATAGTTGAGTAGGTACCTTAGAGATAATTTCCCTTATTTATAATATCCAAAACCAAAAAGGTAATTATTATAATGCCATTAGTAGACATTATAATAATAATTTGAAGAAGAAACAACATTTTTTTAAAGCTTTTTTTTGGCAAATAACGATCTATTACTGAAATCAAAGTTTTACAAAATTACAGGACTAAATTGAGACACGGACTAGAACAAAGCCTTAGAAAGCAAATAGCCCAAATAAACACTTTCCCAAAGTCAAGCCCTAGATCGAATTACTCTCTGCATCTTCACAGCCAACCATTCGACTTCCTCCATGCAAAACCAATCTCACACCCAAATTGACTGAAATCGACTCCTCTCTCTTCATCTACTCAGGGAACCAACAATACAGCTCCATAGCCATACCCAGAAAACAAAACCTTCAACCAAAGCACCACAAGAGCACGGTCGACGCCGAAAACCGATCCAACCCTTTCTAATTGCAAGGTTTTACTACTGAGTGAGTGCACCCACGATTCAGGTGCAAAGATCGCCAGAAATGGGGTCGACGCCGCTTTCAGGAACGAATCCAAGCATAAGAAAAGGTCGGAATCAGTAAGCACCATGACCTTAAGTCACTCGAACAACAGACCCCTAACCAGGATCTATATAACCTACCCCTAGGCTTTCCAGAGTAATAAAAGCGAGCAACTGAGGGGGAGCATCGACATTCTTGAAGATACAAGGAGCTTTCGTCAACAGAGCCCATTTCGCCATCCAATCTGCAGCAGCATTTTGGATGCAAGAAATGTGGCGAATCTTCATAAAAGAGCAAATGAGAGCCCTACAAGCAGAAGCTACCAGATTACAATTACCACCAGAAGCCATGTTGTTGACAAGAGTGAGACAGTCAGATTCGATGTCCACTTCTTTCCAACCATGAGCTCTACACAGGAGAAGCGCATCGAGCAAGATTCTGCTCTCAGCTTGAAGAGGAGACAATTTGCCATAAAGAAATCCAGCTTTAGTTACGAAGTGGCCCAGATGATTCCTCACAGTCAGACCTCCAGAAGCTTCGCCCGAAAAACTGCACGCACCGTCAATGTTCACTTTGAGCCTCCCAGCAATCGGAGGACACCAATTCAGGTACAAAACTTTGGACTTTCCTATAGATAAGCAGCCAATAGCAGAACCAACATCAGATATACCCTTCCAGTGCTTAGCCTTAAGTTTGTTATTAGAGTCAATAGCTAAGATTACTTTTTTAACACGATTAACAGCAGAGTCAAAACTGTCATAGGAGTTATTGAACTTAACCATATTTCTATTCTTCCAGATAACCCATAAAATGATTTGAGGAATTAGGTATGATATATGAAATTTACAGTGAGAAGACCAGAACCAACAACTCAAAATATGACTAAGGGACATGAATCTCCTTACAGGAACCCTAAAAAGATTACCAAAATAATTCCAAAAAGACCAAGCGAAGCTGCAACTGATGAAGAGGTGACTCTTATCTTCACAGTTGCAGCAAAATTGACACTTAGAGACCAAGACCAAATGCCTGTTAGAAAGAATACTATCAATAGGAGCAAAAAAAATTTAAGAGTTTCCAACTTAGGAAAGAAAACTTAGAAGGGATAAATGAATGCCAAATTTTCTTAAATATGTTTTGCTTGGGATGCTCAGTTCTGATTTTATCCCATATAATCTTAGTGTTAAAACAACAGTCATTAGAAAGCTTCCATTTGATAGTATCCTCCTGATTCCCATTGATACAGACTTTTAAAATATGAGCTACTCTATCCTGTAAAAGGAAAGATGCAAGAGTAGAATCCCACTGACCATCTTTCCAATAGGACTGAACCTTGACAGGAAGAAAGCAGCTATTAGCATCAAAGTCATTAGCAATAGGGGGCATATTATGCCAAGAATCTTTCCAAAAGTCAACATTCCCCTTCCGTAGACTCCAATACACATACTGGTCAGCCTGATTCTTAATAGAACTAAGTCTCTTCCAAGTAGTAGAGTCAGTAGTTTTACAGACAACATTTAAAGGATGAGAAAAGTTACAATAGGTAGCATGCATAAGGTCAGCCCAGAGAGAACTTCTTTCTCTAAACAAAAACCATAGTTTAAAAGAGAATGCACAATCTTTTCCAAGAAGACCAATGAATAGCATTTTCAGAAAAATTAGACCTCCATAGAAACTTATTAAAACAAAGTTCAAGCTTATTAAGAATGCCATTAGGAATCTGGCTATTCTGCATCCAATAGTAAACAATAGGATACAAAACATTCTTAATAAGGGAAAGCCTGCCCCCAAAAGAAAGACTCTTCAAATCTCAATCATAAATTCTATTATAAATTTTTGTTAGAAGAGGAAGATAATTCTTTCCTTTATTATTTGCAGATATCGTGACTCCCAAATAAGAAAAAGGAGCATTCTCAGTGTTAAATCCAGTGGAAGACTTGAGCCTGGCAGTATTGACAAGAGAACAAGCAGATGAGGTAATAAGCTTAGTTTTTTGCTTATTAATTAACTGTCCTGACTCCTCTTGGTATTTATTCAGCAGGTCACTAATGCAATCAATAGAAGCAGGAGCACTGTTGGAGAAGATGATAATATAATCTGCAAAATCCAGGCAAGGTAAGATGAAATCAGATTTTAAATAGTATCTTAAGCTATTATTAGATTGGTATAGATTAGCAAGGCCTCTGAGTAAAGCCTCCTCAGCAAGAATGAAAAGGCAAGGGGGCAGAGGGTCCCCTTGTCTTAAGCCATTCTTCTGAGGAAAATAACCCTCACTACCCCCATTAACCAGAACAGAAACCATGACATTAGAAATCAATTTGTTGATTAGGGCCAAAATGTCATTAGAGAAACCAAAGCCCTTAAGAGTATTAATGACAAAGGCGTGAGACATTCTGTCAAATGCCTTTGTCATATCAAGCTGGAGAATAATATTGCCTTTAGAAGGCATTCTTTTAATACAATGAAGCATTTCTTTAACAATTAAGACATTATCGTGAATAATCCTGCCTTTTACAAAAGCACTTTGCCCTTTAGAAATTATTTTAGGAAGAAGATAGGCAATTCTTTGATTCATGAGACCAGAAATAAGTCTGTTGAATATTGTACACAGACTTATAGGCCTATAATTAGACCAAGAAATAGGGTTGGGACCCTTAGGAATTAGGCAAATCCCAGTGGCAAAGACACCACTAGGAATACAGTGGCCCTGAAGATAAGAATTAAGCGCACCACAAACATCCCCACATATAATATCCCAACAAGTCTTGAGAAAGAAACAGTTAAACCCATCAATGCCCGGGGCACTGTCATTCCTCATGCCCTGAATAACAGACCAGACCTCATCCTTACTGACAGGCTTCATAATAGCTTCATTATCTGCATCTAATACAAGCTTAGGGATATTATTCAGAATAGAATCCTGATGGTTAAAAGAATTTATACTACTAGGAGTATTAGATAACAAATGACTAAAATAAGACACAGTTGAATTAGAAATATCCTCATGATCAGTGAGCCAGTTACCATCCTCTTTAATACCATAGATAATGTTCCTAACTCTCTTCTTAGCCACATAGTTATGGTTTAATCTAGTATTTCCATCACTATTATTAAGCCAAGTATTATATCACTTTTGACGCCAATAAGACTCTTCATTTTTAAGAGCAACAATAAGCAGACTATTAGCTTTAGAAAGACTGGCCTTAAAGACACTACTATTATTAATCTGATGATTAACTTCACAAATTTCAACTTCCTTAGCAACATCAGAAACTTTAGAAAAAATGTTACCAAAAGTAGAATAATTCCAAACTTGAAGACACTTTCTTAGTCTCTTGAGCTTGTACCAAAAAATGACATCAGGCCCACCATTGCAATGCTTATCCCAGCTATGCTTAACACAACTTAAAAAGTCAGAATGATTGACCCAAGCATTAATAAACCTAAAACTTCCTTTTTATGATTAGTAGATCTGTTAAGAGAATTATGGATAGTAATAAGGAGAGAAGCATGGTCAAAACAAGTTCTGACCATGTGACAAACCTGAACATGCCAAGAAGATAGCATTTTCTGGTTCACCATCACCCTATCTAACCTTTTCCAAATTTTGTTATTGCTCCAGGTGAATCTAGAGCCACTATATCCCGGGTTCTCCAGACTGCAAAGTCTAATACAATCATTGAACTCATCTGCACTACCATCATCATAAGAAGCACAACAAAGCTGATCGTCAGGGCAGGTGATGGCATTGAAGTCTCCAGCCACAGACCAAGGCATATCCACATCAGAGATCTGACAGAGTTGACTCCAAAGCTGCATGCGCTGCACTCTTTGGTTATTTGCATAAACAAAGGTAAACAAACAAGATAAAGTAGTGTAATTTATCTCCAAATGGAGAAATTGATCATGATTTATATTAACAACAATGTTCACATCATCAGACCATAAAATCCAGATTTTATTAGATATATTATTAGTATAGTTAGAAAAACCAAGCTTACGAGCAATAATTTCAATTTTATCAAACCTGGCCATATGCTCTTGGATGGCCACAACTTTAACTGTGTTTATTGATAATGAAGCTAAGTCTAGACAGAGTGGGGTTGTTGTGAACACCACGAGCATTCCAACTGATGAACTTGATCATTCAGACAAAAAATTGTAGTATGATTTCTCTCTTCTTTGCAGAGAGTTAATAGATAGCTTTCTAACATTTCTGATTTTCTTGGCAGATCTGATTTTCTTGGTGATGATGGCATTAAAGTCTTGGTCAGAAGAACTGTAATTTGGTGAGAGGTTACAACTACCAGCATTAACCCCACAAGGAGACTCCTTTCTGATTTTCAGACTCTGAGAAACAGCATCCAACTCCAAATCCTGAAGAGCCCCAATGACTTCAGGATTATTGTGAGAAGCAGCATCAACCTTGGGAGAGCTACCAGGATTTACAGACTCAGAAGACTTGTCCTTAGCAGTAATTATAGATTTAAGCCTTCTCTTATAAACCTTAATAAAAGGCTGATCATTTGTAACAATAGGCAACTTATCATCCTGTAAAGATACAGTTTGAGAAACACTCTTTTCTTCAACAGATTGTGTAACACCAATTGAAGTAATGTTAATATCATTTCCTTCTTTTCTGGATCTTTCCTCTATCTTTGATTCATTCTTTTTACAAACAGCACCTTTATGACCCAAATGAAAACAAAGAAAGCAATAATCCGGGACATTCCGATAACTTACACCAACCCAGCAATCAGAATTCTCACCAAATCCCACCCAAAGCTTTTTTTAAGAACAATCGAAACATCAACTTCCACCTGAGCATAAGAAGCATTGGCTTTGGCCCTATTATACTGTGGCACGAACGTTCGATGAACCTTGCCCAAAGAAGCAGCCAGATCACCAACTATCCTTTCATTGTACAAAAACTCGGGCATATTTTCGAAACGAACCCATAGCAGAACAATAGGGTTCTCTCTGTTCTTTTGCATACTAGGACACCATTTTAGAACACGCATTAACTTACCTTCAACCTTCCACATTGGTTTCGACCAAAACAAAGTAACGTCCTCCAGAAGAGAAAACTCCACCAAAATATGACGAGAGTCAGTTGTGACATAAGAGTAAACCCCTTTGAACTTGAACGAATCCAAGAAAGCTTGAAAGGCAGCTCTCTTCGGAATACCCTGACTGAACTTGGCAATCACCGTAGATTTTGATTGCTTTAGAAGGGAATCATAAGTACCATTATCATACTGTATTACATTGTGATCTTTCAAAATCTTGACGAATTCTGGCTTAGCGACAGGTTGAGCACAAACGGAACGATCCAATACAGGGTTTAATGCTTCTGCGTAGGACTTAGTGGTCCTATCTTTAACCTTATCATCATCTTGACGAAGAGAAGGAAACTCTTCGACGCTAAGAACATTGAATGCCATGGACGGCTACAGAAGGCACTCTGTTTCAAAGAAAGAAAACAGAGACCATAGAACTTCCAAAGAAAAAGAACCAGATCTTCGAACCAGCAAACCAAAGAGAAAAGAAAAGAGAGAGACGGAAAGATCAAAAGAAAACTAAGTCGGAGAGGTTCCGACGATCAGAACGGAGCCTGAATTCTTGGAGCATTCACCATTCCGTATTTGTCCATTCTTTTAAAGCTTTAAATCAATCGAAATCAAAATTAAAAATCAACCGTTAGAAAATAACTAAAAACCAATCTTATGGGAAAAAAACATCTTTTTTACTCGAAACAAAAATCAAGGTAGAAATGCCAAAAAAAAATTAGAACGGGCTGTATTGGGCCGGTTGAGGGAAGTTTGGTGTAGGGTGAAGATACAAAGAGAAACCAGAGCCTTCCAAAAACTACTAATAGTAATAATATTTATTATTATTATTATTATTATTATTATTATTTAATCGTAATCAATTTTTTTTAAAACAAGAATTTATTATTATTTTTAAATAAAATCAGAAAAATAAATAAAACATAGATAAAATAATAAATTTTAGACCAAAATAAAATTGAAATGATTATACAATTTAAAAATTGAGAACATGAATGAGTTTTATCAGTGGTTCCAATCTTTTACCGGTTACGATGCAATTTATAGATATTCTAACTTCAAATTTTTTTTAAAATAGTAATTATAAAAAAAAATTAACTTAAAAGTTCCCTTGAATATAGTCATTCTCCATGATTATTAATTTAGAATTTACGGTCATTATTTCAGATATTTAACTTTAAAATTTCTTTAAAAATAATAATTATTCCAAATTTCTTAACTTAATTTTTAAATAATTATTATTCCAAAAAGATTATATAACCCATATTTTGCCATATGTATGTCCGCTACTGCCCAACAGGCCAAGACACTGTGTTATACGAGGCGGGTAATGTATTTTTGGATCCTTACTCGATCATGAAAATTATGGGGACGGTTGCTCGATAACATCCTCACATGAATCATTTTGTCTTCTTGAAAGCGTCACATCCAAAATTTTGAGGTTAACTTTTTATTATCATATTTTAGTCAACATCTACCAGAATTCATTCTCCATATTACAGTCCATGATGATGACTTTAGGGGATGGTAGGTCCGCACGAGGATGCTTTAGTCATCACCTTCAAAATCACGATAGTTGAATTCAGAAGAATCATATTTGACTCATAAAGCTTTGAAAATATCATTTTGAAGAATATATACGACCAATTCAATGGCATAACATTTTTCTCACCATAAATATGGTTCTCATGAAACACAGTGAAGTTGAGACTCCGATGTTCAGCGAACTATGACTCAAAGCCGCCCTCAAACATAAGGAAGGGAAAAAGAAAAGAAAATATTTTCATGATAGTAAACGGTACGTAGGCGCATGATTTTATCCTTAGTCATCCATATGGCTCATTCAAATGTATGCTATCATATCCACTATACATGAGTGTATATACTATCTTGTTAACTGAATAATCGTTGAAATATACAATAATGAATGCGTTGTTACAGAATGATATGCTACTTCGGATGATCCACAATATAAATTATTGAGGGTCTCATTATCTTAGATGACTTAGAATATCTAAGGGATCCTGTCTAAATAATCAAATCCGTGAAACCAATACAAGAAGTCACGCTCATAATATGACGCATGATCTGCTTTGGGTAAGGCATACAAAGGGATCTGTGATCTCAATTATTAATTTTTTATCTAAGAAATTGGATGTTTTTTCTTTATTTGCATGATTTCAAAAGGGTCACAACTACAATAGCATGCTATAAGATATCTATTAACACCGATTTTCAGCATATCATGAAAAGACACAAACACATTCTCATAAAAAAAAACAAAGACTATCATTGCCAATGTAAAATTACTAAGCCAATTTTCCTTATAAAAAAGCAATATACCCAGTATGGACCATGATCTCAACTATCATAAAGTAAAACATAAAAAATAGAAGATATGTGTGGATTTTGCCGAACTCAACCGAGCATGCCCAAATGATCTATTCTGAGTCACAGGAATTGATCAACCAGTGGATGCCACTTCAGAAAACAAGTTACTTTCTTTCATTAATGCCTAATCAAGCTACAATCAAATTATTATGCATCTCGAAGATAAAAATCATATGGCTTTCATGACTAAGAAAAGTTTTCATTGCTACAAGTTTATACTCTTCAAGTATAAAGAATGAAGATGCAAATACCAACATCTGATGAACAAAGCCTTATCCGCCGAAATAAAATAGAACGTTCATACATACCTCAATGACATTGTAGCCACCAGTCGATAATCACATAACCGCATCGCAGATTTGAAAGACACTTTCAGAGATCGTCGAACCGCCAATCTGAAACTCAATCTAGAGAAATGTACATTCATATTCTACTATGAGATGTTTATGGGTACTTTGTTAGTGAAAAAATGATCAAAGTAGAACCATTTAAACTTGAAAATCTTATCGCAATGAACCCACCGTTATTTAGTAACGAGGTATAAATCCTTACATGAAGGTTGGTTGCTCTAAATTTTTTCATCTCTTGATCCTCTGAAAAGTTCGCATCTTTCTTGCAGGTATTTAAGAGTGTTCGTCATTTTAACCACACATCTAAGTCTAATGAGGAACTTCGTAAAACTAAAAAGCACGTGGTTTCCTCGAAAGTCCTTACGCGACTGAATCCATACGATACTTTTTACTTTTACTTACTAGTTTATAACTATGATATAAGTGTTGTAATAGCTAAAAAAGAAAAATCTACCTGCCGAGATATTTACTACATCAAAAAGTTGCTCATCGCCACCAAAACATCGTATTGCAATTGGAGAATCTTGAACGAGTAATTATCGTCATAAAAATACGGTCATACGTTTAAGACCACACAATTATGGTTCAAACATCATTTACTTTGAGAAACGTTCTCCTACAATTCGAAATTTCAAGAAGGCTAACAAATGGTTTGTAAAGATGTGAGACGTTGAGATTAAGTTTGAATCACAAACTTTCATTAAAACCTAAACTCTAGCATGTTTTTTAACTAAATTTTGAACCACATACCTCATTGGAAGATAATCTCGGACTAATGTTGGCAATCCAAACAAATGGAGGATCAAATAATCCAGACTATAAAACTCATATTTAGTTAATATCTTCATTTGAAGACTCATTCTATACGATTTGGATTCTTTACCTAAAACAACAAGACTGAATATAAAATAGTCATTGTAGGGTTTTGGTTTTCCCAAATATGTGGGGCACAATGTGTAATACTTCTCACTGGCTCACACATGGTAGTCAATCATGGTTTGGAGTAAGATTTATCTTATATATAGAAATCTACAGATAGAGCACTAATCAAGCGTATGAATGATATAAATTATGTATAATATCTCTCATGGTCGAGCATCGAACGAGCGTATCAAATTTTATTCCCGAACATCAAACATGAATAATTAATTTTATGCCTAAACATAAAACATGTGTAGCAACTCTTATGTCCAAACATCAAACATTTTTAGCAACTTTCTTTCCCTAATATAAAAATTGCGTAACGGCTCTTATGTCCGAACATTTGCATGATCCCAAGCTAGGTTTTAGAATCGAGCATATCTAAATTCGGTTGGTCACTGCAATATAAGTTTGACAAACTTTCAATTGTGTGAAAACACTTAAAAATAATCTATAGCGACGTATCACTTTTTCTTAACAAACTTATCGTGTTGTCTAATATATGCACTAAGTTAAAAATAAAGATTAGCCCAAGCATATCAGAAGGCTTCGAAGCTAAAAGAATTATTTAAACTAAATGATTAGAATAATATACTTATTTGTACTAAATGAGCAGCAATCGTGTAGCTATATACATCCAACACACATACTTACTACCTTAAAATATAACTTCATGGCAAAAAAGGCTCATTCAATGAAAAAATATCGACCTTTAAGCAAAAAAACTTGTTCACAAATAATAAGTAAATATGAGCAAAGTATTTCAAAATACCCGAAAGTAAAAGACTCTAAATGTCTAGTGTCATATGTGACATACATGTTTTTACTTATCAAACCATATGTAAGGGCGACGTGCTTCTACAAAAAGTATTTCGTAACAAATAAAAAAATCAATTACATCACACTAGTATGCCTCAATCTATATGGTTCCATGGAGATATGACTTCTCATTTCTCAAACAAGCTCACATGTAGGGAGACCTCTCGGCCTTCTTCAAAACCCTCTGATTGGAGTGTAACCGTTTTCTCAAAATCTCTTAGAAATTATTCCTTATAAGTTCACCATGCAATATTTTTTGACACATTTATCAAGGAGTGCATGTGGAAAAATAGCCTTTGACAATGAGGAATAAGTTCCCAAAAACGACTCAAGTCCATGTCCGACCAGATTTGATAAATGATGAGAATAAGAGCTTAATGTCTCTATTGGTTGAGGTCCACCGCTGTCTTAGTACATAGTGATTTATCTTCTATAAAATTTTATGCAACCTCATTAGTAGCAATCAAAGGTCTAACCTCGTCATTGGGCCACATTGACTAATAGTCGCAAACATATAAAATGCATTCAAAATAGTATACCACCGTTCATATTTGATTACACAGTCACAGTTAAAACAATTCATTAAGATACACAAGTGAACTTACCTCGATGTCGAGATCTACTTACTGAGCTGCAAATTTTAGTACTAATTTATCGTACCCTATTCGACGTTGTTGTAAAGTTACCAACATGTGTGATACTATATCACCGACTGCGACATTGGTCGTCGATGCCACGACAGGAAAATGATCATCTTCTTTCAAATGCAAACTACGATGAGCAATGTTATTTTCTCTATTTTGATAAGGATAAAATCCAAATCAAATACTTAAATCATCTCGATAGAAAAAAGAGAGAAAATAAAGAAAAGTATAATAATATTATTCGGAATAAAATCTGATGTCTTTATATTTCGAGCTTAACTCTTATTTATAGGAGTTATATAAGACGTTTATTCTCTCCTTATTTATATATATTCGTATAAAATATAAATAATAAATGTTCAATAATATAACATATAATTAAATTACAAATATACTTTATTATTCGGATATTATATACGTAATATTGCCTTATCAGGAGTTCTAGTCCTTGAGTAGGAGTGTAGAGAAACTTAAGGACTATATAATGGCCGCATATAATATCCGGATAGTGTATTCTTATTGCTCTTCTTCATATTTGAGCGAGTTTGTTTTCTGTTTCTTTTTTGGTCAATTTTTATCGCTCTATCTTCATTTATATTTTATACTGAGGCATCGTTGCTCATACCGAAGAAACTATGATTGCCATGTCAACTACATTTCAAAAAATATTAGAGTTTTGGCTATATTGATTTCATAGATAAACTGTTATCAGATACGTTTCCGACTCGGTTCGTACTTAATTGTTCCCGCATCGTTAAAAACCTTTGTCGGCCAAAACCTCTATTGAGGATAAAAAATCTTTATTTTACCAAAGAAAAAGAGTGAAACTAACAATCACTAGGTTGTAAGGATGTTACTTTATTTTCTGCATGCTTCGATTTTTTTTTGGATATGGATGAGTAGCCCTCATAGTCTTTACTGAATGATGAAATGAAGCCTATATATAGTTTTACTTATTTTGTGTGATTATGTTATGTTGTAGATGTCGTGAACCTTGTGTTGGAGAATTTATTGGATGGCGTAGGTGATTTTGTGTAGATGGTAAGCATGTAGGCAACAAAATGGTGTTTGTTATTCTTGTCGCGGGGGTCGCTATATACAGATGTCTTATCATGTTTGCCGCTTCATTGCGATGTTGCCGCTTTATGGCTATCTCTGTAATCTCACATACTTTATCATTCTTTATTTACATTTATGATCGATTTTCATGAGCTATTTACCTTTCCCTTCCACGGTGATAGACATTAGAAAACACATTCACATAAAATTACTCCCTATGTCCCATTTTATTTGACGTTCAGGGAAAATATATTTGTCCCATTTTATTTGACGTTCCCAAATTCCAAGGGAGTATTAATAGCTATTAATTATAAAGGACATTTATGGAAATCAATAACATTTTCTACCATTTCAAAATTAATGATGAGTTTTCTTAATTAATGTGGAAACACCTAAAACGCCAAACATGAAGGGACAGAGTGAGTAGTATCCACACCCATCAACATGTGGAAGCATCGTGATCATCATATATTAGTTGGGAATAAACAAGTAATAGTAGAAGCTCTCCCTAGTAATAATACAAACTCTCATTTGCCAACTTGGTATTAGTAATGACCAATAACTCTTCTATTGCAAACATAAGTTTGGTCTAGGTTGCACCCATGACATAGTACATAATAGTCTCCAATTGTTCGACATTAGTTGGCAGTGTGATAGGTTGCACCCATGACATAGTCCATAATAGTGTCCAATTGTTCGACATTAGTTAGCAGTGTGATGTAGCCCAGAGTCCAAATAAAAACCTTTTTAAATTTATTTTAATTTATTCAAATATCTTATATTATTTAAATCAAATCTAATTATATTAAGATTTTATTTTAATATTTATTTTATTTTCTTATATTCTAATTTAGGGTTTTGAGCAGCTATTTTATATAGCCGCATATGCCTTAAGTTATTTAAAGTTTTTGGAATAATATATTTTTTATCTCTGAAAATTTCAATCTTTGTTACTCTTAGATTATGGCTTCATTATGTTACCCTTGAATTAGGGTTTTATGTAGCGTTGCTTCTTCTTCTATTTCCGCTCCGTCATCAGTTTGGTATCGGAGCCTCAGTTCCTGCTACGGGGCAAGCATGTTTTTAAATTCTGATTTCATCTGATTCAAGGTCTAAAAGAGAGAACAACATTTATGGTCATAAATATCTCGAAGATCATTTGGTATGAGAAGATACACTAGGCGTTTTGATGACGATTGTATTGACCAGTTACTAGAAGAGTTTAAATTGGCTACAAATCATGAGATTAAGGTAAAACTTGCTTATCGAGATATTGTCTTAAACTATGAAGAGGTTTCAAAACCAATTGTTTTGATCAACTGGGCATGGGGCGTTGTTTTCAGGCTATAAAAAGGCTTTCTAAACTAAAGTTTTTCATCAACTGGATGACTTGAACACTCGAGAAGAATTTATCTTATTTCGATAAGGTCAACAATTATAATTCTCAATGTAACAATTGAAAAAAATAAAATCAAATAATTTTGGTTGTTGATGGTGATGGTGCTATGAATTCGATGATGAATTCTTGTCAACCATGGAGGATGATGTAGCCCAGAAAGTCCAAACAAAAACATTTTTTTTTATTTTTTTTATTCAAATATCTTATATTATTCAAATCTAATTATATTATTATTTTCTTATATTTTATTTTAGAATATTTATTTTATTTTCTTGTATTCTAATTTAGGATTTTGAGAAGCTCTTATATAAAGCCTCATATGCTTTAAGTTATTTTAAGTTTTTGGAATAATATATTTTTTATCTCTGAAAATTACAGTCTTTGTTACCTTTAGATTAGGGTTTAATATATCGTTGCTTCTTCTTCTATTTTTGTCACGTCGTCACATTGGTACATTCTAGCTAACCAAAAAAATCTCATAATGTTATATGCAACGAGAGCCGCATTTTTCGAGCATATTAGTGAAGATTACTACCTCATACTTGAAGCAGCCTTTTGACGTCTCTCCTTTGATGGGACACCTAATCCCTACTAATACTTGAATATCATACTTTGAGTGAAAACTATCACGCGACAGCTTATCGCTCGCATCGTAAGTCTCGTGAACTACGTTCAATGAAAAAAAAACTCACTTATATACATTTAATTTTTCCTCCTCGCCAGTATTTCACCTCTTTAGATAACGATCGTTTGTGCTTCTTCAGGAACCATCCATAATTAAGGGGACCAATTCTCTTGTGTTATCTCTCAAACTTGATGAGTCCGGATAACTTAATCACTGCCTACCGAGATTTACTGACAAGGGCAATTCAGACATAAACTTGCCACTGAACTATCCGGGCAGGACAAAAGTAAAAAATGACTAAACACCTTCTTACTAAGCTATGTGCTAATCAGCTTAGTAAGTAAATGGGTCCTTAAACTTGACTCGGTTCCATAATTTGACCCGAAAGCCCATGAGTCTACAATTAAGGATATAAATACCCCAACTACTTTCATTAATGAGGGTAATGAACATTTAATACAACCAGGCAGCTCAAATCTCTCACTACTTCACACTAAAACATTTAATACTCTCTAAACTTTCTAAAACACTAAACAAAATTACCCTTAGTTTAAAATAAACCTCACCAAATTGGCGACCACAGTGGGAGGAGAAGGTATCTGAATCTAGCATTCAAAACCAACAAAAAGACCTGTTCGGATGGATCCGAACGAGCAAGCAATTCCACCACTTGTGGTGGAGGTGGTTGGGGAGAAAAACGAATACATCATCGAAGAACGAGATAAGTTAAGAGCTAAAATAGTAGCGTTGATGGCCATTAAAAAGCCAGAAATGGGCTTGAAGGAGAAGTCCAAGGCGTCATCCATTCACCATACCGCCAATCTAAGGGAGAATGATCCATCATCAAAGACCCATTTAAGTAAAAAAAAAAGACCCATTTCAGCTCTAAGAAGTCTCACCGGACTAAGTCGGTGGAGAGTTCAGACTCTGAATCCTCCAATAGCTCTTCGAACGAAGCTGAGCTTGAAGAGTCTTTGTCATCAAACAGTGATGAAGGGAGGTGCAGGAAGAAGCAAAAGCTACTTAAAAATTATTCAAGAAAAAAAGATAGGCATGGAAGACTAAAGAGGCATCTAGGAAAAGGGTCGTCTCACAGCCACAACCATAGTCACAAGCATGTGGACCAGCTGCTGATTGATCCTTTTGCTTTCCATGATGAGCCAGGTATTTTTGAAACACCTAATGAAGACATGATCTTTAGTTTTAGTCAGAATTGGAGATAATCGCCATTGTCTACCAGGACACTGTCCGGAAAACCTTCCTAAGAGGTTTGACAATATTAAAATGGAGAAATACGATAGAAGCAAAGACCCGGACAACCATCTGGAACAGTTTAAAAATTTTACGATGAATTTCGATGACGATGACAAACTTCTGTGTAAGGCCTTCTCCCAATCCTTTACGGAAAGTTCTCTGGAATGGTACAACAGTTTGCCACAGGTTTGTATCAGAAACTTCGACATATTTTGGGTTACCTTCTGAAGGTAGTTTGTGGGGAGTAAAGATGTGAAAGGAAATGGAGATACTATTATCCATTGTGCCCAATAGCCAAATGAGTCACTAAAAGACTATATAAGTCGGTTCATAAATACCAAGAATGGGTTAGCTGATTGCTTTGAGCAAGTAGCAATAGCTTCTTTGAGACAAAGGTTAAACCCTATGAATCTAGCTGATTCAGTAACAAGGAAAAAGGCCGTGACCTGGGGCAGTTAGCCAAATCAGGTGGGGAAGCAAATCAACGTGGATGAAAATAAGAAAACTAGGGTACACACATAGGTGAGGTCTTCCCCAGCTGCTTCAAACCAGAATCAGTATGGATACATGGCCAAAGAAACCGGACAGGGGTCCAACAGGGCCAAACAGACTCAATCCCACCCATATCCAGCTCAGAGCCAGCAGTCCAGGAATAAACAAGGACCTTGGGTCCAACCGGAGTGGTTTGCAGAGTTAAAAGATAATGTGGCAACCATTTATGACAAAACTAAAGATGAGGATCATTTCCGGATACCAGCAACACTCCAATCTCCCATGGAAAGTCGTAATACTTGTTTTTGACAGTATCATCATGATATTGGCCACAACACCAAAGACTGCATTTCTTTGAAACAAGAGGTACAAAATCACATCGAAAGAGGAAAGATGGGTGCCTATGTCAAAAAAAGAAGTGGGAACAGGCCTGACAATGCTCCTCGAACATGCCCTACGAACAACGCAGGAACATCAGCTCCAAAGGAGAAAATGGTGATCCATGAAATATTTGATGTGGACTCAGAGTATTTGGAGCCTAACCCAACTTGTAATAAGGTAAGGCTCATAACTGAACAAATCAAAACGGTGTCCACAATCATTAGTTTCTTTGAATCACTTACTATTTTTGGATGAGACACCATGACAACACCCACTCCTTCATCAAGGAAGAGGCATGTTCATAATCTAGCTACTCAGTTGGAAGGGGGCATGTCTTTATACCAGTCTCAAATTCCTTTTTTATTTATAGTCTTTGATGAGGATGATCTAAGGGACATTGTTGGGCCTCATAAGGATGTTGTGGCGATAGGAGCATCTATTGGGGGAAACAATATCAAACGAATTTTGATTGACACTGGAAGCTCAGCCAACATTCTCTTTTTAAGTTCTTATAAGTAGATGAAAAATCCTGCAGTAATTCAACGTTCGAACAGATCCATTGTGGGCTTCACAGGAAGCTTTGCAGATGTAATCAGAGAATTTGAGGAAGAGGTACTGTTGGGTAAAGGCCCTTTCAAGAAGATAGTCAGGGTGCTATTCTTTGTGGTAGACTGCCCGACATGCTACAATGCAATCTTTAAGAGGTTCGGGCTCTAGAATGCATGTTACGGCCTCAATAGTCCATCAATGTTTGAAGTATGCGGTTCAAGGACAGGTGGGAGTTGTACGGAGCATCCAAAAGATAGCAAGGGAATGTTATGCAACTGCACTTGCTCCTAAGACTTTTGGGGCAGTCCGTGCTAATGAAGATTAGCAGTTATTGGGGAATTCTGGGGGTGAGGGTGAAATTGATGACCCAGAGAGACCCCTAGTGTTTTGATACCAATTGAAGAAGTTGAAACCAATTCTCTGGCTGAAGAAAGGCCTGTTAAAATTAGCTCCAAGATGGTACCAGAGTTGAAGGTAAAGTTGTTGTCCTTTTTGGAAGATCACCGACATGATTTTGCTTGGTGTAATGCTGATATGACCGAAGTGAGTGCAAGTGTTATATCACACAAGCTGTCCATTCGGAGCGATGTTACACTTGTTGTGCAAAAACTGAGAGCTTTCTCTAAGGAGAAAGCTAATGTAATAGTCTAAGAAGTCGACCGGCTTACTCAGATGGGGCACATAAAGGAGTCTCAGTATCCTTTGTGGACTGCCAACCCAATGTTAGTTAAGAACAATAATGGGAAATGGCGTATGTGTATCGATTTTACTGACCTCAACAGATCTTGCCCAAAAGATCTCTATCCGGTCCCTCGGATAGATCAGTTGGTGGACTCCACATCTGGAAACAAGTTATTTTCTTTCATGGATGCCTTCTCTGGGTACAATCGGATACAGGTGGATCTGAAGGACCAATATCACCCTACCTTTGTTACAGATAGGGGTCTCCATTGTTACAAGGTGATGCATTTTGGATTGAAAATGGTGGGGCTATTCAGAGGTTGGTGAACAAAGCATTTGCTGGTCAAATTGGAAGAAATATAGAAGTATATATCGAGGATATGATGGTTAAAATCTTAGAAGAAGAATTGCACATAACTAATATTCAAGAAACTTTTGCTAACTTGACAAAGGTTAATTTAAAATTGAATTCAGAAAAATGTGTGTTTTGGGTGTAGTCCGGAAATTTTTTGGGTTATGTAATAAGTGAAAAGGGATACAGCCTGATCCGGACCAGCTCGATGCTCTGTTAAAAATGGACCCCCTCAAAATATTAAATAAGTACATAGGTTGACAGGAAGATTGGCTGCTCTAAATCGTTTCGTTTCAAGGTCTTCGGACAAATGTACCCCGTTCTTTCAGACCCTGAAAGGTGCTAAAGACTTCAACTGGTCTCCACAATGCAGCCAGGCTTTTGATGAAATAAAAAAGCACTTGTCTTCACCCAAAACCCTTTTTAAGCCTGTTGAAGGAGAAACACTTTATGTATACTTGGTTGTGTCAGAATGTGCTATAAGTACAGTATTGGTAAGAAAGGTGGACAATTATCCTCGTCCGATGTACTACATCAGCAAAAGTCTGATAGATGCTGATAAGAGGTACTTAAAGCTTGAAAAGCTGGCGTTAGCCTTAGTGATTGCTGCCAGAAAAATGAGGCCGTATTTTCAGTCTCATTCCATCATCGTCCGAACGTCTTTTCCATTAAAGAATGTTCTTCAAAAAACAGACATATCCAGCAGGATGACCAAGTGATCAGTGGAGTTGGGTGATTAAGACATTGATTTTTCCCCACAAACTGCTATCAAAGCTTAGTTTGTTGTTGATTTCTTGGTAGAGTTTTATTCGAACAGAAGTTCTAAACAAACTTCAGAAGAAATGACTAAAAAAGAATAGGTTGTTCAGAAATATGGTAGATCAAACATAATGGGTTGTGGGGCTGGGATTTGCTTAACCTCTCCATATGGTGATAAATTATACCAGGCTATATCCTTTGCATTCAGGGCCTCTAACAATGAATTTGAATATGAAGCAGCTATAACTGGTCTTAAGTTAGCTTTTCTATGTGGGGATAAAAGATTTAGACTGATGAGTGATTCTCAGCTTCTTATCCACCATGCTCAAGATCAGTCTGAAGCCAAAAAGGAACAGCTGATCAAATACTTATTCGTTCTTAAAGAAGTGGAAACCAACTTCAAAAATGTTTGCTATGAGCATATTCCTAGATCGGAAGATTCCCTAGCAACTATAGCATACTCTGAGTGCTACCCATAGATTCATGTACAAGAATGCCCATCCATACAATCAAATTAGAACAAGGAAGAGGAGGAGAGCTTGAGTGTACAAGTAGTTCAATCTAAAGATTGGAGATTTCCCTTACTTCAATACATCTCTGATGGAATTTTTTTTACGGAGAAAGCTATGGAAAGGAAAGTGAAACACATGACTTGTGTTTTTTTATCATAAGAGAGGTTCTTTATAAAAAGTCGTTCAGCAGACATCTCCTGCGTTGTTTGGGGGATGAAGAGTTCCAAATTGTTTTATCTGAACTACATGATGGAGAGGGATCAGCACACTGTGGCCACAGAGCTCTAACCCAGAGGGTTTTATTCGCCGGATACTATTGGACATCCATTATGGCAGATGTTAAGGAATTAGTGAAGAAATGTTACCCATGCCAAAGGTATGGTAGCAAAATTCATATCCCAGCAGTTCCTATGGAGTCTATCTTTAAGCCAGTGCCTTTTGCTCGTTGCAGACTGGATTTAGTTGGGCCTCTACCAATGGCATCCGGAGGGTGCAGGACTATTATTGTAGCCATTTATTATTTCTCAAAATGGATAGAAGCCGCTCCCCTGGTTGGAACCACTTCAAAGGCTGTTATAAAATTTATCTTGTCTAACATCTGTTGCAGATTTGGGATTCCACAAAAGATAACCACAAATAACGGGCCACAATTTGATAACAAGGATATGGAGAGTTTATCTGCCTCCAGGGGCATTCAACATTTCTTTTCTTGTCCTTTCCACCCACAAGCAAATGGCCAAGTTAAAGTGGCTAATGAGACCATTTTATCCGGTTTGAAAAATAATTTAGAAGGGACTGCTGGGAAGTGGCCAAGTTATTTGCAATAAGTGTTGTGGGAATACCGAACTACTCCTAGGGCTGCTACTCAGAAGTCTCTTTTTGCCTTGGTGTATGGGATGGTTGAAATTACTCATATAAAAGCAACCCTACCACCATATAGGGTCCACAACTATTCTGAACAAGCCAATGACATGGAAATTAAGGATCAGTTGGACTTAATAGAAGAATAAATTGTTAAAGTTCATCCTAGAACAACCCATTACCAAGGCTTGATGAGGAGCAGATTTGCTTCCAAGATCAAGAGAAGGTATTTTCAATCAGGAGATAAAGTTTTGATAAAGGTTTTCTTGCATAGTAAAGAAAAGCAGTTCGGCAAGCTGGCTCCGAATTGGGAAGGCCGTTATGAGGTCTCCGGAAAGCTTAAGCCTGGGACATATAGGCTTCAAGACAAAGATGATAGAATTTTGAAGTACCCATAGAATATTGAACACCTCAGGTTGTACCTAAAATGAAAGTTGTGTAAATATTTACTTGTTCAGTGTCAATGTAAATATTATGGGGCATACTCTTTCCTACCCTGGCGGCCCGAGGAGGTTTTAATGAGGTGTCCGGTTTTTTTAATAAGATATGATTCTTTCTTAAAACGTTCGATGGGGTTTAACTACAATTATTTTCAAATTATTTGACAGATCAGATTAATCTGGTTGAATGATGACCATTACATACATGTCATCAGAGATATTAAATACTCTCACTTGAAATACTTTTGAAATAATTGGGGCTATTTAAACATTAGTTGTTAAAATTGAAAAGAAGTATGAAACAAAGCAAAATTTAATAGATAATTCTGTCCGGGTGTAAACCGAATAACATTACTAAAATGTAAAAAATGTTTTAGTCATCCAAGGACTTTAAGTGTTGTTAAAAACTTATCCGGACTCAGACCGGATACAATTACAAAAATACCTTGGCCACCGAAGGACTTTAGTAGTTCACAAAATTAAGAAAACACAAAAGATATTTAAAAACCTCAGGGCTTATTCCCTTGGGATGTTCCTGCATCACCTCCTTTTTTGGGGCTTTTGAGTTCAGCTCTTGAACTCTCACCGGTTCCTTCCTCTTCATCGGTGGTAGATTCGATTCCACTAGAGTAGTTTATCTTATCACCATCTGTCATGGTATGGAACAGGATGTCTTCGTACTCCACGTATTTCCACAAAGGACCAAGCATCCTCTTCGGAAACTTTTCATGGAAAAGCAGCACCATGTCAGACTTCATCTCAGCATACCTTGCTTCCAAGGAATCTATCACCTCATTGGTGTATTTATTAATGATGACCTGAATTTTATGTTCCTCCTCCTTCTCTAAGTCTTCTTTATCCTTGGTTACCTTAGACACAACATCTTCTAGGGAAGTATTCTTACCGGAAAAGGTCTGGGAGCCTTTGCTCTAGAGGGAAAGACCAATTTACCATCTTTTTCTTCTATCCATTTGAGGATGACACCTAGAGGAGGGGGTGTGGTCAATTCCTTCCATGTAAGATCTTTTCGACCTGTGGTATTCCACAGATGAGATCTCACCATGTTGCCGGAGGTAAAGCAGTTGTAGAAAGTATTCCCCCAATGTTCTGCAGCCCACGCATTCAGTTTGGCACATGTAGTCTGCCCCTCCCAGATATCCGGTATACCCCTTCGGTAACACTGAAAAAGAAGTAATGAATAATTCAGGAGTGGAATATTTGTGAAGTAAAAAGAAGAACATGAAAAACAAAATTGAAGAGTTTACTTGTACTCTTCCATCTACTAGTAAGCATACTACGGTTGGTCTTGGCCTCAACCTTTCTCCCATTTTCCCATGACCCACTAATGAATAAGAATTGGGTTCTCCAATTCTTCTCCGACTCCAGCAAGTCGTCTACCACTTTGAAGTTATGTCCCATGTTGTGGTGGTAGAATAAGATATGGTGATTCTTGCATAGGCTTTCCACAACGGCAAGTTGTTCCATGGGAAGAGGGATTTTAGATATCCTCGATGCCATTATGCTGGTGAGGAGAGTGTACCAGACGTTCAAACTCAGTTGGCTAGGGCAAAGTTTTATCAAGTGGAAGTACCTGACAATTTCTAGGTCTAATGGGAACCGAAGTCCCCAGTTCAGCAGCTCTGTAAAAATGACCACCTTGTTGAGCTTACAATCCATCGGAGTCTCCGGTGTGACTGGTATCCTCACCTTTACTGATTCTAGAATCCTCCATTTTGTCCGGATCCGGCCCAATTCGGCAGTGTGGGTATAGATATAATTAATGTTCTGCATGGCCAGCAAGTATTTAACATTAACCTTTTTAAAGCAAGGCCCTACCTTGCCTTCCAAACACTCCGAGAGATCTAGATGAGCCACGCCAACTTTAACCTTGCCTTTACCCTTCCTATCAGAGGTGGTATCCCCATTTTGACCTGAGGCCTCGGTTTCAAAAGGGGCCTCTTCAGTGTTGTCTTCCATCACATCTTCCATCACTGTGGAAGGTTTATCAGTTGTTGTTGGTGGAAGGGTGTTATCTTCTGGTTCTATGGTCTGTCCAGATGAATGAGCACCAGTTGTTTCCAAAGGCCTAGTGTCCGGTTAAGGCTCAGTTCCGGAGGATTTTGCTTGAGAGGCTACTTTGGATGCCTCATATCCAGGGGGCTTGTCTTGTGGGGATCTTATACACACCTCCGATCCGGAGGGTTTATCCTTAGATATTGCTTTAGAGGCCTCTGATTTTGAGGTTTTGGATAATAAGGCGGTTGTTTGGGCTTTCACCAAACGAGTTGTCCGACGTGGAGTTGATTTTTCAAGAGATTTTTCAATATTTGAGCCCATGACCATGAAAGGGGAGGGTTTTCTAACACTCGTTACTGTCTTTTCTTTGGTAGTGGAGGGTTGGGATTCCTGAACAGAAGAGCCTGATTGAATTGGTGAAAGGCTTGGTTTGAACAACCATTTGGGTTTTGGATTTCTGGTGGAGGATGACCCTTGATCAGTTTCCTGGGGTGGTTTACCAAACGTTTTGCTTGGGGAGACCAGAAGACCAGCAGCGATACGCTTCTCTCTTTCGACTTTCCTTGCTTTCTCTAACTCAGACAGATTCAACCAGCCGCCTTTTATAAGAGTGTTTCTAGCCGTGAACATAAAACTATCCAAGAACAAGTTTGCAAGAAAGGGAGGGAAGCTCTGAAGAAGGTTTTTGAGTGATGAAGATAATAAAACAGTAAAAAATGGTTTATATATTAGTGAGAAAAGGTAACTGATACCTAGGAGGAGATGAAGAGGCTTTTGCAATGATTAAAGACGGCGCAGACGTGGGGAAAATTAAATGTATAGGTTACTTTTTAGGTTTAGTGGGAGCGCCAATCTAGGTAAAAAATGGTGGGTAGGTCGAATCATATTGTGACACGTGTCCCACGGTCCAAAGAAAGACTCTTAGAATTCTGAGGAAACTCAGTTCAGACAAATTTCAAGCTAAATGCATGAGTGGATCGGAGAAAGTCGTCACTGAATAAGCAAATTTTTTAGTCCTGCCAAATATTTTTCACAAGGCCTAAAAAAGGACTACTGATGAGTCCAGATAACTTAATCATTGCCTACTAAGATTTCCGAACAAGGGAAATTCAGACATAAACTTGCCACTGAACTATCCGGACTAGACAAAAGTAAAAAATGACTAAACACCTTCTTACTAAGCTATGTGCTAATCAGCTTAGTAAGTAAATGGGTCCTTAAACTTGACCCGGTTCCATAATTTGACTCAAAATCCCATGAGTCCATAATTAAGGATATAAATACTCAAACTGCTTTCATTAATGAGGGTAATACGCATTTAATACAACCATACAGCTCAAATCTCTCACTATTTCACACTAAAACATTTAATACTCTCTAAACTTTCCAAAACACTAGACAAAATTACCCTCAGTTCAAAATAAACCTCACCAAAACTGACATGCTTAGGCTCTACTAACTCTTCTTGACGACCTCTCAGCCTTCGTAAATTTTGACTTCTCGTGCGCGACCCGCCTCCAAGATATATTCAAAACACAAATATGAGTTGAATAAAGTTTTTCGTAAGAACTCGTCGTATACATTATGATATAAGATATAAAGGGAAAATTATATTGCAATGGAATATTTATTTTTATAAAAAATACTTTTCATCTTTACTATCAAAAAATTTCAACATAACAATTGATGGGGTCAGATTTCCTTGGGTGTGATAGTTAGCAGTTATGTCAGATTTCTTCGATGGGGAAATTTACACCCAAAATAAAAACCATATTGACTCACCTCTGTGTTACCTGATACTCACTTAGATGTGTGTTAGTTACCTTTTTATTTATGAAGCCTCATAATTTATGGTTAATGGGCGTTTGGGCTTATGGTTTTTTACTCGTATTCACAACCCGACCCAGTTGGTTTATGGATCCAAAATTAGACTATAAATACCCAAAAGAGCAATATTTAAGAAGGTTGAGACTTTACCTCTCTACGTATTCATATAGTAGCTTAATTATCTCTCTACTTTCCACCATAAATTTAATATATCACCAAAACAGTTACATACATACCCTTCAACTAAAGTTTATCCTCACCAGATTGGAAAACACAGTGGGAGCGGAAGGCAGCCGGATAACAATGTTCAGAAACTAACATACAAATATACCTTCAGAGTTCTTTGAGACATGGATCACGATATGAAAACAGGTCCTTCTCTTGAAAATGAGGAGGTTAGAGGCAAGGAGGAGCATGTGCACACGTCTCATGTGAATCATGATATTGAGGAAAAGCTTTTCATGTAGGAAGACTGTGATCAGTTACGATCAGAAATCGAGGCATTAAGAGCTTAAAGGCAGGTTGAAATGGATCTAGGGGAAATACTATGCTAACGTATCCCAAATCTGACGATCCATATAATAATCCCCATTATAATCTTAATTAAGGTTCGAATGACCAGATTTTCAAAGGCCATCAAAAATCTAAAAAAGAACACCGGGCTAAACATTATTCAAGCACCTCAGAGTCTGTTGAGAGCTCAACAACAGGACTAGAATAAAAAATTCTTTTTTTTCTTCAAGTAGTGATCATGGTCATAAGAAGAAGAAAGGACAGCTAGGTAAAACATATTCGAAAAACTATCATAGATCAAGTAAGCATGATTCCTCAGGGAAATAAAGGGACCCAAAGGGTCAAGGAAACTAGAAAAAGTATCAGGTAAAGATGAAGGGGTCATCATAGCATAGCATGGATCACTTGGTAAATGATCAGTCGGTCGTGCAATCCAAGCTTGTGATTTTTGCCACTCCTAATAAGGATCACATGGTTTTCCAAGAACATAACTTGAGGCAGTCGCCATTGTTTTTGAAAATTCTCCGTAGACATCTACCTATGCATTTTAATAGTTCAAAAATGGATAAATATGATGGGGGTAAGACCCTAATAATCATCTTGAGCAATTTAAGATTTTCATGATGAGCTTTAATGATGATGACATGTTATTATGCGTAGTTTTTTCTCAAACTTTTGAAGGCAACACCTTAAAGTTGTATAATAGATTACCATAAGGATCAATTAAGAATTTTGACATGTTTTGGATGGAATTACAAAGACAGTTTGTGGGAAATAAATAACTTAGAGGGGATGAAGATACGCTAATCCATTGCTGAAAATATCTAAATAATTCTTGACAAGACTACACCAACCATTTTGTGAACACTAAAAATGGTATGGAAAATTGTTTCGAACATGTGACAATAGCTTCCCTTTGATAAGCATTGTTAGCTGGGGAATAGGATGATTGAGGACTCGGAAAAAAGCAATGACTTGGGGTACCTTTTAAACCAGGTTAGAAATAAAATTACTGTGGATGAAACCAAAATATTGAGGTAGCATCATCAGTATAGATCTGCCCCATCAGCCTTTCTCTTACAAGTTGTATATAGTCATAATCAGGGGCAACAATCTATACCAAGAGGGAATCAGTGGGTCAAACCTGGCTATTCAATAAAATTAATTGAAAATATGGCTACCATTTACGATAGGGCCAAATATGTCGTGCAATTCTAAAGGCTTGCATATGTCCAGACTCTGGGGGAAAATCAAAACACAAGATTCTGCAGGTATCATAATGATATCAGAAATAACACTAAGGATTGTATTGCTTTAAAATAAGAAATGCAATCGTTAATTAGGAACGAAACATTAAATTACTTTTGTTAAGTCACAAATGGGGAATATGAAAATGAGTAACAAATCACAGCCAAGCACAAGTGGAACCCAGACTATATCACCTGTTTTCCAAAGGTAAAATATAGAGTCTTCCAAACATTAGGGTATAATGGTAATTATTGAGAAATTCGATGTAGGTTCGGAGTACTTGGATCCTGATCGGGATCATGGTCGAGTGAATGTGGTGGCTGAAAATACTAGAAATGTTTCAAGCTGTTTTGCTTCTTAGAATCATTAACTATTTTTAGAGAAGATACAATGACTGCACCTTCGAGTTGTTTCAAGAAAAGGCATGTGGTTAGTCTGACCACGTAATTGGAGAGAAAAATGTTTTCACATCTCTACCAAAAATATACTCCCTTCATAGTAGTTTATGAAGATTACTTAAGAAATGGTGCATGCCCACATGAGGATGTTGTGGCGATAGGGGCATCAACTGAGGGAACTGAAGTCCGATGAATCTTGATTGACACTGGTAGCTCTACTAGTATTTGTTTCTTTTTACCTATAATAGATGAAAAATCCATCTATCAAAATCGGATAGAAAGGAACCATAATAGGGTTTACAGGAAATTCCGCAGATGTTATTGGAGAATTCGAAGGGGATGCTATTATTGGAAAATGACCATTTAAGAAAATGATCAGAGTATTCTTTTTGGTGGTAAACTTTCTGACCCCTTATAATTTTATCTTTGATAGATCTTGGCTATCAATGATGTATGAAGTTTCGAGTTCACCAATGTTTAAAATACGTAGTTAAAGGTCAAGTAGGGATAGTGTGAAGCAACCAAAAAGTGGCTAGGGAATATTATGTCACTGATCTTGCTCCAAAATCCTTAAAGAATATGAAATATAAGAAATAATAACAATAACTTGAGTCATCTTCAGATCCGAGGAAAATAGATGATCTGAGGGATACTTCTAGTGTTGATATCCCAATCAAAGATATTGAAGTACATAGTTTAGAAGAAGGAAAAAGTGTTAGAATTGGAGCTAGTTTGGCATCATAATTAGAAATTGTTATATTTCTTATTTAAAAATTTGCATGTATTCACCTGGTGCAATGAAGATGTGAATGGTGTACCAGCTAGTGTTATTTTTTACAAGTTTGTTCGATCTGATACGTTCCCAATAATCCAAAGAAAAAATGCTTATTATAAAGAAAAATTTGAAGCTATTATTAAAAAGGTGGATAGATTGACCAAGACACGACGTATTTGGGAATCTCAGTATCCAATACGAAAAATAAAGTTGGTACTTGTAAGAAATAATAATAGTAAATGACGAATATGTATCGATTTCACAGATCTCAACAGAGCATGTCCCAATGATCCTTTACATGTTCCTCGAATAGATCAGTTTGTGGATTCTACTTTGGGAAATGAGTTGCTACCTTCTATGGATGCCTTTGATGGGTACAATAAAATCCAAATAGATCCAGAGGACTATGATCATTCTACATCTATCACTGATAGAGGGCTTCACTGTTACAAGGTAATGCCATTCCGCCTGAAATTTTTTGGGGCTACTTACCAATGTCTAGTGAACAAAATATTTTCCAGTCAGATTTGAAGGAATGTAGAAGTTTAGATTGATGACATGATGGTAAAAATTACAAGGGAGGAGGAGCACTTACTCGACCTCAAATAAACTTTCTATAATTTGGAAGTCATTAATCTAAAGCTGAATCTAGAAAAGTGTACATTTGGAGTACGTTCGGGAAATGTTTTAGGGCACATCATTAATAGATCCAGACTAACCCAATACAGTTAGATGCGTTGTTGACTATGGACCCTCCTCGAACTATCAAAGAAGTTCAAATGTTGACAGGAAGATTGGTAGCCTTGAATAAGTTTATTTCAAGATCATGAGATAAATGTGCATAATTTTTCTAAGTTTTGAGAAACTGTAAAGAATTCAACAGGTCCCCAAGTTGTGACAAAACTTTCCTTAAAATCAAGAAACATTTATTTTTGCCTAAAACTCTGTCCAAACCAGTCATTGGAGAAACACTCTACGTGTATCTAATATAATCGAATTATGTTGGAAGTGTGGTGTTAGTTCGGGAGAATGACAATTACCCCCGCCCACTTTACTACATTAGAAAAAGTTTATTGGATGTTGAGAAATGATACCTCGACTTAGAAAAGTTGGCCTTAGCCTTGTTTATAGTAGCGAATAAAATACGCCCTTATTTTCAAGCGCATTTATTATGGTTCGCATATTTTTTCCATTTGAAAATATATTACAAAAACCACATATATCGGGGCGAATGACCAATTAGTCTGTGGAATTGGGGGACTATGATATAGATTTTTCTCCTCGAATATCGATCTAAGCTCAAACTGTAGCAGAATTTTTGGTTGAATTTTATTCAAAGAGACCATATGAAGATTTATTTTTTTACAAGCACGAAAAATAATTGGTGGTTCAAACCGACGGAGGATCTAACATGATAGGTTTTTGCGCATGAACTTTTGATTTCCCATATGGAGATTCAGTGTACCAAGCTATACGCTTTGATTTTATGGCATCAAAAATGAAACAGAATACGAAGCAGCTATAACAGGTTTAAGGCTCACTCAAATATTTGGTGCAAAAAGAATCTGATTGTTGAGTGATTCACAACTGCTTGTACACCAAGCACAGGTGCAACCCGAAACAAGAAATGAACAGTTGCTAAAATATTTACAAGTGTTAATAGAAATTTCTACTTGTTTTAAATATGTAAAATACGAACACGTTCCAAAATAAGAAAATTTGATGGCAGACTCTTTAGCCATGTTGCATATTTCGAAGCATACCCTTGGGTTTTGGTACAATAGTTCCTTTCTATAACAATGACCCCCGAAATAGAAGTTGAAAATGAAGAAAGTTTCCAAATATCAGCCAAAATCAGTCAAGATTAGAGATATGGTATCAAAGAGTTCATTACTAAGGGAAGCTTTCTCGAAGACAAAAGCCTGGCTAAGAAGTTCAATTTTAAAGCACATGGGTTTTTAGTTGTAAAAAGGATCCTTTATAAAAGGTCTTTTAGTAAGCCTTTGTTGTGTTTCCTTAGATTCGATGAGTCCCTAGTAATTTTGTTTAAATTACATGATGAAGAAGGGTCTGCTTATTGTGGATACAAGGCTTTGATTAGAAGGGTCTTATTAGCAGGGTATAATTGGCCATCTATCATGACAAACGCTAAAGAGTTAGTTAGAAACTGTGTTTTATGTCAGAGATATGGAAATGCAATATATGTGCCAGCAGTTCCTATGGAGTCAATATCTGAAGTAGTGCTTTTTGATAGAATGTGGCTTGATTTAGTCAGACCCCTTCTGATGGCTTCAGGAAGATTTCGAACTATTATCTTGGAAACTGATTATTTTTCAAAAATAGATAAAGGTTTCACCCCTCTTTGGAAATACTTCTAAAGCGCTAATCAAATTTATCATTTCCAATACTTGTTGTATGTTTGGAATTCCTAGACGCATTATTACAACTAATGGCCCCCAGTTTGAAAATATGGATACAAGGATTTTCTACACATTAAAATGAATTCACCATTTTTTTCTTCACATTTTCATCCCCAAGCTAATGGGCCGATAAAAGTAGAAAACATTATCATTTTGGTAAGTCTCAAAAAGAATTTGGAAAAGGTGGCATGCAAGTGGCCAAATTACTTGCAAGAAGTGTTGTAGGCTTATCGAACTACTGCACATACTGCCACACAAGAATCTCAATTTTACTTGCTCTATGGGATGAATGCAATAACACCAATATAAGTTATTATTCCCTCTTTAAGGGTTCAAAATTATTTAGAAGAAGAAAATGATGATGTAATAAGAAATCAGCTAGATTTGATCCAAGAAAGGCATGTATATGAACTCTCACCATCAGAGTCCTCATCATCACTACTGTCAGAATCATCACCGGTTAAATCTTTATAGATACCAAGTTGATCTGCTATATGAATGTCAGGAGGCAATAGATTGTCTGGAACCAGTCCCTACAAATATCCCATGGCAACTGTGGGAATTTTTTTATGGAATTCCAACACCATATCTAATTTGGTTGGCGCACCCTTTTTATATAAGGAATATATCACCACATCGACATAGTCATTTATGGCATCGACAACCTCTTGGGTGTCTTGGTGTTTTTTCTCGTCTAATAGACGCTCAATGGTGGCTTTGTCCTCAATCTGTTGGTTCTTGGTTTTTCAATGAGGCAATCTCCTTAGAGCTAAATGATTTCATATTTTATAAGAAGTTTGCAACTTCTTGTGGTCGGAATTTACCTTGACCAATTCATCCCTGACCTATTTGACCTCTCCGGATAGACTATTAGCTTTGGTATTTTCCTCTTTGGTTAAAGTTTTCAAATTCTTATTTTAATCTTGAATATAAGTGATGTATTCAATTTAAGACGTAACTTGTCTCTCCGGTTCAACAATTTGCCTCACATAGGCCAGGATCGAATACCCTAACACGTCATTCTTTTTTCATAATTCAAAGGGAACTCCTTCAAACATCACATCAATTGGGGTGTTTGTGGACTCATGAAAGTCAGTTTCAAAGGCTTCAAAGTCGAAAGCCCCCATACCTTCAATTGGGTTAATATCTTCGAACTATTTCCTCTAAAAAAATAGGAAGTAGTGGAGAAGGAGAGTCTGATATTGTGACTAGTGGAGGTTTAACAGTATGGATGATTAGAGGAGAAATTTATGAACGAAGAACAATCTCCGAACGAGTCTAGGTCTTCTTTATGTTCGTATCTCTCTTAGAATTGCCTTATTTACCTCTTAAGTAAGGGAGATTTTAAGGGCACTTCACCTCATTCAACAGTGGAAGCTACAACTGCTAACAAGGTTGAGTCAATCTCATCTGGCTGCCCTTCATTTCCCACTTTGACAACAAATTGTGATGAACCTTATTTTCTCTTTTTATATTTCTTATTCAATGGCTGGGAGCTCTAATCCTGGTCGGAAGAAATAAATTTCCATTAATATTTTTTGTTCTCTTGAGAATGACTGAAGAACGAAGAGGAGTGCTAAACTGCTCCCATGTCAGCTTCCGTTCAAGATTAGTCTTCCAGAGGTAACTTCGAACAAAATTGGTTGTTGTGAAGCATTGATGGAAGCCATTGGACCACTTGGCTTAAATCTTATTGATTCAGATTTCTAAAGGTCTCCTTTACTTTGGCCAAATTATGTAGATAAGGCTTCAAAATGGTTGATACACAAAAATAGAGTTGGGCATAAATGGTAAAATGTTGCAGAAATTGATAAAAAATTAATAATAATTCTAAAGAGGCTCACTAGTGTTATTCCAATATCTGGTAAGCTACCTCGGATTACCATGAGAGGTGATTTTTTTGTCTTTCTCTCATTGGCCACTAATGAAAATGAACCGAGTTTTCTAAAATTTTGTCTGCCTCCAGCAGATAATCTACCACTTTGTAGGAATTCCCCATGTTAAAATAGTAAAATAAGGCATGGGCATTGTGAGATGGTTCCGCAACGGCAGTTAGCTGTTCCATCGACATCAAAGTCTTAGTTAGTTTTGAAGCAATGATTCATGCCAGCAACGAGATCCATGCATTTGGGCTAGTTTGGCTTGGTCACAATCTCACCAGGTTAAATTATCTCACTATCTTGGGGTCCAAGGGAAATCGAAGGCCCCAGTTGAGCATGTCAGTATAAACAACTAATTCCCTAGCACTATATTTCATCAGAGTCTCTCTGGGTTTGGGCAACATAACTTTAATTGTTTTGGGGAACCCCTAATTAACTTGAATGGCCTCCAATTCAGATTCATGAAAATAAACATAAGATATTTTATCTATGGCTAAAAGATATTTGATACTAACCCTTGTACAATTGGGCCCAACACGTCCGACTAAAGACTAGGGAAGGCAATCGGTTTTGATTATCAGAGTTTGTTTTTGCCATTTCCATTATCATTTTATGGCACCTCTAATTTTTTTTCTTCTTTATTGGAAGCAAAGTCTCCCTAGTTTGATCAGATGACCCGAGGGCGAAGTCTTTGCTAGAATCCTCCATGTTCTCCTCCATAACCTAGGGGTTAGATCCCGAAGGCTCAGTAGGCTGAGTTCCAACATTAGCTTCTTCAGGTTGAGAGGACTCACCAATTAGTGTTGCAAGATTTTCTCCTCAACTCGAATTTGGTGGAAGTTTAGCTGTAAGAGTTATAAGGTCATCTCCCCTCTTCGGACTTTGTGGTATGGGGGACTACTGGTCGTGGCTTGTTGCCTTGTTGCCTTTTTTATGTAGAGGGTTTAGTTTTGGTTTTAAATAATCTAGTTAATCTATACGAAGCATTCTCCTCGAAATCCGGTCACATGCCTTTGAAATAAAAAAAGGTTTTGACGGCTGGTGGCCCATTGAGATTGGGATGATTTTAGAGGTTTAGGAGAACAACTTGGTGAAGATTTTCTCAATATAAAATGCATATTTTTCTCTCTCTAAAAGTGCCTACAGAGTAAAAAATAAAAAAGATTTTATATAGAGACTATAAGAAATGATTGAGTGCATACTAGGGAAGTGGAAACGACAGTGGTAGCTAGGAGGTTCTAAAGAAGTGGAACCATATTTATTTTGGTTGGTTAGTTTTACCAAGGGAAAAACAAGTTCGTGGCTCCAATTAAAAGGTGCAACATGTTCTAAAAAATAACTCACTAAAATTTGTGACATTTGGATAATAATCGTCTTTGAATTATACCATCGGATGGGGTTTGGATATTTTCATCCCTTATACTCAATTGAAGAGCACTTGGAAATCAAATTGAGAAAATGAACAAGTGTAAATCAAATGCAATTAGGATTTGTGTCAGTTAGTCCTCCTAAAATACTTTTGAGAGGGTAAAAAGTGCTAGTTGAAGTGGTCTGATTTCTTTGGGTGGGATAGTTAGCAGTTGGGTCAAATTTCTTCGAGGGGGAAATTTAGACCCAAAAGAAAATCTATACTAACTCACGTATGTGTTAGCTTATACTAACTCAGCTGTGTGTTAGTTGCATTTTTATTTATGACGCTTCTTAATTAATGGTTAATGGGCTTTTGGGATTATGATTTTTGACTCGTATTCACGAGCCGACCCGTCTGGTTCACAGATCCAAAGTTAAACTATAAAGACCCAAAAGAGCAGCATTTAAGAAGGTTGAGACTTTATCTCTTTAAGTATTAATATATCAACTCAGTTATCTCTCTATCTTCCACCCTAAATTTAATATATCACCTAAATAATTACATAAATACCCTTCAACTATGTTTTATCATCACCATCAATGACTGAGGATATCCACCTTATCTAATTGGCCAAAAAAAAAACCAAAATCGTTGGTGCACGACTGCCATGTGTCCAATATACTCTCGAATTCTGTAATTCAATTTGACACTATGTTTCCTTCCTTAAGCAATACACCTTACACGTGACTCTCTTATGATTCCGAAAAATGATATATCATTTTCATACAAGAGCTCGACTCCCTCGTGAAATATGTTTACGATCTCGTGTAATTTATAATATACTTGTACGAGCATCTTTTTCGTTAATTTATGTTTACTAATACTAATCATGTTGTTTTTAATTTGAAGTACTAAAGGGGTTATCCGGTTAGGAAAATCAAACAACGAAGTCTTTTAATTCAAAAAAGTATACCATGCTTACTACATATTTTTGTACTATTTTTCTTTTGGTAAAAAAATACCAAGAGAAGTTTTGGCCCAAAAAAGTTTTTAACAAAACAGAAATAGGGATAGTAATGAAACAAACTCTATGGATTCATAAAAGTTTTGCTAGAATAAATTGGACACGTCATAGGGAGAGAGTCACATATCATAAATATCCACTCAATTAAAAGGCTCTTCAGACTGATTAACTAGATTAGAAAAGTTCAAACTCATAACAACTAAGTGTTTAGACATGCCTTTGTAAACTTTTGTATAGAAATTGGCCAAAGAAGCTTGAGTATCACACTTGATAGATACATGTGATATCCATTGTTGAATCGGTAATACAAGTTTGTTTCTTAGATTACTAGGAGATAACACACATCCCACCCCCCACCCCTCAAAAAAGGAATACCTATCTACTTGTGGAAGAATAATCTTCCATATTGAAAATATAACTCGCACCCAAATAATCATCAAGAAATGAAAGAATCTTGTATAAGTCAAACCATAATCCATGGTTCTTTTCAAATACTTTAGTACTCGGTTTAAAGATTTCCAATGATGTGAATTAGGATTGCTAGTATACCTATTAAGCTTTCTAATAAAATAGGCAATATTTGATCTAGTGCTAGTCATGGCATACATAAGACAACCAATGACTTTTGAACATTCAAATTGAGATACTGCAACACCTTTATTATGTAAGATGTTTAAGACTAAGATCTATATGTGTGCTAACCAGATAATAATATTTAAAATTAAATTTATTCAATATATTCCCAATATAATGTTATTAAGAAATTGATATACTATTGTTATTTTTATTGATCTTTATATCAAAAATCATATCAGCTTCCTCCAAGTCCTTTGTCTCAAAACTAGATGAAAATAATATTTTAATTTCGTTAACTTGATTCTGGTCGGTACCAAAAATCAACATGCCATCAACATATAGACAAATAATAACTCATTTACCATAAACATCAAATTGACTATATACACATTTATTTGTTTGCATTAAGAATAAACCTGCTTGACAACACAAAATTATCATATTTTTATGCCAATATTTTTGTGTTTGTTTCATACTATATAAATATTTTTTCAACTTACATACCTTGTTTTTAAAACCATGCATTATAAACCTTTTTTATGGTTTCATATAAATCTTCTCATCAAAATCACCATTCAAGAATGCAGTTTTACGTCTATTTGATGAATTGTCATATTGTATACCCGTGTAAGTGCTATCAATAATATAATAGTGGAAATCCTAGCAATATGAGAATATATATTAAAGAAGTTAATCTTTTTTCTTTGCCTAAAACCTTGTATAACTAATCTAGCTTTATACCTTTCAATGATTCCATCTACTTTCATTTATCTTTAAAAATTCATATATTTTCCAATGATTTGCAATCATGAGGTAAATAAGTTAATTCCCATATATTATTATGCATGATAGAATATATATTATCTTAGATAACTTCTTTCCAAATTGCAGAATCTCTTGATGTCATAGCTTCACTAAAGGTTCTTGGACAATCCTCAATAATAAAACAATATTAATATTGCTAGTCAATCTTAGCACTTGACCCATTCAACCAAATAAAGTAGAATATCATATCTAAAAACTTAACTTTTATAACTCTAGTGCTTCTCTTTGGTTCAGAAGGTTCAGGTTCATAAACAGTTCCATTTGATCAATCTTCAACTTGAACTGAGTTCATATTTGTTAAGTTTGGAATTATATATCTAGGTTTTGGTATAGATGTAAATATTTTCGGCATCAAATATTAAAATTCTTGACTTTATAACTGTGTTCACTAACACACAATCATTATATTCTAACACATAAAACCAATACGCAATGGTTACAAACCTTTACAGGACAATCCTGAGCAATATGACCAAAATAATCACAACAATATCATTTGACATCATGCATGTCCCTATTTTTATTTCTCTTTTGTGATGCATAAGCCACTTGAATAAGTGTACTAACATTAGTTTGAACTGCATAAGATTTGTGCAAGTCTGGGATGCAGGTGAACTAGTCCCTAAAGAGAATAACGTCGGGTGCAACGAATATTAAACTTACTTTGAACCTAGGTGTATGCTAAAAGTAAGTAAGAACATAGTATTGTCTAATATTATATATTGTTGGAGATTGACAACCGAAGATATGTAGTGCATGAATTGTTTCAATTTCTATGTAAGATACAGGGTTTAACTCTTTCACCCAAGTTTTTCCTTTTGGGTTAAGTGAGTCTTAGAACTGCTCTACAGCCCCAGACTCTCAGATAACTCAATGTTGGAGGCTTTTTATACCAAAGATCGTATATATTTATCTTATTCATTTTTATAGTAATTTTATTCAATAAGTAACAAACTGTTAACATAACCTCACCTCAAAATCCTTCACTCAAACCTGAATATGATAACATGTAATTATCCATTTCTCTTAAAGTCTTATTCTTTCTTTTTGTCACACCATTTTGTTATTGTGTATAAAGAGCCGTGGTCTAATGTATTATACCAGTAGACTAAAAATATATTGGATCATAATATTCACCTCATCTATTTGTACGTAGATTTGTTAATCAAATCATTTTTATATAACTTTACTTCTTTTTTATCGATTTTAAGTTTATCAAGAGCTTCATCCTTTGCATGAAATAAATAAATGTAGTAATATCTAGATGCATCATCAATAAAATTAATAATATACTTCTTATTTTCCTGACAAAAGTGTAGCATGGAAATCCCATAAATCATTATGTGCTAGTTCTAATATTTTGGAAACTTGGTTAACGTTATTGAAAGGTTTTCTGGTTATCTTAGTTAACATGCAAGTCTTATAGTTCTCATTATTTACACCAACATGAAAAGAATCATTTTCGCCATGTCTTTTATTATTTTATAATGTACATGTCCTAGTCTAGCATGCCATCTCTATTTTTATTCATATTTCTACAAGTTTTAGTAGAAACCATGCAAACAAATTCATTTTGAAATGAAACATTAACATTATTGTAAACATACCATTACATAAATATCTAAATCCCACAAATATAGAATATTTTGACAAGATGTACTTGCCACTTTCATACACTTGTTTGAAATCATAATTATTCAAGACAACATCGAATAATAGATTATTCTGAATCATGGGAACATACAATACCAGTATACATAAAATAAAGGAGCATACATATCGTTTAAGTGAATCTCAACATTCTCATAGTGAATCTCATAGTTCTTTTGCAGACTCAACATTCTAATATACAATAAAAGATCATATATATCGTTTAAAATGTGGTCGCACTGTATGTAATCATCATTATCATATATGAAACGTCTCCTTATTTTATCTATCAATTTATTCTTAATGATCTCTGGGATGGGAGTGTTCAAAACGTACACAACCTTCAGGATGGTCTACAAAAATGCATATTGTCTGTCACCTCCTGAAATCATAGCCCTTAAATTTGTCCAACTTAGCAAAATTGCTTCTCATGTTTAGAAGATTTTTTATTTGTTATTTCAATATTCATATATAGTTAATTTCAATATTTTGTTGAGAGTAGTGTTTAATTCCTCGATAAATCTTGAACTTTTATTAGAGAATAATTTCAAATTAAAATTATTATGGTGGTTCTTCAAAATTTCAATTGGATAAAATATGAAAAGATATCTTTTGTCTTTTTTTAACCATCAAGATATCTTTTTATTTCGACCAACCAATAAAACTAAATTGTTAGAAATAGTTTTATATGTCGATGAAAACGGGTGAATTTGATTTTTAAAATAAACGGCCAGAATATATTTTGTGCACTTTGCATTTTCTGACTTGTTTAATAAAATATTATGACTATATTAGTTCAGTAATCAATCTAATTACACTAAATATCTAACAAACTTTATTGGGAGACTTTATTGTACGACTTCTTATTCGATACAATTCTCATGGATTTTTTGTAGAGCTTGATCAAATGTGAAGCGAGTAACAATGTTGGCGGCTACTGCTGTCGCTTCGAGATTGGTGTTGACACCTCACGCGGGCGGCTATCAAGTCGAGAGCAACCAGCACTGAGAAACTGTAGAAGTTTGAGGATAATGGAAGGTTATGCTCTACTTTTTCTGTCTATCATGAAGCTTCTTCTGGGAACAGAGATTCGATAATAACCGTTGATACAGATATCATATACTCCCTCCATCCCATTATATTTTTCGTTTTAAGGTTATGCACGGGTATTAAGGAATGCTATAATTACTTCTCGTTTTTATAAAAAGTGAAAAAGAAACCCACCCAGTTGGTGGAAATCAATAAAAAATAATAAATCTTGCATTGGAATTCTAAAACGACAAGTATTGTGGGACAAAAACAATTTCCTAGAATGACAAATATTTTGGGACGGACGGAGTACATGTTGTGATGATGATTTCAAGAGGGATGTCATTCAATTTTCAGACTGTGAGTTACTAGTAAATAATATCTTCAATCAAGAAAAGAAATGAGCGGGTGATTGAGTGAATTTTGATTTTTTTCTAACCTTCAATCAACTGATACAAAATAAAAGTGAATAGTAACCGGGATCAGAGCTAGAATCAGAACCGAGATCAGAATAGGAACGGAAGAAACTCACATTTTTTAGAGCTTTACGTTTTCGATAAAGATAAAACGAAAAAGCAGAACGAAGGGTAGATTTGGGTTTGGGTTGGATTATTTATAATATTGGATTTGGGTTGGGTTTTATAATTATTTTGGATAGGATTTAAATTATATATGTGTAAATAATAATGGGTAAAAGTAAAATATAAATAATATTTTTTAACTATATGCACCTGAACATTCTAAATGGATACTAATACGGAAGATTAAAAGGGTCAAGCACGTCTCTCATATGGCTAACAATTCCAAGTGGATCATAATGGGTGACTTTAATGTTGTGTGCTCTCCTAATGATCGAATTGGTTGCCTTACTTATTCCTTTGAAAGTGTTGAGGAATTCAATGATATGATCAATGCTTGTAATCTGATAGATATGGGATATTGTGGATCAAAGTCCACTTTAAATAAAAGCTGTATATGGAAGAGACTTGATAGGGTTTTCACAAACCCTATCTGGTCCAATCATTTCAATATTACTAAGGTGATGCATTTGGCAAGGACTTGTCAAATCATAGTCTTTTATGCATCACCATAAGTAATAGTCGAAATCTTTTTAAGAAAAATTTTAAATTTTTGGATATGTGGACCCTTGATCCCACCCTCTTCATTTTGTTAAAAACAGATGGGAAATCAACCTGGATGGTTCTTCTATTTTCAAGTTTTGGTATAAACTAACTAGACTTAAAAACAATCTCACAAATTGGAACAAAACTTACTTTGGTAATATCTTTTGTAAAGTGCAGGAGGTTGAGGCCCAAGTAAATCACTGAGAGGAGAAACTTCAGTTGCATAATAGTCATAAAGCTAAAGTTAACCTATCCAAAGCTACAGCCACTCATCTGCTTGCCCTGAAAAAATTGAGGAGAATTTTTATAGTCAAAAATGCTATGCCTCATGGATAGCTGAGGGAGACAGAAATACTAAAATGCTTCACAACTATGTGAAAAAGAAAAGGAAAATGAATACAATCAACAACATTAATGACAATGGCTAGTGGATAACAAATGATGAGGAGATTGGACAATCTACTGCTAAATTCTTTAAGTCTTTACTCACTGAACCTCCTTACTCTAATCAAAATGAAGAACAAAAGCTAATGAACAATAGTATATTTTATTGCATTCCTAAGCTAATTACTGATACTGATAACATTACTTTGCTTGCTAGTCCTACTGAAAAGGAAATTCTTAGCATTGTCTTTAACCTTAAGTCTTTCAGTGCCTCAAGTATGGATGGATTTAATGGGTGTTTCTTCAAAATTTGTTGGAGAATTATCAAATGTGACATTTGCTCTTCCATGTCTGAGTTCATCAAAGGCAAGAGGCTGCCTAAAGGTATTTGTCTAGTTCCAAAGTCTTGTAACCCCACTCAGTGGAAAAACTTCAGACCTATAAGTCTATGCAGTTTCTTGAACAGAATCATGTCCAAAATTGTTAACAACACGCTAATTCTTATATTACCTAAAATCATCTCCAATGTCCAAGGAGCCTACGTTCCTAACTCATCTATTCATGAAAATATTCTTATTGCTAAGGAATTCATTTATGATATGAGCATAAAGAAAACTAGTAATAACATGATGATGCGAGTAGACATGACAAAAGCGTATTACAAGTTATCTCACAGTTTTATTATAAAGGTTTTTCGAAATTTTGGTTTGTCTGAAAGCTTCATATTGTTAATCAGAAATCTTATATGTAATGTGTTTACTTCTATCCTTGTTAATGGTCAGGTATTTGACTTCTTCAAAACCAGAAGAGGAATAAGGCAAGGGGACCCCTTGTCCCCAAGCCTTTTCATTCTGGCTGAAAAAGTCTTTGCAGAGGCTTACATAAGCTGTTTTTAAACAATAAAGAAATGCACTTTAAAATTAGAAGTACTCTCATAATTCCTTGCCTCCTATTTGCTGATGATATCCTGATTTTCTCTAATAGTTCAGACAAAACCATAAACATGCTTAGTAAGTTCTTAGATATCTATCAAATGGTGTCTGATTAGTTGATCAACAAAGAAAAAATGAAAGTTTTCCTTTCTTCTAAAATTAATTGTGCTAGAATTTCTGCTATCACTAACATTTCAGGTTTCAATTTGAATAAGTTACCTACAATGTATCTTGGCATTACTATGAACTCTAATAACAAGTTCAACAATTTTCTTCCTATGATAAACAAAATTTGTGAGAAATCAAAGAGTGGGAAGACAAAAAGCTCTCTTTCGGTGGAAGGATTACTCTCATCAACAATGTGTTAATGGATATACCTACCTAGTGGTGTCAAAGCTGCCTCATTCCTAAACCCATAATCAAAAAATTTAACACTATATTTAACAATTCTTATGCGGAACTAAAGTATCTGACAAAAGGTTGCACTGGTCTAACTGGGAGAAGTTTTGCAAAACTCACAAGGAATGAGTTCTAAAATTTCGAAAGATATCTGATCTTCAAACAATTTATGACTATAAGATTTGTTGGAACTTCAGAAGCAATAAAAGTTTTTGGGCAAATCTTATTAATGACATTTACTACAACCCTCTTCATCCACTTCAGGTTACATACAATAGAGCATGATCAAGTGATTGGAATAGGTTGTGCAGAATCAAAGACATTGCAGAGCCTAACATCAGATGGATTCTTGGTGAATGAAACATTGAATTCTGGCTAGAGAATTGGTATGGGTCTAATCATATCTTATTTCTTAATAATATTAGAAATAACTCTCTATACAGAGCTCAATATGTTTATGATTATTGGAAAAACAACAATTGGGACGATTACAGGTTTTGCATGTTTTTAACTCAAGATAAGATTAACCTCATTCATAAAACTTCTATCAATTTTCAAAAGAAAGACACTATAGTTTGGAATCTATCTAATTACTATAAGTTTAATACTAAGAAAACTTGGAATCATGTTAGGGCTAAGCATAACAAGTCTGATCTTTTTGGCAAGCTTTGGAATTCTGTTGTGCCTAAAAAGTTTTTGTTCTTTATTTGGAAACTAATCTTTAACTATATTCATGTTGATACTATAATACAAAAAAAACACTTTTCTTTGGTTTTCAAATGTCAATGGTGCTACAATGTTGAATCACCTATTCACCTATTTATCTCTTGTGACTTTGTGTGGAAGCTTTAGTTACATTATATCTGTTGTTCAAGGTTAAGGTTGATAGGTTCATGACCATTACATACATGCTTCGTGTTTGGTTTTGGTCTACTAACAGTTAGATTCATATTCGTACTATTGTTCCTATTATTATCATGTGGTTCATTTGGAAAGCCAAGAACAACATGAAATTCAACAAGAAGGTGTTCAGCTTGGATGCATCTATAAGGTACATCAACAACATAATTATTAGTCTTGACCAAGCTAATTGTTTGAAAGCCAAACACTGGTTTAAAGACCTTCACACAACTAAAGAGTTGGGCTGTATTGGCCATATTCATAACATGAAGAATCCTAGATACATGAAATGGCAAAAGCCAAAAGAGAATTACCTCAAGCTCAATTGTGATGCTTCCTATCATAGTTAGATTCATATTCGTACTATTGTTCCTATTATTATCATGTGGTTCATTTGGAAAGCCAAGAACAACATGAAATTCAACAAGAAGGTGTTCAGCTTGGATGCATCTATAAGGTACATCAACAACATAATTATTAGTCTTGACCAAGCTAATTGTTTGAAAGCCAAACACTGGTTTAAAGACCTTCACACAACTAAAGAGTTGGGCTGTATTGGCCATATTCATAACATGAAGAATCCTAGATACATGAAATGGCAAAAGCCAAAAGAGAATTACCTCAAGCTCAATTGTGATGCTTCCTATCACTCTAATGGAAATGCATCTGGTGGTTTCTTGCTCTGAGATCAGAATGGCTGCATTGTGAATGATGGCTCTAATCTCTACAACAAAATGTATCCTATCATGGTCGAATCCCACACACTCCTTGATGGCCTCCTTCTCTGCAACAATCTGGGCGTTAGAAAGCTTGAAATCGAAGTTGACTCCTTGTAGTTGGTCTATATGTTAGCTGATGGTAAGTACCCTATTTTTCTGTGTCAAACTCTCGCCTGTTGCGGAAATCTTATGACGCCCTTCATGAATATCTCTCACGTTTCAAGGATCCAAAACCAAGTGGTTGATTTGCTTGCGAGATGGATTTTGAAATACAAAATGAGAGCTGATTTCAGCACTTTAAATGCTCATTTTCCTTTATAGGCTAAAACTAGTCTTGAAAGCAGCAATTTAGGATACTTCACCTCTTAGATTCTTAATTTTATTGTCATTCTAACCTCTAGGCACTGAGCTTAGGCTTGACAACCACTTTTGTTGTTTTCTTTGTCTTTTTTAGGGCCTCGGGAAGAGTAGATTGAAGGATATGAGGACTGGAAAAGAAAGTCCAATGCTGTTCAAATAAATCCTTGTGTTGATAGTTGAAAGATGATGAAGATTGCTATGATGGTTCTTGCTGGACTTTCATCTCTTGAACTTTAAAGCAGGAGTTATATTTTTAAGCTTAAATTTAGGAAGGAACCTAATTCAAATATTAATACATTTTTACCAATCGTTTGGTCCAGCCTATATGTGGCTATTTTAAGTATAATAAAGAATCTTTTACCCCAAAAAGAAAGGAAAAACATTAAAATATAATCCATTTGCTGTATTTCTCGAAACATCATACACTTATTTATTATAGAAATGATGGATTAGGTCCGACGTGAAACAAATTACAAACTTAAATGGGCAAGGCTAAATAGAGACCCCATTTGGTTATAATGAGACTCTTTTATAATGAGACCTATTTTGGCTATAATGAGACCTTAAAATGACCAATTTACCTTTGATATAAAAGCTTCATTTCAGTCTAACTCTTCTATTTTCACTTCTCTAACCTAAAACCTCTCAAAATCGTCAAACCAAAAACTCATGATTTCTCAAATCCAAACTTGTTGTTTGGTAAGATACTTATAGGTATATGTTTAGTTAGGTGTTTTTTTTATGTTTTTGTATGTTTTTTTTAATTTGGTTGAGTTTTGAAGGATTTGGATTCGATGGGTAAGATTTCTGTGTCGAGCAAATTTGCGAATTCTCGGTGCCCAGATTTGGGAAAATCGCGCATCCAATGTGCGCGATTTAGCCCAAATTAGACACCTAGAATGCACGATTTAGCCTAAATTAGGCACCGAGAATGCGCGATTTAGCCATTAATTATTTTTTAATTAAATGTGAATATATAGTTATAATTTAATTATTAGTTTCTTAAACTATAATAAAAAGACTTCGAAAATAAATATATATGTTTGACTCTCTTAAACTAGATTAAAAAACTTAAAATATCACATAATAAACATGTAATATATTTATTTGACTCTCTTAAACTAGAATGAAAAGATTTATTAAATAAATATTACATAATAAAAATTGAATATATATTGACTAGCTTAAATTATAATAAAAAGATTTAGAAAATAAATATCAAATAATAAATATATAATATATTTCTTTAACTATTTTAGACTAGAATTAAAAAATTCAAAAATAAATATTGCAATAAATATGCAATATATTTCTTTAAATATTTTATAAAAAATAAAAAAAATACATAATAAATATGCATTATGTTTATTGGACTAATTTAAACTAAATATAACATAATAAATAAATAATATAAAAAAAAAAAGATAGTCCCTCTTCAATGAAAATGATAGTGATATATTCATGATCTAATAAAAACAACAAATATATTTAATTTTAATGAAAATGCTAGATATATATTTAGTCTTTAATGATTTTTTTTTAATTTTAGACTCATCCTTGTCTAAGTTCGATGCGGTTTCCACAAAAGGTATGTAATAATTATATCAAATAATATTTAATTTTAATATTTTTAACTAGGGCAAGGCTATATTGGGACCCCGTTTGGCTATAATGAGACCCCAAATTCATATATTTTTTTCCTTCAATGTGAAATATTCGTTATTCCCTTCATTTATAAGTCCAAGTTTCTAAAGAAAAACCAACTTTTCTCCACTTCTCCCTCAAGCTTTCTCTCTCTAAAATAACTAAAAACTCTAAAAAACCATGGATTTGAGTGATTGGAGTGAAGGTTTCAGCTGCAACCTTGATGATTTTGCATCGGAGGAAGAAGAGCCGTTGACGAACCATTTGCAAACCCAAAATGAGGTATTTTCCAAACTTTTGAAGTGTCTGTGCGAATATAGCGGTGCCACCGCTATAGAATGGACGAATTGCGAACCCAGTGTTCGCAATTTTGCAGGAAAGTTTTTGCAAAATCGCGAACGGCCCGTTCGTAGAAATACCAAATGGATGAACGGGTTGCTCGCGATTTTGCCAAATCTACGAACACTACCTTCGCAGCAATACCAAAAGGACGAACAACCACTACAAGATTTCGCCAAATACACGAGTGCACTGCGCGCAATTTGGCGTAATTATCGTATTGGTTGTTCGCGATTTGGTAGAAAAATCGTGTTCCGTCTTCGCGAAAATGACCTGTTTTGCAAATTAAATACTCGGTTAGATTTAAGTATGTTTTCATATAATTTCATCAATCACATATGTAGGAACCCGATCAACTGTCATGTTCGATGGCCGATTTCACGAAAGTGTTTAGTACGGACACCTGTACACCAAAGCCGATTTGATTGATTGGGTCGAGTCCGAAAGCATAAAACTAGGATTCATTTTGGTATGTAGTAAAAACGAAGACGGTAGCAAAAGCATGAAAACTCCTAGGATATATTTTAGGTGCGAGAGGCACGGGGTTTACAAACCTAACCTTAAACCGGGGTATGTTAAGAAGCGCCGAGAATGTTCATCGAAAAAATGCGGGTGTTCGTTCTATTTAAGGGGGAGTCCGGTCTTAGAGCTACCGGGTTATTGGAAAGTGGTTGTACTAAACGAGAAACACAACCACGAACCATTTTTGCACTTGGATGGTCATTCACGGGCCGCTAGACTAAAAGTCGAAGAACAATTGTTCGTTCGTAGTCAAACGGAAGTGGGTTCTCGACCGAGAGAGATATATCGTGGTTTGAAGATTAAAGACCCGCAAAATGTATCAAACATGCGCACGATATACAACATGCGGCAAAAACATGATTTGGTTGATAAAGCGGGCAAGACCCAAATGCAATACTTGTATTCTAAGTTAAAAGAACACGAGTACTATGTTTGGGAGCGAAGTTGTGAAGCAATGGACGAGATCCTCGAGTTGTTTTTTGCACACCCTAAAAGCATTGATTTCATGCGCACTTTTCCTCAAGTTGTTATAATGGATAGCACGTACAAGACTGCAAGTTATAAGATTCCTTTACTTGAAATAGTTGGCCAAACTTCGACGAAGAAGACATTTTGTGTTGCTTTTGTTTTTTTTAAGCTCCGAAAAACAAGAGAACTACACTTGGGGATTGAGCGTTCTAAAGAAGGTGTTCACGAACAACAAGTGCGCATTACCTAACATTATCGCCACCGATAGGTAGTTGGTTTTAATGAATGCTATCGATGATATGTTTCCGGACGCAACTCATATGCCATGCAATTGGCATATTGGTAAGAACGTCACCTCTTACGCTAAAAAAGTTTTACCGAATTCGGACATGGCCGAAGAGTTCGACAAATATTACCAAAGGGTAGCCTATTCGGCCACGCTCGAATATTATAACAAAAACCTTGGCGATATGCACCACACGTATGCATTTTGTCCATTGGTTATCGAGTACGTTATGAAGCAATGGATTGACGAATATGGACACAAATTTCTCAATATTCACACAAACAAATTTAAACATTTTGGCAACCAAACTAGCAATCGGTGAGTTATATTTCCATCTACACACAATATTTTTTAATATCAAGTGTTAGAAATATAATTTATTTTATCTCATGTTATAGGGCGGAGAGTGCTCACTCTAGCCTCAAGCGGGCAATTGGTAGTAGTCTATGCACGTTCGAGCAATTTTGGAAACATGTTCATGCATTTCTAACCGCTCAACACTCTAACATTTTCGAGTCATTCGAGCGTAGTAGGTATCGTCTAAGAAACTCAACTAGGGGGCCTAACAAAACCATCTACAAGGATGTCAAAGGTGAGCTTTCATGTAAAGATATAGAATTAATAGAGACAAATCTCACAACGGCCTTGAAAATATGGTTCACTCCCGGAATGTGTGGGTGTGTTATTAGGACAACTCATAATTTACCATGTGCATGCGAATTAGCTTTGATTTATAAAGAAGGAAGGCCGGTTAGAAAAGATGAGTGTGATGTCTATTGGAGTACGTTAAGGATCAAACCTAATGAGGAGTTTGATACCGAAGACGAGCTCACTAGAAAACTCTCCTTAATAGATAGTACCATCCGCGGTTACGGGCAACACATCCAAGATCACGTTATAAATAGGATGATGCAAATCCTAGATCCCGCTAGAAGTCATATTTTAGAACCTAAGGAGCTGGTTGTTACTAAGGGTAGGAAAAAAGCCGGCTGGGACAAATCAACTCAACGGGACCCTAGCGAGTGGGAATACGATGGTAGTCTAGGCGCTAGCACTCTCGGCATGATTGGTAGCACGGCCGCCTCGGTAGGTAATAGAATATTTCTAGCGCCAAAAGCCAAGGCGAAAGAAAAAGCGAAAACCAAGGCTCAACCGAAGAAAGATAAAGTGCCTCGATCGAAAAAAATCATCAAAGGGCCAAGATTGGTTTCCTAACTATTTGCATGACTACATTTCTAGCGTCGAAGACATCTCTCCCGACGGTAATTGCGGATTCTGGGCCGTTGCTTTAACGGTGTACGGTAAATTCGATTCATGGGACCAAGTTAGACGGGATTTGATCTGCGAATTGCAAAATGAACGCGAGCTATGGGAGAGAGTGTTTGATGGTTCACAAGGTGTAGATAACCTAGTGAGAAGGTTGAACATTTTTTAATTGTATGGTGTCGGTACTAGGCATTGGATGACGTTACCCGATTTAGGCTTAGTGATAGCCACTAGATACCAATGTATCGTATACCACATTTCACTCCACCAATCGTACACTTATCTACCTCTACGCGGTGTGCCTCCTCGATCGCGTCCTAACCTAGAAGTTGGTATAGGTTTTGTGCACGGTAACCATTTCGTGAAAGTAAGTATACAAATGAAAGTTTCAATTTTATATATTATTTTTGTGACCAAATATTTATCTTGCTTTTATTTGTGTAGGTTGTGTTGAATGGACCACTTCCGGAAATTTATCCTACTTGGTTTCCGTTTCGCACGGAAGATGCCGTCACCGGTTGGGCAATAACGCTCGACAAGAGATTGAACAAACATAACCAAATCAAGCCCGCCCAACCATCGGCACGAAGAGCCACCACGTGTCTTCGATTTGGGTGAAGACAAATAATTTGTTTATGCATTACTTGTTTTTATCCCGTTGTGTTTACGAATACTTTTTTTTACTTTCACCTCGGTTTGTAATCGGTACTCCTACGTTTTATTTATTTTGAAAATTCCATTTCATAACATTATTGTAAAAACAAGTTGCACAAAAAAATTAAATTGCAAGTTCCCCAAAAAATTACAATTTTATCCAAAAAAGTGGGAAATAATTGAAACAAATCGGCACAATGGCGAAATTGCGAATAGGGAATGTTTGATTTTGGCCAAATTGCGAATTCCGAGCATTATGATTTGGCAAAATCGCGAACGGGCTGTACGCGATTTTGCCAAAACACAGCTTCATGCATTCGCGAAACGGGCGAATTACAGCGTCCTGTGTTCGCAAAGCCCTCTGTAAATTTAGTATTTTCACCTTTTTGTGACTTTCCCGACTCCAAAACTGTTTTTTTTACCAACATTATACATTAGTCATTTGGCCCGAATGGTCCGAATTTTGTGGAAAAAAAACTCAAAAAAGTTGAAAAAACTACTCCAAAATAGCCTAAAATGGTCACAATTTTGACATTTTCACGTTTATTTACTTTTTTAGTCTGAAACGTTTTTTTAAACCATCATTATTAGTTGTGATTTGAAGTATCATATATGAACTGAAACATGCAAATATATAATATAGGTCCGAAGTAGCAAAAAATGGTCACAGAACTGACATTTTCGCGTTTATTTACATCTTGAGTCCGAAAATTTTTATTTTTTTAACCATCGTTATAAGTTAGTCATTTTCAAAGTAATAATTCGGAATTTCTGGGAAAGAATAATAATTTAAAAACATCCTAAAAACTAGTTAAAAGTAGGATAACGTTGTCAGACATGTAAGGATAACGTAATCTGAATATGCGACTAATGTGGTGACACATAATATATACAAAAATACACACATATCGAAGATAATTATTACAACCCACGTGGTTTAAATCAGGGTCTCATTATAACTAAGGACAACACTGCATTCGAAAGGGTATGAATTTCATTATAATGAGAGCCTGTCCAAATATTAAACGCCCACCAAAATTGACTCGCCCCCTATAAAATAGGACATAAATTCTAGAAAAATACGACAGCTGGGCAACCTATAGCACTCACAAAAATATAAAACTCGTTAACGTTTACATATGGAGTTTACGGCGGACGAAGACTACCACATGCTTCGAGCTGTGAAGATTGCACGCCAGATACTGGGGGAAGATACCAGCGATCAGTTTTTCGAGCGTGTCCTATGTACGATGTATATAAACTACGGTCGTTTAGGCACAAGAGGTATCGTTTTGCGTACTCGTGAGTAGATCAAACGCAGATACAATTCTTGTCATCCCTAAATAAGCAAGAAGCAGCAGCCGTTTGGAACTTGAGCTTGATAGACTACATCATAAGGGATATGGTAGCATTTCTAGAGGACAAAATTATTGCAAGGGGTGGAGTGGATGATGTTGAATACAAACTTAGATACGACTAAGCCTTCCACTTATGCAATTTTACGTTGTTATTTTATTAGCGGTTGTTATTTGAAGTTGTCATTTTTCTTATGTATTGTTGTTTGAAGTTGTGATTTTCGTATTACTGGTTGTTAATTTAAGTTGTGATTTTCAATATTAGTTGTTGTGTTAAGTTGTTATTGTTATTATTAGTTGTTGCCTTAAGTTGTGGGTACCAAATAATGTCTGCAAAACAAGGTAATGAAAACTTTAACAAGTTATAGCATTAACTTAAACATACAGACAATACAGAACCTAGAAGATGCAAACAATTAAAAACATAGCATAATGCTCAATCGTCGAAGTCATATCCCAAGTTGTCGTCAGACTCAATCCCCTCTTCCCTCTCAGTAATCATATTCTCAAGATACGCTACCATATCCTTAGTGATGTAGTCTACCACTGTCATGTTCCATACGAGAGCTGCTTCTTGCTTAATTTTAAATGGTAGAAACAACAAACGATCCATTGGTTTGCAAATGATGTACCTCTCCTTGATTTGGTCACAGTTATGCACAAAAAAACCTTCAGTTCCTAAACGGCCGTAGTTGTAGTACATATTACACAAGACCAGCTCGAAAAACGCATCGCTACTATTTTTCCCCAACTCTCGGAGGGCAAGTTTTACTGCCTGGAGCAAATGGTAATCTTCATTAGGGGTAAACTCCATTGGTTAAACTGTTTATGTTTGAGGAGTGCTTAGCGTCTATTTATAGGCTCGTGGTTGTTTGGGCGGGAACTGCATTAAGCGCTGGTGTTTTTTGCGGCAATTTTTGTATGTGTCTCGGTATAGCGAAAAACCTGGTAATAGAAGTTGTACTATAATGAGACCCCCACTAATATTGCACTGCAACATTATAGTACTTTTGTAAATATTAGGTGTCGCATACTCATTCGTCAACTTGGATTACGTTATCCTTATCTTACAAGTGTCCATGGACTGAGTTGGAAAGTACTGGGAGGCTTTGAGTATGGAAACATATGGATGGAATGAAGTGAAGGTTTCCCGCTTAAAAGAGATTTACGCGGGAACAAAAACAACATTTCCCGCTAACAATTTTCGAGCTGAACCACCCACTTCGAGTCTATAAATACTATAATCTGACTACAAAACTAAAAATTTAAGTTATAACAATGGGTGATTCAGGCTGGAACGTGCATGAAGATGCAAGCCTCCTAAATGCATTTGACTTCGTGAGAGGTATGATGCAAGAGGAGATTCCTGGTTTCATCGATGCAGTTTTGTGCAGAATGTTCTTCAACCACGGTAGGGAGGCATCCTGTCCAGGATGAATGATGCACCGACCACGCAGACTCGAAGAAGTGTTCGATAGGTTAGCTTATCTTAAAACAATTACTATACAGATTGAGTCGCTAGCTTACGAAGTCCGAAGCAAAGTCTGAAATGTATTCAACATGGAATTGCAAAGTACAATTACGCAAGAGATGGTGTTACATGCGATACAGTCGCAGGAGCAAGAAATAGCCGACGCACTAGCCAGCGCCGTTGAAACGTATTCAACTCCCGAAGGAAGTAGTGATGCAGATGAATATTCGTTCGAGAAACGCTTTGAGTATGGAATGAACTATCCGACTCCATAGAACTAAGTGTGCAATGCTAACTGAGGGTTAGCTTATCTACCGTTTGCTTTAATTTATTTGCTTATGTATTTCTAATTATGCAATGCTTTTGATTAAAGTGTAATTTATTTGCTTATGTATTTCTAATTATGCAATGCTTTCTAATTATGCGAGAAGTTTAGGTGTTATTGTTTTAAGTGTTATTGTTTTTAAGACACACATCCAAACAAAAGAAACTCCATAAAATCATATCAGCGAAAGCAACAACTTAAGTAAAACAAAAGGTAAACATCCAAACAAAAGCAATAACTGAAGCAACAAAACCAATTCCATACAACCATATCAACGAAAGCAACAACTAAAGTAAAAAAAGGTAGTACCAAACAATCGTTCTAGTAGTCATATAATACAAATGCAGTCAATCGGCATGGCGATACTCGTGCACCAAAAGAGAACACTCGTGTATCTCCCGACGCATGTCCTCCATACTCATCTCGTCCGCTCTAGAATCAACATCAGTCACACGATCGGAAAGGTGATACAGTTGTGCCTTATATGTCATCGCACTCGAGGTCTCTGGAACATGTGAAGCAGATGGACCGAGAACACTAGGGTCAAGCAGAATGTACCATAGGTGGTCACGGATCCATACATCGTACAAAGAGGTCGTGCCATGACCGCCTATAACATATGTGTCACCACGAATCCTCTCGTTAATAACGTGTGACTGCCAGCCTATCCATGTGGCCTCATCCCACAAAAAGCGCATGTTGACACGCCTCCTCCTATCTGCTGGTAAAACAGCCCGCAACGTCGGTGGTATGTCCTGAACGTGCCCTAGCTGTCGAGCCACCCGAAGTGGATAGTACGCCTCAACTATGTCGAACGCCTTCGGCGTGTGGTCAATCCAAGCCACAAACTGGAAAGGGAAATGATCACGATGCATGCCGTAAGGCATGAACCAAACCTGTAATATGTTAGTTAATAATCTTTAAAAAACTATAAGTAATAATAAATTAACGATATGGAAACAAATGTAACAAATCATCGTAACTCACATTGTTCTCCGTCAACGAAACCAGTATCTGTCGGATGTTGATACGTGTCTCATCATCCGCATGAAACGGTGTCAGTACATATCGGCACATAGTCGGCATATAACACTCGTACATAGTGTTGAGCGTAGTCAAATATGGGGGAAGTGATCGTATATCCACGTCTCCAACAAGGAAATAAAACCTGCAATCCCTAAAGTCGAGTGCAGCGACGACTTTCCTAGATGGTGGTACAGCTGAGCTAGTATATGTTGGCCCCAGTTATATCTAATGGACGTCCTATAATGCTCTACAAAGTGCAGGTAATCTAACGATATATTGTTCCTCGTCTTGTTCACCAAAATACAACAACCCAGCATGTGCAGCAGATAACCCCTAGTGACACACTCTACAGTACTATCAGACATGGTATCATCCTGAAAGTAGGGTTGCATGTACTGCTCACGTAAAAACTGTAAACGAACAGATCTAGCATTACCCCTCCTGTTATGCCCTAACTCATGCCTAAGTGCGTCCTGAGGTATACCTAATGCACTAGAATACCATGCTAAACGCTGTCCATCACTAGGAAATGTCTGAACAATAAAATCATCACCTGTCATCGGGAAACCAGTAATAACGTGGGCGTCGTCTAACGTCACCGTCATCTCACCGAAACTAAAGTGAAAGTTGTTGGTCTCCGAATGCCACCTCTCAAGAAAAGCATCTACAAGGTGTACGTTGGTACTCCAACGCTCCAACACATCGGTGAGGGGACCGAAGCAAGACATCCTAACATGCTGTCTCACCCTGTTCTGCCCAGCAAGATCCCATGCACGGTGGGTACCGTACATAGAGTAGCACCGCGACGGCCGACGAGCCTACATATAACATCAATAACTTAGAAATAATACAAAAGAACATATGTTGTACTTTAAAAAAATCATTACTTACCTCTCCTCCAAAGACGATGTATGCCTCGTGCTGTGCGTAGTCTGGATATAGAGCAGGCACATACGGATTCACCTTCCGAAATTGCTGATTTAGCGTCCCAAACGCATGGGATATAATAGGGACCGGAGTCGAAGAGCTAGGCCTACGCCTTACGGACCGTGACCGTGACAGAACCTCCTCCTGCTCGCCATCATCGCTCGAGCTTGAATGTCGAATAGGTGTATGCTGTGTGCGAGGTATGCTGAAATACAACAAATAAAATCGTTAATAAATTTGGGAAAAAAAACTTCATAATTTGACAAAACAACCAAAAATGGTTATTCTCTGATTTTGTGAAATTGCGAACGCTGAGGTTGCAATTTCACCATTCCTGGAATTGCTAAATCGCGAACAAGCAACTCGCGATTTTGCACGGGTTGCGAGGTGCTTGTTCGCGATTTTGTAATTCTAGCAGCCCCAAACCCTAGATCTGAAAATCGAATCCAAACCTCACAAACACAACCCAAATTCAACAACTATGGTACAAAAACGTTCATAATGCATCGACTAACACGAATCTACAACTATTTTTCCAAAAAAAACAACATATACATGAAAATCGGACTTTTTAGGCAGAACCCTAAACTCTAAATATCACTAAAAATACTAAAGTAAATTGCTTAAAAATTACATGAATAGGTAAAGGATTCGTACCTCAAGGTGTTTGTAATGTCGGATTTGAGAAATCTTTCCTTTTCTGGGATTTTGAGAGCTTTTGCTAGAGAGAAGAGAGAAGAAGAGAGAAAAGAGGTTTTGGGGCTGAAAATACAGCTTTTATATCAGGGGTAAATTGGTCTTTTTTGGGGTCTCATTATAGCCAAATGGGGTCTCATTATAGAAGGGTCTCATTATAGCCAAACGGGGTCTCGATTTAGCCTTGCCCTTATATAAACTATCGATTAAATGTCAAAATCAGGAACACGGAGTTCGTGATTTGGACTAAATCCCGTAGTTTGTCCAAATCATGAACTCTTTGTTCGCGATTTTAACAAAAAAAACATGCAATTTTGCAAATTCCAGGTTCACAGTTCGTCACTTTGTAGCGTAATGAGTTCGAGAATCGCACTGAAATATCAAAAATATTTCAGCTTGGGTTTCGAGATGGTCCGTTAAAAGCTCCTTCGACGAACCAATTTCATCGATATTATAGCTAAAATCATCATTCAGTCGTTAAAATAAAAATATATCGATCATCTTACATAAAAAAAAATATTGGATTTGGGATCTCATTATAACCAAATAGGATCCCAATATAGTCTAGCCCATATAGATCCGACATGTTTTTTACCCTAATATTGAGAAACCCCATAACCAAACAAGGCATATAATAGCACAGGCTAGGTGGATTCAATAGGACCGGGTCGGGTTGACAATAGCTCCGTAATGGGTTGTTCTTAACCCACAAAGTGGATATCAAGTATCCTTCCGTCCTAAGAATTCCATTGATAATTTTTGAGTAATCAAACAGCAACCTAACTGTCAATCGGATCAGTTAACTTTATTTTTGCATCGTTACTTTCTTCAGTTCTAAATGAATCTCGCTCACTGACTCGCTACTTCCACTCGAAAACGAGACGATGGATAGAGAATCCTCGGAGGACGACGAGGATCACCACCGTTTAATTCGTCAAAACGAGTCCGCTAACGGCCGCAACCACCAAAACCAGGCACCCAACACCACCACTATCCCTAGATCTACCTTCCACGTGGAAGACATTGAGTCTCAAATACGACGCACTTTCAAGCTTCATAAAGGTTTCCTCTTCGCTATTTTCGTCACCGTCTTCATCCTCGCTGTTTTCCTCTACAGAGACCTCCCTCACTCGAAGCTCGATTCTGTATCCAATCGGGTCCAGGAATCGGAGCTCCGTGCTCTGTATCTCTTGAGACAGCAACAGTTGTCTCTCCTTTCGTTATGGAATCGTACTTTCGTTGATCAATCACTGAATTACACTTCTGTTAATTCTTCCAGTTTCGATTCGTCTACATTATTTGAGAATTTCAAATCCGCTGTTCTAAAGCAGGTTTCGTTGAACAAGGAGATCCAGCAAGTGCTCTTGTCCCCGCATCGGACAGGAAACTGGTCGGAAAATGATTATCCGATGGGATCCAACGACTTCGATCAGTGTAAGAAAGTGGATCAGAAATTCTCAGAGAGGAAAACTATAGAATGGAATCCGAGGCCTGACAAGTTTCTTTTTGCGATTTGCTTGTCAGGCCAAATGAGTAATCACTTGATTTGTCTAGAGAAGCATATGTTCTTCGCAGCTCAATTAGGTCGTCTTTTAGTGATACCTAGCCACAAGTTCGATTACCAGTATGACCAAGTGCTAGACATTGAGCATATTAATAATTGTGTGGGCAAGAAAGTGGTTGTTTCCTTTGATGAGTTTATGGGAAAAAAGAACAATCATGCTCATATTGACAGGTTTATTTGTTATGTTTCGTTGCCGCAGCCATGTTACGTTGATGAAGATCACTTGAAAAAGTTGAAAGGGTTAGGGCTTTCGGTAGCAGAGAAGCTTGAGGTGCCTTGGGTTGAGAATATCAAGACACCTACCAAAAGGACTGTTGAAGATGTTGCTGCCAAGTTCAAGTCTGATGATGATGTGATTGCAATAGGGGACGTGTTCTATGCAGATGTGGAGCAAGGGTGGGTGATGCAGCCAGGTGGCCCAATTGCTCACAAATGCAAGACTTTAATAGAACCCAGTAGGCTCATTCTGCTCACCGCACAGCGGTTTGTTCAGACCTTCTTGGGGAAGAACTTCATTGCTCTGCATTTCCGGAGACATGGATTCTTGAAGTTCTGGTAAGCTGTGAAGTTACTCTTATACTTTTATTTGACTTATTAAATTTATTCACTTATACTTACCAAGATAAATAGTTATTAGTTCGAGGGACGATTGTGTATATATGCTGTGCCTAGCCGAAATCTCACCTATTTTTACTCCTGGTTGGAAAGCCTCAAAACATTGTGCTATGCTATGCTAGGCTCGTGATTTAATTAGCATCCCAAAACAACTTCTTTATTTATCATATTAGCTGAATAGAGTATTGCTCTTCAAGCAAAACTTATAATTTTGTTCCTAAAGTATTGAATCCATTGATTGTGAGTTGATGCGGTTTAGTGATCGGTAGTGGGGAAATTTGTAGTGTTATATTCTGTAAAATTCGTTGTCTAGTGTAGCAGGCATTACCTTTGCTATTCTCTGTCTGGTGTAGCAGATATTAACATGTTTATGTTTCCAAATATATAATAAATCTCATGTCAAGTCACTAGCCTTTTTAGAAGCTTCTTCTCATTAAACCCTGGGTTTGTGTGATGTAATCGATGGTTTACCGTTCGTACTTGAGTTAGTAGATGCTGCTTCATGTTTCATGTTCGAGTGGTTATTTCATATTTAACTCAGTCACTGCATTTATAAAGCCTTCGGTCACTATACCTTCTAATTCCAATTAAAGTATGTTTCTTCTGTAACCAGCAAAGAAATATAAATTAAAATTGTAAACATTTCTGTATTGCAATGAGGAAGTTTGACACTGAGATTTCTAATAGTAGAATTCTTGCTTATTTTGTCAGCAATGCCAAAAAGCCAAGTTGCTTTTATCCCGTTCCTCAAGCGGCAGACTGCATCACTCGGCTAGTTGAAAAGGCGAATTCACCAGTTATTTATCTATCAACAGATGCTGCTGAAAGTGAAACCGATTTGCTTCAATCTCTTATAGTGTTGAATGGGAAGACAGTGCCACTCGTAAAACGACCAGTTCGTGATTCAGCTGAGAAGTGGGATGCTTTATTGTACAGGCATCACCTTGAGGGTGACTCTCAGGTGTGTTCTTGATAGTTCTTTTTAATATATATTTATGTTTTTTTTTTAACAGAAATTCATATTGGCTTCAAAGAAATGATTGTTGCTGAGAACAATATTCACCTCCACCAGTTGCTCTCCTACACTGTGATTGCAAAATATTATATAGTCAGTTGATTGATCCGGTGCCCAAAAGATAGAACTGTAAAATATCCTACATGAATTTATACTCTAAGTTGCATTAACTATCTTGTCTCCTATCAAATTTACCAGAAACTGCATGAACTCAAGCTTGCTTCTTAAAACCTGTGTACTTACTTGCGTCTATTCAATTATATCATCTTAAAGGTGGAAGCTATGCTGGATAAGACAATATGTGCATTGTCTAGTGTGTTTATTGGTGCATCTGGATCGACTTTCACAGAGGACATTCTTCGGCTTAGAAAAGATTGGGGAACTGCTACAATGTGTGATGAGTATCTATGCCAGGGTGAAGAACCAAACTTCATAGCAGAAGATGAATAATGGGTACTGATGTAATTGCTTTATCACTATTTTCAGGTATGGCTTGCGCTGGTGCCTAAATGCATCATCACTTGTTCGATTGTAAGCTGCTGAAGAGGGTTTGTTTACTGATCTCCCAAATTTATTTGTGTATGGTAGTGTATTAAAATAGATTTTGCAATTTTTTTTCTTTTTGGCTTGAGAATTTTGCTCTCCTTCCGATATATGTTATATCCTTGTTCATCAGTAGATTAGACTGTATTAGGTATCGGCCATTGGCGCAAGTATATGTTCAACACTCTCTTGATAATGGAAGCAAGTTATACTCTGTCGTGTGCAGACAGTGTTATGTTCAACACTCTCTTGATAATGGAAGAAAGTTATACTCTCTCGTGTGCAGACAGTGTTATTGAATTATTGCCGGGCCGCATATAACAACAGCTAGAAAGTTAAAGTTGTGGACATAAGTCCTCAAGAATTCGTTGCCCCTTTTCACTTACTTCCTTCATTACAAACTGTAAGTACTTTTGTAACTAAGCAGCTACTGAAAAGAATCCTGTCACTAAAATGTCCAATTCTGTGCTCTTATTTACATCAATTTTGCCTATTCTCTTCCCCAGATGCAAGAAAAACATTTATGAACTCTTTCCACACACAAGAAAGTGTATAAAAGTGAAATAAGACATTTGCTGACATTTGTTTTGCTCTAAGAAACGAAATGGTTAAAAAAAAACTTTTGTTATGGTAAAAAACTATGCACGGCGGTATTATTAAACATGGCTAGTAAATTGTAGCCCATAAGCCAATCAACTTAGTTGACATTAATCGTCAGAGAAAAATTAGTAGTATATAATAAGAATTCTTTATCTTTGTTATTTAGCATTTTAAACCTTTCTCTTTACTTTTGTAACACATTTTAATTTTGGGCGAAGCTATTCCCCCGTAACATTTTTTATTTCCTCCTAATTTTAAACCTAAAAAATATTCCTGACTTGTTTTTACTTTTTTGCCCTCATTTTGTCTTTTAATTTATAGTTATGTGCTATTAACTATTATCAAACACTAATATCAATAAATACAAGATTAAGAAAGAGGAGAAGAGAGAGAAGGAGTGCGCTCCGCTCTCCAAGAATTGCAAGACCATTCTCTCTCGTTTTATCTCTCACTCGATCAATAATTGTCAGTAGAAGATCCAGACTTGATCTTCATTACCATCAACTTAAAAAATCTCAAAATTCTAGAATTAGGTGAGGAGATTATCATTATCTGAATAATCTAAGCTGAAGAAAATCTTTTTCTCATTAAAAGCGAACCTCTTCTCCTCTCATAAACGAAGGATCACAAATACCTCAATCACTCGATTTTGGGGTACAAGAAAACATCTTCTAAGGCTTTAATCAAAAAGAGATTTTTTCGTTTTGGTGTATAAAGTTCAAGAAGCAATCATAGTCTGATTCAACAACGATTTGGAAAGAAACTAAGATCAAAGATAAGGTATTTGGGGGTTTCCCCAAATCGGGAAACCTTAATTTTTTGCGATAGAATACATAGATTCTCGAATAAACAATCAGCATGCAATCAAGATTCAAACAAAGAACTTGTCACCAGCAAAGTACAAGAGGTCGACACCAGATTTGGAGGATTTTCCTCTTCTCAGGACAACTCTACCTACATGAGGAAAGAGTGAAGATATTATGCACCTGGTAGATAATCCAACATTCGAAAACACAACGAATGTTCAACAATCAGTTCAACAAGAATACATTTTACCTTGGAAGATGTTTGCAGATGTGATTGGAGGAGTCAGCTAAGTCTACTCTTTCAACCTTTTCTAAATCACCCTGATTGCAACATTCTCCTTCGGGAGACCTGCATTAGATGAGTTTAGGTCACATCTTGCATTATTTAGGTTCTGTAGTGATTATAGTGTCTATCTTTGGGACTACAAACATTTTTTTATATAGAATTTGATAACTTGGAAGATGTTAAAACCTTATGGAAACGTAATGTTAGGTCTATACGCAAATTAACATACATAATTTTAAATGGACTCCCCAGTTTAAGCCCAAAATGGAGTCACCTCTGACTCCAGTATGGATTTTCATGCATAAAATACCTGAATTCCTTTATAAGAGTGACTTTGTTACCCATATTGCTAAAGCAATACGATTGCATTTAGCGACATGGGTACCACATAAGAGCATCCCCAACAGACTAGGTAAATAGGACTCTATATCAAATTTAGCGATTATGTATCAATTTTTAATTTCCAACAAATACGGTAGAAGACTAGTTATATTTACTTGCTTAATTTTAGGTAGATAAAATTAGAGTGAGAGTTACCCACTCTCTATTATTATTCCTTGTTTTTCTCTTCCACCAACAAAATTAAAATCTACCTTAATTATAAAGAGACTATTGGATTATTTCATAATCTAAAATTATAAACGATAAAAATCCTAGGTATATTTATCAAATTTTTATAGTAGCTGTTGGGGATGCTCTAAAAGTCGTGCAAGCTTTAACATGTGTAAAGCTTGAACAATTGTGGATATCTCTAAAACTCTTCCAAACAAGGTTTGGATCAGTTTTGGAGAAAAATCAGGTCTTTGGCAGGATATCACCTATGGTGATAGACCTGCGTTTTGTAAAAACTATAAGCACCTAGGCCATTCACCTACAACATGTAAAAATGAACATAATGAAAAGCCATATTTCCCCCCTAGCCATCATTTTGGTTCATGTTAAGACTAAAAAACTCTGGATAAAAAAAATTAAATGAGTGATTGTTGACTCCAATCAACAATCACTCTCAACAAATCCTAAAGAAAAACAAAAAGAGAAAAACTTGAATTCAAATGAGTTAATGCTAGCTAAAACAGGAACTGAAACTATTAACAACTCAGAACTGCAATCTAATGAAATCAGCAATATCTTCACAAAATCAGACTAGTATAATGAAAAATTACAATCATCAAATATAAAAGACAAAATCTTAATGTTAAATCAGGAAACTGAACCTCATAACCCAACTGATAGAGAGGTGATTGAAGCTATTCAATCCATCTTTCTAGGAAAATCTTTTAATATACTCAATGATGAATCAAACTCTGAAAATGAAGCTAACCATTCTCAGTCCTTAATCACCATTAGTCTCCCCACATCTCCTTTAAAACAAACAATAGATAAGACCAAAAAAGAGACCAAAAAACATATCAAACCCAAACTTAAAAGTCTCAAAAATAATTTTATACGCAAACACATTACCATCAAAGGATCTAACAGATCCTCAAATCAAAAAATCAAAATGACTTTATCTATACTCAACTGGAATGCAAGAGGAGTAGGGAACATTGGAACATTAAGAAGAATTAAAACATTAGTGAAAAATCATAAAACTGATATCATAGCCATTCAAGAACCTATGATATCAGAACAAAACATAAATAAAGTTGCTGAAAAATTAGGATTTGAATCAAAAATTGCTAACAATAACAACAAGATATGGTTATTTTGGAAAAAAACTACAAAATTCAAATTCTGGAAAACAATGAGCAATACATCCATGCAATGATTAACCATAACTTTTCTGATAAAGAGGTTCTAGTTACCATTGTATATGCAAAATGCATAAGATCCCACAGATTGCCTCTTTGGTATAACTTAAGAAGAATTTCAAACACTGATAAACCATGGATAATATTTGGAGACTTTAATGGTATAACAAAATCTTCTCAACAATTGGCTTGCTCATCCATCTGCCTTAGAGGGATGGATGATTTTAACAATATGATACTGGACTGTCACCTTGAAGATCCTGGTTATACAGGATCAAATTACACATGGTATAATAATAATAATAAATTGAAAAGACTCGATAGAGTCTTACATAATGAAAAATGGAGTGAAAACTTTGAAATTACTAGGGTGAGGCATTTGGCCAGAACTGGCTCAGTTCACTCACCCCAGCTAATATATATATCAACTTTAAATTTTATAACTAAAACTCCATTTAAATTCCAAAATATGTGGTTAGATCACCCTAATTTCATGCTGACAGTAAACAATAGTTGGAAAGAAAACATGAATAGAAATCTCATTCATGTTTTCTGGTCAAAACTCAGAAGACTTAAACACACATTAAAAGAATGGAAAAAACTCTCATTTGGCAATATTTTTGATAATATTTCCAAAGATGAGGAAGATGTTAAGTTAGCAGAAGAAAAATTGGAAGAACAAATAAATGATGAAAACAAATTGGCACTGCTAAAAAAGCTAGACAACTTCACATTACATTACTTGCTAGAGAAGAAACATATTGGCAACAAAAAAGCTCTGTTTTTTGGATTAAAGAAGGTGATAGAAACACTAAAGCATTACAAAATTTTGTTAACAAAAAGAAGAAAAGAAACATAATACATGGGATAAATAATAACAATGAATGGGTTAAAGATAAAAAATTAATAGGAGAATCTGTTGTTCACCACTTTGAAAACATATTAAACTGTCAAAATAATCTTAATATTGACTATAGCCCTATCAATAATATTATCCCTAAATACTTACTCATAATGATAACAAAATGTTGTTAAAAGATCCATCTATGGAAGAAATACACAACTAAATCATCAATCTAAATGCACAAAGTGTTTCTGGAGTTGATGGATTCAACTCCAGATTCTTTAAAGAATGTTGGATTATAATAAATCGGGACTTATTTGAGTCTGTAATAGCATATTTCAATAATATTTCATACCCCAAAGGAATTTTATCTACTGTAATATGCCTAATACCTAAAGTTAGTTAACCTAAATATTGGTCAGAATTCAGACCCATTAGTCTTTGTACATTATTCAATAGAATATTGTCAAAGATTATAAATACTAGACTTGCTAAAATTCTGCCACTAATCATATCAGAAGAACAAGGAGCATTTATTGAAAATAAAAAAATAGAGGAGAACATTATAATTACACATGAATTAGTTCATGATTTATACAAAAAACTAGGGGTGACAACTTAATAATAAATTTAGATATGGAAAAATATTTCGATAAACTAGGTTTCAATACTTATACGATGTATTAGAAGCTTTTGGTTTTAATCTAAAGTTTATTAACCTAATGAAATCTTGTATTGAAAGTGTTTAATACTCTATAATTGTAAATGGGTGCCCTTTTGGATTCTTTAATGCCAACAATGGTATTAGGTAGGGTGATCCTTTATCACCCAGTCTGTTTATCATTGATGAGGAACTTCTAATACGTGGAATTAAAATTTTATACAACAGATACCCTTCAATGAGATTTAACTCTAGAGCCTCAATAACAATATCAAGCTTAGCATTCACAGATGATGTAATAATCTTTATTAATGGATATAAAAATGTTGTCAGAAAACTTAGTAACTCCCTTAATACATATCAAAATCTATCTGGACAGCAAATTAACAAATAAAAAACCACCTTCATTTCAAATCTACAAATGAACAGAACTAGGAAATCTAAATTAGAAAACATTTTAGGATTCGTGTTCAGCACTCTACCTTTTTAGTACTTAGGGATCACCATACATAAATCAAAATCCTCACCAAATTTTTCACCTCTTATTGATAAGATAAGAAACAAAAAAAATGAATGGAACATAAAGACATGTCTTTATCCTTTGGTGGGAGGCTGATTCTAATCAAATCAGTCCTCCTATCTTATCCAATTTATTATATGCATAATACTGAAATACCTAAAAACATTATTCATAGAATCTATACCATGTTAAATAAATTTTTATGGGGACAAAATAAACTTTCAAAGCCTATTATATAGTTAGAATGGAAAAGAATATGCAAACCATATGATGAAAATGGTCTTGGAATTAGAAAACTCCAAGACATTCAAACTGCCTTCACATTCAAACTATGGTTTACACTAAGGGAAAACTAGTCTTCATGGGCAAAATTAATGAAATCATTATATTACTCAAATCTACATCCTTTATAGTCAAACCAAAGGCTACGGATTCAAAAATTTGGAAAATAATACACAAACTAAAAGAGTATGCAGAAAACTATGTTTTCTAGCAACCTGGCAAAGGAAATGTCGATTTTGGCTTGACAAATGGAGCCACTCTCAACCATTAATAACACTTAACCCAGACAATAGGAATACGTGGTATAGACAAACAAAGGCTTCAGAATTCTGGAACAATAATGAATGGAACATCCCTAAACTAAAGGATCACATTTCAGAAACAGATATTAATAGGATTATAAAGATACCCCTAAACTTTAACCATGATGTACTATTCTATGGAAAGTATCACCAACATGTATATTTTCTCTAAAATATACATGGAATGATCTTAGAATTAAAGATTCACAATCTGTAATTCTAAATAAAATCTGGAATAATTTAACTCCAACTAAGTGTTCTTTTATATTATGGAAATCAATGAACAATTTAACGACAATAGACCCTGTAATGCAGAAAAAAGGTTTTACTTTAGTTTCCAAGTGTCAACACTGCTCAAATGATGAAAGCATGAACCACATTTTTGTCTCCTGCCATGTTGCTTGGAGCCTTTGGCTACATTTTGCACTGTTATTTAGAATAAGGATTAGTCAGTACATGACTCTCAAGCCTGTTATAAACATTTGGCTTCTATCTTCATCTAAGAAAACTCGTGTTAAATACATAATTCCTGCAATTATACTATGGGTCATGTGGAAAGCTAGGAATAAACATGATGGAATCAAGGCTAATCATCAAAATTTGATACAGTATGTTTTGCGTATTATATCCACCATAGATGCTTTTAAAGTATTGAAACTTAAACACTGGATAAGGGATACTAAAATAGCAAATGACTTAAACTGTTTTAATCACTTATCTTCTAAAAAACATTGCTTATACATTAAATGGAATCACCCTTCATTAAACATAATCAAGTTAAATATGATGTCTCCTGTCTAATTAATGGTGAGGCTAACAGTGGTTTTATACTTAGAAATAGTAAAGGTGAAGTATTATATGCTAGAGGCACATTATTAGGCAAACATATACCATTAACAGCTGAAGCTAGAGCACTATTAGATAGTTTTTTATACTGTAAACAAAACAAGTTCATTAATGTTGATATTGAAGTTGATTCACTTATACTTTTTAAAATTTTAGGTAAAGGACAAACCCCATGGTACCTAAATCATTTACTAAACTTTTGTAGAAAGTTAATTGCATCCACAATGATTATTAGGCATATTTATAGGGAGCGGAATGAAGCTTCTAATTAGGTAGCTAAGCATACAATTAACACTCAATCATATTGTTCTTTCAACCCTATAAATTTACCTCCTAGTCTGAGTGCTATAGTTTTACTTGAAAGCCTTAGTGTTGGCTACATAAGAGACAACACTAATTAAAAACTAACCAAAAGGCAGGCAACACCTGACGAAAACACTCTTAATTTTACAGGTATTTCCCTTCACATGTGATCAGATGATAGACATTGTAACAGGAGTTAAATTTCACTTAATACAAAACAATGAAGTCTATTTTCCTCAAGCAAACAAAAGATGGGAGCTGTTAAAGGACTTGAAGATCTTCAACTTATAGGCAATGAAGTCGCTCTCCACAAAGGGTCAGAAGATATGATCATATTAAGGAATCAAAGGCCAATCAACAAAATAAATTGAAGCAAGTATTGGGTATTGATACTCACAAATGTAACAAGACTTCTAAAAAATTTCAACAAAAGAAGAAAAGCTAAGTTACAGAAAATGGGATCAATCTGATTTCATAAAATTGTTCATAATCATGTAACTTTCTTTACAATACCAACTTTTGTAATTCAATTTTAATCAATAAAAAATTTAATTCTTGATAAAAAATACAAGATTAAACCCAATTGAATCCAACATATATGTTTTACCTTATAAAATTAAACCTTAAAAATCAAAACACCCTAAACTTGATAAAGATTATCTATGGAGGAGGAGGACACTCAAATCAAAGATTTAACACCGGAGAACATCACACAATCAACCAACAAGGTAATTTAATCTTGTTTTTAAGTTGTATAACTTGAAAATCTGCCTTAGCAAAAACCCTTCCATAGTATATCTTGATTTCTGCAGTTTTTAACGACGAACTCCTGATTCCAAGGTGGTATCTCGGAATCAGTTGTTTTTAAAAGAACACATAATTCCTAGATACCACCTCAAAATCAAGTGTTCTGTGAAAAAACAACTGATTCCTCACTACCACATCGGAATCATGTGTTCTTTGAAAAAACAACTGATTCTTAGCTACCACCTTGGAATCAAGTGTTCGTCGTTAAAAACTGCAGAAATTGAGATGGAGTGGTCGGTGTTTGGTGGAATTGGGTGGGAAAATGATAGAGAAGTTAATAAAACCTTTGAATCTGTGGGTATTTGCTCAAGAACTAAAGAAAATGTTATTTTGGTGAAAGAATGGTTAATCTTGATATTTTATTTATGGAGGAAATATCAAGATGGGGCTTGTTTGGATTTATGGAGGAAATAAGAAATGTTACGGGGGGAAATAGTTTCACCTTGTTATGGAGGAAATTCGAACATGATATTTTATTTTAATTCATTTTTTAATCGAATAGTGTTCGCATTGTACCTTGTGTGAGCTGTCAGTGTATCTTGTGTGAATTGCGGATGCATTTTTGTGTCATTGTTGGTTGTTAGTAGCATTTCAAATATATGGTTTCATTAGATCATGTTGGTACATTTCTTGTGTCATTGTTAATTGTTCAAATATATGAGTTCATTAATTTCATTGTCGTTGTTGGTTATTAATAGCATTCCAAATATATGAGTTCATTATATCCATTATCTAGATAGTTTTATTTATTCATTATAAATAGACTACTACTAGGATAACATAAAGTAGACACTAAAATCTGTAACCATTTTCTCTTATAGTGAAAAACTGTTTTTCAGTGACTCTGGTTAACGTAGACATTTATCTAACCACGTTAAAATTTTCTTTTCTTTTCTTTTATGTTTTTTTTATTTTATTCTATGTTTGAGCCATTTGTGAAGTATTACATTTGTTTCCTAACAAATTGGTACTAGAGCTTTGCGTTGTGGAATCAGGTTTTGCAATTAAGGTTTACAATGACGTTTATATTAACAAAATAAAAAATCTAAAGATTTGATGAGGATACAACTTTGCATTGTGGAAAATTAGGTTAAAAAATTGTATTGCAAAGGTTGTGGAAGGCCGTGGAGAATAAGTTATCACCAACGATGAAAGAAAAAGAGCAACAAAATCTTAAAAAAAGACTATGTTGGATTCTAATGAGTGTAAATGATAACGTTCTTCGCGAGATTAGTAGTGAGAAGACTGTTTCTTGCGCATGGAAAAAATTGAGAGAACCTCACCCAGAGAAATCAGTCGTGAACCGGTTATACTTGAAGAAAAGTTTGTACGATTATCAATTGAACGAAGGTATATCCATAACTGAACACATAGATGATTTTGAATCAATTATTATGGATTTAGAAAATATTAATATCATCATTGAGATGAAGATTAAGCTTTGTTTGTATTGATATTGTTACCAACTTCATATGAGAATTTCGTGGATACCATAATTTCTGGTAAAGATGAGTTATCGTTGGCGGATGTCAAAGGGGGGCTGAAATCAAAAGAGTTGAAACGGTTGCAGCCAGACAAACAGGCGGAAGAGAAAGGTCTTATTTTATAGAAATATCTAGCAACAAGGTGAGTTCTTGAAAGAAGAATAATTATAGGTCGAAATCAAGAGCCATGAATTCAAACTGTTATGAATGAGGTGAGCATGATCTTATGAAAGATAAGGAATGGAAATTAAAAGGAAAATGTTCCAAACTTAGCATAAAGTGCGAACAATTCTAATGATAGTAAAAATAGTGGTACAGAAATGTGTTGTCTGTGAGTTCATATTGTAGGAAAAAATTTGAGTACTCGATACTGGTGCTAAATATCACATGTGTCAGTTCAAGCAAGCGTTTGATACTTACAAGCCAATGCAGAGCATTGTTTATTTGGAGAGCAATCATTTATTGCATGTTGGTGGGATACCTAGCACGAGTTTCAGAATATTTGATGGTGTTTTCAGAATTGTGACGTGTTGGCATTTTACACGGTTGAAATATATATATATATATACATATATATATATATATATTGGCACGATCTCAAGTTTACAAGTATCGTCATACAATATTGTAATCAAAGCGACAAAGGGCTCAATGGTAAGTATTAAAGGAAGTTTGTAGAAGGGGCTTTACATTCTGCTGGAAATTGTTGGTGTGGGAAATGTTGTAGTAACATCATCAGGGAGTAACAACTAAAGTCAACAGGATTAAAATCAGTTGAAGCATTATCGTCTCGGTCACATTAGTGAAATATTATTAGTTTTTTGGGAAATAAAAATATTTGTTAAAAGGGTATAAAGTAGAATCATTAGAATTTCGTTACATTGTGTGTTTGGTAAACAAATTAAACTGAAATTCAGCAATTCATTTGTAAGAAAAATTAAAAGGACATTGGATTATATTCACTCAGATCTTTGTTAAATGGAATTCCACCAAAGTGTGAAGCCATATGCTACATGAGTTTGATCCATGATTATTCAAAGATGATGTGAATTTATTTTTTAAAAACTAAAGATGAGGCATATTCAACATTTGTTAAATGGAAGACATGAAGAAAGATCAAACATCGTAGGACATATAATGGGTTAGAACTTTACAATCGTGAGTTCAATAAGTTATGTGAAGCTGAGAGAATAATGTGTCATTGCACTTGCACTTGTTCTATGATACCACAACAGAATGGGGGGTAGCAGAGTAAAATTGACATAATACTTTATGATAATGCACAAAGCATGCTCTCACATTCTGGTGTGGAAAATGATTTTGGGGTTGAAGTTATCAATATATCATGTTACTTGGTGAATTGGTCTTCATCGACAGCTATTGAATATGAAACTCATTTTGAAATTTGGTATAGATCGTCGGTTTAGTATGAACAGTTGAGGGTGTTTGGTTGTCGTCCGTACACTCATGTAAGAGATGGTAAACTTTAGCCAAAGTAAATAGGTGCATATTTCTAGGATATGTTTATCTCTCTAAAGTCGTGCGTACACTTATGGTTTATCTCTCTAAAGTCTTTGTATTTTCTCATTAGTAAGGACGTGACTTTTAATGAGTCTGATTTGTTAAACGGTCAGAACAAAGTAGGGGAAATGGTCGAATCATGACCGATTGTGAGTAAACATGTGGAACTTGAAGTAGGATCGACTTCTAGTAGGTTCAATAATTCGAATAGTTAAAGTGGATCCAAGGTCAAGAGGTGAAATGTTTACATTGGATGATTATGAGGATGATGCGCTCTGATAAGGAAGAATAAAAAACAAGGAGAAAAGTGTGAAGAAGAAACATGACTGGAGAAAATAGCAAAGAAAAAGTATGATAGGAGGAAAATGCAGAGAGAAAACTGTGTAAGGACTGAATTGTATAAGCTATCTAAAGAAATAGCCAGAATATGAGGAAAATAAAATATAGGGACTAAAGATGTAATTAATAAGATATAGGGACTAAAGATGTAATTAATAAGATATAGGGACTAAATATGTAATTAACAGAAGTTAAAGCGTGTGGGGTCCGCAGTTGTACTATAAAAGGACCACACACTTCACAAATCCCGAGATGAATAATATGATACTTTCTCTCTCTACTTAACTTAATAACTCTCACATTCTCTCTCTAAAATTGACACTAAGAGATTTCTGTATCCCCAAATTGTCACTAAGTAATCCTCGTATAGCATAATCACCCCTGGACTTTCCTGAAACTCATCACGCTCGACTTGAATAATAACCTTATAGGATAACATACGGAAGATAAAGAAGAGAGACTATACCACAAAAGGTATGTGAATCTAGTTGCATAAATTCTGTTAATTAGGAAGAAGTTGAGATGCAGAAACCTAGTATCTAAACTAAAGTTATAACAAGCTCAGAAGCAGGTCAGTGGATTGATGCCGTGAGGGAAAATATTGAATTTTTTCATAAAAATCATACATGGAATCTTGTTTACTTTCCTAAAGAACATAAGGTAGTGGGCTACAAATGTGTATTTAATAAGGTAATTCAAAGGTTGAGGTACCTCGATTCAAGGCAAGAGTGGTCGCTAAGGGTTTTACTCAAATGGAAGAAATCGACTTCAATGAAGTGTTTTCTCTAGTGTTGAAACATAGTTTGATTCGAGTTTTGTTAACCATGGTAGCTTTGCAAGATTTAGAACTTGAGAAGTTGGATGTGAAGACTGCGTTTCTACATGGTGAATTGGAAGAACGAATATACATGAGACAATCAAAGGGATTTATCAAACCTGATATGGAGGATAAGATTTGTTTGCTGAAAAAGTTATTGTATGGTTTGAAAGAGTCACTTAGGAAATGATACAAACGTTTCGATACATTCATGGTGCCAACAGGGTTCACGAGAAGTCCATATGATAGTTATGTGTATCATCAAAATATGCCAAATGATTCTTATTTTTACTCGTTCTTATATATGGATGATATGTTCATTATTGGTTGTAGTATGTCACACATTGTGTAGATAAAGAATAAGTTTAGTAGGGAGTTTGAGATGAAAGATCTAGGTATGAAAAAAAGATTTGGATGGATATTACCAAGAACATAATTTTAGGATCAGTACACCTATCTCAAGAAGCTACATTGAGAAAGTGCTACAATGATTTAACATGTTTGATGCTAAAACAGTAAACATTTTGTTTGCTACTCATTTCGAGTTTGCTGCAGTAGGATTGGCCAATGACGATGTTGAGTTGGAACAAATTTCAAAGGTTCCATATTGAAGCACAATTGTTAGTATCATGTATACTATGATATGCACACGTCCTGATATTTTACGTGTAGTTAGTGTAGTTAACAGGTAAAATGGATGTCTTGGAAAGAACACTTATAGGTAGTGACATTGATACTTTGGTATCTTAAAAGTAATGTGAATGTTGGATTGATGTTCAATAATACCTATGTTGTTGGATCATTGAATGATATGGGATGATCAGTGATTTCTTTTGTTGATTCTAATTCGCAAAAAAAATATGGATAAAAGAAGATCATTGACATATTATGTATTTGCTCTAGCTAGGAGTGCAATTAGTTATAAGGAACAGCTGCAAAATATTTTAGCTTTGTCTACAATATAGACAGAGTACGCGGCGGTAATAAAAACAGTTAAGGAGGAAAATATCGTTGCAAACGTCATACACCTTACACAGAACCAGATGTACGACGAGCGTACAAATCACATAGATTCCAGGCACCATTTTATCCATGATATTATATCAAAGCTAATTGTTGATGTGAAGAAAGTGTCTACAGATGTAAATCTAACATGTATGATGAACAAGTGAGTATCAATTCAAAAGTTTTGGGAATTCCTAAACTGGATAGGTGGGCCTTTGTTACTTATATAAATATATTCGATCTTGAGCTATATATAACGGGTCGTAACATCGTTCTCAAGAATACTTGTTAGTAAATCATTGAATACGGTGTTGTAAATCTATTGTACCACTAAAATATCAATTTTAGTCTGTTGAGCGTGACATTTATCATCGTTATTAGGTTTCCATGGCTTCGTCAATATAATTTAGGACTTTGTACGCCTTGGTGCGAAGTTGAAACAATTTGATCCAAAATGAACATGTTACATATATTCCATCGTGTCTTCTAATATTTTACAACATATATGCAACTATATTCATAACATGAAGTAAGTTCACCTTCGAATTCGAAGGTGATTTATTTAAATTTGTTTGAATTTGTTTAATTGATTTGTTTAAATTTATTTAATTTATTTGCTTCTTTGATTTATTTAAATTGTTCAATTGATTTGTTTAAATTTGTTTCACTGATTGTTTTGGATGTGTTTAATTCATTTTTTTAATTTATTTGCTTGATTTTCGTGAATATATTTGTTTGATTTTCTTCATTAGTTTGAATTAATTAAATTTATTTGCTTAATATAATTCACTCCTATGTGTGTAACCATAGATTTTTTTGAGTGTAATAGTTATACTATAAAAAAATGGGCTTATCAACTTCTCGATTCCACTAAAAAATAAATCAACAATCAAGCTCTCCAATTCTTTCAACTTAGAAACCGAAATTTTTTATTTTATATTTTTATCAACTTATCCATGATTTTTGAAGAAGGTATTTATAGTTGAATTCTTTTTGTCTATCATAGCTTTGGCATACGTTGAATTTAATTTTTGGATTCTCCCTAAAAATATTTTTTTTAGCTCGGAAGACTTTAATTAATTTTAAAAATAAATTTTAATTGAATAAACTAAAAAAAAAACCTACAAAAATATTATACATGAAACCAGCAATAATAATTTAAGGGGAAGAACATATAGTTAGGAAGCTCATTTAATAATCAATGATTACATTTAATTAACGAAATACAAAATTACAACAGTTTGGATATAAAGTTTTAATATAAATTTTATAATATTAAATATTTATAATTCAGTTTTTAAAAAAAACAAAATATATTTTTATTTTTATTTTGAATTAAAATTGTCATAAGTAACTATTTGTTGGTTTTATTATTCTAGTTGGATAATATAAAATACACTGATTTTTTTTGTCAAAAAAGAAAATGTTTCTTCAATGACAAATAAAATATGATCATTACCAAATAGTTTTGGTATTTGGAAATTATTGAAATCTTGAATAGTAAAAAATTTAGTACTAAAAGGAAGAAAAATCATTTGATAATGTAGTGGTGCGATTTACATTGACTGTGGTTTCTCGCGTTGGTATTGTTCATATATTTTAGTTTGTAATATACAATAAGAATAATTTTATCTTAGTTGATATAATAATAACACAAGGTTAACCAATAAGAAACACAACAATGATGTTTTTTTACGAATATACAAGTTTATATTGTGATTTTTATTAATTTGAGTTTTCTTTAAACATGGTCCCGATCGAAATCGGGATCGAACTTTTTTTTTAGCAAAAAAAAACTGAATTACTAAATTGAAATGTTTTACAATTACAAGGCCTTCTTAATAAAGATTAAAAAGAAGGAGGACGGAGGACGAAATTGAAAATCTAAAGCTAGAAGCCCTAATTCCCAAAACAATAGCCATAACTACACAGAGCCCCATTGTAACTCTGCTACACATTCCTTCAAACGAAACTCAGAAAGAAAGCTGCAAAATCCAGCTTAATCAAAAGAAACTCAAACCTCCCAACATCGAAAACATGCAGACCGATCGAATCTTGAGAAGAAAGCCCCAATTTTGAAGCCACACCAACAAGGACGCCTAAATCAGATCTAACCAGGGTCAATGTAACCCACACCAAGACTCTCCAAGGTGATAATTGCCAGTAGTGGAGTATGAACATCGATGTTAGTGAAATGCTTATTAGAGCGCTCGAGAAACACCCACTTCGCAATCCAATCTGCAGCGGCATTTTGGGTTCGAGTGATGTGACGAAGATTCATGGACGAATGAATCAATCTACGGCAAATGGAGGCAATATGGCTGCTCATGTCATTGCCATTGGCAATGATGTTGATAAGAGTAAGACAATCCGACTCTATATCAACATCCTGCCAGCCATTGACCTTGCACAGAATCAGAGCCTCAAGTAAAGCTTTGCTCTCAGCTTAAAGAGGACCCAGCTTACCAAAAGTGAAGCCAGATCCAGGAATAATGTTGCCATGGTTATTTCTAACAATCAGACCACCAGAAGCTTCTCCAACGAAACTGCTCGCTCCATCTACATTGATTTTAAGTCTCCCAGCAACCGGTGGCAGCCATTTCAGGTACTTTGCTTTTACCTTACCTACAGTTAGGCATCCAAGTGCAGCACCTGCATCAATAACACCAGTCCAGTGCTTAGCCTTAAGCATATTCTTAGAGTCAATGCCTAAAATTACCTTTTTAACTCTATTAACAGCCCCAGTGAAATTATCATAGGGTTTATTAAACTTGCAATGATTTCTGTTAACCCAGATAGCCCAGAAAATGATCTGAGAGACTATGTGAGTAATATGAAAGCTGCACTTAGAGGACCAGAACCAGCATTGCATCATATGACTAAGGGACATAAATCGTCTCACTGGAATTCTGAAAAGAATTCCAAAATAGTTCCATAATGACCAGGCAAAACTGCAACTGATGAAGAGATGATTTTTATCTTCACAGTTGCAGCAGAACTGACATTTAGAGACCATTACAAAGTGTCTTTTAGAGAGAATGTTGTTAATAGGTGCAAATTTTTTTAACAATTTCCAACTTAAAAACGAAAATTTGGTAGGAATGAAATGATGTCAAATCTTCTTAAAATGGAGAGCTTAGGATGAGTAATTCTGATGTGATCCCAAGTAGCCTTTGTGTTAAAGTTTTTGTCCTTTGAGAGCTTCCACTCGATTTTATCTTCTTGATCGTGAATGATTTTAACACTACTAATGTGTTTTAATTGTTCATGAGAAAGAAAGGTAAGAAGAGTGGAAGTATCCCAATTGCCCTCTCTCCAAAAAGAGTTAACTTTAACAGGGAGGAACCAACTGTTAAAAGCATGATCATTAGAAATAGGAGGCATGTCATGCCAAGAATCCCTCCAAAAATCAATGTTCCCATTGCCAAGTCTCCAATTGACACTTTGGTCAGCCTGACCCTTAACAGAACAAAGCCATTTCCAAATGATTGAGTCAGTAGTTTTACAATTAGCATTTAAAGGATGAGTGTTGCTACAATAAGTTTTATGAATGAGATCAGCCCAAAGGGATTTTCTTTTTCTGAAAAGGAACCAAAGTTTAAAAGAGAAGGTGAGTTGTATATCAGACAATAGTTTGACATTCAACCCACCTTCATCAAAGGTCTTACAAAGGCTACTTCATGTAGACCAGTGTATAGCATTTTCATTATATTTTGACCTCCAAAGAAACTTATTGAATCAATGCTCAATTCTATTAATAATGCTTTTGGGGATCAGACTATTCTGCATCCAAAAGTAAATGATAGGATAGAGGACATTCTTTATAAGGGACAGCCTGCCCCCAAAAGAAATATTCTTCATATCCCAATCATAGATTTTATTGTGAATTTTAGCAAGAAGAGGTAAATAATGCTTCCCTTTGTTATTTGCAGCAATTGTGATGCCCAAATAGGTGAAAGGAGCTTGCTCTATATTGAAACCAGTTGCTGTTTTGATCCTGGCAGAATTAGCTCGAGAGCAACTAGATGAGGTAATAAGCTTTGTCTTATCTTTATTAATCAGCTGGCCAGACTCATTCTGGTACTTGTCAAGCAGGTGACCAAGACAGTCAATGGAGGAGGGAGAGCTATTGGAGAAGATGATGATATCATCTGCAAACGTTAAACCAGGTAAGATCAAACCTGATTTTAAATAGTATTTAATGCTATTGTTATTATTATATAGGTTACAAAGCCCTCTTAACAGAGCCTCCTCAGCAAGAATGAAAAGGCAAGGAGACAAAGGGTCTCCTTGTCTTAAACCAATCTTTTGAGGGAAATAACCAATGCTATCACCATTAATCAGGATAGAGACCATGACATTAGATATCAGCTTATTAATAAGGACTAGAACATCATCAGAGAAGCCAAAACATTTAAGAGTATTAATGACAAAGGCATGAGACATCCTGTCAAATGCCTTTGTCATGTCTAACTGTAAAATAATATTTCCTTTAGAAGGCATTCTCTTAATATTATGGAGCATTTCTTTAATAACAATAATGTTATCATGGATAATCCTGTCTTTAACAAAAGCACTTTGGCCTCTAGAGATAATATTAGGAAGGATGTAGGAGAATCTCTTATTGATGAGGCCAGAAATCAGTCTGTTGAAAATAGTACACGGACTAATAGGCCTAAAGTTATTCCAAGAAATGGGATTAGGACCTTTAGGGATAAAGCAGATCCCAGTGGCAAAAAAACCACTGGGAATATTGTTACCCAAGAGATAAGAATTTAGAGCACTGCAAAGATCATAACTAATGATGTCCCAACAAGTTTTAAGGAATAAACAATTGAAACCATCTATGCCAGGGGCACTGTCATTCCTCATCTCCTTGACAATGGACCACACATCTTCTTTAGTTGTTTGCTTAAGGATATCCTCATTGTCCCTGTCCATAATTAACTTAAGAATATTTTTAAGGATAGAATCTTGAGAATTCACAGTATTCCAGTCAAAAGAGTCAAAAGAGTTATTAGAGAGAATGTTTTTGAAATAAGACATAGCTGATTTAGCAATATCACCCTGATCAGAGAGCCAGGTACCCTCATCTTTGATACCATTAATAGTGTTCTTGCTTCTCTTCTTGGCCACATAACTGTGATATAACTTAGTGTTACCATCACTATCATTGAGCCAAGTATTATAGCACTGTTGACGCCAGTAACACTCTTCATTTTTTAAAGCAAGGATAAGCAGGCTATTGGCTTTAGATAGATTAGCCTTAGAAATGTTACTGTTTGTCTGCTGATGAATGATTTCATACTTGTCAACCTCTTTAGTAGCTTCTTTAACCTTGTTGAAAATGTTACCAAAAGTAGAATAATTCCAATCTTTAAGGCACTTCTTTAAACGCTTAAGCTTATACCAGAATAGAACATTAGGATCACCATTGCAATGCTTATCCCAATTCGGCTTAACACAACTTAAGAAATCAGGGTGATTAGTTCAAGCGTTTATAAACTTAAAGTAGCATTTATTATAGTTAGAAAATCTGTTCTGAATGTTAGAGATAGAGATAAGGAGAGGAGAATGGTCAGAACATGTTCTGACCATTTGACAAACCCGAACATTCCAAGAGGAAATCAAATTCTGATTCACTAACACCATATCTAACCTTTTCCATACTTTGTTATTGCTCCAGGTGTACCTGGAACCACTGTAACCAGGGTCTTCAAGATTGCAGTATCTAATGCAATCATTAAATTCATCTACACTACAATCATCAAAAGAAGCACAGCAGAGCTGAGCTGATCTTCATGACAAGTGATTGTATTAAAGTCTCCAGCAATAATCCACAGCTTAACATCACAAGAAAGCTGACAAATTTGACTCCAAAGCTGTCTACGTTGAACCCTTTGATTCTTCGCATAAACAGAGGTAAATAAACAAGAAAAATCAGTGTAATTGATTTCCAAATGGAGAAATTGATCATGACTAAAGATAACACAAATATCAACATCATTAGGCCAAAAAATCCAGACCTTATTAGAGATGTTAGCTGAAAAATTAGGAAATCCTAGCCTACTAGCTATAAGATCTATTTTGCCATACCTGACCATTGGCTCATGGATAGCAATCACTTTAACATTGTCTTTATTGATTATGTATTTAAGTCTAGACAATGTAGGATTGTTATGAATTCCACGAGCATTCCAACTAAGAAACTTGATCATTCAGATAAAGATTTGTTGAAGGACTTCTCTCTTTTACGAAGAGAGTTAATAGACAATCTTTTGACATTTCTATTTTTCTTTGCAGACATGATTTTCTTATTGATGACAGTATTAAAATCCTGATCAGAAGAGCTAGCCTTTGGAGAGGGGTTATAGCTACCCACATTGTTCCCATGTGGAGAATCCTGCTAAGCTTTCTCGCTTTGAGAGTTAATATCTTGGTCCAAATCTTGAAGAGCACCAATAATATCAAGCTCTTTATTGGAGGCAGTGTCAGCTATATAAGGACTACATGGATTTGTAGACTGGCATGAAACTGTAGTCTTATCTTTAGCAGTTATGATCAATTTCAGTCTTCTCTTGTAAACTTTAATAATTGGTTGTTCCTTTGTAGATTTAGATGTATCCAACTTATCATTATGTAAAGAATCAGATTGAATAACATTCTTTGAAATATTATGAGAATTTTGACTGGCTTCTTTAGGCTTTTCTTCAATTTTCGAACCATTCTTTTTGCAATCAGCTTCTTTATGCCCCAAATGAAAACAATTATAACAATAATCAGGAGCATTTCTATAACTCACACCAACCCAACATCCTTCATTTTCTCCAAACCCAATCCACAACTTCCTTTTAAGAAATCTTGAAACATCTACTTCAATGTGAGCATAAGAAGCATTGGTTTTAGCACGATTATACTTAGGCACAAACGTTTTATGAACTTTGCCTAATGAAGCAGCAATATCACCAACAATCCACTCATTGTATAGATACTCAGGCATGTTTTCAAACCGAACCCAAAGCAATACTATAGGGCTTTCTTTATTCTTGTTAATGTCAGGGGACCATTTTAAAACCCTCATGAGTTTCCCATCAACATTCCAGATTGGCTTCGACCAAAAATTTGTCACATCTTCCAGCAGACTGAACTCAACCAAGATTTGTCTTGAGTCAAAGGTTATATACGAATATGAACCTTTAAACTTAAAGGATTCCATGAAAGATTGGAATAATATACGCTTCAGGATCCATTGACTGAACTTTCCGATTAACGTAGATTTAGACTACTTTATTAGCATTTCATGAGTTTCTTTATCAAACTGTATAACATTATGATCATCCGCAAATTTCACGAACTCAGGCTTTGACACATTACGATCATGAGCAGATGACAATATTTCTGCAAATGATTTCTTGTTCTTGGGTACATCCTTGCTAACATCTGAAAGAAGAGCATGGAACTCTTCATTATTGAGGTTAAAAGACATAAAGCACCGGCGACAAAAAAAACCGGCAACGAGAAGAACAGAGAAACTACAATGCTCTGAAACTGAAAGAAACAGAGTCTTGAAGTTTTCTTTATACGATCCACCAACAGCAGAGAAGCTCTAAAAAACAGAGCAAAACCTCAAAAAGAAAGAGAGACCGGAAACAACAATCCGGCGAAGTTCTTCAAACACAATCCACCAACAAACGGCACCACTCTGAAGGACAGAGAGGATCGAATCAGGCAAGCCACAAAAAGAGGAAGAACCAAGGCCGGAAAAACCAAACCGGCGAGGCTAGAGTGGAGCCACCTCGCGATTCTTTGAATTTCTATTTCTTTATTCATCTTATTGCGTCTGCCGGGAGTCGAACCCGGATCTAAAATCGGGATCGAACTTAACTGAACTGATTTTGGTTCGGTTTCAATTTTCTAAATCAAAATTTTATCTATTTGGTTCAAAATGAATTAATAAACTTAACAAATCCCATCTGATTTCATCAAAGCTCTAGATAAAACCAAACCGAATAGCCTAATAGATTAGGTTTAAGGTTAAATATTTTTTTAAAACTAATTTCACTGTTTAATTACTCATATAAAAATGATTACGTGATTTATATAATTTATTTTTTACATTTTTACCCATTCGGTAATTTTACAATTTTAAATTAAAAATTTAAATAGATATTCATTCTCCTATAAATTAAATAATAATAAAACTGAATAGTCGACTTTTCAGTGACAAAGTTTCTAAAATTACAAAAACAAAATTGATTCACTCTTCATGACCGTCACTATTTCCTTTATATTACATATAATATGTATTTATATTAGATGAAAATATCAACGGGTTGAAAAGTTTAGCGCCTGAATAGCGTGATTTAGAATAAAACCTTACAAACCGTTATCCCGATCTTCTTAGAGGACTCACTGTGATTCCGATTAAGCTTGCACATCAGAACTCAATCAATGATCTCATCGATAACTTGTAGTTCACGTCTGTCAAAAACAGTGAAGCTATGAGAGCAAAACTGGTGGTTTTCCCGATCAGAGGGAGGAAATGGTGCTTTACTCGGTCCATTGATAACGCTGCTGCTCAATTAGCTTCTGCCAAGATTCCTTCGTCGATCAAAGAGCTCTGGAAGAACATCTCTTCCAATTCTCAGCCCTTCAATGCTAATGCCGAGCTGGTAGTTGAATTCGTAGCACAAAAGGTTCGTGAAAACCTGAGTTCATTCGTTTTTTGTTCAATATAGATACATTATTAATTTGTGAACAACTTAACCTGCAGATGAACAATGCATGGATTGGTTTAGGGAAGGCTCCGGAGGGGACACTTAAGAGCAAGTTCCATGGGTGTGTTGGTGACATTTTCTCTACCTTATGCAATTTTTATGATTAGTGTTTTTGAGTAATTGATGATATGGAATGCTGTCTATTGATGTAGATTGGGATTGCGGCTTTTGTCTCGTGTTAAGCCTTCTGAGATTTTCTTGAAATCTATATCCAAAGATGTAACTGGTGTTCAAGTCACTTACCCTTCAAGGTCTTCTTCTACTTTATCATTATATGTTATGTTTTAAGTTCCTTTAGTTGTAAGTTTTTACATTTGGAAAAACTATGGAAATGAAGAATAAGATTGTTGTATCGAAGTTACATTAATGAGGCGATAATAACACTTGACAGCATTGCAGTCTAAATCCACAGCTTGTACGCCGAAGGTTACGACATATTGCCATGAGGTAGTGTATATATATATATTTGTAAATTTTGCTAAAGATTGTCTTACTTTCTATTCTAAATCCGATATGTTTGCGACTGTCACTACAGTGGAACAATTATCCACAAGAAATACATGTATGGTTCGCTTTCTTTGCTTCCTTTGACAACTCCTTTTATGGTATGCATAAACAGTTTAGAGGTTAATTATGTTTTAGCCTTGTTTCATGCTCTTATTAGATGTTACTTTGTTACGTAGGTGTTACCTATTCCTGTCCCTAATATTCCATTACTCTGGATCTTATTCCGTGCTTACTCACACTGGCGAGCTCTACAGGTTCGTACTATGCTGTTACTACAATATCGAAGACTGCAAGTGATAGATTAGCTGCCTATTGGACCTAATATTAAACTTGAGAGTTACAAAACAGGGGTCTGAAACTTGGTTGGTCCCTACCGGACTTTAAAAGGAATGTTTAGTGACCAGCTTATAAGTAAAAGCTGTTGAAAGTATATCCAGAAAAAAAAAAAAATCAAAAATTTAAAGCTAAATTTTTTTTAGTTATCTTCGATCTGATTAGCTTAGAAAACTAGCTTTCTTTTAGGCTTAAAAAGCCAAGACCAAGCAAACACCCCGTATATACTCAGTGTGTTTCTAACGTGACAGGGAAGTGAGAAGCTTCTTGTGTTAGTTTCGGATCAATCACAAACGCAAAATTGCTCTGTGCCAAATGCAAAAGGGAACAAACATGGTCTTCAATCTTCCACAATGGTTGGTCTATTACTAATTACTGAAGTTCTGTTAGCTTCATTTATTTTATGTCTGCAATTTAAGCTCTGCTTCATACTGGATCTACTTCTTTTACAAACAATCTTGTGTTTTATTCTGTTGTTACAATGCAACAGGAACTGAAGTTTGAGCCATCCAAAGAACTTGAGGAAACTCTTGGTAGTCGAGATGAATCTGGTAGCCTTAGTGAGTCCGCTATGTTGAACATCTGCAAATCCTTCAATTTGAACAAGTCAGATGCTTTTAAGTACCGAGATTCTGTTTAATTAGACTAGTTTCTTGTGTTGCTTCAGTGTCATATACCTAGGATAAAAATGATTTGTATCAACTTTTTAGATCAGCTCTTGACAAGGGCACGAAATTCGATGTAATGATTTTAAGTATATACAAATCCTTCAAACATACAAAAGTTGATTATATAATGAAAAAGAGAGCTAATAGTTTTCACATGATATGAACTGCCTCACATAATATGACTTGCCTTGCCTGCATCACTGAATTGAGAGCTAAACTAATTAGGACTTATATTACATGGAGTGAAAACGAAGGGGAGTTACGGGTTGTACACTTTATATTTATCTGATGTTGTAATCGAAATGAAAATTTGCCAATCTTGGAATTAGTCTTCTTCTTGCCTTCCTTTACTGCTTTCAAGACATGTTATTTTATGAATCAGCTATGTCTGCTCTAAGTCCTTTGTCAATACTAATTGTTCTCTTGCTCATGTTGGCTCGTTGAACTAACACAACCAACGCTTGAACCACTTCTGACATAGGTGGTCGAAACTCAGGCTCCGCCTATCCCATAACCACAGATAAACCAATCAAACATTATCATTGAAGTTTTGGTTTAGCCTTATGCTGAGAAGGCAAGATGTAAAAAGCTGCAACCAAGAGACAATTACCAAATTGTTTGGAATTTTGACACAAAATATTACCTGCACACATAGGGCAATTACATCGGCAAATCGCGAGAGAGATTTGACAGGATACAGCCCGTCTAGCACAGGATCAACCATTTTACCCAGAGCATCAATGTCATGAAGCTGCGGTGTTGCCCATCGAATCAAAGATTGCTCAGGTCTTGGCCTTGTGCTGTAAACAAACTCCAATTTAGGAAGAATATAAACAAACCAGATCTCTGTCAGAGTTTTAAATGAAATTTGTACAATTGGCAATTGATGTGTACCTATCAAATGGCCTACGTCCAGTTAAAAGCTCGAGCATAACAACTCCGAAACTATAAACATCACTCTTAAGCGAATATTGACCAGACATATCAACCTCGGGTGCACTGTATCCAGACCCTTCATTATTGAGGCTCAATAGCTGCATACATCAAGACAATTAAGTTTGGTAAAAATAATTGCATAATACTACTTTTAAGGAATGGTCAATAATATTTCTGACAATTACCTGATCCGCATTTGGAAAGAAACTAGCAAGCCCAGAGTCTGAAAGGTGAGGATTCAGCTCCCCGTCTAGTAAAATGTTAGTCGATTTTATATTTTTATGAACAACAGAGGGGGAGGAAACTTCATGCAGGTACCTGTAATATAAAGTCACTAGTTGATGAAAGCGATTTAAAATATTGCTGCCAACAAGGTATTATACTTCAATTATGTGGATGTAGGGGTGGCAAAAAAATTGTCCGACCTGGCCAACTGATTCTATTTGATTACAAAAAACAGATACATATGAGATTTTGACGCCCAAAGTCCGGATCTGGACATTGGGACAAACCAGACAGATTTGGGTACTGAAATATAATCAATCCAGGTAGGATACCAAAAATATAAAATACTTCAAAACTCAATTTATATCAGAATCCCAAAAATGGGATGAAACTAGGCCGAATTTGGTCAACCCAAATTCATACTTCAGCTCCAGGTTGCATAAATTAAGACCAGATTCAGATTGAGACAAACGTGTGTCCGAAATACTTTTCTTGGCCGGTCCAGGTCTGACGCTGATTTAAAAGCTTTGGCCAATCTGAACTTAAATGTTTGCCACCTCTAGATGAATGAAATCTAGACAGCAAAATAATATATTTAGCTTACTCTAACGCACGTGCAGTACCCAGAGCGACCTTAACTCGGGTGTTCCATATCAATGGCTTGCTATATTCTTCTGGTAGATGCAAAAGTTCATGCAATGAGCCATTTTTATAGAAATCGTAAACAAGTAGGTGTTGTCCATGCTCCAAACAGTATCCTAGTAGCTCTGAAAGATTTGGATGATTCAATTGGGATAATTTCGAGACAATTTCCGTAAAATCTTCAGACACTTCACTCGGAAGAGCTGATGAATCTATTTTCTTCACAGCATTTACCTACAACATTGTACAAGTTTCCATATAATTCAAGCGTGCACTGAAAAAAAGATCAGTTTCACAGGCATGGAACGAAAATGTACCCTCCCATCATCAAAACAGGCTCGATAAACACGTCCAAAAGAACCTTCACCGAGAAGATTATCAACAGTGAAACTGCCAGTAGCCATCTGCAGGTCTGCTATAGAATATGCTAGCACATTTGCTGGAACTGTCACCATTTTCTTGACGACAGGCTTTTTCGAGAAATCATCATTGTTAAATGATGGAATACGCTCAGCTGGTGGAGGTCTTAGAGTTATAGAGGCAATAGCCTCAGATGTTTTTGTCTCCAATGTGGAGAAACTCTGTATATCCTTGCTGTCTATTAACAATGACATGCACAAGAAACAGTCGTTAACCTCTTTTCTAGAATTGTTATAAACTCATTATTCCAAGCTGTTTGCAGATTTTGAGAAAAATAAGAATACGAGCTATACCTTGCTCAGGAATTGAAGCAAGAGGAGTAAACGGCTCTTTATGAGGTTTTTCAATATCTAAGGATGACCTTTTGGATCTTCTTTTAAAGAGAAAGAACGCAACTAAAGCTCCAACAAGTAATAGTGAGACCACTATCCCTGCTATCGCACCACCTCCTATTCCAGACTTTGTTGCACCAGCCTTTTTACCAGAAGAGTCCTCCCTAGAAGGGTCCTCACTAGAAGGGGACTTATGGCTTCCTGGTCTGTGATTCTGATTTTGGGTGGCTGGAGGTGTACCGGGTGGAGGTGGGGGTGCAGGTCCTGAACTCCATGCATTACCTTCGCTCCTGTTAATTATTTATACAAAATTAACTTTTGTAAAGAAATTTTGAGCTTAATTTTTATGTATAAAAAATCAAGATCGCGTCTAAAGAAAGCTCACTGCAGATCAATCCCTTTCAAATGTTCAGGAATCCACCCGGTGAAACGGTTGTTCCCAATATTCCTAATAAACATTGAAAAATTATATTATATAGGCCATACGACAACTAACGTGTATCAGGTTCGGACTTGACACTCACAAATTTCGAAGAGGAAGAGTGGCAAGGACATCAATTGTGCCTGTAAATTGGTTGTTCTGCAGGTACCTATGTGCAAGCATAAATGCATATCATGAAATGTTTAGAACTTTAAACTAAAGAGAAATGTCACCAAGATCAATTTCGTGTACTTACATTGAGTTCATACTTGAAAGGGAGTTAAAACTTTCCGGTAAATCACCTGTCAGAGTATTGAAAGAGAGATCCCTGAAGCAATCATAAAAACAACTATCACTTGGCCAAAAATACAGTTTTTTTTAAACAAATCTTTTGGTTTTTTAATATATGTCAGTATATACTGTGATTATGCTTGTAGATTAGTACATAATAACTTAGTCTAGCCCTAAAAACATGACTATAAGCTAACTAGGCGCAGTTGAACTGAAGACAATTATTTTTTATAATAAGAAACTTACAAAGTAGTAAGAGAAGTGAGCCTTCCAAACAAGTCTCCAACTTGGCCTTGAAGTTGATTGTGACCGATATTTCTAGCCTCACAGAACAAGGGATAAATTTTTTTAAGATAAACTGAAAGTGAAACCGAGTTAAGAACAAGAGAAGTACTCACATATATGTAAGAGCAGTCATCAGCGAAATCGAATACGGTATGTTCCCAATATATTGGTTATAAGCAAGGTTCCTGCATGTACAGAGATGGAGAAATTATCATAAACTCAAAAACAGATTAAAAACAAGAAACCAAATACATATTGTTACACATACAATTTGGTCAAATTCGGAGGTAGCTGGTAAGGTATATCGCCTCCAAGGTTATTGTTGCTCATGTCACTGCAGGTGACACACGTATATAAGTCCATGTATGTAATAATAGTTTAAACATATCTTCGTACAATGGTATAAATATCAGCACAAATATATACACATATTTAAGCCTCTAAAGTGAGAGTGAGAGGGGTGAAAGTTGCTTCTATGTAGAATCCTCCATCTTTCATACATAGTGAAGAATATTGTTTTGCATATTCCTCTTTATAGTTTCCGTTCATATTTTCTTTGTAACAGACACGAATGCTAAATAAATAAGGAGAGAAAAAAACTCGAACCCCTTGTGAGACCGATAAACTTACAGTTCGGTTACTGAGGTCATACTTGATAGTTGAAACCCCACCGATCCAGAAAGTCCAAGGCTGGGAAGTTTACTGGCATAAAAAAGAATAACAACCTATGACATGTTACGACACAACCAGCAGGAATAAAGATAATTTGACAAACAAACCAATTAGACAAAAGAGAATAGAAAAGTGAAGATAGACTATCACATTGTGGTGATGCGTGAATCTAAACAAGTAATGCCTGTCCAAGATTGACCGCACGGATCACCTCCAGATGCCGTCCACTGAGATAACTGACCAGGTGAGTTTAAACTGCTATACATGCTGTTTAAAGCCGAAGCTGCATATTTAATATGCCACAAGTAGTATCAGATTCAGAGTCATACAACACAATAAAGCTGACAGTAAAACAAGATAAGGAATCTAAACAACTCAGACACTGGGGTATAAGCTATTTATGAGAAAAGCACAGCTATTTAAGAGCTTTGAGAAAACCATGACCTCTCCAAATAATCTAAAGGTTATAGACATACACCATTGTCTTGCATTTTGAATTTGCCTTGAGTTACTTAAATGCAAATCCAGTCTTGTAGAGAGCTTTGACTAGTAACTGACCACTCATTAACGAAACCATAATAGAATCCTAATAACCCAGAACACCCCCTTGTGGCACACCAGTCCTTAAAGCACAAAAAAAAACAGTAGCTTATTTCCACCATCCAACTGATGTAGAAATAGACTCAAATCTTATGCCACCGACACCCAAAAACTATGGAAAAAAAAAACCTGCTCTTGGCTGGAGCAAGCTATGTCAAAAACATATATATATTTACAAAAAAAAGTTTCATCAGCTATGAAGTAAGTTCATAAACTGTCATCAATGATGAGTAAGCTCATAAATTTTATAAATTTCATATGAAGAGAGAAAAGGAAGCACTAGACCAAACAAACAAGGAAAAGAAACTGTGACAGAAAAATAAAAACTTGGGTCACAAAACTAACCATCTGATGGATCTGTTTCTCCATTAATGCAGCTTGGTTTCAATCCCAAAACGCAACATGTGAACACCAACACCATTAACCACTTCTTCTTCACCATCTCTCTCTCTCTCTCTCTCTCTCTCTCTCTCTCTCTCTCTCTCTCTCTCTCTCTCTGAACCCAAACGGTGACAAACTCAGAGAGACACCCAAAAACTTGTTTATGCAAATCTATTAGGGAGAGTAACTTTCTTCTAGATTTTCTTTTCAAAATATAAAATGAGAGAGAGAGAGAGAGTATATTCCCGTTGCGTTATGCAAAATAGCGCATCAGGTAGCGAGTGAAGCTGACCGTCAAGTGCAAAGAAGAATCCAAAGCCACATAAAAAAAGCTTCGTCCTTTCTACTGTTTCCTTTTATCAAATTCTCAAATTTTTAATTTTTATAGTGACTTTGGTTCCTGTTTCTTTCTAATATTTATATATTCCTAAAAAGCAGAAAAATAAGGTTTTCGGTAGGTGTACCATGCTCTGCACTGTCATTGCATTTTGTCCTGTTTCTCCTTTTTTTTCTTCTCTCAGAAAAAAAAACACAACAAAACATTGTAGTAAAAAAACTTAATACTTTATCATTAACCCATGCTTAAAAGTTAAAACCCACTAATTATTTTTTATTACTACTTAAAAAATAATAAACCTTTTAGACATAACTTGAAAAACAAAGTAAGAACATTGGTATGATCGAACACCCTTTTAAAAATGTCCATTAATACAATTGTAGGGTTTTGGTTAGAGAGCAAGTTGCTTTCAAGCTTTGCTTGTTTGAATATACATTAAAAGATTACTTGAAGATTTGGGTGATTGATGCCCACAGGCCACATCAATCTTTGCTTTTAAGATCCAAAAATAAGTGAGTGCTAGACATTGAGGTGAAATTATTTAAAAGGAAAGTTTTTATAAAAAGTTTGCTTTTTTAAATAAAATAAAGCATGCAAAATAATTGAAGTTACTAACTTTTATTTAAATTGTTTTTGGTGGATAATTGAGTGAAGTTGTCCAAATTTGACATGCCTTAAGGAAGAGGGTCACGAGACTTGAAACATGCCCTAACTTTTATCTTCTTCCTTGATTGGCGGAAATATTGGTTTTTTATGTGTCAGGTTCAGATATAAGGACATTTTTAACCCTGTGAAACTACTTTAGAGAATTTGGGGATGGATTAATATGTGTCGGTTTGAATCTATGTTCTCGATCTTAGATTTAGATTTAGAGAATAAAACCATGAAGAGTAATCATGAGCTTTTAATATACTACCATTCAGGATCAAACAAGATATCGTTTTTAAAGACGAGAACTTAAAACTCTTTTGGAACAAATGTGTTGAAACATGGACAATGTTTTAGTGTGCGGCCCTCTTCACTTGGCACCACCATCCGATTCGAAACCAGTGGTAGGGTGGACCACCAAACAGGCAAAAATATAGTTTTAATTTTACCCAACTTGATCATTGGATTTTAAGGTTTTATATCTCAATTGCACTTTTGTTATCTAAGATTTTGGTGAACCATCTTTATATCTTTGTGTATGGCATTAAATATGTAAGAGTTGATATGGTTGGTGATACATATTGATGTATAATAGGTTGGACGAATTAGGGCTGGGTGGTTCGATGCAGTTTAAAGAAAGGAAATGTAAATAAAGGTATCTCACATCAATTTGATAGGTAGTATCTCAGGTTGGCTATTATTTCTCTAATAGTTATTTTTATTTAAGTTTCATTATTATTTATTAATTAGTATTTTTTATTGAGAAAAGTACCGGTAAATACCTTCTCAACTATATTATTACCCGGCGGTATCCGTTTTTTGGATAGTGTAACTTGGTACCTCGAACTGAAATTTGGACAAAAATACTCCCGACCAAATATAGGCGCGCGCTGGTAAAAAAAAATGGTACAATTCTCAAGATGCGAATTGCTTGCAAATTCTCAGGATGCGAATTGCTTCCAATTTTTGGACGATTCTCATGATAAGATGCGAATTGCTTGCAATTTCTGAACGATTCTCATGATAAGATGCGAATTGCTTGCAAAATTCTGAACGATTCTCATGATAAGATGCGAATTGCTTGCAACTCTCAAGATTTCTGAACGATAAATAAAATAAAATAAAAAAACTGGTACAATTCTCAAGATGCGAATTGCTTGCAAATTCTCAGGATGCGAATTGTTTGCAAATTCTGAACGATTCTCAGGATAAGATGCGAATTGCTTGCAATTTCTGAACGATTCTCATGATAAGATGCGAATTGCTTGCAATTTCTGAAAGATTCTCATGATAAGATGCGAATTGCTTGCAATTTCTGAACGATTCTCATGATAAGATGCGAATTGCTTGCAAATTTCTGAACGATTCTCATGATAAGATGCGAATTGCTTGCAACTCTCAGGATTTCTGAACGATAAAAAAAAACTGGTATGAAAAAAAAAAAAAAAAACTCGTACAATTCTCAAGATGCGAATTGCTTGCAATTTCTGAACGATTCTTGCAACTGGTGAAATTTTATTTTTTAAAAAAATCAAAAAATATCATCAATGGATCTAGTTTTGTTCATTTTTAAAAAACAAAAGTGATGGTACTTTCATTTATTTTTTTCGAGCTCCGGTTCGAAAGATACGGATCTTTTAAAAATAAAATTAAAGAAAAAGTAGGAATGAGAAGGAAAGAGAAGGAAAGAGAAATTTTGGTTACGTGTTCATGAATGGTGAGGGTAGTCAGGGTATTAAAATAAAGTTAGGTACTATGTGACAATTAGGTAGTTGAGTTGGGTATTAAGTGACAATTGATCAAACCTTGGGTATTAGATGACAATAAAATAGTTGAGTAGGTACCTTTGGTACAATTTCCCTTTTTTAATTATATTTTATTTTCATTTTTTAAAATTTATTTTATTTTAAAAAAAATGTCATATACCTCAAATTAGAATTCCAAAATATTATAAATATTATTGGTTTTATTTTTTTAAGATGAATAAAATTAAATCCATGAATGAGTTTTTTTTAAGAAAAAAATTGCGGGATTCAATAACTATGATCTCGTAGTTTTAATCATTTTTAAAAAAATGAATTATTTAATAAAAGAAAAGATTACATCAAAGCCGCCTAAAATTTGAATTTGAAATTCAAATAAGCGCCAAAATTTAATTGCAAGAAAACCCTAGATCTTATCAATAAAATTCATCCTAACTCTAAATCTAAAACCTTCTCAAGAAAATCAACTAAGAAATATCCACCATAGAAGATCAGCATTCTTCAGATAGAAAAGAAAGCTTCCCACGATTTCAGAAACTAGACTTCAGCCACAGCAAAGCTAGCCCAAGAAATCCATTCAAGCAAGCTTCTTACTCCAAGAAAAGCATCAACAAACCAAATGGAATGAAAAGCAGCATCAGAGCGCAGCAGAGGAGATATCGACAAGCAAGGCAGACAGCATCAACAAACCATTTGCAGAAAAAATCATCAACAAGTAGCAAAACATCAAGACCAAGACCAAGAAGCAAAATTATCAAGCAAGTAGCAGCATGATCAGCTTCCAACTCCCGCAAAACACCAGCACAACAAGCAGGTAAGAAATCAATTAGTAATATAGCCAAGACCAAGAGCTTCAAGAATCATAATTGATTTAAGATCATTTGGAATAGAGTTAGGCATAATATTATAATTAGATTTAGTTTTTAAAGTATGGTGAGCCAACCAATCAGCAGTATGATTTTGCTCACGAAATATATGAGAAAAAGTCATGTTACTGTGAATGAGATTCCAAATGCAATCAAGGACAGGTTTAACATACCAATAGACATTGCTGTTTTTGTGAGTGATCCAATTTATAATGATTAAAGAGTCTGATTCAACATCAACCATGTTCCAATTATTAACTTTACATATTATCAGGCCATCCCAAATAGCTCTTAACTCAGCAAGTAACGGCGTAGATTTACCATATAAAAAGCTAGAGCCCTTCACAAGATTACCATCACAGTCTCTAAAAATAATAGAGCCACAAGCTTCACCATTGCTAATACAAGAGGCATCAGAATTCATTTTTAACCTACCAGTAGGAGGAAGATTCCACTTGATATAAGAAGGTCTATTAGAAACCTTTAATTGATTAACACAACCTAGAATGATAGCAGCCTTAGGACGGTCAATCCAATGAGATTTGTTAATGATACTATTAATATCAAGAGTGTGAATAATAGCATTGATATGGCTGATAATAGAGTTGACAGAAGTTCTAAAACCTTTAGTCTTCGATACATTTATAACCTTCCAAATATTATGTAAGATAAGAGAAGGAATCATATTTCTGACCTACGTTTTCTTCGATCTTGAACCTTGCCAAGCTCTGGAAATGCTCTTAATGTTCATGTACTTAGATATAAACACTTTAAAAATAACTGCATAATGAATCCAAATAGACCATGCCAACTTACAGGATATAAAGAGATGATTCATAGATTCATAGCTGTCACAAAACTGACACTTAGAAACTAAATCAATACCTCTACTTTGAATGATAGAATCAGCATCAACATAATTATGCAGAATTTTCCAATGAGTGAATGAACTTTTAACAGGAGTTAGAGAGTTCCAAATCTTTTGAAAAACAGCATCCTTATTGTATCTAACTCTAACACCATTCCAAGTATCTTTTAAATTGTATCTACCATTCTTAGCCAAGGTCCAAATCATAACATCGTTTCTATTAATGTCAATAGATAAACGATGAATGTGATCAATAATGTCAGGTTGAACAATGTTGTAAACTAAAGATAAATCCCACATATTATTAATCCAATATTTACTAACCTTTTCAGCAGTAAACCAAAGGTTATTATCACTACTATTAAGAGTAAGAATAGGCTCAGATAAGGTCCAGTTATCTAACCAAAAATCAACAAGACCCTTGCCAATCCTCCACCTGATATAACACTCAGCTTTGTCACGAACTTTAATCATTCTGTTCCAAACCATAGATCCAGGCTTGTCAGGGCTAATCTGTAAAGGATGATGATTTGCACAATATATACTATGCATAACATTAGACCAAAAAGAACAGTTTTCCCTAAATGCAGCCCATAGGTTAAAAGAAATAGCACTCTGCACATCACCCATTTTCCTCACATTAAGCCCTCATTCACTAAAAGTTTTACACAAAGAATCCCATTTACACCAATGAACCTTTTTCTCAACCTGATTTGAACCCCAAATTAATCTATTAAACATGATTTCAATCTTAGAAATAACACCTTTAGGTAGCAAACAAGTTTGCATCCAATACAACACAATACTCATTAAAACAGACTTTACCAAAGTTAGCCTACCAGCAAAGGAAAGATACTTAACGTTCCATTCAGTAATCTTACTGCTTAACTTACAAAGTAACTTGTTGTAGTTACTGATCTTGTTATGGGTATTGATAGTGATCCCAAGGTAATCTGTAGGCATGAAACTAGAAGAGAATCCAGTAACGTTAGAGATAATATCAATCTTAGATTCATTAATATTTTTAGCTAACAGAATCTTAGTTTTATCTTTATTGACCACCTGACCAGACAACCTTTGATACTTGTCAAGAAAGCTACAAAGGCTATTAACAGTAGTCTCTTTGCAATTAGAAAACAATAATATGTCATCAGCAAAAGCCAAACTATTAATACTAATACTGCTTCTACTTTTATACTTCATAGATATGTTATTATTAACAAGAGAATCAATACCTCTAATGAACATTTCCTCATCAATAATGAATAGATAGGGAGAAATAGGATCACCTTGACGCAGCCCTTTAGAAGTTTTAAAAAATCCAAACACTTCACCATTAACCAACATAGAAACATTAACTGCACTAATCAGCTTCTTAATAAGGCAAGTAAATCTCGAAGAAAAGCCAAACTTCCTTAAAACATTCAAAATAAAACAGTGAGTAATCTTATCAAACGCCTTGGACATATCGATTTGAACCAAGATATTATTGTCTTTAACCTTTCTGTTCAAATCACAAATTAACTCCTTACAAATCAGAATATTCTCATGAATACTCTTACCAGACACAAAACCACCCTGGTTAGGAGAAATGATTTTAGGCAAAACAACAACTATTCTATTAGCAATAACTTTAGACAATATACGATTAAGCATCGAGCAAAGACTTATCGCCCTATAATCTTTCCAACCAATAGAATTAGACAGCTTAGGAATCAAGCAGACACCAGTAGCAAAAATGCCAATAGGAACATTCTTACCAAGCAGCAAATCTTTCATAGCTTTAATCATATCATTCTTAATGATACTCCAACACTGCTTAAAGAAACAAAGAGTATAACCATCCATACCAGGGGCACTAGATGGATTCATCTGATTAATACTGCTCCAAATTTCCTGCTCATCAGGAGACTTAACCAACAATCTGTTGTCATCATCAGAAATCAAACAAGGAATGCTATTAAACATACTATCATTCATACACATAGATTCATCAGCATTATCAATATAAGGATAATCAGTTAAAGCCTGTTTGAAGAAATCAACAGCAGAAAGACCAATGTCTTTAGACTCAGTTATCCATCTATCGCCAATTTTAACTCCTTTAATATTATTTATTCTTCTCTTTTTTTGCACAAAAGTATGATAAAACATGGTATTTTTATCACCATCAACCACCCAGTTACAATAGCATTGCTGCTTCCAATACATTTCCTCTATTCTAGTAGCTTTGATTAGTAAAGCATTAACTCTAGCAAGCTCCATTTTAGACTCAACAGTTTGAAGATTCTGATGCTTAAACTCACTAACCTTAACCTTATCCTCCAAACTTTGAATTTTATTAAAGATGTTACCAACAATATTTTTATTCCATACTAACAAACCTTTCTTAAGCCTCTTGAGTTTATTCCAAAGAATAAACAAAGGATCACCAAGCATTTCACCATTCCAGTTCTCTTCAACAAAAGGAAGAAAAGAATCTTCTAAGGTCCACATATCCTGAAACTTGAAACTACCTTTAACTTTCAAAGCATCATTAGAAAAAACAATAACAATAGGCATATGATCAGATCCAATCCTAGCAAGATGATGAATTTTAGTATTACAAAATATATTATACCATATGCTATTAATGAAAACCCGATCCAATCTCTTCCATTTGGAGCCATTAGACCAGGTATACTTTGAACCACTATAACCAGCATCCTCAATATTACAAGTAGTTATCATGTCATTAAAGTCACTAGTACTATTAGCACAAAAGGTACTAAAACCAATCTGATCATCAACAGAGCTAACAATATTGAAATCACCACATATTAACCAACCCAAGTCTGTATTAGCAATGCTTCTAAGAAAGTTCCAAAGATCAACTCTATTAGCTCTTTGACATTTAGCATAAACAACAGAAATCATAACATAATGATTATCATTAGTAAAGCTAACTTTAAGGTTTAAACATTGACTAGTATCATTTAAAATACTGACAGTAATATCATAATGCCAGAACACCCAGATTTTGTTGGTGACATTATAAGCAAAAGTCTCAAAACCTAACTTAGTAGCTATACTATCAATAGCATTAATATTAACAAGAGGCTCCTGAACAACAATCAACTTAGCTTTATGTTTTTTAGCAAGAAATTTGAGCCTACGAACAAAGGCTTTATCTCTAATACCACGAATATTCCAGTTTATAATACTAATCATTTAGAGAGTTTGAAGATTTCGATTTACTTGAAGTATTGAATTGCAAAGCCTTGATGATTTTGCTTCATGTTTTCTTCTTGCCTTTAGCTACTTTAATCTTTTCATCAAAGATCTCCTTAAAACCTGGCTCTTCATCTTCCTCATTCTGAGTCCTAACATTTGATTGATCTCGCATCTTGTATTTCATTCTGTTGTGGTCTTGGTTTCACCCTAGATGGTTTTATCAAACAACAAAAGACTACTCCAACACTCTATAAGAATACTCCAACCCTTTCAAAAAGTGCTGCAACCACCTCGAAAAACAATACGAAAACATGAAAACCCACTCCAAAACAAAGAATACGACCATCTTTAATAGGATTTCTCTTTTACGTCAGAGACTGGAACGTAAAAGATGTAGCAAGTACATAAGGTATGTTGAGTTATACCGTATCTAGCGTTTGCTTGAAAAAAGAAAGAAAAAAGTAAGTATATGTCTCTCATCTCGTCTTGTTTGTTATATATGTCTAATTTGTTGCAGTCTTACATGTGTCGTACCAATATAGGTGATATTGTTTTAACACATTGAAGAGCAAGAGAAAGTGATAGCCAAGTTACGTAAGGAACTGGAACTTTGAGACATTGGCAAAAGATTTTCTCTACTTATTTGTGATCCAAAACCAACGAAGTCAGTACCATCACCGCCACTAGTCAACAAAGAAGTCTCATTGGTACCACAAGAACAGCAAGTGAGCCCAATAGTCCAACAACAAATGGTACCACATGATGCTTTCACGAATGTTGCCACTAAAAAGTTGTAAATAAGACAAATACATCATTAGAGGTACAAGTTCCTGAAGATGTAAGTGGATCTTTAAGTAGATTAATATTTAACTCTGAATATATACAATCATATACTGTAGGTTTCTAAAGTCGTATATTATAGGGTTGTAAAATAATAGATTTCATGTTATTTCATGTTTATTATACTTGTAATTTCATGTTTAATATACTTGAAATTGCATGTTTGTTAAAAATATGTGTCGATGTGTCGTATGGTCAGCAAGTGAGCCCAACCGTCCAACAAGTCAACCAAGTAGACTACCTAAACCACCCTTGCACCACTGGTAAGTATTATGTACAAGTCTCGCATCGTTGTTTTATATGGTTTATCCACATATGTTCACAAGTATCAAATGATGTTTATTATACTAGAGTCACATTTTTCATCATCCATATGTGCTTATACAAGTGTCACGTTATAAAATGAACCATAATTGTATGTTTCATCCTCCATATGTGCTTATACGGGTTTCTCATTGTAACTTATTTAGTCTGGCATATATTTATTGTTTGTTTATTTCAACCTTGTTTACACCAACAAAGTTGAAGAAGAAGAACTTCATGGACCCAAACAAGAAAAAGCACAACTCTGTCAACCTAGATCATAAGAAGGCCAACAATAACAAGAATGAGCATAACACTATCAACTACAACTCCAAAACGTACAACAATAACAAGCAAATTGCTCAGAAGAAGAGGATTCTCAATTCAATTAACCAGAACCAATACTAATTAGCCCACATGCAACAGAATCCCAACACAAATAACCCAAACAACTAAGATCATGAAAGCGCAAAAGATAAGTATCACCATCAGCCTTAACTAATACACTCGGCAAAAGACCATGTATAGAAGTAAAAATGATAATGATGATTTTTTTACAGACCTACACAGTCCTAATATGATGAGACTGATCAGTTTGAGGTTAATGTTATCGTGGAACAAAATTGAGATACTATTATGGAGGAGATGGAGGTTGATGGTTTCATGGATGTTACTACTAACAAGGCTATAAATGAGACATGAATAACATCATAGGTACAAGTTCATGAAGATGTAAGTGGATCTTAAGTAGATTAAGATCCAAATTTGAATATATACTGTCATATATACAATACTTGAGATTGCATGTTTATTATACTTATAATTAGAGCTGTCAATTTTGGACACGACCTGTAAACCCAACACGAACACGACCCGAAATTTTAGGGTTAGAGACCTGCTATTTCAGACCCGTTGAAATTAAGACACGACACGAACCCGACTCGAAAAAAAACGGGTCGGGTTCGGGTTGGGTTCGTGTCACCCGAAACTGACCTGTAAAACCCGAAAAGACCTGTAAACCCGAAACTGACCTGTAAAACCCGAAAAGACCCGTAAACCCGAAAAGACCTGTAAATCCGAAAAGACAAGTGAAACCCGAAAAGACATGTAAACCCGAAATAGACCTGTAAAACCCAAAAGACCTGTGCACCTGTAAAATAAAATACTGAAAACACTTAATAAAATTTTATTAATAAAATAATATTATTTTAATAATTTGACCTATAAATTAGAACACCTAAAATACTTATAAAACTTTATTAATGAAATAATTTTATTTTAAATTTAAAAGATATAAAATAAATAGTATACTTAAATATGTATATGAGGGAAGACAAATGATGGTTCAAATGTTTGATATAAAGTTTTGAATTTTATTCTTCTTTCACGTATATTAATAAAGTTTTGAATCTTTCATCTTCAGTGTATATAGATTATAATATTAAGAATAAAAAAATGGAAATGATTTATTATTTTAAGTTTTTTTTATCTGATTCGTGTGAGTTTGCTAGATTTATTAATAGATATTGAATGCATTCAATCTTGTTTTGTGGGATGAATCGATTTACAATTCTTGTGGTTATTTGTTAAGAAGTGACAACTTAGTGGTTATTTGATATTTTTTTAAATTTATTTAATTTATCTCAGGTATTTTTTTTCATGTTTAGGTGAGATGGAAAATCCATCATCACCATATATTATACGGTAAGATTATTTCACCGGTGATAGTAAAGCCGGTGTAAATATATGAAGTAAGTGTATCTTGACTTTATATAAATATAGTGGACCAATAAAATTTCAAAAGGGGATATAGCTCAAATGGTAGAGCGCCCGCTTTGCATGCGGAAGGTACAGGGTTCGATCCCTTGCATCTACATTTATTAAGTTTTGCCTTTACCCAAAATTCGTGTCAAACAGGTCGGGTTCGTGTCAAACGGGTGTTTCGTGTTGGATACAATTTCGTGTCAAACAGGTCGGATTCGGGTCCAACAGGTTTTTAACAGGTCGGGTTCGTGTCTTTGAACTTGACACGAATTTCGGGTTCGGGTCGGGTTCGTGTCACAGGTTCTAAAATTTCGGGTTGGTCAAACCCGACACGAACACGACCCGAAACCCGAAATTGACAGCCCTACTTATAATCATATAGTATTTGACTCTTTATCTTCCATCTTTCAAGAAATCAAAGAATCAGTATAATTGTTTATCACACATGTTTCTTGTTTGCTACTGGTCTTGCATCTAACCTTTTAACTGGTCTTAACTCTTGTTAATAGTTGGTGTACGATATGAAAAAATATTCATACTCGTTAAAAAAGGGCATATAAGGTCAAAACAATAAGAGAGATCCCACAAAGAAAATTAGCAAACCTCGACTGTGGCGTTTTTGTTTGCGAATACACCAAAGACTTTATCCAAAATGTGTTTGTTCCCAATAGACATAGTGAAGACATATGTCATAATGCGAGAGATCAAATATTTTATTATTTCCTAAGTAATGAAAAACACTAACGTTCATTAGTAGCTCTCTTGATAGAGTATTTTCTGATGTTACCTATTTTGTAAGTATTATATTTTGTAAGTAATATATTTTGTAAGTAAAGAAACATAATAGTTTTCATGTAAACTACTGCTAGAATAGCACGGTGAGTAACAGTATAATTGTATCTTTAGTTACCCTATAATCGTATGGTGAGTAACACTAGAATTACATGTTTGTTACACTAGAGTCGCATGTTTAGTTATACTAGAGTCGCATGTTTAATAACATTATAGTCATATGTTTAGACACCGTAATAATTGCATGTTTGAATTTATGTAGTCTTGTATAGTATTCATATGGTCTTGTTTATTTTTTAAGTATAATATATAATGGTTTTGATGGTAATTAATATAAATCACCATCTTCAAACCAATTTAGTCATATCAATATCTAAGCTTGTTAATTATTTTTCATTGGGTAACTTATTATTTGATTTGACAAAAATAGATAACTAATAATAACTAAAAAAATAAATAAATAATGACCGGCAAGAATAGGTTAAAGCACCAATAAAAAATGGCTCGTTTTATTATTATTATTTCCTATATATTAGGTGTACAACTTAAATAGGTTGTAAATAAATAAACTCACAAACTGTTCATAAATAAACTTACAAAATTTAAAATAATGGTGTATTTCATTAACCTCTCCTTCGATGATGAGTATGGTTACACAGGCTCATCAGATGATGGTTTATCTTTTGAGAGACACGTCACCCCTTAAAAGGACCACCATAGAGGAATACTCATCTAGTTCCTTTCAATGAGGAAATGTTCTCTTTTATTATTGAATATTATTCTCTAGACTTTGTTTCATATTCTGAAGATGAGAAGGACCTGATGATCTTTCACCCAAAAAATAGGAAGAGAAGCAAATTAGAGGAATCAAAAGAGAAGGAGGAAGACGAAGAGACTAACGAGGACAAAGATGATGAAGAATATGATGAAGAAAAATAGTCTAACAAATGAGACTCTTCTTCTTTTGTTTGAATGTTTTTTTAACTTTTTATTAAATTCTCGCACGTAGCCAGTTCAACCCTAACAACAAATATAAAATATATGTTTTTAGGATTGTGTTACGGGAATAACAAGTTCTACCACAGTAAAGTCTTTAAAACTTTAACCAAGAAAGAGATAAGACCAAAAAAGATCCATTTATTCATAGATAGGTTCTCCCTATTTATAACGTTATGAGTTAGTAGGAAGTTACATATTTTCACACTTAATGCTCCACTAACCCACTAACATCAGTATCCCTATAATTTTGGAACAAGTAATTAAAACGGTTTGACTTAAGAGTCAAAACATGCGTTATATAATAAGTAAGAAAACTCCTAGTATGATCTACACTTTAAGCTGAGATGGGCCATTCCTTAAGCGCGATCAGGTGTGCATTAAGTCTTTCGACTCGGATCTAGATAGAGATACTCAGAGTCTACATCAAATCTTTCAACAATCACCATTGCACCCTCTTGTGTAGATTCCCCAGGATTGTTCGAATGATTCATCCGGGGAGCATTGGTTTGCGCATTATCCAGTCTACTTCCACCTTGCTTTTTAATGTAGGCCCCCAACTTTCCCCTTTCAATGAGGTTCTGGATCTCCTGGTTCAAGGCTATACAATCATGAGTATCATGGCCTATGTCATTGTGGTACTGGCAGAAACGAGTACAACGACAGACTCGCTAGCTAAGTGGACAAGTAAATGCAAATCAAATAAATATCTAAACGCATCTCAAATACCTAATTAACTCAGAGAAATTTCATTTTTGGACAGCTTAGAAACTAAATTCATTCGAGAACTTCAATAACAACAACATGATATTCTCACAAGCTGTTAATATCCTTCATACGACTAATACTTAGAAGAATTTAGTACTCAATAGTTCTTCAAAACTAACAATATTATTGGCATGTAAATCTACATGACAAACATTATTTTGCAATTCTTCAACTCAATGTTTATTCTCTGGTACCGTGGCGACAACTTCCACCAAGTTGCTCTGGTTATCAGCAATCGAAAGAACATCATGGCATGATAGAAATATATATTCAGTAAAAATCAAAGCAAGCTATAAGACGAATTTTTTCCATAACCCAGTTACCATGTAATTCCGCAACTGAAACACAATTGTTTTTTCACAACCCAATTACACGTAATTCCACAACTTAACACATTTGATTTTCAAAACTTATTTTGTAATCCAATTACACATAATTGCACAATTAAAAAAATTAAAAAAATATTTTCCGAGGATCTAGTTTTGTTTGTCTTCAAAAAACTCAATGGTATTTTCGGATATATTTTTTGGAGCTATGGTTTGAAAGATATGGCATTTAGAATAATATTTCACGGTTAAGGGGTATTTTGGACTAACAAGTGAGTATCGGTAATTTTAGTTCAAACCCACGTGGTTATCTATATCTTATCAAAACTTTGGTGGTTATTGTTAAATAAGTTGATGATGGATAGTTACTAATAAATTACCTTTATTTTATATGTGCCAATGGTGGAATTAGTCTGGCAGGAACACATTGAGTCATCAGCCATCCAAATACTTAAATATCTAAGAGACTGCATTAGTAACATAAGGCAATTTATTCTCTTTTTATGTTTATTTTACAACAATAATATGTCTTCCTAAAACTATTCTATTTAACTCCAAGTCTGGATTCCATTTTGGCTAAGCCTAACGGCTTATAAATATCAATATCAATGCATCGTTCGTGGACATGATAATTATCTTTTCATTAGAAACAAAACAATCCAAAAAAACTCAACTAGTTGATGTTAAATTTTAATGATACAAGCAGTCTATTCGTAGACAAGCTTAAGGTGAAATACCCAAATAGAAAACCCAAAACCCCGACTTTTAAAATAACCTTGCGGTAATTCCCACTGAGGTCAAGCATCTGTCTTCATAGTTTAACAAGGAACATGCTAAAAAATTATGTTGTTGCATGAACAATTGTTATTGCAGGTCGCTAAAGGATGAAAGAGATTATGTAGCTTCTGCAATGCATAAAGATCGCCTAAAAATAAGTCCATGAGAGAAAATAACCTTACAAATGAAGTACAAAAAAAGAAGAAAGAACTGAGATCAAGGATCCTCTGGCATAGACAATAAGCAACGACAACATCGCATGATTGGAGATAGAGAAGGAAAGAACATAGGTTGGAATAAAAGAATGGCCTAGTAATGCAACCAGCAGTTGGAACAATGATAGGATACCTCATACCCTCACCAAGTTATATGCCTCCACTGTGATAGTCTCAATACCCTGGATTCCATCAAACCTATCACTAGAACTAATGTGTCCCACTAGGTATGTCCCAAAACACACAAAGAGTACCACCAGGATACCCACCAAACCTTACATAAGCAAAACAGTAGCATAAAGGATACATGGTTGGTCCAAAGGCATCCAACATTATCAACCAAGTACTGTCACCTATATCCGGGCTACGAGACACAATACCAAATTGAAGCTGAAAAAAAAAATCAGGGTTCTAACATGCATACTCATTCAAGGACGATCTCATCGAATTTCCAAATATATTCAAATCCATTGAGACATTAATCAAGACCATAAAGTGACAAAACTTATCGATGACTCAAAACATCTATTCTGTAACTTTACTTTGTTGTTATTTTACTTTCTCCATTTCCAAACCATGTTATTTTATTTATTGTTATTTTTATCAATGGCATTACTAAGTTGAAAACATTCAAATGTAACATTAAATCAACATAAAGGGAAAACATGATAGTTTAAAAACATAATTAAAAGTAAAGGAAATTGCAATAAAATATGATAGTTTAAGAAAATAAATAAAAATATAAAAATATAAAGTACAAATACCACAACACTTTATGAAGAGTTATATCATTGTATATTTATTTTGTTAATATACACATCTATTTCTTTCTTCAAACTATTTTCAACATGGTTAATATCCAATTCTTTCAAGAGACGCGCTTTAATAAAATCTGTAATATGCAAAGAGAATACCTCGAACACTTCTTGTGTAAAATCATACTGGAGGTTAATAGCTTGAAAATTTAGAACCGACTTCAATTATTCCAACCTGATAAAGATTCATTTCCATATTTGTACATGTGACATCAGACATGTACGATGTCTACCGTATATATAGTGCATTTTGTACACTAGTTGATAAAAATAATTTAGTTTCATTCGTCAATGTTTTCTTCACGATATCGATGACTTTTAGTAAGTAATTATATTCAGTTGTGGTCCATTCTATATCGTATATATGAGAGTTGTGAGTTCTTATAAAATTGATGGAGATATTAGAGAGTTTCGATTGGTACACATACAGAAATAAGTGAAGAATTAGGTTAAATAAGTATAGAGATATATAAATTTGAACAATATGACCAGTAATATGGCGTCAAATAGATATATAAGATATGACAACTAATATTATAGGATGCATCAACATTAAGTGTTTGTCATAATAAAATGTTACATTTAATATCGACAAGATTTGTCGAACTTAAGTGTGATAAAGTAGCAACTAATGTCAGCGAGTTATTTATGCATTAGTTGTTTGCAACAACACAACATGCTTGATTTTTCACGAACATTCGCATTAATATAAACACATTACATCGATAATACTTTCTGTTATAAAACAACAAATATCGACGAATCACATCGACATGGGAGCTATATTTTTATACACATATAATATCGATGAGATGCGATATTAAATGTTATGGTGAAATTTATTATTCGACTATAACAAAAGATTAATTTTTATAACATCAAGTGTGTGTATTTTTTTAGATTAAAATAAAAACAATTTTGAAGTCTTGAGTTGAAATAAATCTTAAAAACATAAACATAACTTGATATAAATAAAAATATATAACATCCAAAACATAATATCTCAAAACATAAACACTGAAAGCATAACATAAAAAATTAAAGATATAAAAATATAACTAATCAACAAATATCTAAGTTATCAAGTCCGATACATGTGACTCACATAACTCTAGGTTTTATCAAAATGTGTCACTTCTCTCTTGAAATGAAATCTCTGTAAATCAATGCTTATATCCGTTGACTACCCTCTTAAGTAAGGCATGCAAGTTATCTTCGTACATTTTTTGTTATATCTTTTGAAAATGAGGGTTTATTTAGTCTATAACAAGGTATAAAATATGCCAAAAAAAATTTCAAATGATTAAGTCATACTCTACATCCGTAATATGGATACCGAAACTTCTTACCATTGACGTACCTCTCTTTTCTTGTGGTAAAATCTTATACTCTCAATCTTGCAAACCAAGTTGCTCCAAACCATATTAGTCTTTTATGTCTCTCATAAAAATGAGCTTTCGCGACTTAGATCTAGTGCATTAGATATGACCCAGCCAGTGGCAGACCCATAAATCAAAATAAAGGGAGGCTAAACAAAATTTTATAAAATTCTTTCGTCGTAAAATGGTTTCATTATTGATTTTTAATTATTATTTTTAAAAACTTCTCTCATTGTATACAACTAATTTTAAGACATTTTTAATATATCTTCATATATTATTTATTACATATACAAATAATATTTAACAATAAATATTTATATTTCTTAATACATTATTTTAAAATATATTTTAAAAATAAAATATATTATATAAAAGATATTTTTGAACATAGATGAAATAAAATAAAATTTATTATGTAAATCTATATTTTTTAAATATATGGAATTTTTTATTAAAAAAAAACTTATATTTAAAAATATATGGAAATAAAATCAAATTTGTATTAAACATAATTTATAATATAAATAAATTATTTTATTGAAAAAACTTAAAAAATATTTCAATAGATATATTTTAACAAATATGTGTGTAAACATATTCAAAATCAATCCAAATCATAATATATTTCTAATTAAAAAATATTTTAAAAAATATTAAAAAATAAAATAAAAATTGTTATTTAAAATATACTTTAAAAATATTCTAAAAGATATGATTGAACTAAGTACAAATTTGCTAACTAAACAAAATAAGTGAATGTAAGTTTATATATATATATATATATAACTTTGAATTTGGGTTATTAATGTTATTTATTTATTTAAAGTCGTGTTATTCTTTTTATATATAATTTATTTAATTAAAATCTCTGCGCTCTTTAATTTATTTTATTAACATCTTCATATTCTTCCTTTAATCAATCTTGTTTAATTTATTTAATTAAAATGTTCATCTTCTTTAATCTATCTAATTAAAATCTCTATCTTCTTTCGTATTTAGTTTTTCACCTTTTTATTTTTTAATTTATTTAATTAAAATCTCTCTTTGATAAATGATGATCCATTAACTTTTAAATCAAATCAGTTTGAACAATATAAAAAAAAAGAAAAAAAAATCAATTTTGGGAGAGAAAAATTAAAACAAAATAAAATTGAAATATATTATTACAAAAAAATTGAATAAAAAAATAAGAACACGTACAGAATTTCTAATCTGGAATAGATTGAGATGTTCATGCCGACTACATCTTGCAATTTATAAATATTTTAACTTAAACTTTATCTTAAAAACGGCTATTATCCAAGTTTTTAATTTAAATTTTTCTTTCAAAATAGCACTTATTTCATATTTTTAAATTAATTTTTTCATTAAAAATAATCATTAATTTATATTTTTAAATTAATTTTTTTATTAAAAATACATACTATCCTAAAATAAACTATATTAATTAATCCATTTTTTACAGTAAACGGGTCTGCGCCCCTCTAGGCCCTTATGTACGTACACCAGGGCCCAACTGTCGAACTATGTCGTCTGGTTGATACCACTTGATTTTGTATTTGCATTTGACAATATAGTTAAACTATGACAATTTCTTGAACTGTCTTATAATCGAGATACTCGTGTATCGTTGTAGATTTCCATGCAATAAAATAAACAAAAGTGTCACATTATATATATATATATATATATATACTTAATATATACAAATAAATAAATATATCTAGTGTGTCATACGATCGAATGCCAGTTGTTGTCTAGACTGAAGATTTTGTACGAGATATTTATTTAGGGTTCCTTGCCTATGTAAAATCCACGTACAAAAATACAAAATGAACATCTAAATGGTTAATGTTTTCCAAAATATGTCAATTAACACTTTTGTAATAGATTCAACCAACAAGCGGTTAATAATTTTCGCAATGGCTGAATATCTCGTCGTTGTCAAATTTCTGGACATACTTTTGGCTGCTTAATTCCAAAAAATATAAGCAATTATTGTTATTATAAAACTGAAATGGGATCTTGCCAGACCTTTCTTACAAACTAACAATATATATATATATATATATATATATATATTAAAGGTAATGTCACCGAAGATACCCACGATCAAACTTTACTGCAATTTAGTACCAAAGTATTACTATTAGCTACTTATTACTGATGAGATCGGATATTTTAGCTACAATATTCTGACTTAATCCGAAGGATAGTTTGGACCATGACCACTATTATATAACTCTGAATAGGAAAAATGTAATAAATGCTAACCAAGCTAGTTGCTCGTCACTTCAAACCAGATTACTAATGGGTCATTAAACATGACCCGACTTCATGATCCGACCCAATAAGCCCATGGGCCAGTAATTAAGTATAAATACTCCAACCACTTTCATTAATGAGGGTAATCAGAATTTATTACTAGCAATTATCTCACTAATCACCACTCTAAACATTAAATTCCACAAAACATCCAAAATAGTTTACAAAATTACCCTCAGACAGAAATGAACCACACCAAATTGGCAACCACATTGGGAGCACGGGGGTGCTTGAATTTCACAATTCAAAACCAACAAGACACGTTGTTCGGATGGATCCGCATGAGCAGAATGTTCCACCTTCTGAGGTGGAAGATGCAAGGGAAAACAAAGAGTATACTATCGAAGTGCAGGAGCAGTTGAGAGCTGAAATAGAGGCGTTGAGAGCAATAAAACAAGCAAAAAATGAGTTAAAGAAAAGTTTGGGGCGTCAGTACTTCACCACACTGACAATCTTGGAGAAATTGAGCAGTCTTAGAAAAACCATCTCAGTTCCAAGAAGACACACCGGTCTAAGCCTGCTGAGAGTTCTGCATATGAGTCTTCCACAAGCTCATCAAATGAGGCAGAACTTGAAGGATCATTATCCTCAACTAGTGGTGAAGGGAGATCAAAAAAGAAAATGAGGTTGCTAAAAAATATTTAAGAAATAGGGAAAGACATGGCAGGCTTAAGAAGTACCATGGTAAGGGTAAGGGGTCAGCTCACAAGCATATTGATCAGTTGCTAATTGATCCCTTTGTCTTTCAGTCCGAACCAAGTATTTTTGCAACCCCTAATGAAGATACTGTTTTCAGTCGTAGAAAAAATTGTAGTCGATCGCCTTTGTCCGTAAAAATACCCTTTGAACATCTTCCTAAAAGGTTTAATAGCTGCAAGATGGAGAAATATGATGGGAGTCAGGATGCAGACAATCATCTGGAACAGTTCAAGAACTTTATAATGAATTTTGACGACGATGACAAGCTATTGTACAGGGCCTTCTCCCAGACTTTTACATGAAGTGCTCTCAAATGGTACAACAGTCTCCCTCAGGGGTGTATAAGAAATTATGTGTACAAATAGATTACAAAATAAATCTTGAAAATTAAATATGTTAAGTTGTGGAATTACGTGTAATTGGGCTGTGAAAAAACAATTGTGTTTCAGTTTCAGAATTACATGGTAATTGGGTTATGGAAAAAATTGGTCTTAAACTTGCTTTGATTTTTACAGAATATATCTTTCCATCATGTCAGGATGTTCTTTCGATTGCTGATAACCAGAGCAACTTTGTGGAAGTTGTCGCCACGGTACCAGAGAGCAAACATTGAGTTGAAGAATTGCAAAATAATATTTGTCATGTAGATTTACATGCCAATAATATTGTTAGTTTTGAAGAACTATTGAGTACTAAATTCTTCTAAGTTAGTCGTATGAAGGATATTAACAGCTTGTGAGAATATCATGTTGTTGTTAATGAAGTTCTCGAATGAATTTAGTTTCTAAGCTGTCCAAAAGTGCAATTTATTTGAGTTGATTAGGGATTTGAGATGCGTTTAGATATTTATTTGATTTGCATTTATTTGTCCACTTAGCTAGTGAGTCTGTCGTTGTATTTTCTTCCCTTAAAATATGAGAAGTTCACATGTTTGAAGATAATAATTTATTGCAGAAATCTAGTATTGGGGTTAAAAACGAAGGATATTTTTTAGTGAGGAGAATTGCTAGTTTATTTTAGAATCATTTCAATATCAAGGTAAGGAATTTGCATTTTATAACAAAGAATAAGTCTATAATGAAGAGCCATGCTTTCAACTATGATAAGATTATGTTTACCACAGACCCTACCAATAGTAGCAATATTTCTCGTTTTAAAATTGTTGATGATAACACCACCTATAGCTTCACCAGATTGAGAACATGATGCGTTTGTGCTTAATTTGAGTCTTGAGCCACTAGGAGGAATCTACTTGATAACCATGGCCTTCCTTGGTTGATTTAAATGATTGAAATAGCTTGTTCATAGGCAATATTTGAGTCTTTGTACCAAAAGTCTCTCTTAAGAAGATTAGCAAGGTTCGACTTAAGTATTATGTTCTTGACTTCTTGGATGATTTTATTGGCATATACTCTTAGCTACATATACCTCATTTTGTTTCTAGATAGCCAAATAATCCAACATATAATTGGAGGTAGGCTAGTATGGATATGGACTTTTTTAGAAGATGACCATAACCAATATCTTATGATATGTTTTAGGGCCATATGTCTTCCTATTCTGAGGTTGAAGAGGTAGCTAAAATACTGCCACACCAACCATGAATTGTTACATTGAACAAATACATGGTGTAGAGACTTAGTGTTGTCATAGTGTTGACATTTAAAAGCCATAGATATGTTTCCGTGTTGAAGGTTTGTGTCAACAAAAACTCAACTATTCAATAGCCTCTAAAGAAGGAAATAATTACATGTAATATGATTGGGAAAATATATATAAAAAGATCCAAAAATTTCGTTTTGTTCATCTTTAAAAGATAAAAGTATACTTGTTTTTAGGATTATTATTTTTGTAAGTTTTGGTTCGAAAAATATATATAATTGAAGCTTAATATGGTTTATAAGTATGGTTTGAAGCAACATTTATATCACTGAGTTTTATGGTAAATTTTGAAACCAAATTTATTAGTAATTTTAATTGTTTCAAATGGTTATTGGTATTTCTCCCATGAAATATTTAATTATTTTTTAAAAATTAATTTAAAATCGTAAAAGAATTGTACTATATAATTTAGTTAAAAAAATTAATTATTGATAAAAAAAATTAAATTAAAATTTTATTTTTTTGATGGATTAATAAATATTTGATTTTAAAATTGAGAAATTCCTAGCTTTGTGATTAATAAAATTGAGAAAGCTTTTAATGCTTTTCTTTGGGGTTCGACTAGTGCTGAGTATAAGATACATTGGTGCACCTCGAAATCTGTTTGTAAAATTTATAAAGAGGGAGGTCTTAATATTAGAAGATTAGATGATGTTCAAGTGACTACTTCTTGTAAGCTTTGGCTGTAGTTCAGGGGTAATAAGTTGCTTTGGGCCAATCTATTTCATGACATTTATTGCAAGGATAAGCATCCTTTACAGTTGAGTAGCAGTATCAAAGGATCTATGATTTGGAATAGGCTCAAGAAGATTCAATCTACTGCTGATCAGTTTGTTGGTTGGTCTTTGGGAGAAGGCAATATGGACTTTTGGCTGGATAGATGGTCAGGTTCTGATCCTCTTCTATGTCTTGATAACTCTATTGATAATAGTTGGTTTCATCAGGAGAAGGTTAATGGTTATTGGTCTAATCATCAGTGGGATTTGCATTCCATTGTTAATCTCATTAGTAAGGAAGATAGTATTAGAATTAATAACTATATTATTAACCATAACAGCAAAGACAGGATTCTGTGGACTTTGTCTTCTACTGGTTTTTTCAGTTTTAAGCATACTTGGGATTTTATTAGGTCTCATTTCACTGAGTCCAGTTTGTTTGAAAAAATCTGGAATGATCTCACTCCTAAAAAACATTCTTTTATTCATTGGAAGCTTGTCAAAAATTATATGTCCACTGATTCGATTTTAATGAAAAGGCATATGCAAATAGCATCTAAATGTCAGTTCTGTTTTAATTTTGAAACTACGCAGCATGTTTTTGTTTCATGTGACATTGTTTGGTCTGTATGGTTACATTTTGCGGAGCTCTTTAATATCATGATTTATAGACATATGACTCTTGTCCATATGTCTAGAATTTGGTTTGGCAGTTCTAATAAGAAGAATCACATTAGGAATGTCATTCCTTCCATCATTTACAGTTCAATTTGGAAGTATAGAAATCATTGTAAGTTTAAAAACATATCTGTCTCATCTAACATTATTATTAAGGATGTTCACAGAATCATTTACTACATGTATAAGGCTGATATGTTTCAGTTGAAGCATTGGATTAATGATGTTGCTGTTGCCAAAAGGCTGGGTTTCTTAAACTTGTGTTCTAACTCTTCTTCTAGACCTATTGTTCTGCAGTGGGTTCCTCCTTCTGTGGACAGGTATAAGCTTAACACTGATGCTTCAGTGGCCTTTAATGGTGAAGCCAGTGCTGGTTACATTATCAAAGACTTCGAAGGTAATCTTATTCATGCTGGTGGAAATGTCTATGGTAAATTGTCTCCTATTATGGCTGAAGCTAGGGCTTTAATGGATGGTTTGGCTGCTTGTCATTCTAAGGGTTTATCTTCGGTGGATGTTGAATCTGACTCTTCTTTACTTGTTAATTTTATTGATAATGATAATATGGGTGCTCTTCACTGGGCTCTTTTCCCTGTTATTAATTGTTGTAGAACTTTACTGACTTTTAATATGAACATTAAGCATGTCTTTAGGAACCAGAATCGTGCAGCCGACTGGCTGGCGCGATGGACTCTTAAATGCAAACTCAAAACTGAGTATGTGTTTGATAATGCTCCAATTGCTTTAAAATCTATTCTAGTGCTTGAAAGTCTTGGTGCACCTTATGTTAACACTCCTGATTAAGTTTTGTTGTTTTGCTGGACATATTGTTGCTGAGTTCGAATGATGCTCTGATGCTGGTGCTAGATAAATGGGTTTGCTGATTGTCAGATTGATGTTTTGAAGCTTCCATCGTTGGTTTTGCTGATTGATTTGCATTGCTGATTTGGTTGCTGTTCGTCTGTTGTTGTGCTAATGCTCCTGTGGTCCCTAATAGCTTGTGTTTGGTAGCTTGATGATCTCTTGGTGCAGAAGCTGTGGTTGGTGAAGCCCTTGAAGTTGGTGTTTGATCTTGTTGGTCATCATGGCTGTGCTGGTGCATTTGTGGGTCTAGAAAATTTGGAGCTCTTGCTTCTCTTGTTTTGATACTTGAATAGAAGTCTGTGTTACTTCAATATTAGGGTTTGGTCCTTATAAGTCATTAGTTTGGCTTTTGCTTTGGTTTTGGCGGGCTTTTTCCCGCTTTGTAACTCTCAAATTTTCAGTTTATCAAATATAAGTCTTTAATTAAAAAAAAATAATAAATAAATATTTGATTTTTTTTTATGCGCTTAGCATTTCCAATTTAAAGCATTTAACCTCATCGGACAACAATCACGCGGTTATCATTCTAATATTTCCCAAAATGTGCTACCCCAATTTTTATACAAACAAATAAAAAAAAGCAGATCCAATTAAACAATCAAAGTATACCATTGATCTGATTGCATACGGAGATGGAGATAGTTCAAAACAATCAAGTCGAAATCAATCTTAAGAAGTTATAGTTCCAAGCCATTATCTTTATCACTTTCACTATTCCCAAAACGTTACAGAACTCTTGATGAAAAAAATAAGAATTTCCTACTACAAAGATATCTTCTATATGTGGAAAAAGCAGACAAACAAATCGATATATATTTTACTATAGGGAGCTGTAAAGGCTCCAACATGATTCATGTTAATGCTTAATGGCTTTCAAACTGTGTGAGCTGTTTGGATGAGGTTCGAGTCTAAGTTTTTCAGTCTGAGGACCGACTCAACATGTCCTCTTAGAGTGTGTAGCTCACCAAGCCTGCGGAAGCAAGAGGATTAGAGTCACGCCTATCTATACTTTATCAGTATTCAGATTCTGATTCTTTTGTGATACAGCAAGATTCAGCATTTTATAACTTAAATTGATAGTACTGAAGCAAAACAAACCTGGCAATCTCAGCCCGACGCCTGGCTTGTACAGCAATCAAAGAAGACCTTGAATGCCTCCCGTTAAACTCATGTTCCGATATCAACCCTTGCAAATTTCTCTGGGAAAGGATCCACTTAGCTGCTCTGTCTTCTTTTCCATAGTCATTCTTTGAAGTAAAAGCAGTCTGTGCGAAAACATCAGAGATTGATATACCAACCATATTGAGAAAATACGATATCTGGTGGAATGAATGTTAATATTGAAGTAGATCGGTACAAAGTACAAACCTTTCTGTCAAATACAAGATTCCAGGCTTCTCCACTCAAGGCATAACGGACTGCAAACTTGATAATATCGAGGGGAATGTAGAAGATCAAACTATACAACCATATGACACCAGCCCAACCCCATCCGATGCCGCTTATATAAGCAAAACTTATATTTGCATAGACAGCAATTAAAGTAGCCACCTAGTCAATAAGAGCAACAACCACAATTCTAAACGTTCTTGAAACACTCATACAGAGTTTGAGCTTACTACTATAGGAGTAAGTAAGAGTGAAAAAGCCTTACTAGTTGAGCCACCACAAATGCACACATCAAGAGAGACCCAGGCCTCTCGAGAAATGACCAACTTTGACTGCGAGTTACAAATATGAGAGCCTGGCTGATTATGCTGACCTGGAGATACACAGCAGATGATACTTGCTCGCTGCTACCGGATATAGATGTTATGTTGAAATTGGTCTGCAGAACGAATCACCGTCAGATGTGTGTCGACTAAAGAAAATACATATTTGTCTAACAAGTATGTTTGGTTTGTACCTCAAAGAAAGTGGTGTCGATAATCAACCAGTAAAAGAGGACAGTAACCAAAGCTAGATAAGTTCCAATGACAATGCCAGTTGCAAATATCTCATTGAGCTTCCAACTATCAGGCATCGGTGAAGGCTTTACTCTGTCTTGGGAAATCGTCATGATGGTCCCTAATAACAAATGTAAGCTCATAATATATGAGAAGTTACTCGTACTACAAAGCTAGTAACATTGTGATCAAGGAGATATACCACCCTCTAAATTTACTTATTAGAAGTTTACTTTGTCAAGACCTTGTTCTTAAAAAGTTAATATTGAAAAATAATCTAGGGATATAACAGACTGGAACATTACCATCATTAAGTATTGCGATTATCAGGACCATGAAAGGTGGAAAGTCATATTCCCATATCAGTGCTAGAAGCACAAAACCTAGCTGCAAACAATTGACTTTTCATCCTTAATATGAAAATCAAGGTGAAAGAAAGCATCGGCGTCTTAAAAGTAAAATACTGTATATATTAAAACTAACATGTAAAGAAAATCAAGCTTACCACGATACGTATGGTTATGGAGACTGCATATATCTGCAAATTCAAGTAAGCTTATAAATCTTATGAAATAAAAGTAGTTAAGCAGAGGATCTAAATAAAAGCGAATTTCATTCTAACATCAAGTATTCTATAGTATATCTCTCATCTTAAGAATTGGCAGGTCCAACTAGCCTCAATATAATACTTTCAGCTGCAATTTCTTTACATACGAATGAAAGTGTATATTCAGCCCGCTTTAATTAAAATTCCATTTTTGCAGTATTGATTCTGAAATTATTGAGTTTAGCAAAGACGATCGAGACTCAACTGTATAGTTCTTCATCCTCTGGAATATGGCTCTGCTGGTCAAGACAGCACTCACAATCACACTTAAACCAGGCTCTGTTAAGACTATGTCAGAAGCACTCCTAGCAGCATCTGTAGCATCTGCTACTGCAATTCCAATATCTGCCTTCTTCAGAGCGGGCGCATCATTGACTCCATCTCCAGTCATACCGACCACATGCTTCTTTTCTTGTAAAATCTTTACAATTTCGTACTTATGTTCTACAAGTTCACAAAAAAATAGGAATGGATCATATAAGAAAATTGGAAATTCTTTGGAATCAACTTGAGAAACATGCTTTCCTCTATCATGACAAGAATGGGAAAACTGCTAAAATAGCATACAACTACATGAAGTTTAACCAAACTAATTCCCATAAGTACCAGGGAAAACTCCAGCAAATCCATCTGCCTTCTCAATGAGTTCATCTATCGGAAGACCTTCATTGTCATCCCTGTTACGGCCTAACAAGGATGATGAGGGGTACATGTTTGTTCCCATCCCAAGACGTCTACCTGTCTCTTTTCCAATCGCTAATTGGTCACCTACATTAATGATTTCAGATATTAGTTTTTAAGTGCTCTTTTGCTGTTCATATCATATCATTTTCTCTTCCATGTCTCTACTGCATGTCTATATAGACACCTAAGCTAGCATAAGAGATATTGCCCTTTAAAAGTTTAGAAAAGTCGAGCATCCACGACAAGTAAATAACCCTTATACACCATGCTGGAAATGAATTTTGATTAAATCGGACTTGTTTCATAATGAGAATTCATCTATATACCTGTAATCATTTTAACACAAACTCCAAGGCTAAGTGCTCTGCGGATGGTCTCTGCACTGTCATGTCTAGGAGGATCAAATAATGGTAACAAGCCACAAAATATCCAAGGGCCACCAGAGCTTTCTCTGCTTTCCTCAGGAATCTCCTGAAACAACCATTTAATGAAGTCTATGAATAGGAGAGAAAGAATACTTGATCATTGTGGTAATTAAGAGCTCAAGTATCAGGTTGCCCGGTATAATAATATTATTACAGCATTACTGAACAACCAACGACAAAGTTGACCCTTCTGCCTCACTTTAGTTATCTAACGCAAGTGAGAAGGGAGGAAAGATGACAAACATGTCTACCTGATAAGCAACTGCAAGAGATCTCAAGCCCCTTTCTGCAAACTTATCGATGATGGCATGCACTTTTCCAGCAATCTCATCTTTTTCTTGGCACAGACTTAGAATCTAACAAATGAATAAACAAAAAGAACTTAACATTTTACAGTTTGCTAAAAAAGAGAACTGTAAATAGAAAATCCATACGCATATACCAATACTGTTCAGTTGATCCAAAGATTTTCTTTTTCTTTTGGCAATAACAATTTGTCTTTTAGTTGCGAGGGTATAGTATCTTAAAATCAGAAGGCACAAGTGGCTTGTAGAAGAGTTGCAAGGGAGAAAATCAATCATTTTAACACTATCCAGGCTATTCATGCGGAATAAGAAATGGCATTACTTAATCTTTAATAAGATTGATCAGCATTGATAATTGATAAAGTAAACAGAAAAGGCAAATAATTCATTTCTGCAAGTCATTGAAAAGTGTCTCTAGTGTTAGTATCTTAAATTTGGTTTCTTTCAAGTATTTTAATCTCAAGTTTTCTGAAATATTGCTCGACGTTATAATCTAAAAATTTACACGTTTTTTTTATCACTTCAGTTAAAAACAGAAAAAGAAGTAGCCTAAGGTTTAGTCATATTCTATACCTGCTCCGGAGCTCCTTTGCTGGCCCGCTTCCATTTTCCATCAGAATCAATATATGTTATTGCAGTGCGTTTGTCCACAGGATTGAAAGGCAGAAAGTGAACTTCTTTAATGTTCGCTCGTGCCTGAAGAGAAAGAAGTGATTTAACTGGCTGTGGATAAGCTTTATTTTATGAAAAAAAAAGGATGAAAACAAACAATATAAGAATTCATCATTCAAGTCTAACATCTTTCATGTATCTACCTCCTTTGGATCGGCAAGCATGTTAACTATGGCTGCATCAATAGCATCCTGATTTTCTAGTCTTGCTGCTCTTGCTGCAAGCAAAATAATTGTGTCTTTGTCCATACCCTGGTTAAATACCTGTGAATTAATTGAATTTGTACGTCAGATTCATCATATAAGGAGTTAAAAGACTCCTTTAGGACTTTGAATATCCTGTTCAAGGGCTTGTTTTGACTGTCTGTAGAGTCGCATGTATTTTGCAAGACCAATAATGAACTGGATCCGATGAAACAACACCAAATTGTTTTATTCTATATGCCAGTGTAATGAAATCAATGATCTATAAAGTGGTGTTGATAAACTGGAAAAGATGAAACTTCCGGATCATATAATACTAACAGTTTAACAGCTCCTATTTTGTTATCAGCATTTTAGAGAGTCAGATGACGTGACAGATAACTTCAACCGAGACACATACACTACTTTTCAATATCTAATAGAGCTACAGTTATTGTGAAAGGAATCCGTATATGTACCTCGATAAGGTTGGGATCAACGGTCAATCGATTTAGAGTCAATGTTCCAGTTTTATCACTGCAGAGGACATCCATTCCCGCCATCTCTTCAATAGCAGTCATCCTTTTCGTAATGGCCCCCTTAAAGAATAAAAAGGCACAAATAAGATGCAAATGACGTTAGCATAGATTTGAATGCTTTTCAGTAATCAAAGGGTCTAGAAAATCACACTAGTGCCTGCTAGCTAGGATATTTTATGGATGCTCCCATGAGGAATAAAAGGAATCTGGTGAATCTAAATAATCTTGACACCCATCTCTAACTGAATTTACTTGATTGTGTGTGGTTAGCCATTGCACCCCGAAAGAACCAGGTTGGTAGTATGATATCACATATATATTATCAGTAAAATCCGCACCTGTTGAGAAAGACGATGAGAACCAATTGCAAGTGTCACGGATAGTACGGTAGGCATAGCTATTGGTATTCCTCCAATTAAGAGAACAAGTAGGTTGTTGATTCCATCCCTATAAGAACGGCGCTGAATGGGAAACATGACGATGATTTCAAGAACCATGCCCACTGCAATAGAGCAGATGCAGAAATTCCCAATGGCGGTAAGGACCTACAATAAATTCCAAAAATACCATATTATTCTGAAATAAAGGTTTGCAGTTATTGCCTCCAAAAGCTACAAAGTCCTTCAATTTCAGCATTTTCATAAATGGAAAGATCTTTCAAATGCATGAGTCACTAATTTTGGTACGCCAAAATGGTCGAAGGAAATTTGTTACTAGAACATATACTCAGCATCCCTAAAATAATACTTTAATTACTTTGCAAAACACATATAATGCATATGGTCCAACATAATGAGAAAAATATGGTTACTCAATGACGCCGAATAAAGGAGAAAATAATAGGCACCTGCTGAAAATGTCCAACAACTATTGTGTTATCTACTAAGTATGCTGCTTTTCCAAAGAAAGTGTTAGCCCCAGTTGCTATCACCACAGCTTCAATCTCGCCATGCTTACATGTGGAACCAGAAAATACTTCATCACCTGTCCTCTTGGTAACAGGCAGTGACTCCCCAGTCAGAGATGACTGCATAGTTAATTTATTAAATTAATTCAACAAAACTTATAGAACTCTGAGTAGAAACTCTCATCTGTATTTTGGAGTGATAGCACAAGGTAACCAAAAAAAATGACTGAAGACTGATAACAATTCGCTGATAGATTTCTTCTCAAGTAGTTAATATGTACTCTTGTTTGCTGTAAGTAGTTTATGAAAATTACTGTATTCCTCCGTTCATCTTCATCCTCTCATTGAGGGTCTAATATCACGGGTAAATGTTACATACTTGGTGTGAATACTTGCCTGGTCAATTTTTAACGGGTCTCCTTCAAGTAGACGGGCATCTGCAGGAACAATATCCCCAAGCTTTATACTAATTATATCTCCAGGAACTAAAATAGCTGCATCTTGCTCTTGCCACTGCCCATCTCTAAGAACCTGCATAAACAATGGTTTAGTTGAAACTTTAATCCAGCAGCATAGTGATCCTTAGAAGCATGTCATTTTCTACCAAGTGAAAATACTTGAGTAATACAGAATTTGTATCATTGATAATATACAGTAAAATATTCCTAATCAAGCAATCACAAATGATGCACACTTTTGTTTTTGGAGCCAAATGTGCCATAAGAGCTGCAGCGGCATTTCCAGCGTTGTTTTCCTCAATAAAACTAATCGTCGAGTTAATTACAAGTAGGCAAAGGATCCCTACAAAGTCTTGCCAGTCAGGACCTTCACCCTGAAATATTATATAGGAAGAAATGACAATTTAAGTCCATGTCTGAAATAAGAAACATGGAACAACAAGGAAACGGATTGAGTTGGAGAATAAAAATCGAAATGAAAGAGCTGTTATAATATACACGCTACTTACTCCACCATTGGCAAGAGCAATTGCCATCACTGCTGCTGCTTCCATAACCCATGACAACGGATTCCACATAAAACCTAGAAACTTCAGAAACTTGTTCTCCTGCATCAGAGATGACAATGGGTTGTAGTTCTATTTAAGTTACAAAACCCATTTGAACTCAACACCAATTTCTATCAATAGGAAAGGCATATCACTTGTGTAGTTTCCCATAGTTTGTTTGGTCGGGCTCAACGTGAGTTTCTACAATTAAACCAGTTCGATTTAGATCTGTTTTGCTAGCTCTAGGTTGTCTGAATTTAAATTTTATGTGCTAAAATATCAAAGCCAGTGACAGAACTCGCATCTTCGGAGCGAATGTCAACCTCTTCCTTTGATTTGGACTGTAAGACGCAAATGAAAAAACATATGGAGTAAGAACATTGTGGTACTTACAGGCTTCTCTTCAAGCTTGTTAGGACCGAAAATTGTCAAACGAGCCTCAGCATCTTCCGATGAAAGCCCTCGGCGAGATGTTTTTAGCTGCTCAAAAACTTCCTCCAGTGGCAGGCGTTCCTAAGTAAGATATTTTAGAATTGTTCAGCTCTAACGAAACGTATGACATAAATGCAACAACTCTAAAAGTTTAACAATAGTTACCAAATCAATTCCATCTCTGTTGAAATTTTCAGGATCCAACAAAGGCTTTCCTAGATCTTCTGACATGATTTAAGCTTCCACACCACCTGGTGCCAACATAGAACCACAAAACTGTCATGCTTAAGGTAGCATCCCATTGTCCAACAAGCACAGCATAAGCGTAACAAAAGATTGAAGTACAATGCATTGTACTTAAAGCAAAACAATTTCACTCACATTGGAAAACAATGAGAAACAAAAGAAATTAGATAAGATCATGAAAATGAAAAGGTCATAGTACTATTGAAATGAGTAATGACGTGCATGAATATAATTGCGAACTTACTTCAGCCAACGTCGAATTGTGAAATGATGAGGAAACTTGTGTCACTAAGACCTGTACTGTAACAATAGTGCGTTGATGAGGATCTAAGCATGATAAGTGAGATTGAATGGTTATAAAAGAGTGTACCGAACACAATTTCGTAAAAACTGACCGGTGGTTAGCGATGTAGATGGAGGACGAGTAGATGAAGCTCTACGTCTCCATCTGGGTATCGCCATTTTCCGTTGGTTACCTACACTGATGGAGCTGTTAAATTGAATTTATTAGAGATAAAATACAGAATCCGGAAAAGAAAAGAAAAGAAAAGGACCCTTGTTCCTCAGTCTTCATCTACCATTCAAAACTTACTCTTCTCGACCTAACGTTCCCTCCCGCCCTCTCACTCTCTCTCTCTCTTCTCGTTAAGGCTTTGTTTGGTTTTGCAAACATGTCTTACGGTTTAGACACGTATTGTTTCTTTCTTTTTTTTTTTTTTTTTTTAAGACACGTATTGTTTCTGATTTCCTTTTTTATCATGTTTTTTTTTTTATCAAAAATCGGTATAAAATTACAAGGGTTTGGCAAGAGCGGCTCGGTTTGGTCGTTGAGCTTATTGGATTGGACGGATATGAAACGAAAATTTTGATTTTTAGAATCGAACCGAAACTGTGAAAACAGTTTGATTCAGTTCGGTCCAGTTCGATTTCGAATTTTGTTTAATCTATTTTTCGTTTAGTTCGGTTTTGATCCGTTTCGGTTTGAACTATAAAAACTAAAATAAAAAATAAAAATAATTTTTAATTAATTTTTTTTATTTTAAATAGATAATATAAAAATAAAAGTTCATTGTTTTCCGATTTCAAACTCTAAAATGTTTATGAATTTTGGTTTTTTGAGTTTTGTGTCATGTTCTATGCTCAAAGAATTGATCAATAATGTATATAAGAGTCTTATTGCTTGGTCTTCATCAACATAATTGGCTATTTGTCAATTCTTCGAAATGGAAAAATACGGGACAAAAGAATGAGCCAACATAATAAATGAATCATCCAAGGTAATATATTCTCGAGATAACAATCAAGTGATCATGTCTTCATTTAAGAATTCCCCATATTAAGACTTAGAGCACAAGACATACAGAACAAAGATCTAAGAGAAGAAGAATTTTAAGCCTGAAAAGATCAAATTTACCCACAAACCAGAGGATTATGAGCAAAAATCAGATGAATGAGAAAGAACATCTAATAAATAAAAATGGGGATACTAATATTGCACCAAATAAAACATTCGCACACGCGATCAACCCATCAAAGAACCATTCATAATTTATTCCCTCAGTCATTCAACATAAAATCGATCATATATCATGATGGTTTTCGAAGAAGGACAAAGAAAACTGTTGTTGGAAACTAAATTCACCATAACTGAAAAATTCTCCAAAGGTATGTCTAAATACTTAATTATAAAAAAGTTCTTGGAATCTATGAAATTTGTTGGAGAATACAATCTTACGATCTAGGATATAATGCATGTAATGATATAATTTTCATTAAGAGTTGATTTATGCAAAATTTGGACCATTAATGTCTGATCTTTATATGAGTTTTCAATGAGGTTATTAATATGGAATACCTCATTCAATCCTAAGTATCAATTCCCTATCACCCCGGTGTGGATTAAGATATCAAACATTCTTGAATACCTTTATAATAAAAGTATGATGCAAACTATAACATCAACAATAGGCCAACCACTTAAGACATGGATCCCAAATAAAAATAGAGTGTCGTATAAATCTTGTTATGTCTGGGTTGAACTTGACCTAACCAAGAAAATCCAATACCATTTTATGGGTGGGGTTTGGAGAAAATGACAGATGCTGCAAAAAGATGCTTACCAAGACTCAACCAAATACCTCAATTCAGCAGCAAGATTTTGTTGTTAATAATGTTTCTGAGTCAAAATAGAATGAGATACCTCCACTCATTCTACATTGATTAAAAGTTTCTTATTTACCATTGTGCATGCTAAATGTCAAAGAGCAAACAAACTTGAGGTTTGAAGGCATCTCAGGGACATTTCAATTACATCCAAGGAATGGATTGTTATTGGTGATTTTAACGTTATATATTCCTATGATGAACATATAATTTGTACTACTAATTGCATTAATAATATTAAAGACTTCAATGATACAATTAGAGACTGTCTTATTAAATATGATGGATTTGTTGGTACTAAATACACTTGGACCAACAAATCGAAATGGAAAAGACTCAATCGTGATCTTTATAATTCTGTTTGGTCATAATACTTAACTGAAACCAGGGTTCTCCACATGGCCAGAACATGCTCTAACTATACTCCTTTATGTTTATATATATCTAACAGTGGTAACATACCTAAAATTTCTTTCAAGTTTATTAACATGCGGTGCTTACATATTGACTTCATAAATACTATGGAGCGAAGTTGGAATAAACAGATGCTTGGTGTATATATATATATATATATATATATATATATATATATATATATATATATATATATCTTCTGGAACAAGTTAAAGAGACTATATTGTGCTCTTAAATCTTGGAACAAGCTAATCTTTAGTAATATATTTGACAAGGTTTTGAAGGTTGAAGAATCTGTTAAGAAACTTGAATTGGAATAGCAGGAAATAAATGATCCTCATGACATAATAAATCTCTTGAAAGCTAATGCCTTATACCTGCGAACCTTAGCTAAGAAGGAATTGTACTAGTATCAAAAGAGCTATTCTAATTGGCTTAAATGTGAGAATAGGAACACGACTACCTATCATAACTATGTTAAGAATAAAAGAAGAGGAAACAAAATCCTTACCATAAGCGATGGTACTTGGTAAGGATAAAAATTAGTTATAAGGTATTTATGTAATTGTTTAGATGATGTATTAAACTTAGGGTGGAAGCTAGATTAGATAATTGAGCTATTATTTTTAATTCTTAGAGAGATAAAGTCTCAACCCTCTTAAATGCTGCTCTTTTGGGTCTTTATAGTATAATTTTGGGTTTATGAGTCAACCGCGTCAGGTCCTGAATCTGGGTCAAATAACCATTAACCACCCAGCCCATTAACCATTAATGATACATTTTATAATTAACAATATAGCTAACACATAATTGAGTCAAAAGATAAACAGCTAACACATATATGAGTAAATATGATTTTTTATTTTGGGTCTAAATTGCCCCCTCAAATAAATTGACCCTCTAGCTGAATATTGCTCTTAAAGAAATCCGACCTTATCAATACTGATTGGATCACTAACATTACTTTGATTGCAAATTCTGCTGATTCTTATTTCAAAGGCATACTAACTGAGATTCTCGATCTAAACGCTATTGATGATGATACTAGAATGAATGAAAATATTTTTAACTTTATCCCTAATCTAATAAATGAAGAAGACAATAACTCTCTCATGACTCTTCCTACTGAAGATGAAATCTATGATGTCGTCTGTAGTCTCAACTCCTCTAGTGCAACATAATTGATGGTTTTAATAGTTGATTCTTTCAAACATGTTAGAGTATCATTATGAAGGACTTTTGTTTAGCTATGGAATTAGTTCTTCTATATCAACATATTCATGAAGGTATCTTGGCCACTAGAATCTGTCTAATCTCTAAATCCAACAACCCTACTACTTGGAAAGACTATATACCAATTAGTTTATCCACCTTAATGAATAGAATCATGTCCAAACTCCTAAATAATAGAATAGTCAAGATTTTTCCTAAAACTATTTCTGAATTCCAGGGTATATTTGTTCCTGGTAGATCCATTCATGACAACATTTTGCTTGCTAAGGATATTGTTCATGACCTAAATAAAAGGACCAAAACTGGTAACAGTGTGATAAAATTGGACATGACCAAGGCCTTTGATAAGATGTCCCATATCTTCATTCTAAAAGTGCTTAGTTGTTTTGGCTTTTATTCTAACTTTATCAACTAATTGAAAGAATGATTAAGTCTGTTCATGTTTCTACTCTCATTAATGGTAATCTTAAAGGGTATTTTAAAATTATGAAAGATATCAGGCAATGAGATCTTATTTCCCCTAGCATGTTTATTATTGTTGAAAAGGTGCTTATATGAGGGCTTAACAACTTAGTTACTAACAATAAAACTATGAAATTCAGCTTGTAGAAGTCACATTATGATTCCCTGTTTGGCATCGCGGATGATGTTATAATATTTACCAATAGTTTTCCCTCTATTGAGATTATTGTCTCATTCTTACATAGATATCCATATATTTTTGCGATGCTATTAATAAAGACAAAATAAATATTATCACCTCTAATAGCCTAACCTACAGAAGATCTTCATTAACCATTCAATCTGGTTTTAATATCAGCAGTCTTCCTATTAGATATTTGGGTATTACCCTCAACACTAACAACCTGTCTTGCAATTATGATCCCTTATTGGACAAAAATAAAGACAAAATAAATGATTAGGAAGGTAAGCATATTTCATATGGAGAGAGAATTACCTTGATAAAATTTGTCTTTATGTCCATTTCGTTGTACTATATGCAAAATTGCCTCCTTCCTAACAATATCATCACGAGAATTGAAAAAATATTTAACAAGTTTCTTTGAGGATCAACTCAAGACATTAATAGAATAGGCCCTTTGGTGAAAGTAACTTTAATGTTAGGAAACTTACTGACATTTGTACTGTTTTTTATGTAAGTTGTGGTTTAGATTTAGGGAAAATAAATTCCTTTGGGCTAAGTTTCTCCATAATATTTACTATAAAGATAAACACCCTTTACATACTAACTTATCTAAGACTAAATCTCAGACTTGGAAAATGTTATCAAACATTAAAAACTTAGTTGAACCTAAGATTATATGGAAGTTGGGCCAATGTAAGATGGACTTCTGGCTAGACAGACAGTGTAGTCCATCAACCCTTAATTATTCTAGATGATAGTAATGACAATAGTTGGTATACAATTAACAAAGTCAATTCCTTATGGAACAATAATAGTTGGAACATAGATAGGTTGAATAATAAATTCACACCTTCTGACATTCAGAAAATTGTTAAAACAAACATAATGTATAATGAAGAGGACTTTATAACTTGGCTGCCCTCTAAGGATGGAAATTTTAACATCAAAGAAACATAAAACTATACAAGAAACAAAAACAACCAATCTTCTATTTTTTTAAAAGTTATGGAACAATATTAATCCATTCAAATGCTTTTTTGTCTGAAGAATTATCACTAATTGGCTTTCAACTGATACTAACATTTAGAAAAGATATATAACTCTTGCATCTAAGTGTTAATTTTGATGTTGAATCTACTAATCATTTGTTTGTTTTTTATATTAATGCCTGATCCATTTTGTCTTACCTTGCTGTATTTTCAATGTCAATTTATAAATATTCATGACTACTACACATATATTAAGGTGTTGGTTCTCGTCCAGTCAAAAGGATGTGCATGTTTAGACCATTATTCGTGTTATTACCTTCTGGGTTATATAAAATCAGAGGAACAATATGAAGTTCAATGTGAGTGTTAACTCTCCTAACTATGTTATCATCTATATAAAGAAAATCATGTATGGTTTCGATCGTTCAAATCTTCTTAAAAAATCCACTGGTCCAATGTTGAAGATGCAACCATTGAGATTGGTGGTATAACCATTTGAACCAGAAAAAGAATCTTATATCTCTGGCTTGGTCTTCTTCTATTACTAACAGATTCAAGCTGAACACTAACGATTCTTGACTACCTAATGGTGAGGCAAGTGGTGGGGGAATTATTAGAGATAGTAATGTTGAGATTGTCCATGTATCTGGAAAATATATGATAAAGCAACCCATATTATGGTTGAGAACAAAGCCCTCTTGGATGGACTCTTATCCTGTAAAAATATGGGCTTTAACAATGTGGATATTGAGAGTGACTCTCAGATTCTTGTAAACCTGACTAGCTTTGGAAAAACCCTTTGGACTCTTGACCCTATCCTATCGTGTTATATAAGGATCTTCTCCCCATTCATGGATATCTCTCACATCTATAGATAGTAAAACAAGGTTGTCAATTGGCTAGCCAAACGGACACTCAAATGCAAGATGAAACTTGAATTCAGTAATTCTCATGTTCCTAATCAACCGAGTGTTATCACTCTGCTTGAAAGTATCGAGTCATATTATATTAGGATTGATTCGTGAATACTATTTTCATAGGATATATTCCTTTTATCTTAATTCACTATGTTATACTAACCTTCGATGCTAGCAGGAATGCTGACACACGTACTCGAATATTTCTTGTTTTATATGATACTACAAGTGTTAATAAGATGAAATCTCTAATTGAAAATAATTCTGGAATTAAACAAGAATTATACCTCAATAACTCTCTCAGCAAGTCCCCTCCTCATTTCATTTTGATGTTAATTCTTCGAGTCACTTCTTCATAGAGCTCTCTCGTGGCTACATAATTTATAAAGTCTTTCGTAGTTTCTAATCACAATTTTAAGATTTTGGCTAAGTTTGTGATTCTTTAAGCATCCATTTTTCTGTCTCCTCGTATGCTTTATCAGCCCTGCTTTATAAGTAGCTTCCAGATGATAAGTCCTAATAATTATCTCAATATAAAAGGAAGTCAATCTTAACGGGATGCGAATTATGCTATCATAATCTATTTAAGTTGAAATCGAAAAAAAAAATCATTTTTCCTGTCCAGCCCTGGTTTCTTATGCCATGAATGAAATTTGAAACTCTTTTGTTTTTTATTAAGTTTTGGTGATTTTTTTTTTAATTTTCTTTTCAACCAATGTAATCTTGAGGCAACAAGCTCATGCTTGACAATTCTTATCAATCATTCTTTTTAAGCATAAAAATTATCAAAATCTGAATCGAGAAAATAACTGCATTTAGCTTTAAAAAAAGTCGGAATTTAAATATTAACTAGGAGGCAAAGATGTGGAAATCAAAAACTGAAAAGGAATAAATGAATCAACATTGCATCGGGAATTTTAAAAGTTGGATGAATTGTTATGTTCAATAGTAATAATAGCTCAAAAATTAGGCGCATTCCCAATTGTATTTCTTTTTCGAATTTTTAATTCAGACTATTCTTAAACGTGGGCTTTCTTTGGGTTTCAAGTTTTGGTTAAACCAATTTATCAATAAAAGGTTTGAATTAAAAAAAAAATTAACTGAAACATTGAAACTTTTTATTTCACGAATTGACAAGTGCACGCTGTAATCAACTTAAAGTACATTAAGAAAAGAAAATCCCTATTTTCAGAAACCAAACCCTAACACCCCCACTTCTCTTCAATCAAACCTCCATCAGCATCCTTCTCAGCTATTCTAGCCCATATCAAACCAAAACCCCAGACCAAATCCATCTTTCATCATCTTCAAAACCTCAGGAAGATTCATCTAGATGAATTCGATGTAGAAGATAAGGATTGAGACGCAACCGAGAAACAATTTTGAAGAAATCGGGTTTGATTTTCTCTTCAACAAGATTTAAATCGTCAATTACTAAGAATTGGGGTTTGTTCTCAGATGACAGAACTCCAATCCTTCAAGAAAGGCTATGGCTTTCAGCCTAACAGGAGCCCCGATTTTGTTAAAATCTAGGTTTTTGTTCGATTTGCTGGTCGGGGTAGCTAACAAATCTTCTGCGTTATTATGTTCTCTTAATATATGAATGAACTTCATATTTGATAAAACCAACTTGAGGCAGCAGGCAATAAGACCTTTGAGATACCATGGAGTTCTTCCTGTGAGAAACATTTCAGCGAGGACTCGCGAATCTGTTTCTATGTCAAGCATGTTTATACCTTTAGCGTAACATAGGTTGAGACCATCCATCATGGCTATGGCTTCAGCCACAATAGGGTTGCCTTCGCCATAAACACGACCAAATCCAAAGAGAATTTTACCAGTACTGTCTCTGTCTCTGACTAGACCTCCTCCAAAATATTCCCCAAACTCAGTACAAGCCCCATCTGTGTTTAGTTTGTAACAACACATCTTAGGATAAACCTATGATAGTGAAACCGGGGCTGTAGGCATTTTGAAATGATTTATACACCCAATTGAAGGTCTAATTAAGGATTTTTTGTCCCAGAACGTCCTCTTGAATAAGTTGGCTTGATCAGGACCAGAGAGAATATAAATAACGTGCTTAATTTAGTCAATTGACTCGAGTTTTATACCTTCCATCTTCTTCTTATTCTTGGAAAACTCGAGTACCCAAGTAATAATAGAAGGTAGAATAAATCGAAGGTGTATTTCCTTATTTGAGGACCAACACCATGTCCTCACTAAGTGAGTGAAGGACATGTTTTTGGTGATGTAGATGTTGAAGAAAGCAGCAAAATAGACCTAGACCTCACATGCTTGATTACACTCAACGAAAACATGCTTGACGGTTTCAGCATTGTTACAATTCTGGCAGTTAGAGGCTAATTGAATGTTTTTTACATGATAGAATCAAGAAGCAGCCAGTTCTTGAGTACTCTCTAGAGGAGGAAATAAAATTTCCTAGGAGTTACTCTATTCTAAGTCTTCACATAAATGTTATATTTATTTCCTTTCCTGAAAATTTCCTTCCTAGTAGCTTTAGTACGAATAGCCCATTATCATTAAGTGTCCAACTAATAGAATCATGTTTAAGAAAACTTTAAGAATGTTTTGGATCTCATCTGGGTCCAAAACATTCACCAACAAGGGAATATTCCATTTATCATTGTCCCAATCAAAGTAGTTCTTTACCATAGAGCCAACATAGGTGGATCTGTCCACAATACCAGAAAGGTTGATAAGAGGAACTTTAGTACACCATCTGTCCACTAGAAGATCCATATAACCAGCCTTAGCTTTCCAAATAACAAAACTATCAGCCATATCCCTAACTTTCCAAATTCTCTTCCAAACATAAGAGCTTTTAGAAGATAAAAGAACCAATAAAGGATGTTGATTATTGAAGTAGATAGATTTAATTAACTTGGCCCACAGTAAATCTTGACTTCTCAGATTGAACTAAAGTTTGAAAGAAAAAACCTCCACCAAATCTTCAATTCTTCTCAAATTCAACCGCCCTTCATCATAAGCCTTACATGGCTTAGCCTATTTACACCAGTTGATAATAGATTTATTATCTTTTGAACCCCATAAGAATTTATTATAAAGAACCTTCAACCTTTTGACGACTGATTTAGGAATTGTAGAATGCTGAATGATGAAGATAGGATAAGTAGTTAAGACAGATTGAATGAGTGTCAATCTCCCGTCAAAAGATAGGACTTTATGATCCCATCCATAGATTTTGAGATGATTTATACACCCAATTAAAGGTCTAATTAAGGATTTTTTGTCCCAGAACGTCCTCTTGAATAAATTGGCTTGATCAGGACCAGAGATAATATAAATAGCGTGCTTAATCAAGTCAATTGACTCCAGTTTTTTACCTTCCATCTTCTTCTTATTCTTGGAAAACCCGAGTACCCAAGTAATAATAGAAGGTAGAATAGATCGAAGGTGTACTTCCTTATTTGAGGACCAACACCATGTCCTCACTAAGTGAGTGAAGGACATGTTTTTGGTGATGTAGATGTTGAAGAAAGCAGCAAAATAGACCTAGACCTCCCATGCTTGATTACACTCAACGAAAACATGCTTGACGGTTTCAGCATTGTTACAATTCTGGCAGTTAGAGGCTAATTGAATGTTTTTTACATGATACAATCAAGAAGCAGCCAGTTCTTGAGTACTCTCTAGAGGAGGAAATAAAATTTCCTAGGAGTTACTCTATTCTAAGTCTTCACATAAAGGTTATATTTATTTCCTTTCCTGAAAATTTCCTTCCTAGTAGCTTTAGTACGAATAGCCCATTATCATTAAGTGTCCAACTGATAGAATCGTGTTTAAGAAAACTTTAAGAATGTTTTGGATCTCATCTGGGTCCAAAACATTCACCAACAAGGGAATATTCCATCTATCATTGTCCCAATCAAAGTAGTTCTTTACCATAGAGCCAACATAGGTGGATCTGTCCACAATACCAGAAAGGTTGATAAGAGGAACTTTAGTACACCATCTGTCCACTAGAAGATCCATATAACCAGCCTTAGCTTGCCAAATAACAAAACTATCAGCCATATCCCTAACTTTCCAAATTCTCTTCCAAACATAAGAGCTTTTAGAAGATAAAAGAACCAATAAAGGATGTTGATTATTGAAGTAGATAGATTTAATTAACTTGGCCCACAGTAAATTTTGACTTCTGAGATTGAACCAAAGTTTGAAAGAAAAAAACCTCCACCAAATCTTCAATTCTTCTCAAATTCAACCGCCCTTCATCATAAGCCTTACATGGCTTAGCCTATTTACACCAGTTGATAATAGATTTATTATCTTTTGAACCCTATAAGAATTTATTATAAAGAACCTTCAACCTTTTGACGACTGATTTAGGAATTGTAGAATGCTGAATGATGAAGATAGGATAAGTAGTTAAGACAAATTGAATGAGTGTCAATCTCCCCTCAAAAGATAGGACTTTATGATCCCATCCATAGATTTTATTTCTGGTTTTAGTAACAATATTTTCAAAGTTACTTACCCTCAATTTGTTACTTTTCACAGAATCCAGGTATTTATATGGCATATAAGAATACTTGAATCCCAAAAGGAGCTCCAACCTTCTGATCTGATGAGGAGAGTGCTTCTTTGAGGTAATGAATCTGGAATTTTCAACAGTAACTAATTCCCCATAAATATCCTCATAATGTCTAAACAGATTCATGATGCTGGAGACAGTGGCAGTAAAGCCATTACAGAAGACCATGATGTCGTCAGCAAAACATAAGCAAGGCACCTTTAAATTCCATATGCTTTGGTAGTTAATAGATCTCAGATCAGTAGATAGATTCTTTAGGTTCCTTAGAAGATAATCTTCAGCTAGGATAAAGAGACTTGGTGATAGTGGATCACCTTGTCTCAGGCCCTTATTTGACTTAAAGAACTCCATTAGCTCACCATTAATTAGAATAGAGAAGCAGCAGCTAGCAATATTGCTTTTAATCATTCTAATAAAATCATCCCTGAACCTAAATGCCACCAATACACTTAGGAGAAATGCATGGTCCAACCTTTCAAAAGCTTTGTCCATGTCTACCTTTAGTAAAATATTACCTCCTTTAGACTTCATAGAAAGATCCCAGAAAGTTCATGAGTAATCATGATGTTATCATGAATGCTTCTATTTTTTACAAAAGCCCTTTGTTCAGAGGAAATCAGCTTAGGTAGGAGGATAAAGAGTCTTGAATTGATAAGTTTAGATATAATTCTGCTAAAATAGGTAGTCAGACTAATATGCCTGAACTCCTTCCAAGATTTAGGCAAATCCACCTTAGGAATAAGGAATAATATAGTTGCATAAATCTCCTTAGGACAAAAACCATCCCTGAAAATATCCCTTAAAGCCTCACATAAGTCTTCCTTGATAATGGGCCAATAATACTTAAAACATTTCCCATTGAACCCATCTGGCCCAGCAGCAGGATTAGGACTCATATTTTTAATGGTAATATAGATTTCAGACTCAATAGGTAACCTCATAAGCATATCATTATCAGCCTCAGAGACCAGCTTAGGTATATAATCTCTTAAGATGTTAGAGCTCCAAAGATTAGAGAGATCAGAGATAAGGGTTTTTAAATGGTTAACAGTTGATTCCCCAATACCATTAAGGTCCTCAATCCAAACAGAACCATTCAAAATTCTAGAGATTTTAGATCTCTGAATTATTTTCTTCACATAATTGTGAAAGAAAGAGGTATTTCTTTCACCGTCTCTAGACCAGTTTAGATGAAATTTCTGAGCCCAAAACTCTTCCTCTCTTGCAAGGAGAAAGAGATGATTTTCCTTTGCTTTATCCAAAAGATCTCTATCATGAGGAGAGCTAGAATTTTGAAGATTAACCTCTAGGATAGAGATATCAGCCTCAACCTGCTTAACAGAGTCAAATATATTTCCAAAAACAATTCTATTCAATACTTTCTGGTTAGATTTAAGGTGTTTGAGTTTATACCCAAACCTTTCAATATGGGAACCAGTAGTTTCAATCCCCCAATAGGCATCCACAAACTTATAGAATTCTTTATGTAAACACTACATATTAAGAAACTTGAAAGATGATTTCATTTTAGTTAAGCTTGAGGAAATAAATATTAAAAAAGGAGAATGATCCGAGCAAGTTTTAGAGAGATGCTTAACACTAGTGCCTTCAAAATAGTTAAGCCACCATGTTATTGATAAGGACCATATCCAGTCTCCTCCACTACCTACCATTGGACCAAGTATACCCATCACCTGAAAAACCAGCATCAATCATATTACAATCCAACATAAAATAGTTGAAATCGTCCATACTGGCAGTGCAATTAGTGATGCATTGCAGTTGCTCCTCTGGATTAGAAATATTATTAAAGTCCCCAAGAAATATACATTCACTATCCTCCTCTTCAAGATTTCTTAAGATATCCCAAAGAATCCTTCTTAAGCTCCTAGTGCATTTAGCATAGATCACCGTGACCTTAAAAGAATTGGACATAGATTTGTGCTTGATGTTAAGATGCAAAAATTGGTCATCATTGAAAATTACATCAACCTGATAGTCTCTCTTCCATATGTCTCATATCTTGTTACTTATGTTGTTAGAGAACCCCTGAAAAAAAGTTTTCTAGCAATAGGTTCCACCTTTAGGACACTAACCATACGATCCTGGAGAACTAAAAAATCAAGCTTCTTAGATCTCTTTATGGACTTGATTCTGACATGAGATTCCTTGTTACCAATACCACGCACGTTCCAATTTAAAATAGATATAGTCATTTAGAATGTTTGGAAGATGTTTTAGAAACATTTTTGTGTTGACAATTTTAACTTTCTTCATTTTCTTCTGTTCTGTTTTTTTAAAACCAGGCTTACTTAGATCGTTTCTATCGGCAGGAGAGGAAAAAAGACTGCAAGTATTTAGTTTAATTGGAGATGATATTTCTAACAGAGAGTTCATAGCAGAAGATCCATCATGATTTAGAGAACCCATACCCAATATATGTAGAGCCTCAATGACCTCCTTTTTGTCAACTCCCTAAGGTACCTCATTCTGAACTGTATTATCCATGTTTTCCACAACATCATCATCCTTTCTATCATCTACAATAACCGATCTAATATTTTGACCAATGACTTTTATCTGGAATGTAGGCAACAAAGAGTCAAGATTCAAAGGATTTGAAGTCTCTTTCTGATCAACAGTTTTCCTTTGGTTGAGTTTTTTGCATCCCTTCTCAGAATGGCCCAGGTGAGAACAAATTTTGCAATTACTCAGGGTATTTATCGTAAACCAAATCATGCCATAAACTATAAGCCCCAAAGGAGATACTAATTTTTTTAGGAAATGGTTTTGAAACATCCAAAATCACCCATATTCTACATAAATTATGCCTTGCCCTATTCTTAGGTGGCACCAAATGTTAAGAGGAGACCCAATGGTCTTTGCTATTTCAAGGATGATAATTCATTATACATAAATTTGGGAAGGTTTGTGAGGTTTATATAGACATGGGTAGCAAAATTCTCGATATTAGGATTTGAATTAGGAGACCATTCAAGAAGTCTCATACTTTTCTCCCCTATTTGTCAGACGTTCCTCCTCCATTTTCTCTTAAGGTCTTCAATCAATCTAAACTCAATGAAGATGTGTCTATAATCCCAGCTAGTGACAGTGTAGTCCCCCTTAAACTTAAAAGAATCCAAGAAAGCTTTACCAATACTATAACTTGGTCTCCCACTAGCAAACTTTCCAACTAGCGTGTGGTTAGCATTCTCCCTTAGTTTAGCCAAATCCTTAGCCTCAAAATGAATATTAATTAGATCTTTATCTTTGGATACAGAAACATTCTTGTGTTTTATTTTCTCCGAATTTGATTTGAATAGATCAGCGAAAGATCTCTTGGTACCTAACCTTTTTTCACAACTTGTAACAGATTCATACACCGGATAGTTCCTGATCTTTGGCTGATCAGGGCAAGAATTATTCAAGACAGGAAAGTGCGAATCATGATCAGCGGACCGATGATATGGTGAGAAGCACTCACCTTTCTCCATCTGACGGATCAAACGAAGAAGAAGCAGCCAAGAGAAGAGTGGTTTTTAGGATTAGTTTTCATTTCTTGGAGGATTCTTGGAGACTTGAAACTAACTTCTGTTTTATTTGAATTAAAAACAATTAACTCATCATTACTTAATAATTTTGACAATTACATAATGTTTAAGAAAATCAATAATTTTGATGATATATATATATATATATATATATATATATATATATATATAAATAAATAAATTAAATTAAATTAGAAACAGTTGGTTCTTACAATTTTTTTGGTTCGATTTCATATCGATTACCGGTCTAGAGATTTCATCGGATAAGTTTTTAATGGTCCGATTTCGAGTCGATTTAACCGATTTATCAATTTTATTTTCGATTTCGAATCGATTTTATCGATTTAAATTTTTATCAATCTCGACTTCCAAAATAAAACCGTAAATCGAACCATCAACCATTAAAATACAGTTAAATTCTTGGTCGAGCTTTTAGCGACTTAGTTCTAAAAAGATATTAACATCACTAAATTTGGCCAAAGTATACTCCAACCACTTTCCAGAATAAAATGGTTACAATAAAGCTTATTATTTAGAAAACCTCGGTTAAATTCGTCGCACACGATTGGATCAGAATCTAAAAACACAATGTAGTGCTGGATCCAAACTTTGTTCGGTTTACGCGATTGAAGTATCTGCTGCTCTAACTAAATATATTTAATAAAAGTTATAATCTTAATAATATTATTAGAGACTGTCTCTCCAATAAATTCAGTATATGAAACCAGATATTAAATATTACTACCAGATAATATATAAAGCTATTCATACTTACTCGGGTAAAATGTAAATTGTGATAACTATTAAGTATCTGTACAGAGGCAGTTATACAATATTTAAAAAAAAAAGTTAATTATTTTAATAAATTAATAGCTATTTTGAATATAAAAAGTTAAAATAAATCGTAATTTACAAATTTAGATTACTTAAATTTAATCTATAAACATAGATAAATCGTTTTGAATGTTCTTATACGAGGTTTTTTTACTATTCAGGAATATGAATTCGTATATTTTATTATGTAAAAAATAATTATTGAATGAATTTTATTTGTCCAATTAGTTATTTACAAGAAGTGTCACTACTTTTACTAAACATAGTCTTCATATAACACAAAAATTTATTTTTACAAAATCGTAAAACCAAACTTCCAACTCAAAAGCTTACTAAAGAATAGCTGTTATTATTTTTAATTTTTTCTTATTTATTCAAAACGTACAATATATGACTGAAACAACGAAGAAACAACACATATATATAATTATTTTCAACTATTTTTATCGATATTTTTAAGTCTCAGATTTACATAACTCGGGAAGAAGATGATGTTTGGTTATGGTAAAATCTCAACTAAGGGTAAAAAAAGAAAAACTTTAGCTAGTGGATATTAACTATTTTTGTAAGGGGTTATGAGAGAAAGGAGGTGTGTAGTTATATTTAATGTCTTTGGAAAAAGTCAAACCCTCTTAATGATGTTGATTGGGGTATTTATAGTGTTTTTCTTTGACCTATACGCAATGTGGGTCAGACCTTATAGTCGGGTCATTCATATGAGCCCCCAAACCCAAGAAATGAGCTACTAGACACATAGCTGAATCATTGTTCCACTCAAGCTACCGTTCATCCATTGTCTTTTATTCCGTCTGTCCGAAATGCCTTTCAGATATTATCAGAAGCACTGGAGATATGCTTCTAGTGATATCCGAACTGATCAATGTTCACCGTCACTATATTTTAATGTATAATACTAAGTTTCACAAGTCATTTGTTATATATATTTTTTGTAGTAAGATTATAAAGTTATACAACATAACTGATATCAATAGGCTTGTGAAACTTATTCTACTAGGGTTTTAGCTCATGTGTTAGTCATATCTCTCGCACACATTATGTATTGTTTGCGAAACGTGGTGTGGTTGCCTTGCGCAATCAATAATTACTAGAATTTTTTTTTTTGTTTAATAGTGTAATCATCAATCATTTCACACATACCTCGAAATCGCCAGGACGTGGAAAAATGCAAACGGTATTGCACTATTACATTGGCGAATAACCCAAAAATTTCATTAGTTCATGGTAAAATCTATATAATATGCCACCAATGTGACGTATAATATTATATTTACGTTATCAAAGTATCAAATTATATAAACTATTTCACCACATTGGTGACAAATAAAACTAAATATTTTACCAGAACACTAATGAATTATTTTAGACTATTCCAAGCACCGATGTATTGGTTTTGTAAGGGTAAATCTATTTTTTTTATATCATGGTAACAAGATTTACATGAAATATTAGCTTTAGTTGTTTGTTCTTATCATTTTCCATCATAGTCGAAGAATACGAAAACATACGATATTGCTTATGAAATCTAATATAGTATACGTTTGAAATCTGATATAAATTATCTCCAAAACCTACAGTATAATTAATGTGAAATAAACATGGTATGTAATATGGGAAATATGACTTACTTATTTTACCACATCAGTGATTGATAAAACTAACCATGTCACTAATGCAATGACGAATTATGTTAGGCCATTCCAGTCACGATTGTATTAGTTTTTATAAGATACATATGTTGTTTTTGTATCGTAACATCAAGATTTGCATAAAATATTGACTCTGGATGCTTGTTCTTATAATTTTCTAACATAAGTCAAATATACAAAAATCTATGACAACGATTGCAAAATCTATTGTAATAAACGTGTGTAACCTTATATCATTCATATAAACTATTTTGTCACATCAGTGGCGAATATAACTAACTATTTTACCAAAATACTAGCAAAGCCATTCCAACCACCAATTTTGTTAGGACCTAACTTTTTGTTCTCGTTTTTTGTTAGCAAGATTTACGTGAAATATTGACTTTAAATGCTTGTTCTCATCATTTTTCAACCTAGGCAAAAAATATGAAAACATACGATACTGCTTGCAAAATCTAATATAATATATGTGCGAAACCTTAAATAAGTTATATGTGAAACATGCAGTATGATTGATAAAATAAAATGAGAAATGATATATTCAATCTCTGACTTATTTATTTTGCCACATCGGTGACGAATAAACTAAATATTTTATCCAAACACCAGCGAAGTATTTTTGGTTATGCCAACTACCGATGTGTGGTTCTGTTAGGACCAATATTGTTTTTTTGTCATGCTAGTAAGATTTAAGTGAAATATTGACGTTAGATGATTATATTTATTGTTATTTACGAATCTAAGACAAGAAAGAAAAACGTAGGATATTGTTTGGAAAATCTAATATAATGTATATGCAAAACCTTATATGTTTATTATAAAATATGATATTCTAAAAAAATTAAACTTGTATTTTTGTTGTAGGGGAAACGGTTGGTCAAATACCATCTTTAGTAAAAACATGGGCTTATGATCCACGGAGACTACAAATATAATTTAATAACCAAGTGAGTTAAAAGACCGGTAAAAAACTGACTTCGTAATTAAGTCGGATCACAAGATCCGAGCAATAAAAATAAAACCCTTAGAATTGTGTACCAATCCAAGAGATCCAACCGATATAATAATTTTTAGGGGCCAAATATTAAAAATAGAAATCAACTAGTAGTAAAACAAATAATTGTCCCTTTAGATTAGTAGATAACCTGATCGTCAGAGGTGGTAATATATGGTTTAAAATTTATCAAGCGTGGTTTCCGGTGTCCACAACAACGAACCGATCAAATATTTACAAGTACATATGTCAACGGGTAGGTTTAAAAGTTCCAAAAATAATGGTATATCATCTAATACCCTTGGGGATACATCCCCAAAATATATTACATAGTCTAAAAATTTATGATACATAAACTTTCTCTAATATGCGTAACGTATAAAATTACGATGAAAAAATATTAAATAAAAAAGACAATCATTCGCAAATGCAATATTTGTTGTCTATATTACAGTCACACAATTATATTTAATTGTATAAGACTACAACCGAAGGTACAAATATCATAGCAGATTTGTTTTGCATACCCGTTTAACTTTGATTTATTACAAATGTTAGCTTGATTTCTTGTTATGAATAGTACATATAAGTCTATTAGATAAAAATACTATTATTTGAAAAAGTAACTATTATTTCCATCAATATGATGTTTTACATTGGATCTTCATTTATGACCAAAGAGAATTAATATAGATACAAATGGGTTTTGGGATGTTTAAAAAACATTCTTGAAAAGAACCATGATAAGTTGTCTTGTGTTTATACTAACCGATCGTGAACTTGCTCTTCAACACAAAAAATTATTCAAAGAGAGTAAGAATATTTTGGAATATCAACAAGAACATACTCTTCAACACAAAAAACTATTCAAAGAGAGTAAGAATATTTTGGAATTTTTATGGATACTTGAAGGGTCATGATTTGCTTTAGCATTATTTTCGATATGAACGATAAATCTAAAGAAAATGAGAGTATCATTCCTAAAAGTGAACAAATAGGTTGACTACGTGATATGCTTTAAAACACTTCATAAAATAAAGTCCACACAAACAATATCATGTATTTTGGTAATACAATGACCAACATGTAACATTGGTGTTGTTTATAAATGTTTAATAATGAATTGAAGTTTATATGGTTGTAAGATGTTGCATGTGATCTTATTTTAATATATTAACGTATTAAATTAAGATAAATCAAGGTCGAGCATGTGCACGCTGGCCTAAATAAATTCATTGGGTCAAGCATACTGAATTTTCAATTGTTTAGGAAATGTTAACAGTTTTCTTACGTTAAAACATTCAAATATAAAATGATCATTGGAAAGAATGAAATTTTATGTCATGCATGATTATCAAATTCCTGTTTTTTATGAGTTACGTAGAGAGGTTTCAGAACATGATTTGAATATAATATTTAAAAATTATAAGAATATATAAAGTACAGGAATTGAACTATCGATATGCGATTGTATAAGTTCAACAACACAAAAGTCACCATTTACTGATGAACTTTCCCAACTTCAACAAGACTGTCCACGGGCTCTTTTCTTTTTATAAACGATTATTAGAAAATATTATCCATAAAGCATTTTGTTAGGGTTACGGGAGAAGAAAAGGTTACCATTGATGATGATGATGATACTAAAGTACAAAATATAACAGTACTTATATAACATACTAAATATGACAACAAAAAATACTACATAAAATACTATTTATGCTTGCTTAAAAGGTCTCAATGCTAAAGAAAAGCGGTGTAAAGTTCATCATAATTGTCATAGAAGTCTCAACGGGTCATACAAATAATTTGGTGCACAACTATCAATTGTCATGTAATTTCATTTTCACAATATTTATAGATGTACGACTTTATGTCTACGAGTTCAAGGTTTACAGCTTACACCCAGTCTATTTCACATATCCAGTCGGTGTAATCTGGAGTGCATCAAACTGCTTATTTGGAGTCTAAAGACCTATTGTGCTCTTCCTGCAAAAAAGAACAAGTTCCAATTTCCAAAGTGTATCGTGTCACTCGTACATGACCATCGTTATTTTCAATTTGGTGTTTAGAAGATTATTTCTCATATAAAGTGTCAAAATGCCTTGTAGGTATATGAAAAGATGAATAAATTATTTCGAATAATATGTCTGGACATGATTCGGCCTAATATGTTTTCACCGTACCATCATATATCATGAAAAAAAAACATCACAAATTGTTACATATACATGGAACACAACCTGAAAATGTATTAGCCTCTAAATTCTATATGTACATGGATAACTCTGTAATGGGAGCATTTAGACAAAAAGTAACCATATGGTCAATAACCTCTGTGAATGGAGTTATATCTAAATGGATATATACTCTATTCTGATGTACGAGACTCTACGATCTCAAATCGGTATAAACATATAATCTCATAATTGTTCTCTCATTCCACATAAATAAAATGAAAATTATATTTGCTAATATAAAATTAAAAAGTTTAACATATATGATCAGATGTTTTGCAAGTGTAATATATTATGTCTCATAAATATAAGATTATAAATTTTAACTTATTTCCTCGTTTGTCCATCTTATCTAGGCCACATGTTTTTCAAAACCCGAAAATAACTACGGTATTTGAGTTAAGAGGAGAAACCTCTTCCCTATAGTTGCTTCATTATCGGCTCATGAATCGTTACACTTTTATTTTAGATTTGAACACGTAATAATTTCATGTCCATATTAGGATTGTTGTTGTCTAATCGTTGCGATTATGCAAAAGTACTAGCTTATTCTCTACGATCTGGTACATGACCCATAGACTTCATCCATATTCTAAAATAATAATATAAATATATATACAACCAACTTAGCTCCAAAACACAAAGATATGTTATGGTTTTCGAAAAATATATTATTGTTATCATTTTGCAAGAGCGTAAGCATAAGGTTTCACATTCATAATTACTTAGGTTTTGTAAGCAGTATTATAGATTTTTGTATTCATTATCTAGATTGAAAACGATAAGAACAATCATCTGAAATTAATATTTCACATAAATTTTGCTATCATGAGATGGATCAACATAGGGTTCATAATATAACCAAAAGATCACTGTATAGAATGGGCTAAAATAAGTCTTTATTCAATTGGCAAAATAGGTTCTTTTATCCATCGACTATGTGGTGAAATAAGTTTGCCAAGTTTCTTATATACCATTTCTCATTTTTTTTTCGCATCATATGTGTTTTATGTTTCACATATAATTTGTTTAACGTTTCACACTCTTAATTATATTAGATTTCGTAAGTAATATCGTAAATTTTCATATTTCTGGTATAGGTTGGAAAACGATAAAAACAAGTATCTAAAGTCAATATATTATGTAAATATTTCTAGCACGACATAAAAATAACATATATAATAACAAAACCAATAGATCAGTGGTTAGAATGACCTAAAATAATCCATCATTCAATTGGCAAGACAATTAGTTTTATTCGTCGACTATGTGATGATAAAGTTTGACAGGTTTCATGTAAACCATTTATCCACGGTGTCACATAAACCTTATCCATAGTTTCATATCATACATGTTGCATGTTTCACATATAATTTATTTAGGATCAAGCTAAATTCATCGAAATGGGGTCTAACCCCACCCAATTATAATTTCACCTAAAAATTGTATAATCTCATCTATTTCGTTTCTAAACATTATCCACCCACTTTCAAAAAACAAGTCCCACTATTTTACTCTATCATTTCTTTACGTTATATCTACCAATTTCTCTCTCTAAAGTTTGGTAAAAGACTCTAACAAAAAATTCGACGAGCCTCCAACCACTTGTTTGTCCTCTCACATCCTCCTCATCCAAAATGGTAGAAAAAAATCGATGCTCCTCCTTCTTCACCAAGTTGAGTGCTTTTTTTTTCAATTTTTATTAAGTTTCTTGAATATTTTATTATTTTTAGTTAATTTTAGGTTTCTTATTGTTGATTTGGGTTGATTATATGGTTAATTTGAAGAGTTAGTGTTAGGGTTAGAAAATTAAGGTTGAATTTAGGGGTTTAGGGTTCAATTTTGGTGGCCAAAATTAGGGTTTAATAGCCATTTTCCTCGCCATAATCAGGATGAAGATGGCTAGTAACAACGGTGCTGGACTTGTGCACCATCGATGCACACCACCTACACCATAGGTGGGTACCTAATTTTTCCGAAATTTGTTTATTTTCTTTTACTTACCAATATTGTTTTTATAATTTCAAATTTTTTATTATCTGTCTGTTATATAATTTAGTTACTAATAATTATTTTTCATGTTTATTTCAATTTTATTATTATCTAAAATTTATTATTTATTGACTCAGGATGACCGATCCGCTGATGAAGAGCAGGCCATGGTCTAGAGTTATGCACAATAGGAAAAATATTTCTCTCGTAAAATATGTTGAAGATGAAAAGATCCACAAAGAACGCGGATGCAAAAACACGAAAAAAGTGGAAGAGTGTACTAAATAGTCGTTGTGCCGCATTCATACGGGTTCAAGGAATGCACAAAATATGGATAAATTAGTTAATCATGTGGGTGGTAGATCATCTAGTTGTGTTGCACTACCACCACCAGATTTAGGTCACCGTTCACCATCACTTACGCATCGATCACCACCATAGTGACCTGTAGGTCACTGGTCACCACCGTTTGTCCATTATCCACCACAATCAGATGTGGATAGAATTAGTGCCAATGTAACAGGTATTCCTGATCAAGAGATACCAGATGAGAAGGAGGATGCCATAGTTCATAAGGAGGACCAGATCAAGTTGTTTGCATTCTTAGAATGCAACAAAATACCATTTTTCCTCACTACAATGAGCATAAGGCGATCAATATTTGTGTACAGTATGTAAGTTTTTGGTTATTAAATTAAAAGTTTAAGTAATATTTGTTTTGTTTACTTAGTGTTGTTTTATAACTTAATGTTGTTGTTTACAGCCATGAAGTTCTCTTGGCATACACGCACATTACAATATGCTACACATGTGGGACTTGACTGCACGACCGGAGGTAGCTCGTTATCTAGCTTGTACTTCATTTGGATCTCTCATAGCTCATCGGCGTAAGTATTACACTCATCCGGTATTATACGAGGTATTTGTTGAGCATTAAAAGACTAACATATTTCAGTTCAACTTCAGAGAAATGAAAATCACTTTGGATGATGTTAATGTCATTATAGTCCTCCTCATAGTTGTAATACACTTGATGTAGTTAGGGATCTAAGAGATGAGACATATTTATTTGGTGCGAGGTTGTTGGAGTCTACATAAGAAGTGAAGTTTAAGCTGAAATGGCTTCGAGAAACATTTACCAAGGACCACTTCTTTCATTTGACTGACCACGAGACTATCTTCCAGGTATCACGAGCATAAAAGCGTAAAAGCTGACTATCTTTATGGTTTGGAGAATATGGATTCTGATTCGTAGGATATAGCTTGGTATAATAGTGCTTTGGATTTCCTTTTTCATAGTTCGAGGATACTTCTAAATCTTCAAAATAGAGCATGTACAGTTTTATAACCATATTAGACTGTTGCGTGTACGATCACTTTCCAGCTTTAAAAGCTCCATAAAACCCAAATTATATTTTGAGGAACCCAAAGATTGCTTGCTAGTTACCTAAGAGAATTATATATTTTAGGTGCTTTATAATTTTTCCATGTTTTTATTTAACTTACTTGTTTTTAACACGTTTTACTATTTTGTTTTATGAGTTGTTTTCGAGTCGTACGAGCACATGAGAGCTCAATTTTATATTCTGGATACCCTTATACTTGCTTATCTAATCCAAATAATGAGTTTGGTAGAGGGATATATGCTTGACAGATTCATACAACAGTTCAGGCGGATCGAGGATGCACCAACACCTCTATTTTTACCAAAGGTTTTCTATATAAAGAGAGATTTGTATCGTTACACTTGGAGTAAGACTTCTTGGCAAGATTGTCGTCTAATAAGGGAAGAGAAGATATTGGAAAGTTAAAGGTGCAATTTAGCATAAAGAAAACCTCTTAGGAACGATTATGTAATATAAAGGACTATTTTTATAATAAATAGTAAAATTGAGGAAGAGACTACAACTAGTAATTTGTCTAGATATGTGGGACCCAACAAATATACTATAGAAGCACACTACCTCTTTTGAGGAAAGGTGATTGATTAATGATTAAAGAATTATTGCTCATTACCTTCTCTCTAAATTGTGGAACTTCTCTCTCTAAAACATATGTAACTTTTGATAGTAAAATTTGGTCCTCCAAACATTATTTTACAAATAAGTTATCTCTAAAATATTTTTTGAACTATCATTGGCATTGTCTGTGAGAAACGGTTTGGTACACATAATCATTTTCCAAAACCTTTATTGTTGGTGTGGATAATAATTGCCTGAGGGTAGGCTAGTAATTTCAAGTGGAGTTTCAATGTGGTATATGGGTGTTTAACGGTGGTGTATGGGTGTTTGACGGTGGTGTATGGGTGTTTAACGGTGGTGTATGGGTGTTTAACGGTGGTGTATGAGTGTTTAATGGTTAGAATAGAGAGTAGAGAGATGATTAAGCAGCTTGGTAGCAGTTAATTCTCATTACCCATAGTTAATGCTGGTGGTTGGGTATTTATAGTATGATGTTTGGGCCCTTATGGGCTTTCGGGGCATGTTTAATGGACCCGGGTCATGATTAAAGACCCATGAGCTCTTAAGCAGGAGAGCAAGTAGCTTAGTCAGGAAGTGTTTAGGTTTTTTAGTACTTTAGTCATAGTTCGAACAGTCTTAAGTTTATAGTGTCCAAATTAATCTGTCCGGAAGTGATCTGTTCGATTTATGTCTTTGTGGCCTATCCGGTGTTCGGAGAGATTGACTGATTTACCCTTCCGGGGAGCATGCTGAATTCGGACTCATCAGGAGCCCCTTTTTTAGGTGTTTGAGCAAGTGTTCTTGTCAAAGAACTGAAAAACAGTCCGATGAATGAAGTGGTTCTCAATTCGGACAGAACTGTGAGTATACCCGGACAGGTTAGGCTTTACGAATTCCAAACGGTTTTTGCCAGAGTTAGTGGGACACGTGTCGCTCTCTGATTGGCCACTCCAGCCGTTTTTTCACCTTGAATTTCGCACCACCTTCTTTAACAAGTAACCTCTTTAATGACCAATAGTGACATCAGCGCCGTCTTTTAATTATTGCCCAACTTTTCGGATTCTCCTAGGAATCAACTCCTTTTTTCAAATCTATTATAAATTCACATTCATTTTCCACTGTTTTACCATCTCTTTCAAATTTTACTCTGCAAATTTACTCAGAGCTTTCTCTCTCTAGAACAAAAATTCCCTTGGCAGTTTATATTTACAGCAAGAACAGCATTGATCAAAGGTGGTTGGCTCAACCTTTCGGAGTTGGAGAAAGCACAGAAGGTCGAGAAAGAAAGGCGAATAGCAGCAGGGCTACCATCATCACCAGTCGAGAGACCAGTTGCTTCTGTTACAGAATCGGATCGAGGCTCATCCTCCTCCAAAGGTACCAAGCCCAAAAAACTCTTTCAATCCACCCTCTCACCCATAGTATCTGGTTCCTCAGTTTAGGAGTCAGTACCTACTGTTGAACCAGGAGTTACCTCTACAAGTGTTAGGAAACCCTCACCTTTTATAGCCATGGGGTCTGATTCTGACCACTCTCCGGAGAAGCTAGTCATTAAGAGGCCAAGCCGGTTAGTCAAGGGACTAACTTTTAAAAACACTCCCTCAAAATCGTGGGAAAAAAATAGTGATTCTGGGTCTAGAATGCCTATTAGAGCCCCCCGGGAGAGGCCAACCGGTCCGGATGCCAGCAGCCCGGTTCCTGTAAGAGAGACTTCTGCCTCCGAGCCCCAATCTGAGGTGAGAAGTCAGAAGAAAATAGACAGTCAACAGTCCGGAGGCCAGGCTGTGGCAAGCATCAACCCTCCCCGGACCACTACCACAGAAGCTCTCCCAACAGTTATGGAGGAGAGAATGGAGGACTCTGCTGAAGAGATCCCTTTCGAGTCCGAATCTTCCGGACAGGCTGATACTACTGCTGTTGCTGCCCAGAAAGGCAAGGAGAATCTGTACTTGAGGCATCCGGAGCTGTCGGAGTGCCTGGAGGGAAGAGTGGGGCCGTGTTTTCACAAAGTTGAGCTCAAGTACCTGTTGGCTTTGCAGAAGACCAAGTACGCATTCATCCATACTTCAGACTTGGGTCGAATGCGTACAAAATGGGGGATCCCTGAAAACGTGAAGATTAGGATCCCCATTGATCCGGAGACCCCAATGGACTGTAAACGCAATGAAATAGTCTTCTTTACGGAGCTATTTAATTGGGGACTTAGGTTCCCACTGGATCCGGAGATCGTAAAATATTTTCACTTGGTCAAGCTTTGCCCAACTCAGCTAAGCCCCAATGGCTGGTTTACTTTGATGTCATGTATCATGGCGTGTAGGTTGTCTGGGATCCCTCTTCCTATGGAAGAGTTCGCAGCAGTGGCCAACCTTTGCAAGCATCATCAGTTCCCCTTCTACCATTTCAACATGGGGAACGATCTCAAGGCTGTTGATGATCTTCTGGAATCAGAGAGCAAGTGAAGGAGCCAATTCTTGTTTGTCAGTGGCTCATGGGAAAATGACAAGAAAATCAAGGTCAGAGAGAACCCAAGCCTCCTCAGGAGTAGGTGGAGGAGCGATCGTAAGTTTCTCAGTTCAAATTTCTGTCCGTTTCTCTCTTTTCCTTTTTTTTAAGTTAAATTTAAACTAACCAGTTTTTCTTTTGTTCTAGCAGAGCTGCCAAAGAAGTTCAGAGACTACTTGAAGGCCGGACAGACTACCTGTGGCAAAATCAATGCTTGGGCCGCAGAGAACTGGGAGAATCGATTCCACAATGCCTTCACCCTTGGGAATCTAGCAAGGTCTCACCTGTGGAACACTACAAGCCGGAGAGACCTAACTTGGGAGGAGCTCACCACCCAGCCTGATGAAGACATTGTGCTTAGAAGGTCCCACGAACCAGATGGGACTCTTTACCTGCCTGCCCGGGCTAAAGCCCCAAGCAAAATGAAAGGCAGAAAAATAGGCAAAAAAGTGGCGAGTGATGCTGAGAAGGATGCCCCAACAGACCCGGAGGGGCCGACCCAGGTTCAAATCGATGCAGCCCTCTTGCAAGTGGTGGAGCAGGAGACTGAGAGGCAGGAAGTAGACCTTCCAAAACCTCCAAGGGCTCCCAAGAGGACTCGCAAGCAAGTTGGTGAAAGCGCTGATCGGGAAGTCAAGAAGAAAAAGACTTCACAAGGAGATGAGCTTGCTCTCCGGGATCTGGAGCCCTCTTTTCCCACTGGCCCCTCTGACCCAACGCTGGCCGAAGAGATCCCAAGAGAGTTTCACACTGATGAAGTTGAGGGAGGAGTGCTCAACTTGGATGAAGTGGACATCACCGGTCTAGGTGGACTTGGTGAATATTTTCTTGGCCTCCCTAGAGACGAGTTCGCAGGGCCTTACATCCCTCGGAGCAGCTCCAATACGGTCAATTTCAACGGTAAGACTTTTATGGTTTCTAGTGAGAAGGACACTATAGCCCATTCCTTGCTTAGTAATGTGCAGCCAGTTCTCACATTGGAGAGGCAAGTCCGGAGTCAAGCAGACACCATTAAAGACCTCAAGTCTGATAAGGAAAAGCTGTCCGAAGACCTCCGCACTGCCACCACCAATGTTGACTTGCTTAAAGAAGCAAATGAGGAGCTGAAGAGGAAGCAAAATGAAAGCAACACAAAAGTTGCCACCCTAGAAGAAACCATAAAAGATCTTCAGGACAAGCTGTCCGGTATGGAGAAGGACCTGACAACCTCAAGGGGAGAAACTGCAGCAAAGGAGAAGCTCATCACCAACCTGACTACTGACAAGATCGCTCTAGAAAATTCAGTAACCCAGGCTGCTGAGGAGAAAAATGCTTTGCTAAGGGACCAAGAGGCCACAATCAAAGCTAAGATCAATGCCTATGCCAGGGAGATGATTAAAAGCGAAGAATTAATGGTTCAAAGGGTGAAGTCCGATATGGTTCTTCTTTTCCACGAAAAATTCCCGAAGAGATCCCTGGGGGACTTATGGCTCTATGTGGATGATGATGACCTTCCATTTTATACAATGGTCGAAGAAGGGCTGTCCGGTGAGTCCTCATCTGATAATGAAGAGAAGACCGGAGAGAGCCCAGGCGAAGAGGAGATTGATCCCAAGGGCAAGAAGGTAGTCGAAGAGGGGAGCGACATCAAGGGCAAGAAAGCAGATGAGGGCGAGCCATCTTCAAAGGCTCAACCTTAATTTATGGTTTATTTTGTTTATCTTTCATTTAAACTAAAGTCCTTGGAAGGCCAAGGCACTCTTTTTGTAATGGTGTCCGTATTTGTTCGAAAAGGTTTTTTCTTGCTGTACCCTGACTTATCCACAAGTCCTTGGAAGGCCAAGGCAATTTTAAGTTGTTGAATGAATGTTTCTATTTTGCACAACCATTATCTTCTTTCATTGTTTATTTTAATTTAGACAGCTAGAATTTAAGTAGCTTTTAGTTATTGCATTGTGAGAGTGTTGAGACTCTCCGGCTAGAGTTTAAATAGCCCCTTAGATCTTTCAGTCTGGGTAGTATGACAAGAGATAGAATTTTGAAAATACTTAGAAAATTTTGAAGAAGGCATCAAATTTCATTGAAAACTCTCCGTGCTACCGAAGAGGGGAAGGTATGCCCCCAAATATTTACATGGATGTTTAAACAAGTAAATATTTACACAAGTGTCATTCCAAGTACATTCGGAGATGCTCAATATTCCAAGGATGAGTTAGAACCCTGCCATATTTGTCTTCCAACCAATAAGTTCCAGGCTTGATTCTTTCAACCACAATATATGGACCCTCCCAGGTAAGGGCCAGCTTTCCGAAGAGCTTTTCTTTAGTGTGTAAGAAGACCTTCCTCAATACTTTGTCCCCTGGTTGGAAATATCTTCTTTTAACTTTAGAAGCAAACCTGCTTCTCATCAAGCCCTGATAGTGTGCCACTCCAAGGCGAGCTTTAACTCGTCTTTCTTCTATTAAATCAAGTTGATTTCTGATGGCCATCTCATTAGCGTGTCCGGAGAAGTTGTGAACACGAAAGGAAGGAAGTGTCTTCTCTATGGGGGCTACTGTATCCATTCCATAGACCAAGGCAAAGGGTGATTCTTGTGTTGCAGCCCCAGGTGTTGTCCGGTAGGCCCACAAGACTTCTTATAAATAACTAGGCCACTTTCCAGCAGCCCCTTCCAGATTCTTCCTTAAACCAGACAGTATAGTCCTATTAGCCACTTCAACTTGTCCATTTTCTTGTGGATGGAAAGGTGAAGAAAAACAATGCTGTATACCCCTTGAGGCACAGAAGCTTTCCATTTCTCTGTTGTCAAACTGTGGCCCATTGTCTGTTGTTATTTTCTGTGGGACACCAAATCTGCAACATATGTTGGACAAAATGAATTTTATGATAGCTTTTGATGTTGTCCCTGCCAGGGGCTGCTTCTATCCACTTTGAAAAGTAGTCAATGGCCACATTTATAGTTTTACGCCCTCCGGACGGCATAGGGAGAGGTCCTACTAAGTCCAACCCCCAGCGAGCAAAAGGGATGGGCTCAGAAATGGACTCCAAAGGAATGGTTGGTACATGAATTTCATTACTGTACCTCTGGCATGGATCACACCTCCTCACCAATTCCTTAGCATCTTTCATAATCGATGGCCAATAATATCCGGAGAGTAATACTCTTCTTGTTAAAGCTCTAAACCCACAATGGGTTGATCCCTCACCATCATGCAATTCAGAGAGGACCACTTGTGACTCATCACCCCCTAAACAACGTAGGAGAGGTTTAATATAGGATTTTTTGTATAACACTTCTCTCAACATAATAAAACCACGAGCCTTGTGTTTCAACGTTCTGGCTTGTGATTTATCTGAAGGCACAATACCATAGGACAGATATTGTATGAGAGGAGATCTCCAGTCTTGAGGCCGATTATCTTGTATTTCAAAAACTTCCTCTTTTTCACCCTTACTGAGTTGAATAGAAGGGCTTTCAAGCACATGGATCCATTGGTAGGACTCCGTATATGCTATAGTTGCCAATGAGTCTGCTAGCTCATTTTCTGCCCGGGGAATATGCTCATAGACAACAGTTTTAAACTTTAGGGCTTCATTCTTGAGGAGGAGTAAATATTTTACCAACTGTTCCTTTCTAGCCTCAGATTGGCCTAAGGCATGGTGGACAAGCAACTGGGAGTCACTTAGGAGCTTGACCCTTTTCGCCCCACAGATGTAGGCCAACTTTAATCCAGCTATAGCTGCTTCGTATTCGGACTCGTTATTAGATGCCGTGAAAGCAAAACAAATAGCTTGGAACATGCTGTCCCCGTACGGGGAAGTGAGACATATTCCTGCACCACATCCAATGGTGCTAGACCCTCCGTCTGTTCGGACAATCCACACTTTCTTGTCTTTTGAATCAGTAGGTTGCTCTGAATCTCTATCGGAGTGGAATTCTACTAGAAAATCAGCCACAGCTTGGGCTTTTACTGCTGTCCGGGGAGCAAAGTCTATGTCGAAGTCCCCTAACTCTACTGACCACTTCGTTATCCTGCTTGAAATGTCTGCTTTTTGAAGGACATTCTTTAAAGGGATAGATGTCCGAACGATAATAGGATGAGCCTGAAAGTAAGGCCTCATCTTTCTTGCAGCTATCACCAGAGCTAACGCCAGTTTCTCGAGTTTCAAGTAACGCCTCTCAGCATCAATCAAGCTTTTGCTGATGTAGTACACTGGGTAGGGACACCCATCGACCTCTCTTACCAACACAGCACTGATGGCACAACTTGAAACGGCCATATACACAATAAGAGTCTCCCCATCAATTGGTTTGAACAAAGTTTTGGGAGAGGAGAGATGTTTCTTGATTTCATTGAATGCCTCATCACACTGCGGGGTCCACTCGAACCCCTTCGCACCCTTCAAAGTTTGAAAGAAAGGAGCACACCTGTTCGAAGACCTTGAGATGAATCTGTTTAAGGCAGCTAATCTCCCCGTTAACCGCTGTACTTCTTTGACGTTTCGAGGAGGTTCCATCTGGAAAAGAGCATTCAACTGATCCGGGTCGGGCTGTATTCCATGCTCACTTATGATATACCCTAAGAATTTCCCGGACTGCACTCCGAAAACACACTTTTCAGGGTTTAATTTTAAATTTACTTTTACCAAGTTGGCAAAAGTTTCTCGGAGGTCGGATAAATGTAGCTGCTCATCCACACTCTTCACCATCATATCGTCAATGTAAACTTCCATATTTCTTCCAATTTGATCAGCAAATGCCTTGTTGACTAGCCTTTGATAAGTAGCCCCAGCATTTTTCAAACCAAAAGGCATCACTTTGTAGCAATATAGACCCCTGTCAGTGACAAATGTAGTATGCTCTTGATCTTTTGGATCTACTTGAATCTGATTGTACCCGGAGAAGGCATCCATAAAGGAGAGCAGCTTGTTCCCAAAAGTAGAGTCTACCAACTGATCTATCCGGGGGACCGGGTACAAATCTTTCGGGCAAGCTCTATTGAGGTCTGTGAAATCAATGCACATGCGCCACTTTCCGTTTTTCTTTTTCACCAAGACAGGATTGGCAGTCCACAAAGGATATTGAGATTCTTTAATGTGCCCCATCTTTGTGAGTCTGTTAACTTCTTGTACTATGACATCGGCCTTTTCTTTTGAAAAAGCTCTTCTTTTTTGAACCACTGGTGCCACATCTCTCCGGACAGATAGGTGATGGGATATCACTTCTGATGGAACTCCAGTTACATCAGCATTGCACCAAGCAAAAACGTGCTGATGGTCTTTTAAAAACTTCAGAATCTTTTCTTTCAACATTGGTGGCATCTTGGACCCTATCTTGACACTTTTGCCTTCTACCAGACAGTATGTTTCAACCTCTTCAACTAGAATCAATACTCCAGGGGTCTCTCTGGGGTCATCAATTTCACCCTCACCCCCAGAAAGACCCTCAAATTGCTATTGATCATTTACACGGACTGCCCCCAGCGTTCGAGGAGCCAAGTCAGTGGCATAGCATTCTCTTGCAACCTTTTGGCTGCTCCGGACAACCCCAACCTGTCCCTGAACATCATACTTTAAGCACTGATGGACTGTTGAAGCCACTGCATGCATCCTAGAGAGCCAAGATCTCCCTAGTATAGCATTATAGCAAGTGGGACAATCCACTACGATGAAGAGTATCCTAACCATTTTCTTGAAAGGGCCCCTACCCAATAACACCTCTTCATTAAATTCTCCGATCACATCGGCTGAGCTGCCCGTGAAGCCCACGATTGATCTGTCCGACTTTTGAATCACAACTGGATTTTTCATTTTCTTGTAAGTGGTTAGAAAAAGGATATTGGCAGAGCTTCCAGTATCCACCAGAATTCGCCTTATCTCATTGCCCCCTATAGATGCTCCTATGACAACAACATCCTCATGAGGGCTAGCAATGTCTCTTAAATCATCCTCATCAAAGACAATGAATGGGAATGAGTTTGGTGATGTTCCGGGGAGCATGCTGAATTCGGACTCATCAATTGTGATTTTGAAAGTTAGTGATGGAAATTCGAGGGGAATTAGATGTGAATAATGATCTAATAACCGAAAAATAATTCGAGGGGAACGTCATCGAATAAATTTTGGAAATTGAGCAACAACACTATGATCAATATGCTGGCGAGATATTAGAAGAGTCTATCTTAGTGGCTCGAAGAAAATAACTTTTAAAATTGAAAATTTAAATTCTGATAGAGACGTTGCAATGGCCTTCAGAAACATCTGATCAAAGGTTAAAAGAAAAAATGTGACTCAGAAAGAAGAGTTGGATGACAACTATCGAACTGGGAATAAGAAAGATAAATATCGAAGGCGTAGTCGTTATTCTTCGAGGAGGAAAGTGAAGCATAGGTATCACTATGAATCATCTGAATCCAATGACTATTCACTTTATGATTCGAGTCAATCTAACTCAGAAAGGGCTTATCATCGGGAGAAAAGTACCAAAAATAAATATTTGAGGATATAAAATAGAGTGTTGAGTGACTAATCAAACTAAAGATTCAAAAGAAAAGATACAAGGGTCCGAAGACCATGCTAAGAAATAACATATTACATATGTTCAAAATCCATCAAGGAGCCAAAATTTTGAGTATCGAGTGAGCAACCAGTACATTATTCCATCCGTCGAAGGTCTTTATCCAATGACAAATGAAGGTCCCAGAGACAATGTTTATAAGGCTGTTCATAATTGGAGATGTTCTCATTTTTTGTCGGAAATAATCTATAGAAATCTACCAAAGTATTTTGACATTTCAGAATTAGAAAAGTTCGATATAACTCAGGATCCTAATAGCCATATTGAACAATTCAAAAAAATTATGATTAATTTCGACGATGATGATAAATTTCTTTACAGGTATTTCTCCCAAACTTTCAAGGGTGCTGCTTTAAAATGATTAATCGACTTCCGCAATGTTATATAATTTTTTTTTGATATGTTCTAGAATATTTTACAACAACATTTTATGGGAAGTAAAAGAGTTTCGAGCTAATGGCGATACCATAATATACTGTAGGAAAAAGGTTGGAGAAAGTTTGAAAGATTATACTAACCGCTTTATCAAAGTAAAAACTGATATGGAATATTGTGAGGACCCCGTAGCTTTGGCAGCTTTTCATATGGGACTTCTCGCAGGAATATCGAAGGGTACCGTGGTAAAAAGGCAAGCAATAAAATTTGGGGCTTTGCTGGACCAAGTTGAAAAAATAATATTAGTGGATGAAAAACAAACGTCAGAAATAGGTTCTTTTGATCAATTAGAACAAAACCAGTTCCAAAGATCTATCAATGCAACTAATCTTCCTATAACAAATGTGCAACCTAAAGTATCAAGCCAGTTTCCTCTGAGATCTAAAGTAAACCAATAACATATAGTGCGCAACAAATTACTAGGCCAAGCCAATGTCAAATAAATAGATTCGTACTTGTCATTTTGCGGAGTTAACCGAGTGTCTAACAACAATATTCGATAAAAATCGAGGTCATGTACAATTTCACAATCCTTTTCCAATACAAACTTTGAGGGAGAATAGAAACAGTAAATATTGTAAATATCATGAAGATGTTGGATATTATACGAAAGACTACATAGCATTAAAAAATAAATACAAGCGTTGATTGAAAATCGGAAGCTAACTATGTTAGTAAAAAATCATTCTAAAAAAATCCGATGATTAAAGAAGCTACTGAAGCTTCAAAGGAAGAAAGTGAGTTGGTTATTTTTTAGAAGATTGATTAGTATTATCGAAGAGCTTATCCGAAGGATAAAGGTTAGTGGTTTATGTGCATTTTTGGAATTTATGGCAATTTTCGGGGGTGATACTATTACAAGTAATTCGAATAGCTCCTGGAAAAGGCATATAGTCAGTCTTACTACTCAGCTCGAAGCAGGCGCTTCGGCGCATCTATATCGGAATCATTCTCCTATAATATTCTTCGAAGATAACGATATGAGAGATGTGGCAAGACCACATGAAAATGTAGTATTGCAGGTGGGATAATTGGTGATGAATTATATAGGGTTTTGATTGATATAGGAAGCTATGCCAATATTTATTCATGAGTACTTATAAAAATATTTTTAACCCTCCTGTAATCCAACGATCAGATCAGACCATTGTGAGTTTTACAGGAGTGACAACATAAGTGGTTTGAGAATTTGAAAGTATAGTGAAATTGGGTCGAGGGCTGTTTAAAAACGAAGTGACCATACTATTCATTGTGGTAGATGCGCCAACATCTTACAATGCTATTTTTAAGGTCTTGGTTATCTAACATGCATGCGGTAATCTCTACCGTCCATTAGTGCTTAAAATATGTTGTGGGAAATAATATTAGAAGAGTGATAAGTATTCAAAAAATAGCAAGATAATGTTATCGTATTGCTTTGTCATCTAAGCAAGTATGGGAGAATGAATCAGAAAAAATATAGCAGTTAGCAGGGACTTCCTTGGAACCTAACCCTTTTCATGATTCGAGGGAAACCTCTAGTCTTTTTGTTCCTGATGAAAGCTTCGAAGATCATATATATCCAAATGGTATAGTTTCAAAAATCGTTACAGAATTATCTCCGAGTTTAATAGAGAAATTAATTCAATTTTTATCCACCAAGTTAGATATGTTTGCTTGGTTTCCGAGGAAATGACCGGTGTGCCCCCGAATTAATAAGTCATAGATTGTCAGTTAAAAGCAATGTGCTTCCAATCATACAAAAAAGAAGTCATGTTTCTCAGGAAAATTCCTAAGCAATAATAGCTGAGGCACATTACTTATCCCGAGTTAGGAACATATGAGAATCTCAATATCCATTGTGGACGAAAAATCCCGTGTTGGTCAAGAAGAAAAATGGAAAGTGGTGAATGTGTGTATATTTTAATTACTTAAATAGAGCATGTCTAAAACACCATTTCCCAGTCCCCCGGATATATCAGTTGGTAGATTCCACATTAGGCAATCAGTTACTTTCTTTTATGAATGCGTATGCATGATATAATTAACTTAAAATAGATCATTAAGACGAAAAAAGCACCTCGTTTATTACCAAAAGGGGTTTGTATTGCTACAAAATAATGCATTTTGGGTTAAAAATACATGGACAACTTATCAACGTTTGGTGAATAAAAATTTCGAAGTACAAATTGGAAGATATATTGAGGTATAGATTGATGATATGTTGGTAAAAAATCTTAAAGATGAGGACCATTTTGGTGGTCTTGAGGAAACCTTTGCTAACTTAAAAAGGGTCGACCTAAAATTAAAACCATAAAAGTTACGTTTGGGGTTCGTCAAGAAAGTTTCTTGGGTACATAGTCAACGAATGAGGGATTGAAGTCAACCTATCACAATTAACAACAAGTACTATGACACCTCCTTGAAATATCAAAGAAGTTCAAATATTAACGGGATGGCTCGCAGCGTTAAATAAATTCATATCTCGCTCATCAGATAAATGTGCCTCTTTTTTCCAAGTATTAAGACATGAAAATTATTTTAATTGGACAAAAGAATGTTCTGAGACCTTTTATTGAATTAAAGAATACCTCTCATCACCAAAAATCTTGACAAAGTCAATTCTGGGGAAAACTATATGTTTATATACCGGTATTAGATTATGTTGTAAGTGTTGTTTTAATCCGAGATGAAAACTTCTCAAGACCAGTGTATTACATCAGCAAAAGTTTGTTAGATGTTGAGAAGCGATATTTAAATTTAGGATATATGAGACCATATTTTCAAGCTCACTATATCATATGAGACCATATTTTCAAGCTCACTCTATCATTGTACAAATATATTTTATGTTAAAAAATACAAAGGCCTGACATATAATGAAGAAGGACCAAATGGTCGGTTGAATTAGGAGATTTCAATATTGCATTTGAGCATAAGACTACAATTAAAGTACAAGCCTTAGCAGATTTCTTGGTAGAATTTAATTATGAATGGTCGAATATGGAAATAGATGAGGAAGGTTTTGAGTCAGAGTGGATAATCCGAGAAGATGGGGGTTCAAGTACGTTAGGATGCGGGGCATGGGTGTAATTAATTTTTCCTGAAGAAATTGTCATGTACCAAGCTATCCGTTTTGGGTTTAAAGCGACGAATAACGAGGCAAAATATAAAACGGCTTTGGCAGGATTGAGACTTGCTCAAATTTGTGGAGCTACAAATGTAAGGTTGACAAGTGATTAACAACTTCTCGTTAATCATACATTTGGTCAATCCGAGGCTCGAAAAGATCATTTAGTGAAATATTTAAAGGTGTTAAAAGCTTTAACTTTAGATTTCAAAAATTTATGATTCGAACTTGTCCGAAAAGAAGAAATTCTGTGGCAGATTCTCTAGTTATTGCTTCATATTCAGAAGAATAACTATGGATTATTACACAAGAGAATCCTTCAATTATTAAAAATTCAGAGAAAACAATTGGAACTATAGAGGAAGATTTTTAATTCTCAATTCATAAATAAAATTATTGGAGGCTTGACATTATCGAGTTTTTATACAATATTCTTCTTGTTGATAAATATTTGTCTAATAAAATACGTTACAAGTCTTATGGTTATATGGTTCTCGGAGGAGTTTTCCACAAGAAATATTTTTCTAAACCTTTGCTTTGATGTTTGGGACAATACGAATCACATATGATATTATCAGAATTACATAATGGAGAAGGATATGCATATTGCGGTTATAAAGCTTTAACACAAAGAGTCTTTTTAGCATGATATTATTGGCCTACGATTTCTTCCAACCCTAAAGAACTGGTTAAAAGGTGTGATACTTGTCAAATATTTGCGAACATAATTCATAAGCCGAGGGTCCCTCTTGAAAGGATATATCTGAAGCATTGTCATTTGATCGATGAGTCATTGACCTTGTTGGACCTTTACCGATGGCTTTTGGAGGACAACAAACAATAATTGTGGAAATTGATTATTTCTCGAAGTGGGTAGAAGCATAACCATTAGCTAGAACAAATGTTAAGGATGTAATCAAGTTCATCACTTCAGATATTTGTTGTCGTTTTTCAGTTTCAATGCAAATTACTACTGATAATGAACCACAATTTGATAACAAATATATGAAATATTTTTGCATTTCTCGAGGAATACGACAATGGTTTTCGGCTCCTTTTCGTCCATGAGCAACTGGTCAAGTTGAAGTTACTCATTGAACAATTCTTAATGGATTAAAGAATAATTTGGAGGGGAACGCAGTAAAATGGCTAGATTACTTGCAAGACGTTCTTTGGGCATACCAGATAACTCCTCGAACGACAACCTTAGAGTTGCATTTTGCATTAGTGTATGGAATGGACACGGTAGTACCATCCAAGGCTGTTTTTCCATCATATCATGTGGCTACATATTTCAGGGACTCTAATGATGAAAATAAGGCAATTGAATTAGGTTTGACTGAGGAGAAAAGAAGACGAGTAAAATTAAACTCGTTGCATTACCAAACATTTATGAGAAGTCGGTACGCCTCCAAAGCTAAACGAAGAGAATTTGAAGTGGAAGATCAAGTTTTAAGAAAGTTATTCCTCCACACAAAATAATAATCCCTTGAAAAATTAGGGCCTAATTAGGAGGGCCCATATGAGGTGACAAAAAAGGTAAACGTAGGAACGTATCGAATCAAAGATAAAGAAGGAAGAAGTCTTCGTCACCGATGAAATATTGAACATCTCAAGTTGTATTTAGAATTAATGTAAAAAGTATATATTTTATATGTAAAGTATCGGTGACATACTCTTTCACACCCTAGTGGCGCATGAAGGCTTTAACGAGGTGTCCTATTAGCCGATCCATATATATAGAGTTCTTTTGCCAAAAAAGTTGGTCTTTAACTATTTATCTTGGACCTAAAAGGTCTTCCGACAAAAGTTAATCTTTAACTATTTATCTTGGACCTAAAGGGTATTCCAAAAAAATTGGTCTTTAATTATTTATTTTGGACCTAAAGAGTCTTCTAACAAAATTTGGTCATCAACTATTAAAAGCATTATAAGAACAAACAAAATTGAAAATCTGATGCATTTCATAAAGTACCTTGAAAACGAAATTGATTGTACAAAATTTCCTCAAACAATACGAGGAGTTTAACAAAATTGCCTCAAACAATACGAGGACCTTAACAAAATTTCCTCGAACATTATGGGGCTTCGTAAAACAAGAACTATAAAAGCTTATTCTAAAGAGGATCTGATGGAATTATCTTCAGTGGACTCAAAATCATCCAAATATATTCCCGGGGCGATATTGTACTGGAACAAGTTCCCAGAAACTACCTAGATTTAAATCGGGATATCGTTCGTGAATTTCCATAATCAATACGGATCCAATCATTGCATCCCTTGCATTTAATTTGGAAACACATTTAGCACCGTAAGCCTCAACAACCATTTTTTCATCAATCTTAGATTGGGCTAAGATAAATTGTTTCTCTTTCACAACCCTTTTATAATCTTTAAGGCATTATGCGAAGTATTTTGATGCTTTATCATTCCCCTCTTTATAAACTTAGATGAGATTATTTTTAGTGGCATTTTTCTTGGCATAAATTTCTCTTTCTTCTTGACAACACTTGTCAATAAGCATGACATAATCCTCGAAAAGAACTAGTTTCTCATAGTTTTGACTTATTCAAGCTCCTCGAATTTTGACTTTGCTTGTGAAACCTCTTCCTTATAGTGATTCTTCCAATCCTTTAAATATTGAATCTTTTAATAATAATTGAGGATTAAAGCAGCTTAAAAATACGAAATGAGAGATTACCCTCAGCAGAAATCTTAAATGAACTAGCCGAAGAGCCAGCTTCAAAAGAAACAACAGTTGAAGAATCGATCTTCTGAGCATTATTATCTTTATGAACTTGAATGATCAAATCATTTTATAGAGGCTGGGAAGAATAAAATTCTATAATTATATTTTAAGGTGAAGACTTGGTGTGGTCAACAACTTTGTTCTCCGGGAAAGCAATCACCTCAGAAACCTTTTTGTTTTCTTGAAAGATGCCTTTCAATTTTCGTTAATATTTCTTTTTAGGAGGATCATGTGAAGGGTTTTTTTTGGATTCGTAGGGCTTTATATGTTTTTCCATCTGTATTTTAGTACTAATATCAAGAGCTTCTGCGCTAGAGATTTCTAGGATTTCTTCTTCTTCTGAAGACTCACCGGCCTCCTTTTCCCGATGACTCTTAGCTCTAGCCCTGGAGGGAAGATAAACCAATATGTATTGAGCATCTAACCTGTTTAATAATTCTTGTTAGGAGGAAGAAACCATAAGCTCTTACAAGGATAATTGTTCCAAAGGTTTGGCTCTCCAGAGACGACTCTTGGCAAGATTAGTCGGAGTAAAACATAGATGAAATCTGTTAGACCAAGAAGCCTTATGAAGTGCCTATCTATTTTAACGTGCTTTGTTCTATCATGCTGTACCGGGTTCTCTGAAATCTTAATCGCAACTTTATTATCGCACATTAACTGAGTTGGACACTTCAGGGAGGATCCGATTTCTTTCATTATCTTCTTTAACCAAAGTATCTCGGTAATCCCCTTAACGATTCCTCTAAATTCTGATTCAGCACTTGACAGTGATACTACTTTATGTTTCTTACTCCTCCAAGTCACCACGTTACCTCCAAGAAGAGTAAAGTAGCCAGCACTTGATCGCTTGTCGTTAGGATTCTTTCCCCAATCAGCATCTGTGAATACTTCATCATCAAGGTGTCCATTTTTTCTTAAAAATTATGCCTCTTCATGGTGTGCCTTTGAGATATCGAATAATCCTCATTACTGCCTCCATATGGTCTTCCTGAGGATGATGCATGAACTAGCTAACTACTCTCACCGTGTATGCAATGTCGGGTCGAGTGTGAGCCAAGTAAATCAATTTTCCCACCAACCTTGGTACCTTTCTTTACTCGTTGGTCTGGCCCCTTCAATTATCTTTAGTTTGTAATTCACAACCATAGGAGTGTCATTTGGTTTGCAATCCACCATGCCAACTTCTGCTAATAAATCCAATATATATTTCCGTTGGGAGATATAAATCCCTCCTCTTGACCTAAGAACCTCGATTCCTAGGAAATACTTCAATCCTTCAAGGTCTTTCATTTCGAACTCCTTGAAGAGGTTTTTCCTAAGAGAGTTAATTTCTTCTTCGTCATTCCCCGTTATAATCATATCGTCGACATATATTATAAGACAAGTGACTAATTATCCTCTGTTTTTGTAAAACAAGGTATGATCCCCATTACTCTGTTTGTAGCTATACTGCTTCATTTCCATTGTAAATCTCCCAAACCAAGCACGAGGAGATTGCTTGAGCCCATATAATGCCTTTTTCAATTTACATACCTCATTTTCTTGAAAACCATCAGAGAACCCTGGTGGGGGTTCCATATATACCTCTTCTTCCAAATCTCCATGTAAGAAAGCATTCTTTACATCAAATTGATGAAGAGACCAATCTTTATTCGCGGCTATTGAAAGTAAAACTCTGATAGTATCAATCTTTGCAACCGGAGAGAACGTTTCAGAGTAGTCTATGCTATATGTTTGTGTATATCCTTTGGCACCCAATCTTGCCTCGTGTCGCTCAATGGTGCCATCAGATTTATATTTCATATTAAACACCCATCTACACCCGACTGCTTTCTTCCTTTGTGGTAACAAAGAATTCTCCCATGTGCAATTCCTTTTTAGAGCTTCCATTTCGGCATCCATTGCCTCATGCCATTCAATCATCTTCTTAGCTTCTTGAGCTGTTTTAGGGATTTGTTCAAAGAGAATAGTAGCTGAAAACACCTTTGCAATCTTCGTCATTTCTTTCCTGTCCATTTTTACCGGATATGTAGAAGCACGAGGAACGTGTTCTGGTGAATACCAGTCAGGAGGAACCCCTCTATTTTTTCTTGGGGGAAGAAACAGAGTTTGAGTTTCAACAAATGAACTTCCTGAAATGTCATGGTGAGTATCATTTTGTGAATTATGACATTGTAAATTGTTTACCTCTTGATGAACATTTTCTTCGGCTGATTCACTGGTAGTATCCATGGCATTTATTTCTTGTTGGACATTGTCTTCAGGAGAATCATTGGTGGTAAGAACTGCCTTGTCAGTCTCCTTTATGTTGGAAGAGGCAAGTTCCGTGGCGCCATCTACCGACTCTGTCGGCACATCCTAAAAGTAACTGTCATATAGCAACCAGTCGAGTGATTCACTGACTTTCTCCCCCTGAGCACGAGATTGGTGGTAAAAAAAATAATCGGATTCTAAGAAGTCACAGTCCATGGTGACATGGATTCGACGAGTAACCGGATTGTAACACCGATAGCCCATTTGATGGATACCATACCCAACGAATACACACTTTTCAGCACACAGATTAAGTTTGTTTCGACTAGTTTTAGGGATATGAAGAAACACCGAACAACCAAAGACACAAGGTGGTAAGGTCATAACAGATGGAATTGTAACTTGGGTGGCAAGCACTTGTAATGGAGTTTTATTTCCTAGACATCGGGTTGGTAGACGATTTGCAAGATACGTGGCTCTAGCAAGAGCTTCTAGCAAAAAGAGAATGAGGAACTCTAGATTCAATCATAATAGCACGAGTTTTTTCAAGTAAAGTACGATTTTTTCGTTCCAAAGTACCGTTTTGTTGAGGTGTGTTTGGACAAGTAGTTTGATGGATAAGATCATTTGTTTTGAAAAAATTATGCATTGTTTGGTTGACAAACTCTGTTCCATTATCAGAACGGAGAATCTGTTTTTTTTTTCAAATTGAGTCAAAATCATTTTGTAAAAAAAACAAATATTTCTGGTACTTCCGATTTATGTTTCATGAAGTATATCCAAGTCATTCTTGAGAAATCATCCACAAATAAAATAAAGTATCTGATTTGATTGTTAGTGGAATTTGGTGCTGGACCCCAAACATCAGAATGGATTAGCGAAAAAGCATAATCAACTCTAGTATTACTTTGATTAAATGAGACCCTATGATTTTTTACAAGAATGCAGGTTTCACATTTCTCATGAATGGAATTATTTAAAAAAAAGACTAGGAAACAAACTTTTAAGATAGCTAAAAGAAGGATGACCAAGTCGCCGGTACCATAACCAAAGTTGCCTTTCGGTTGTTCCGTGAGCAAGCATGACATGTCCCTTATGAACTATCTCATCAACATAATAAAGACCTTCTTGTTCAGTACCACGCCCAATGATCTCCTTCGTACGAATGTCCTGTAAAATGCAAAAAAAATGGATACATAAGAACCACACAGTTGAGTTGTTTTGTCACTTGACTAACATATAATAACTTTAAGGATAGTGAAGGAATGTAGAGGTAGTTTTTAATTTCCATTTTTTTCCGAAAGAATAATTGAACCTCCCCCTTTGACTTCACAAATTTCTCCACTAGCAGTCTCAATATGGGACTTCTTTGGAGATGACATGTCACCAAAGTCTTTAGGATCATAAGACATGGTGTCCATAGCCCCGCAATCAAAGATCCAATTCATTGATTTCTCAAACCCTTTACCTCCAAGTTTTTCATAGGAGTTCGCTGCCATTCCTCTAAAACCAGTGCCACTTCCTTGCTCATTTTTAGTCGGATCTTCACCGCCACTTGTAGACGAAGGCCGTTTGACATTAGATCTGAAATGCTGGTTATTTTTCTCCTTATGACCGTCCTCCCACCATTCTGGATAGCCAACCAGCTGGAAACGTGTCTCTTTAGTGTGTTTCTTCATCCCACAATGAGTGCAATACAACTTGGATTTATCTTCTTTCTCTTTGGATTGAACTTTAAACATCCGTGCAGAATCTTTAGCAGCCAAACCCATTCCAATTTCAATCGAGTCACTATCGAGAGAACTTGATTCTAGTATATTAAGCCTGGCCACTTCCCTTCGTATTGTAGCATATGCTGTTTCCACGAAAGGAAGAGGATCTTTTTTCAGGATATCTCTCTTGACTGGTTCCAGCTTGTCATTAATCGCCATTAGCAATTGATAGAGTCTTTGTTCTTGAGTCTTCTTATTGTAGATCTGAATGTCTTCTGGGTCTTTCATAGGGTTCGGATCTCGCCTATCTATGAAACGGAGGCGGAATATGCAGACCAGACCCCCATATTCCCAACAGGAAATTTGGTTAGAATTGTCAAGTGAAGGATGAACAACCTTATTTAAATAAAATAGCAGTCCATCTCCAATGATCGTGATCGTTGAAGTTGAAACCACTGTGGCATAAGTTGTCAGTGTAATAATCGTTGCCCCCGCGAGTAACACATATTTAGAGACTTTGTGGTCCAGTAGAACCTCAAACTTCAAATAGTCCGGCCAGTTATAACCTCAGCACAGCTAGTCATACTTTGCCTTCATATGGTACAGTCACTCATTGTTTTGGCTCAACTATGACAGGAAACAACAACACATGTTTTTAAAGGTACAGTCGATATCCTAGTATTTTCTTAAATTTTAAAAAAAGCTAGGGGCCACTCCATAGTAGAGCGAATTTACTTTTGAATAAAAAAAATCAATTTCTTATGAATCCGAGTATGATTATAAATCTTATTTTAAATATAACCAACTAGCAAGAAAAAAAAAGAATATTACTCATGTTTGTTCTTCTTTTCTTTTAGGAAAATAAAAATTCATTTCTCAATAAAAGTTTTGTCCATACAATATTTTAACGAGACCTTTGTAAAGACAACATATTTAAAAGATCTCATGAGTTCTATCATAACTTGTTCAATAGCTGAGTTTGGCACACAATTCAAATTTGCAAAAATAATTCTTTCAACGCATCCAAATCAAATAAGGTTCGACGATAAAGTTCAAACATGAATACCAATGGCTCAGACTCAATAATGGTTCAGATTCGACTATGGTTCAACCAATAATGGTTCTTTACTTATAAACTTTTTTTAACGATTATGGGGTTAACTGTTGGAATATATTTATTTAATATATTTATAGACTAATAATAATTTGGACCGATATGCTAAATAAACATATTCGGTTATTGTCTTAAGGAAGTCCAAATTAAAAGTAGTCGAGTTAATTATTTAATTAACTAAATTGGACTTATGGGTAAAAAGGTGTTATGGGCTCAAGTGTGGTAACCGGGTTGAATTTGGGCACTGTGATGAAGAGGGCCCAAATCTCAACACTTAAGCCTGAATTAATAAATCAGAGATATAAATTGAATTATCAATTTATTGGGTTATGGTCCCCGACACAAGGAAGTAACATAGGATGGGCTTTACAATGTTGGGCTTCACATTGTAAAATCTATAAATAAAGTGCTAGGTTTAGGTATTTCATCACTCTAAACCCTAATCAGAAATACGGCCGCTTCCTTAGTGTCTGGAAACCTTTTTCTTCTTATCTAATCTGATTATGCAGGTCTCTTAGTTTCATAAACTGAATCGCCGGAGAACGTGGAATCGCTAAAGAACGCAAAAGAACGCAAAAGAGCAAAAGAACGCAAAAGAACGCTAGAGAATACTAGATGGATAGCAGCAGGCAAACCCGTAAGTATTCTTAATTTTCAGGTTCTTCTATTGATGAATCTAGCAAAAGGGTTTAACTTTTTCCGCGATTTGTTATATATTATTTGATGCGATTTCGGATAATATATAACATTAACTGCTAAGATTATCAATTTTAAGTTTTAACACATTATGTCTGAACGTATTAGATAAGGTTTGAAACATAAATTGACATAATCAATCTTATCGAAATTTTATTTTAAAATTCTATTTTAAAATGTTTTAGACGCTAGAGTAACGTGAACTCACCTTTCACGTCCGAGCCTACGAAAATTTGAGACTAAAAACATCTCCTTCAAATAAACATGTTTTAACCTTACTAATTACTTTTAGTTTCTAAATGTTTTTTATTTTATCCGCATACGTTTTTCATCCTTCGTGACTCTCTTCCACCATTTCTTTCCATATAATATTACTTTTACTCATTTCATCGCATCTACTCACACTATTATTTCACTGAGTTTCAACAATTCTTCAATTACTTTTTATCATTTTGACAATTTATCCAATAAGTTTGATCATTTAACATTATCCTCTAAAAAAACCTCATTGATAAACAATCTTTCGTCTAATCCGGAAGCGTTTAATATTTATATTAAACTGATCGTTTGTTGTTTTATTCTATGTTACTTTCAAATATCTTTACCGTTAGAAAACAATGCATCAGTTAACATTATAGAAATTTAAAAGGGTACCGATATATTTTGGGTTTGATGAAATCAATCTCTAACAATAAGATAGTGAGCCTCTAACCCAATCTTAAATCGCCACCAGTCCACATCGTTTAAAGTAGCCCATGAGCCCATCATCAAAACAATTATACCCCGCACCGTTGAAAGGAACGGTCGCTACGCAATACGAAATATTTATAGTAAACTAAAAGCCCCAATGGAAAAAAGAAGTTCTTTTTCTTAAAAGAAGTTTGATATATTATGCCATTTTTCTACTTTATTATTCAATAAAAAAACATATCTTCTTTATATTATATTTAAAAACACTTGGTCCTTTATATTAAATAATATTGACGAGTAAACCTCACACAATTATTTAAAAAAACTGTTCATACTACATCATCGATTCACGATTAAAGTCATATGCAGATGTTATTGTTATAATTGGTCCGGTTCTGAGTAGATGAATAAAATGGAAAAAAGTTTTTGGCTTCTCTCTCAAGAAAGGTCCAAGAATTGAGATTGTTTCTTAATCTTTAAGAAACTCTTCCGCTGATTTTCACCTCTGATTTATCAAACTGTTGCTACCTATTCTTCTACTGCTCTACACCACTATCCATTGCTACAAGACAGTGCAAATCAGAGCCTTAACAGGCTCAGCCTGTTTTGGTTTTGAACTATGAACTTCGATAAGAATGGTGATGAATTCCCACCACTGAATAGCAAGACTCCGGTGGTTGATTCGAACAAAGTCATAATGGAAAAGCGATACTCCGACGTTGTTGTTGAGCCGGGTGTGGATCAAGTGTTCAAATCGGTAGTAAAGAAGCATGAAGAACACAATGTTGTTAGTTTTGAAAGAAGTGTAAAGAATACTCTATGTTCTAAATCAAGAACCACTCTAGTGTGCAAATTTAATGATGGAATTCCTAAGCGCCAATCTTTTCAAGCATTTCTTGATTCCTTCAAGTTCAAGGGTGCCTTTTCTTATGTGACTATAGACTCAAGACAAATTCAGGTCGAGTTTACGTTATTGGCTGATGCTGGAAGGCTCTGGGTGAATAGATTTTGGAAAGTTGAGGGTAAATTGTTGCGTGTGATTAAATGGTGTCCATACAGTTCAAGAAACTACGAGTGTCCTATTGCGTTATTATGGGTTAGATTTGAAAAAGTTCAGGAATTTATGTATAATAGTGCAGTGATTAACGAGATGGCTTCATCTCTTGGGTTTGTGCATCACGTTGTTATCCCTGAAGTTAACAGGGCAAACTGGAATGCGTGTTTTGCCCTGGTTGAAGTTGATGTTTCTATTCAACTAAAGAGAAAGTTGAAGATAGATTTTGGTGATGGAGAAGTGTATAATATTAACGTAAGTTATAAAAATGCACCAGTTTACTGCAATTCTTGTCATCATATTGGGCATGAGCCTGATAAATGTAAAAAGAACACTGTAATGATTTCCAGTACTGTGAAAGAAAAGGTAAAAGAAAGAGTGGAGGATAATATAAAACGAAACTGTGATGAGATTGAAGAAAACTGTGATTCACATGATTTGTTACAGAAAAAAGAAGATACTGACACGGTTTCTAGGCCTGCAAAGGTTGAGACATTCACACATGTTTACAGAAGAAAGTTGAAGTCAATAATCACTAAGAAAGATAGAAATTCTGTATCTTGCCCGCCTACAAATGTGGTTAGTCCTGTAAGAGTGAGTTCCTCTGATGTACCTGATATCATCAGTGCTCTACAGCATCTTGAAGATGAAGAGAACTGCAATAATCAGGTCTCCCCTCAAGCTGGCAGATCAGGCAGCTACAATCCATCGCCAAAAACTAGCTCAAATGTACCTGATCAAGAGTTTGAAGCTGTTATTTTACGTAAGATAAAATCCGCTAACAGAAGTAGTAGCTCTAAAAGGTTGTCTATAAGCTCTCTTAGAAAGAGAGGAAAGGTTCTAAAAGACTCAAAATCTGATAATGATTAAATTCCTAAGCTGGAATGCAAGGGGAGTGAACAATAATCCTACAGTGGCTAGGCTTAAGTTTTTAATAAAGCATGAGAAACTCAAGTTTGTTGCAATACAGGAACCAATGGCTTGGACTGACAAAATGGAGCAGGTTACTAAAAGAATTGGCTTTGATCATTGTGTAGCAAACATATCTAATAAGATATGGATGCTTTGGTCTAATGAAGTGAATGTTTTAGTTATAGAAGATATGGATCAATTTTTACATGTTAAGATTCATCATGCTGAATTTACTGGTTGTTTTACCTCTATATATGCAAAAAACTCTAGACTACACAGGAAAGTGCTCTGGAGTCAAATTAGTAACATCACCTGTGAAGATCCTTGGATTTTAGCTGGTGATTGCAATACCACAAGATGTCCAGATGATCAACTATGTTGCTTGAACTTTGATGCAAATGGAGCTGATGACTTTAACGATCTCATAAGGAATTGCAACTTTGAAGTACCTGGACACACTGGATCACGTTATACATGGAGTAACAATAAAGCTTGGAAAAGACTTGATTGGGTGCTCACCAATCAAAATATGCTTAATGGTCTCAGTTTACAGGTTTCTCACATGGTCAGAACTTGTTCTGACCATGCACCTCTATTACTTTCAATCAAAAAAGACACTAATGCTATTAAGAAGGGTTCTTTTAAGTTCATAAATGCTTGGACCAATCATCCTGACTTTCTGACTACAGTTAGTCAAAATTGGTCCAAACACTGTAATGGTGAAGACAGCACTGTATTTTGGTACAAACTAAAGAGATTGAAAAAACATTTGAAAACCTGGAATTTAACTGTTTTTGGTAACATTTTCAATAAAGTAAAAGATGCTGCTTTAGAAGTTGAAAAATGTGAACTGATTCACCAGAACAGCAAAAGCAATTCTTCTAAATCTGACCTTTCAAAAGCCAATAACACCCTTATCCTTGCATTAAAGGATGAAGAGTGCTACTGGAAACAAAAATGTTTTAACACTTGGCTACAAGACAGTGATGGGAATACTAAGTTATACCATAGCTTTGTAGCCAAGAAAAGAAAGAAAAATGTTATAAATGGTATAAAAGATAATGAGGAGTGGATTACTGACCTTAATGGGATTGCCTCCTCTGCAGTGAACTACTTTAAAATGAATCTTTCGACTGTTCCTGAAAATAACAATAACATTGTTGAAAATGATTCTGTACTAAATTATATTCCCAAGCTTGTGCAGGATAAGGATAACATTGATATTATCAAGCCATCAACAATGGAGGAAGTTAGATCTACTATATATGAAATGAAGGCAGATAGTGCCCCTGGCACAGATGGTTTCAATACTTTTTTCCTTAAGAAATGTTGGAACATAATTGGCTCTGATCTATGTAAAGCAGTAAATGCTTATCTATTAGGAGATGATATCCCTAAAGGGGTCTTTGCTACAGGGATAGTACTGATCCCTAAAATAGCAAACCCTATTTCATGGAATAACTATAGGCCTTTAAGTATGTGTACAATACTAAACAGATTGCTTTCTGCTCTAATTAATAGAAGGATCTCTATTATTCTTCCTGGACTCTTATCTAAGGGTCAGAGTGCATTTGTGAAGGATAGATTAATCCATGATAATATATTATTGATAAAAGAGATGCTTCATAACATTAAAAGGAAACCAGTTAAGGGCAATATTATCATACAGCTTGATATGACAAAGGCGTTTGACAAGATGTCACACATCTTTGTCATTAAAGCTCTAAAACATTTTGGCTTTTCTGAAAGAATTCAATCATTGGTTAATAGACTTATCTCTAATGTAATGATATCTGTGCTAATAAATGGCACATGTTCAGGCTACTTTCCTCAAAAAACTGGATTGAGACAGGGAGACCCTTTGTCTCCTTGTCTCTTTATACTTGCAGAGGATGCCCTTCTTAGGGGATTAGAAAGTATATATGTAAAAAATAAGAGTATGCAGTATTATTTAAAGTCTGGTGACATATTACCTTCACTTGCTTTTGCAGATGATGTGGTCATCTTCACAAATAGCACTCCATCTTCTGTTAGAAGCCTTAGTGACCTGTTAAATCAATATCAGATGGAGTCGGGGCAGTCTATAAACATTGAAAAGACCAAGATAATTACCTCCAATAGAAGTTCTCATGCCAATTCTGCTTATTTGAAAGCAACACTGGGATTCAAGACTGAATGTGCCCCTTTCAACTATCTGGGCATCAACATTGCTGACAGTAACAAAGGGAAGTATTATACACCATTATTAGCCAAAATATATAATAAAATCAATGATTGGGACTTGAAGAACTTGTCTTACAGTGGCAGATTGTCACTTATAAGACATGTTCTCCACCCAATCATATACTTCTGGATGCAAAACAGTGTCATACCTAAAACTATCCTAAGGAAGATTGAACTATGTTTCAATAAATTTCTATGGAGACCTAAACTAAATGAAAAGGCTATACACTGGTCTAGTTGGGACAACCTATGCAAGCCCTATGGAGAAGGAGGTCTGAATATCAAGCACTTATCTGATATTCAGTTAGCTTTCTCCTATAAAATGTGGTACCTATTTAGAAAAAGGAAGTCTTTATGGTCTGACATCATTGCAAACTCATATTGTAAAACCAGTCATCCACTTGTAGCTAAGTGTAGTACTGGGGACTCTATAGTTTGGAAAGCTTTGTGCTCTATTAGAGAGCAAGCTGACAGTTTTATTCAATGGACAGTTGGTAAAGGCAACATGGATTTCTGGAGAGATTCATGGCATGGGATGCCTTCTTTTATAACTAGTCAAAGCTCTTGGTATCTTCCAGCTCAGGTGAAAACTTTTTGGAAAAATAATAGTTGGGATCCTATTCTCACATCATTTCTTTCCCATGATCAATACCAAAACATTTGCAGTATCAGTATTAAGAATGATCAAGAAGATGATGTGGAATGGAAACTGTCCAAAACTAAAAATTTTTGTACAAAGAGTACTTGGGAAAATATAAGAGTAAAAAATGTTCTTTCATTCTTTTTTAATAAGATTTGGCATAGTTTCATACCGAAAAAATTCTCTTTTTTAAGCTGGAAGATACTAAAGAACTACATTCCAACAGACAATGTGCTTATAAAGAGATGTTTCTATATTGTCTCAAAGTGCCAGTTTTGCAGCAACTGTGAGGATACTTCTCACCTTTTTATAGGTTGCTGCTTTGCCTGGCACTTATGGAATTACTACGGCCTGTTATTCAACATCCCAGTGAAAAGATACATGAGCATAAGGCATATGTTTCATGTATGGTTCAGTACCAATAGAGGGTCTTTCCATATAACCCATCTGATGCCACAACTAATTGTGTGGACTATATGGTTTAATAGAAATCGGATTAAGTTTGGAAAACCTAAGGATAGTTTCACTCAGGCAGTTGGCAGAATTAATAGATTTGTTTTGGGAATTGACTCTAAGTTACAACCTAAGCACTGGTCCTGTGCTGTGAATGCAGGAATCGAAATTGGTGCCTATTCTAGCTGTAAGAAGAGGATACATTACCTGGAGTGGAGGCCACCTGAATCGGGAAGACTGAAGATTAATGTTGATGGTGCATCCTGTTTCTCCGGTGAGGCGTCCGGCGGGATTATAGTTCGAGACAGTGAAGGCAACTTCGTTGAGGGTGCTGGCTATCTTTTTGGAAAACTGACTCCATTTCAAGCAGAGAGAAGAGCATTGATTGAAGCTCTTCTTCTCTGTATCAGGAGAGGGTGGACCGCAGTTGACATTGAGTCTGACTGCTTACCACTGGTTCAAAGCTTCACCACTGTTGACGAAATCAGCATATCGAACGAAAGGATCTTCAGAGCTCTTGTTGGCCCAGCAATGAAGATATACCACATTTCCAGAATCGGAAATGTGGCTGCCGATTGGTTAACAAAATGGGCTCTAGAAGAGAGACGATGTTGTTCATTTGTTGATAACATCCCAACACCTCTCCGAGCTATCATGGTTTTAGAAGGTCTGGGTATTGGATATATTGACCCTGGTTGAGAAAGCTTTGGTTCGGTGGGTTAGAGTGGTGGTAGATAAAGGAGTTTTTGGCTATGGCGAATAAAGTCAAGAATTGGGGATTTAGGGCTTGCGAAAGAGAGAAGACAAAGTGACAGAATAATTAGGGTTTCTTGTTGAATTAGGCATCGTGATTGGTCCTGATTCAACTTAGCCTAGTATTGGGCCTTTGTTACGTATATTAAACCCAAGATACAATTTACTTTGGGCTCTTGTATTCTGTCCATATTAGTTAATATAAAAATCTCTTTTTTGCCAAAAAAAAAATAAAATAATAATTGGTCCGGTTCTATTGAGATTTTGATGAACCCGTTGAACGGTTAAATTCATTGGTGATAAAGTAGCTAATTTTTCGGTCTTAGTTTTTTTTATTCAGATGGAATGGTTAAGTTTATAGTTCGGTTCGATTCCATTCATATTTTTAGTTCCATCCAATTTAAATTTTTATTTTTAGAAAGAGTCTGTCGCCGCTATTTTGCATCTGATCGAATAATCTGCAAACCAATTCGTTTATAATTTTTTGTTTTGAGGTGGTCCAATTTTAATTTATTTAGTTTTAAATTGGTTTTAATCGAATTTTATCTATATTTTTTTAAAAATCAAATCTAATTATAATTTGATTTTTTAATTTTTTTTAAATAAGTAATATTAAAATTAAAATTTAAGAAGTTAATTTTTTTTCGTATTTTTAATTGGTCATTAGATAATAACTTTAACAATATAATGTAAAAAAATCAGTTTTACCAATTTACTAATTTTATTGTTTCGATTTCGTATTGGTTCTATCGATTTATCAATTTTATCGATTCGGTTACAAATCGATATCGATTTCGATTTGTAATTCCAAACCGAATTTATATGTTCAGTTTTGTACGATTTTGTTTTTAGTCTGCTTCTAAAAGACCACTTATCATTCCTATATTTAACCGACATGAGATGTGAACTTTGGTCGCTACCTTAACAAATTCTCCTCTCGAACAAAATACTTTTCTGCTTCATCTTAATTGATTTTCGTCTGTCTACTATAATTAAGTTGGAGCTGCATGACATCCAAAGGCACTACGGATGTTAGCTGCTCACCTCCTATTAAACTAACAATATAGTGTTCCTTAACATAACTTCAATCAAATCCATCCGTTTTATACATTTCAATCAAATCATACTCTTGATGAACTACGAACCCTCCAAACTAAAACTTATTGTTATCGATTTTTATAATAAAATGGCACACCGAATCGTTAAAAGTTTCATCCGATTTTAATATATTCAATTTTGATGGGCTATATATTCTCCAAAATCATTAACAAACCAAAGGCAGATAGAGCCTGCAATAATTGGAACGGTCATAACAAGCCACTTGACATATACACCTATTAAAAGAACTAAAACAGTCAAAACTATAGAAGCTATTCCCAGAAAGTGGCAAATATAAGCGTAATTCATGTGATCAAGTTGATGTTTTATAAGCCGTGTCAAAGAAACTCACGATAGGAACATGATCACTACATAAAATACTATAAGGGGGGCATAGAGATAGTGAAGTCTATAGATGAAAGTGGGGAATCTAATACAATACTCCTACTACATGATATGATATTGGGGTATCCACTTATTAAAAATCAATTTGGTCATATAAATAATTATTAAAAAGTCCACCACACACCACAAAGAAAGCCACTATCTAGCCGCCCTACTCCAAAAGTAAACGCTTCGCGACAATTCTTTATATAAATTTCTTATTGCTCGTATTCGTAATAATAATTAATTCATCATTATGCTCCCTCTACCTTTTTTCTTATTGCTCGTATTAGAATAATAGATAATATAATTAAATAAATTTGATTTTTCTACTCCCCATGTCACGGTATATTATTAGTTCCCAAAAAAATATTCATAACATTAGTTGTTAGACTAAGATGGGTATATTAAAATGGACTATAAATTCGATACTACGTTAGATTAAATTAGATTGATTTAAAATTAAGATGCAGACAAGATGGATATTTTAAAATTAGAAAGGCGTGGACTATAAATTCGATAATATGTTGGATTCAAATAGATGATTTAAAAATAGAATGTTTGACAATACGTTCGATTAAGATGGATGATGTATGTTTGTAGTTTATTTGATAATATTAACGAGTCAGTTTAAACTGTTCGAATACAATCAATAAAACTTAATTTATTTATCATATGTTAAAAAGCAAAGCTACACAATGCCACACAAGCATAAGATTGACGCATGCCACCAATAAACTGAAAAATTTCCATCTCTTCCGTCCCAAACCTAAAAAAAATCAGAAAAGTTCTATCAACCTTAACCTGCAGACTTTACAAACTAAAAATTGTACTCAGCAACTGTACAAAAGACAACACCTGATGCTGTTTTTAAAACAATCTACACACAATACAAAGAATACCATATTTCATTGCAATTGATGATCAGGTCAATGACTTTCCTCAACAAACTACATCATACACCATAATTGGTAAATTTACAAAAGATCTGTGCAAAAAAACAAGTTCTTGACAGATTCTTTGAAGGCAAAAAATTTGAAGGTGACTTCTCATATTCTAATTGGGACTCTAGACATCCGTTTCTTGAATATTCGCTAAAGGAAGATATAAGTAAGATATGGTCGAGGTTTGTATGGAAAGTAGGAGAATACTCGATGCGGGTACTGAAATGGATGCCTTCATTCAGTACAAAGAAAAAATGCCTAATAGTCCAAACATGGATAAGAATTGAAAACTGCCTGAATATCTCTATGACTCAGACATTATTACCTCATGAGCGTATGTAATAGCCAACCCCATCTAAACATGGATTACACCAAAGAATAAGGTAATGTATAACGTGATACAGAGTAAACGCAGAGAGGCCAATATAGGGAAACCCTAATTTTCTTTATCAAAATTCAACTGTCTTACATCGTAAACAAAGCCTGTTTAAATAAGGGTTCGAATGAAAACCCTAATACGAAAATTACGAAAATGCCCGAAAGTAATAAAAATTTGAAATAAAATAGTAAACGACTCCGAATGCCCAAAAAACGCCATATGTCACGAGCGTAAGCTGGTGAGTTCAACTCGTGGCGTCGTTCCCTTCGAAATAAGGTGTTGTGGGTCAAAATCGGACACCGCAAGCTCCGAAACTGTCAATTCGCCGCATTCTTCGGGTGATTGCCTGTCTTCATAAATTCTAGCGCTAATCTGTATGCATCATAACGCCTGTTATGTCTGGGTAGAAATTGATATCACATAGAAACTGCAACACCAGATATGGCTTGGCTTTGGAGATAACAAAGGCACATGGATCTACATAAGCTACAAAGAGGTACCCAAATATTGCGAACATTACTTTCATGTAAGTTATGACAGGACATCCTGCAGCAAACCAAATCATGAATTAGAAGTTCCAAGATCCAACAACATACAAAAGTCAGAGAATGAGCCCAATGCAACACCAAAGACTCCACCAGACCAAAAGATACAAATCTCAGGACATAATGCCAAGCTTAAATCCATCATTATCAAACCTAGTGAAAAACTCAGTTAAAGCCCAACAAAGCACAATACAAAAGAGATAGAGAAATAATCAAGCTCAAATGAAGAGCCAAAAAGAAGTTGTAAAAGATTGAAGGAACAATAAGAAAAAGCCCGTGAGGAGGACATTATTGATGCGATTAAATCCCTTGATGATAATTATAACCTCTTTCAAACTCTTAAAACTGAATCTCTATCATCTGGCAACCTATCTCCCAACAAGGATAACACTGGCAGCCTACCACCTAATCCAACCCTGAAAAATAAGATAATGGATCCAGGTTTTCAAAAAATTATGGACCAAAAGTTAAAACATGCAATAAACAATAAAAGAAGAAAGCCATTGGTGATTAAATCTCTGAAATTTGATAAGATAAATAAAACTTCCTTCACAAGCCCTAAATGATTAAAGTACTAAGCTGGAACATAAGAGGTGTGGGCAAAAATCCTTCAGTTAGAATATTGAAATCAATTATCAAGAAAGAAAACATAAAATCTGTTTTCATTCAGGAGCCAATGATTAATAGAGAGCTAATAGAAAACCTAGAAAATAAATGATGTACTAATGAAGAGGAGACTAATTCATCTCCTGGAATTTACTTTACATATAAACTTTATCCCCCTCTTACAATAACATAAATCAAGAATTATGATATATGGAAAACAACATATTCAATGTCAATCATAGTATAACAACTGATGTAAACAACGAATCTTTCTTAGACATTCCTACAAAACTTGAAATTTGGAACATTATACAGAAATTAAATCCATATCGAGCAGCTGTAATGGATGGATTTAATGCTAGAAAATCATAAAAAGTGACCTATGCAATGCATTAATATCTTTCATACAAGGTCACGACATACCTAAAGGAATTCTTGCCACATGAATCTGTCTAATTCGTAAATCCTACATTCTAGAATTAGTATCGGTGAGGATAATTATCGCCTGAGGGTAGGCTTGTAATTTGTTTGGTATTTTATAGAAGTATGGGGGTATTTAATATCTAGAGTAGAGAGTAGAGAGATAATTAAGCTGGCTGGTTGCAATTAATTCTCATTACCTACACTTAATGCAGGTGGTTGGGTATTTATACCCTTATGTTTGGGCCCTTATGGGCTTTCGGGTCATGTTTAATGGACCCGGGTCATGTTCAAAGACCCATGCGCTCTAAGTACGAGAGCAAGTAGCTTAGTCAAGAAGTGTTTAGGTTTTTTAGTACTTTTGTCATAGTTCGAACAGTCCTATGGGCTAAGTGTTCGAAGGAATCTGTCCGGTCTGGAGGCCTTGGACCGATCTGTCCCTGTCCGGGGAGCAGGCAGAATTTGGACTCATCAGGAGCCCCCTTTTTAGGTGTTTGTTCAAGTCCTCTTGTCAAAAACCTGAAAAACAGTCCGACATCAGGGGTAGTTTTAATCCGGACAGGTCTGTTTGCCTTATGGTTTCATCAGGACTGATAAAGCTTCATGAATCCAAACGGTTTTTTGCCAGAGTTCGTGGGACACGTGTCACTCTCTGATTGGTTGCTTCAGCCGTTTTTTCACCTTGAATTTCGAATCCACCTTCTTCGAAAAGCAACCTCTTAATTAAAGGTGGTGACATCAGCGCCGTCTTTAACATTACCAATCTTTTCGAATTCTCCTAGGAATCAACTTCTTTTTTCAGATTTACTATAAATTCAAACACACTTTCTACTGTTTTACCATCTCTTTCACATTTACTCTGCAATATCTCTCAAAGCTTTCTCTCTCTAAAGCAAAAAAACTTACCCAGGTAGTTTATGTTTACAGCGAGGAACGCACTGATCAAAGGTGGGTGGCTCAACCTTTCTGAATTGGAGAAGGCACAAAAGGTCGAAAGAGAAAGATGTATCGCTGCAGGACTACCCGTCTCGCCCATCGACAAACCATTAGCTTCAGCCACAGAATCTGATCAAGGTTCTTCTTCCTCAAAAGGTACCAAACCGAAAACGTTATTCCAAACTAACCTCTCCCCCATTATCTTTGGTTCCTCGGTTCAGGAATCGGAACCCGTTGTCGAACCAGGAGTAACAGTTACTAGTCTAAAAAACCCTCCCCCTTCATAGCTATGGGGTCAGATACGGAGCATTCCCCTCTAAAGCTAGTTGACCAGAGAAAGGGCCGGTTGTTCTAGGGGAAAGCCTCTAAGAACACTCCCTCAAAGTCGGGGGAAAAAGACAACAACACTGGGTCAGAGGTGCCTATTAGAGCTCCCAGGGACAGGCTGCCCGGTCCGGAGGGCACTAGTCCAAGTCTTCGGAGAGAAGCATCCGAATCAGAGCCCCAATCGGAGGCCAGAAATCAAGGGGACACTGAAGCCCATCAGTCCGGAGTTCAGGCTGAGCCGGAGCTGAACCCCCCCTCAACTACTGCTACCGAAAACCCTTCAACGATTATGGAGGATGTAATGGAGGACTCCGTCGAAGAGGCCCCAGTTGAGTCTTAGCCCTCCGGTCAGACCAGCAGTGCTGCAGTTGCCAAAAAAGACAAAGGCAAGGAGAAGCTGTGTTTGAAGCATCCGGATCTTCCGGAGAGTCTTGAAGGAAAGGTGGGGCCTTCTTTTCACAAGGTCAATGTCAAGTACCTCCTTGCCCTGCAGAAAATCAACTACGCATTCATCCACACAGCTGAGCTGGGCCGGATGCGTACGAAGTGGGGAATACCGGAGAACATGAAGATCAGGATCCCCATACACCCGGAGACTCCTATGGACTGCAAACTGAGTGAAGTTGTCATCTTCACTGAGCTGTTCAATTGGGGACTTAGACTCCCCTTGGACCCTGAAATTGTCAGATACTTCCATCTGATAAAGCTTTGCCCGAGCCAACTGAGCCCTAATGCCTGGTATACCCTCATGGCCTGCATCATGGCTTCAAGGCTCTCCGGGATTCCTCTGCTAATGGAGGAGTTTGCTGCTGTGGCCAGTCTGTGTAGAAACCCCCACATCCCCTTTTACCATTTCAATATGGGGGATGATTTCAAGGCTGTGGATGATTTGTTAGAGGCGGAGAGGAATTGGAGGACTCAGTTCCTGTTCGTAAGTGGAGCTTGGGAAAATGGAAGGAGAATCAAGTCCGGAGAGAACCCAAGTCTTCTTAGAAGCAGGTGGAGGAGTGATCGTAAGTCTCCCGCTTTATACTTTTGTCTCTCTCCTCTTTTTTTTTAGAAGTAGTTCGAACTAATGGGTCTCACTTTTGCCTTAACAGTACTGCCCAAGGAGTTCAGTGACTACCAGAAAACCGGGCATGCTACTTGTACCAAGATCAATGCTTGGGTTGCTGAGAGGTGGGGGAACCGGTTCCACGCTGCTTTTACCGGAGGCAACTTGACAAGGTCTCACTTGTGGAACACCACAGGTCGGAGAGACTTGACTTGGGAGGAGCTCACCACTCAGCCTCCTCCGGATGTTGTGCTTTAAAGAACCCATGAACCAGACGGGACACTTTACTTGTGAGGCCGGGCCAAAGCCCCGAGCAAGATGAAAGGCAAGAAGAAAGGCAAGAAAGTGGCCAACCCTGGAGAGGTGGAGGAGGATGCTCTCATACAACCGGATGGGCCAGTCCCCGATCAAATTGATGCTGCACTCCTAGAAGCAGTGAAGCAGGAGGCTAAAAAGCACACTCTTTATTAAGCAATGTTCAGCCTGTACTTGCGTTAGAGAAACAAGTTCGGAGTCAGGCAGACATCATCAAGGATCTTAAGTCTGACAAAGAGAGGCTGTCCGACGACCTTCGCACTGCCACTTCAAATGTTACCATTCTAAAGGAAGAGAACGGGGAGTTGAAGAGAAACCAAGAGGCAAATACCACCAAGGTCACCACATTAGAGGACACCATCACAGAGCTCCGGGGGAAGCTGTCCGAGCTGGAAAAAGATCTTGCCACCTCAAAGGGAGAATCTAAAGCCAAAGACCAGATCATCACGAACTTGAACAATGACAAAATTGCTCTTGAGAATACAGTGTCTAAGGTTGCCGAGGAGAAAACGACTTTGCTAAGGGAGCAGGAGGCCAAGATTCAAGCCAAGATCGATGCTTATGCCAACAATGTGATCGACACTTAGGAGGAAATGTGTGCCAAGGTGAAGTCTGGCATGGTCCTACTCTTCCACGAGAAGTTTCCGAAGAGGAACCTGGGGGATTTATGGCTATATGTTGAGCCTGAAGACCTCCCGTATCATACAATGGCTGAAGGCGACAGGTATGGCTACTCCAGTGATTCCTCAGATGACGAAGAACACACCGGGGAGAAACCTGGCGAAGAGAAAAGTGATCTCAAAGGGAAGGAAAAGACAGATGAAGGTGAGCCATCTTCAAAGACTCAGCCTTAATTCATGATTCAGATTTTACTTGTTTACCCAAACTAAAGTCCTTGGAAGGCCAAGGAATTATTTTTTGTAATTATGCTCGGTATCTGACCGGACATGTTTTTTGTTCTATTTTTGACAATTCAAAGGTCCTTGGAAGGCAAAGGCATTTTAAGTTATTTTAATGAATATTTTTGTTTTGTGCAATCCTCATCTTCTTCCATTGCTCGTTCCAATTTTGATGACTAGAGTTTAAACAGTCTTTAGTTATTTCATAGTGAGAGTGTTTAATTTCTCCGGCTAGAGTTTAAATAACCCTTAGTTATTTCATAGTGAAAGTGTTTAATTTCTCCGGCTAGAGTTTAAATAGCCCTTAGTTCTTTCAATCCGGATAGCGTGACAAAGGACAAAACTTAAAACACTTGGGAAAATTTTCAAGAAGGCATCAAATTTTATTCAAAAGCCCTGACACCTCATTAAAACCTCCCCGTGCCACCAGGGAGGAAATAGTATGCCCCCAAATATTTACATGGATGTTTAAACAAGTAAATATTTACACAAATGTTACTCCAAGTACATCCGGAGATGTTCAATGTTCCAAGGGTGGGTCAGAACTCTTCCATCCTTGTCTTCCAACCAATATGTTCGAGGTTTAATTCTTTCGACAACCACATATAGACCTTCCCCAGTTGGGGCCAGCTTTCCGAACAACTTTTCTTTAGTGTGTAAAAAGACTTTTCTCAATACCTTGTCCCCTGGTTGGAAATCTCTTCTTTTAACTTTGGAAGCAAACCTGCTTCTCATCAAACCCTGATAGTGTGCAACTCTAAGGTGAGCTTTAACTCGTCTTTCTTCTACCAAATCAAGTTGACCTATGATTGCCACCTCGTTAGCGTGTTCGGAGAAGTTGTGAACACGAAATGATGGGAGAGTTGCCTCTATGGGAGCTACTGCATCCATCCCATAGATCAAAGCAAAGGGTGACTCTTGTGTTTCAGCCCCAGGTGTTGTCCGGTAGGCCCACAAGACCTCTTGTAAATAACTAGGCCACTTCCCAACAGCCCCTTCCAAATTCTTCTTTAACCCGGATAGTATAGTTCTATTAGCCACTTCAACTTGCCCATTTGCTTGTGGGTGGAAAGGTGAAGAGAAACAATGTTGTATACCTCTTGAGGCACAAAAGCTCTTCATTTCCCTATTGTTGAACTGTGGCCCATTGTCTGTTGTTATCTTTTGCGGGACACCAAATCTGCAACAGATGTTGGATATAATGAATTTTATAACAGCTTTTGATGTTGTCCCTGCCAGAGGGGCTGCTTCAATCCACTTCGAAAAGTAGTATATGACAACAATTATAGTTTTACGTCCCCCGGATGCCACAGGGAGAGGCCCCACTAAATCCGACCCCCATCGAGCAAAAGGAATAGGCTCAGAAATTGAGTCTAAAGGAATGGCTGGGACATGAATTTCATTGCTGTACCTCTGGCATGGGTCAAACCTTCTTACCAACTCCTTGGCATCCTTCATGATAGATGGCCAATAGTAACAGGCCAGAAGAACTCTTCTTGTTAAAGCCCTGAACCCACAATGGGCTGATCCCTCACCATCATGTAATTCGGAGAGGACTACTTGAGACTCTTCATCCCCTAGACAGCGCATGAGAGGTTTACTATAAGACTTTTTGTACAAAACGTCTCTCAATATTATGAAACCACGAGCCTTGTGTTTCAATGTTCTGGCTAATGATTTATCCGGAGGCACGATACCATCGGAGAGGTATTGCAGGAGAGGAAACCTCCAGTCCTGAGGTTGTTTCACCTGCACTTCAAAAATTTCCTCTTCTTTACCTATATTTAGTTGAATGGAGGGGCTTTCCAGCACATGGATCCATGGATAGGACTCAGTGTATGCTATGGTTGCCAATGAGTCTGCTAGCTCATTTTCTGTCCGGGGTATATGTTCATAAGCAACACTTTTAAACTTAAGTGCTTCATTTTTAAGGAGGAGTAAATATTTCACAAGCTGCTCCTTTTTAGCCTCAGACTGACCTTGGGCATGATGGATAAGAAGCCGGGAGTCACTTAGTAGTCTGACCCTCTTAGCCCCACAGATGTAGGCCAACTTTAAACCAGCTATAGCTGCTTCGTATTCGGACTCATTATTAGATGCCCTGAAAGCAAAACAAATAGCTTGGTAAATTTTGTCACCATATGGAGAGGTCAAACACACCCTGCACCACATCCCATAGTGCTAGATCCACCATCTGTTCGGACGAGCCATACCTTTTTGTCTTTTATGTCAGTAGTCTGCTCTGAATCCCTGTCGGAGTGAAATTCAACCAAAAAGTCAGCCACAGCTTGGGCCTTGACTGCTGTTCGAGGAGCAAAGTCTATGTCGAAGTCTCCCAACTCTACTGACCACTTGGTCATCCTGCTTGAAATGTCTGCCTTTTGGAGGAAATTCTTCAGGGGAAAAGAAGTCCGGACGATGATGAGATGAGCCTGGAAATAAGGCCTCATCTTCCTGGCTGCTATCACCAGGGCTAATGTTAATTTTTCGAGTTTCAAGTAACGCCTTTCTGCATCTATCAAACTTTTGCTGATGTAGTACACTGGATGGGGAAGACTATCCACTTCTCTTACCAACAAAACACTGATGGCACAACTTGAAACTGCCAAATACATGAAGAGTGTCTCCCCTTCAACTGGTTTAAATAAAGTTTTGGGGGAGGACAGGTGCTTCTTGATCTCATTGAAAGCTTCATCACACTGTGGGGTCCAATCGAATCCCTTTGCACCTTTCAAGGTTTGAAAGAACGGGGCGCACCTGTCCGAAGACCTTGAGATAAATCTGTTTAAAGCAGCTAATCTCCCCGTTAGTCGGTGTACTTCCTTAACATTTCAAGGAGGCTCCATCTGGAATAGAGCATTGAGCTGGTCCGGATCGGGTTGTATCCCATGATCACTTATAATATAGCCTAGAAACTTCCCGGACTGCACTCCGAACACACATTTCTTTGGGTTTAATTTTAAATTCACTTTTACCAAATTGGCAAAAGTTTCTTGAAGGTCTGCCAAATGCAATTGCTCATCCACACTTTTCACCATCATGTCATCGATGTATACTTCTATATTTTTTCCAATCTGATCAGTAAAAGCTTTGTTTACTAACCTCTGATAAGTAGCCCCAGCATTTTTCAACCCAAACGGCATTACCTTATAGCAATGGAGACCCCTGTCAGTGACAAATGTGGTATGCTCTTAATCCTTCAGATCTACTTGAATCTGGTTGTATCCGAAGAAGGCATCCATAAAGGAAAGCAGCTTGTTCCCAGAGGTGGAGTCTACTAACTGATCAATCCGGGGGACCGGATACAAGTCTTTTGGGCAGGCTCTATTGAGATCTGTGAAGTCAATGCACATGCGCCACTTACCATTCTTCTTTTTTACCAAGACCGGATTGGCAGTCCATAAAGGATATTGAGACTCCTTTATATGCCCTATTTTTGTGAGCCTCTCAACCTCTTGCACTATGACATCAGCCTTTTCTTTGGAAAAAGCCCTTCTCTTTTGAACCACTGGTGCTACATCTTTCCGGACAGACAAGTGATGTGATATCACATCTGCTGGTACCCTAGTAATATCAGCATTGCACCAAGCAAAAACATGCTGATGGTTCTTAAAAAACTTTAACATTTCGCCTTTCAGATCAGGTGGCATTTTGGAGCCTATCTTGACACTTTTTCCTTTTTCTAAACAATGTGTCTCTACCTCTTCGACCGGTATCAACACTCCAGGGGTCTCTTTGGGGTCATCAATTTCACCCTCACCCCTAGAAAGCCCCTCAAACTGCTATTGTACGTTGATGCGAACTGCCCCCAGTGTCCGGGGTGCCAGAGCTGTAGCATAACATTCTCTTGCAATCTTTTGACTGCTCCAGACGACTCCCACCTGTCCCTGAACAACATATTTCAAGCACTGATGGACTGTTGAAGCCACTGCATGCATCCTAGAGAGCCAAGACCTCCCTAGAATAGCATTATAGCAAGTGGGACAATCCACCACGATAAAGAGTATTCTGACCATTTTCTTGAAAGGGCCCTTGCCCAATAGAACTTCCTCTTCGAACTCTCCGATCACATCTGCTGAGCCCACAATTGATCTGTCCGAAGTCTGAATTACAGCTGGATTTTTCATTCTCTTGTATGTAGTTAAGAAAAGGATATTGGCTGAGCTCCCAGTATCCACCAGAATTCGTCTTATGTCATTGCCCCCAATAGATGCTCCTATGACAACAGCATCCTCATGAGGGCCAGCTATATCTCTTAAATCATCTTCATCAACAACAATGAAGGGGAATGGATTTGGTGACTGATAGGAAGTCATGCCTCCTTCTAGCTGGGTGGCTAAAGTATGAACGTGCCTCTTCCTCGAAGAAGCAGTAAGAGCTGTCATAGTATCTCCTCTGAAAATTGTAAGTGACTCAAAAAACTTAATGAGTCCGGAGACCGTTCTAGCGCATTACTCAATGGCACCTACTCTGTTTCGATTTGGATCAGGATCCAAGTATTCAGATTCCACATCAAACCTTTCAATTATAACCATGGCTCCCTCCGGAGCAACATTACTTGGGCCAACCCGGTGAGTATTGTCAGGCCTGTTACCTCCTCTTATTTTGACATAAGCCCCCAGCTTTCCACTCTCAATTAAATTCTGAACCTCTTGCTTCAAGGCTATACAATCATCAGTGGTATGGCCAGTATCATTGTGATACTGGCAGAAAGAGTTATTGCGATGCTCCCTAGGATACTGCAGTGTGGCTGGCCTTCTATAGTGCACCTCTTCCTTTGTTTTATCATAAATGGTGGCCACACTTTCTTTTAATTCTGCGAACCACTCCGGTTGGACCAATGGCCCTCTCTTGTTTCTGGATTGCTGACTCTGAGCAGGAGCAGCTGGTTGAGACTGAGCTTTGGCCCTACCATGCCCCTGTCCGGTCTCATTTTCCTTGTTTCCGGACTGATTTTGATTGGGATTCGGTGTCACCGGGGTAGACCTCACCTGCCGGTGCACTCTGGTTTTCTTCGTTTCATCGACACTGATCTGTTTTCCAACCTGATTCAGCAACCCTCCCCATTTCATGGCCTTCTTTCTGGTTACTGAATCAGCCAAATTGCCAGGGTTCAAGCCCTGTCTTAGGGATGCTATTGCTACTTGTTCGAAGCAATCAGCCAGCCCGTTCTTGGTATTCACAAAACGACTTATGTATTATTTTAAGGACTCATTTGGTTCATGGGCACAATGGATTATTGTGTCTCCATTGCACTTTAGCTCTTTACTCCATACGAACTGCCTTCGAAAGGCCACCCAAAAAGTATCAAAATTCTTAATACAACCCTGAGGCAGGCTGTTGTACCATTTTAGAGCACTCCCCGTAAATGATTGGGAGAATGCCCTACAAAGTAGTTTATCACCGTCGTCAAAGTTCATCATGAAGTTTTTAAATTGTTCCAAATGGTTGTCCGGATCAGTACTGCCATCGTACTTTTCCATTTTAGTGATGTCAAACCTCTTAGGGAGGTTTCGGGACAGAATTTTAGAAGATAATGGAGATTGCCTCCAATTTCTACCACGACTGAACACGGTATCCTCATTGGGAGTCGCAAAGATACCTGGTTCATCGTGAAAAGCGAAAGGATCCATCAGCATCCGGTCCACATGCCTCCGGCTATGAGATGACCCTTTACCAATATTCCTCTTCATCTTTCCATGTCTATCCCGTTTTTTTGAATATTTCTTGGCCTGTTTTTGCCTCTTTTTAGTTCGACCCTCATCGCTGCTAGAGGATAAGGATTCTTCAACTCCCTTATCATCCGAAGAGCTATCAGAAGATTCTGAGCTTGAGTCAGAACTCTCCACTGGCTTAGACCGGTGAGGCTTCTTGGAGCTGGCATGAGTCGTTTTGGTACTCACATGAGTCTTTGAAGGCTCATGCTCCCTGGGGTTATCAGTGTGATGAGCAACTGATGCTTTAGATTTTTCTTTCAAGCCCATCTTAGCCTTTTCTACCCTTAGAGCTTCTATTTCACCCTTTAGCCTATCACGCTCTTCGATAGTGTACTCATCGTTCTCACCCACCACTTCGAGCAGAGCTGGTGGTACTTCTGGGTCGTCCGGATTCATTCAGACAAACTTTCTTTGCTGGTTTTGAATGCTTGATTCAGGAACCCTCTTCTCCCACTGTGGTCGCCAATTTCGTGAGGATAATTATCGCCTGAGGGTAGGCTTGTAATTTGTTTGGTATTTTATAGAAGTATGGGGGTATTTAATATCTAGAGTAGAGAGTAGAGAGATAATTAAGCTGGCTGGTTGCAATTAATTCCCATTACCCACACTTAATGCAGGTGGTTAGGTATTTATACCCTTATGTTTAGGCCCTTATGGGCTTTCGGGTCATGTTTAAAGACCCATGCGCTCTAAGTAGGAGAGCAAGTAGCTTAGTCAAGAAGTGTTTAGGTTTTTTAGTACTTTTGTCATAGTTCGAACAGTCCTATGGGCTAAGTGTTCGAAGGGATCTGTCCGGTCCGGAGGCCTTGGACCGATCTGTCCCTGTCCGGGGAACAGGCAGAATTCGGACTCATCAAGTATAGACCAATCAGTCCATGTAAACTGATGAACAAAATAATGTCTAAATTAGTTAACAATAGACTGGCCTTATTAATACATAAACTAGTCGCTGAGGCTCAAGGAGCGTATGTAAAATGTAGAGTTATTAAAGATAACATTATGATATCAAAGAAAAGATTTCAAGCTCGGAAGGGAAAAAACTATCATATGGATGCATGCTTACACTAGTTAACTCAGTACTAATTCTTATCTTTCTTTATTGGTTACATAGCTATTGGTTGCCCACTTTTATCATCTCAAAAATAGAAAAACTAATGAATAGATTCCTATGGTTCAAGCAATGAGGGACAAAATTCATTGGTCCTCATGGACTGCAATGTGTAAACCATTCAGCGAAGATGAGCTCAATGTCAATAGTCTCCAAGATATTCAAAAAGATTTCTCTTGTAAGCTATGGATAAAGTTCAAAGAAAACTACTCAATGTGGGCCATTCTACTACACAATATCTACAATAAAGGTAACCATCCACTCTAGATAGACTACTCAAAATGGAGCTCACAAACCTGGAAAAGACTAGCTAAGATCAAAGACTTTGCTGAGGAAAACATCAGGTAGAAAATAGGTAAAGGAAAACTCGATGTATGGCTGGACAGTTGGTATGGTAGACCTCCTCTCATCTCTCTTAACTCCAACTGTAATAATACATGGTTTAAAGGCATGATAGTTAGTTCATTGTGCAACAACAATTTATGGAACTTGAATAAAATGAAACCACTATTAACTGACTATAATATCAGCCTTATAACTAAACTTAAGATCAATGAAAAAACCATATATGTTATTACATGGAAGCCATCGAAACATGGAATCTTTAACATAAAAGATAATTTGCAGACAATAAGAACTTCAAATAATAAATCTTCCATCAATGATAAGATATGGAACCAGTTATCTCCAAAGAAATGTTCATTCCTTACCTGGAGATTACTGCAAAATGAATTACCTATTGACTCTATAATGCAATTGAAACATATATCTATGGTCTCGAAATGTCTGTTTTGTAAAAGTTAGAAACAAAGGATCATCTGTTCGTATCATGTATTTGCATGGAAAATCTGGTATTACTTTGCAGGAATTCTTAAAGTAGATATACAAAACTTCATGACAGTAATAAAAGTAGAAACAAATGTTTAGAACATGGTTCTGGTCTGCACCAACCAGGACACACATCAAAACGATTATGCCTACAATTATAACTTGGGTGATATGAAAATAGCGTAATAAAAGCAAGATGAATGGGGAATCACCAACAGTAAATTCAACAATCAATTACATCAAATTTATGCTGATGAACCTTGATCACTCTAACCTTTTGAAGATCAAGCATTGGAAACAGAATGAGTAGGAAGTAATCACTATTGGATGCATCAACCGCCTGAAAATCAAGAAGACAATGTCCTATTTATCATGGTCTCCTCTTGTGAATCGTAGATTCAAGATTAACACATATGCAAGCTGTTTATTAAATGGTGAAACAAGTGGAGCGGCTGTAATCAGAGACAGTTAATAAAAATTTATTTTAGGATATGACAACAAGTATGAAAAATTATCAACTATAAAGGCAGAAGCTAGAGCTATCTATGATGGACTACAACTGTGTACAATCAAAAAAATCAAGGAATTCGAAGTCGAAATTGACTCTAAAATCTTAGTCTCTTTAATTTCGTCTGGAAACTATCCAGACCAGTTAAAATTAATACTTAATAACATAAAATATCTCTTAATTAATAAAAATGACTCTTCATCATATTTATAGTGAACAAAATCGAACGGCTGATTGACTAGCTCGATGGACTCAAAAATGCAAGATGAATATGGATTACAGAACTTTTAAGCCTCTACCTCAAATGGAATCAATAATATTTCTAGATAGTATTCAAATAGGCTATATAAGAGTAGTGTTATTAAATTACTATGCAATTATCACAAAATGGCTCAAGCACATAACATATGTGAAGGACAGACTGAAATGAACACAGGATTTAACGTGGTTCGACAATTGTCTACGTCCACGGGCGCCGCCAGAGAAAAGAGTTTCACTATGATAGAAAAGGATTACAGCTTTCAGATTGTGTTTTGTGTAGTCGTAGTAGTCTATTTATAGGGAATAAATAGACTTACTAGACAATGGGCCTAAAGGTCTCATATACACTAATAAGAAAACCATCCATTACATTACAGCTTATTGTCAATGACACAAAACTGTACCGCCGGGCACGGTACACTGTCAAGGCACTATTCGACTCATTCACAAAAAAATCTTCCCCTTTAGGAGAATATCATTTATTCACTATCAACAAAGAAAGTTCTATTCTTATGACTCACGAAATGTCCCTAAGCCATTTACTCTATACTGCAAACACTAATCCAGTTTAGGCACTCTCTAACCTTTCAAACTGATACTACCTTGGTCATTATATTTGATGTATTATCGTGTGCAGACATTTTCTTCACATCAACAATTCTCTTTGATATTATATCACGAATAAAATGACCTCACATCTATATGATTTGTACGCTCATGGTACATATGGTTCCTTGTAAAATGATACCTGACATCAACCATTACCTAGGTGACTGTTTCAAACCATAGAATGTCTTTTCAGCAGACAAACTTTGTCCTCCATATTAGATTCGATAAATTCCTCTGGTTGTCGCATGTAGATTTGATCCTCCAATTCACCATGTAGAAACGCAGTCTTCACATCCAACTGCTCAAGCTCTAAATCTTGCAAAACTACTATGGCTAACAAAACTCGAACCAAACTATGCTTCACCACTAGAGAAAAATACTTCATTAAAGTCGATTCCTTCCCTCTGAGTAACACCCTTAGCAACTAGTCTAGCCTTGAATCGAGATTCCTCAACCCCTGGATTACCTTTCTTTTTCTTTGAACACCCATTTACTGCCTACTATCTTCTGTCCTTTAGGCAAGGCAATAAGCTTCCATGTTTGATTCTTATGAAGAGATTCAATCTCTTCTCCTATAGCACCAATCCATCGATCTACCTCTGAACTCGCTATAGCTTCTCTATAGCTACTAGGTTCCTGCATCTCAACTTCTTCTACAACTGACAGAGCATATGCAACTAGATTTGCATACTTTTTTCGGAGTCTAATATCTCTTCTTTCTCTGTCCAATGCTATGCTATAAGGTTGTTGTTCTGGTTCAGGCGTATCATCGTCACTATCATCCGATGCTGACGCTTCACTTCCTGATTCTGGATCCAGCTCGGAACCACTTGAATTATTGGACCTGCTAGGAACTGATTCTACTTCAAGATCCACCTTTTTACTCACAACCGATCCTAATTCGACCATTTCTCCTACTTCCTTCTGACTGCTTGAACTGACACATGTGATATGTAGAGCCAATCGAGTACCCAAGAGTTTTTCCCAATGTTTGAACTCACAGAAAATACATCTCCTCTACCACTGTTTTCACTATCGTCGAAATCGTTCACACCTTTAACAATGTTTGTTGCATTTTTCTTTTGATTTCCCTTCTTACCATTCAGTTTTGGACAATCTATCCTATAATGACCCTGCTCACCGTATTCATAATAGTTTGAGTGTTTTACCTTTGGCTTCGACCTCCAGTTCTTTCTTCTTAAAGAACTCGCTTTGCTTCTAGATCTTCTTCTAGTCATAAGACCTTCCCCTTTAGCTTGATTGTCTGGATGCAACTGTCTAATCTCCTTTGATTTCAGTGCCCCTTTGACATCTGCTAGCGATAACTTATCCTTACCATACATAATGGTACCTACAAAGTTTTCATAGGGAGCTAGTAACGATCTCAATACAAATAAAGCTTGATCCTCATCCTCAATATTGATATCTATGTTCTCTAAGTCCATTATAATTGATTTAAAATTATGTAAGTTCTCAGTTATGGACATACCTTCTTTCAAATTAAAATCGTACAAATGTTTCTTCAAGTATAATCAATTTACTACTTATTTATCTGAGTAAAGATCTTCTAGCTTCTTCCATGCGCAGGCAGCAGTCATCTCATCACTAAAATCCAGCACAAATCCCTTATTCTGAATTGTCTTTCACACTTATTAAAATCCAACACAAATCCCTTTTTTGAAGATATTTCTTCTCCTCTTCTTTCATCTCTTCCGGTAACTTATTCTCCACAGCCTTCCACAACCCTTGCAGTACCAATGAAGATTTCATTTTAATCTGCCACAACACAAAGCTGGATTCCCCATCAAAATTTTCAATCATGTATTTTGTTGCTATAAACGCCATTGTGAAACCTTAATCGCAAAAGCTCTAATTTCACCACGTGGCTCTGATACTAATTTTGTTATTAAATCACTATGCAATTATCACAAAATAGCTCAAGCAAAAAACATATGTGAAGGACAGACTGAAATGAACACAAGATTTAACATGGTTCGACAATCGTCTACGTCCACGGGCGCCACCAGAGAAAAGAGTTTCATTATGATAGAAAAGGATTACATATTTCAGACTGTGTTTGTGTCGTCCTAGTAGTCTATTTATAGGGAACAAATAGACTTACTAGACAATGGGCCTAAATGACTCATATACATTAATAAGAAGACCATCCATTACATTACAGCTTACTGTCAATGACACAAAACTGTACCACCGGACACAGTACACTGTCAATGCACTATTCGACTCATTCACAACAAGTAGACTAATCATTACCTTTATGAAATCTCAGGAATCCAGAATGAAGGTATCCATGGAACATCCATTTGCTTCTCCTGCTATCTGATGAAATGCTCTAAGGACTCACCAAATCTAGCTAGGATAGATCGATAGATGCTGATATGAAGATTTGACTCAGCCTCGAGTTAAATCATTCACCCTCCAGAAGTAACAAAACAAAAAATCGATGTTTCTTCAATAGTCTCAAATGGAAGTAGGAAAATCAAGAAATTATTGGTTTAAATAGAAGAAAATTAAGTTGAGGAAGAAAAAATGAGGGGGAAGAAAGCTCCATGATAATTTCTTCTCCCAAATTCAAGTTATGAGGGAGGGAATTTTTTTTTAGAAAAAAACGACGTCGCTTGTTTAAACTAAATGTACATTCAATTCCGCTCCTCAAGTTTGTAAAACATTCTAATTGGATCCTCTATTCTTAATGATATTTTATTTAGCTTAAAAATAGGTTATATAAAAAGAACTTTAATAATAATTATAATATTTTATAATATTTTAGTTATATAAATAAAGAGACGAAGCAAAATCTATTATACAAAGATTATTTTGAAATTGTATGGATTTTTATAGTAGTATTATTTATTAAGGGAGAAGATACTAAACAACAATTTTTTTTACAACCAAATTACACATAGTTCCGCAACTGAACAACCACTCATTTTTTTTTCAGACTAATTTCACAACTCAAATTGCACGCAATTCCGCAATTTTTAATTTTTTAAAACGAATTTGTTCACCACAAAAGTTTGTTAACCACAAAAAATACACATAATTTTGCAACTACAAAAAGTTAGTTGTTCCAAACCTAATTAACATTTATTTTTCACATAATAAGTTTAGGTTTTGTTTTTCACACAATTATTTTTATTTATTAACCAAAATTTTATTTGCACCACAATTTTCTTTTTATTTTATAACACATTTGCACATATTTCAGCAACTAAAAATAGTTGTTTTTAAAAGCTAAATTAAAGGTAATTCAACAATTGAACAACATTTGTTATTTTGCAACCAAATTAAACATAATTTCGCAACTGAACAACATATTTTTTTTCAACCAATTTACACGTAATTTCCCAATTAAACAACAACTGTTTTTTTGCAAAAAAAGAAAAGAAAAAATTATCTTACATGAATATAGTTTTGTTCGTTTTAAAAAAACAAAATCAATTATATTTTCAGATTTTTTTTGGAGCTATGGTTTAAAATATATATCATTTAAAAAATGATTAGAGATGTTTGAGACTACCATGTGATTATCTGTAAATACTAACTTAACACTAAATGATTATCCGTAGTTTATCAAACTTTGGCTGATTATTGGTAAATAAATTTGATGTTTGGTGGTTATTCGTAGACTATCCATATTTATATTATGGAAAAGTTTTGATATATAACTAGGAATGAAATTGTATAACACAAATTTTTTATAGCGCAATTGTTTGGTGGTTTTGACTTTATCTATGAGGTGAGGTTTTGAGCTTGATTGTTTTTTAAATAAATAAATTATATTCTAAAACGTTGGGATCAGACTGTCCCAAAATCTGAACAATCTAGTATTAGTCCGTCTTTTAAAATCGATTCATTTAACAAACAAATCGAACCCGTTACCGAATCTATCAGTGCGAATAAATAAGAAAAATTACAAATCCAAATCGAGCCGATAACCACCCTATTCAAAATTCATTGCGCTATTAAAAATATGACCCGACAAAAAAGAATCGTTTATTTTTGTCTTAAATTTTGCTATCACATAATTTTTATATATATATATATATATATATATATATATATATATATATATATATATATATATATATAAATACAAGATGTTGATACATACGTTCTTATCTGATTTGTTTTTTTTTTGTAAAAAATATCCTGTAAATTTGGTATATATCAACGTTCATATTTTTTTAGAGGGAACCCGCAGCCGCTACTCAGAGTGCAATGAATGCGCACATGATAAACCCTCAGTCTGACGCAATAGCCTGCAAACCAACGCCAGAAGGTAAACCACACAAAGTGACAGACTCAGCCGAGAGAGCGTATGTAGAGGGACTCGAACTCATAACCTTTGATCACACCGTTTAGAAGGTTAATAATAGGAGGTTTATAATAAGAATTGGATTGGTATGTTACGTTAGATTTGGGATAAAGAATCAGTAGGCTGATATTGGTGAGGTTAGTATTCTCCTGAAAACACACCATTTGGAGTTAAAAGGATTAGATTGATTGGTATGTTAGGTTTGATTTGGACCAGAGAATCAATAGACGGGTATTGGTAAGGTTAGTACTCTCCTAAAACACACCGTTTGTAGTTAAATTCAGTTCTTCTTAATTATACAACAATTTTTCATGTCATATTGGAGAAAGCAACCAATTTTTAGTTATATTTTTTTTGATGTTGCACCTCCAACTATTAAGAATGTGATGCCTGAAGTGTTTGAGACTGTGTTTATAAAACCTAATAAAATTTTGAGTCAAAATACCTAATGATTTTTAGATTATCCAACTTCATTTATGTCAACGTGTATTTTTTTGTTCGTTACAAATATAAAAAAATCCTTTAATTATTTTTCAATGATAAATCTGTAATTACTTAACTTCTTTCCAAATAACCCCCAATCAAAGTTAATACCTAGCCTTGTACAAACTTGAGCATAATTCAGCCTCTCGACTTTCAAAGCATATAAAATAATTCACATTTCCTTAGGTTTTTAAAAATATTCTTTGGGCATTAACTTATCTTTAAGGGTTTTCTTTTCGTAGTAAGAGTATTGAAATGATTTTTATTTTCTATTTAATAACGTTGTAACACACTTTCTATATATGTATTTTGTGAAAATCTCAAGATCTCACGAGAACGATCCATGTGAATTTGGATTATTAATATATAATCCACATCACCAAGACCAATCCAATGTGGTCGACAGAGTTTTTCTTGCAGTATATAATAATTCCTTATCATTTATGGTCAATAGTATGTTATCAACACACCACAATAAAAATATGAAATTACTCTCACTAAACATTTGATACACATAGTCCTCCACCGAGTTCATATCAGATCCAAATGAGATAATTATCTCAAGGAACTTATGGTAGTGCTGTCAACAAGTCTGTTTGAGAACACATATGAACTTCTTAAGTTTTCATATTATTAACCTTGAATAACAAATTGCAAAGTTCTCGGGTTGCACCATATAAATAATTTCCTCAACATTAAAATTAAGAAAAACAGGTATTAATATCAATTTGTTAAAATTCTAGGTCAAAGTGTGCAACTAGTTTCATGATTTTCCTCAAAGAGTCATTCAATGAAGTTGGAAATAAAGTCTCCATATATTTATTCCCTTAATGTTGAGTATAACATTTTGTTCACAAGTTGTGCTTTATATCTCTCCACATTACCCTTCCAACCCCTTTTGGTTTTGTAAATCTACTTACAACCAATCAAATATTTTCTTTAGGTGATGAGATAAACTTTGAAATCGTGGTATATTGCATTAAATTATACATTTCATTTATAGTGTTAATCCAAAACTAAAAATCAAAACTCTTTAGAGCTTCACATAGATACAATATATTTTTTATCGTTATAATACATAAATACCCATGTTCTTGAAAATACACTATATAATTCAAAGATATAATATTATTTATTTCTCTATTAGACCTTCGTAAAGACACTATTTTATCAATTTGAACTTCTTGAAGAGGTAACGTTTGATTTTTTGAATAATTTCATTTTGTTTCTTATATAGAAGACAAATATCAACTTGAGTATCTTCATATTTTAATAGGACTAAAATAATTATCATTAAAACCAAACCATCTGATATACCTGATTATATTCGTTAGATAATTCCTAAATCTTTGTGAATATTTCATAACAATAAACATTCTTTCCTAATTCCTCCCTCCTTGAAACTTAATATCATGAAGAACATTGTTGTGGTCATCTCAAATGTACTTTTAGTATAACGACCATAAAACTTCAAACCCTTGAAATAATTTGAATATTCAGTAAAATAAAATATAACTAACTTAGGATCAAATTTCTTTTGATTCGACCTATAAGGATTCGTTTCAAATAAACATCGACATACATGCAGATGCTTTAAGCTAGGCTTACACTTAATCCAAAGTTCATATGAGATTTTCATTGTTGATTTTGTAGGAACTATACTGATAATGTATGTACATATTTGATGGCGTCACCCTATAGTGATAGTGGTAGAGTTAAATGACTGATCATACTTCTTACTATATTCTTACGCATATGATTTCATCACTTAGAAATGCCATTTATATTGTTCAAACCCGAAATGGTGGACTGAGGAACTATACCTCACTTTTTTACGTACTTTACAAATGTTTCATGATGTTGTTCACCATCATGATCATATTTTACCCACTTAATGCTCTTACTAAATTGTTTACAACTTCGGTCTTATCCGTTGTGAACTTGTCTAGAGATTTGATTACTTATGAATAAGGTACGATTATTCAAAGGGAAAATCAGATAAATGAGTTATTTTGCTACAATATATTTTATGTGTATTGATCTAATAAAGTGTAATAATTAGAGGTATTTAACATAATAATGTGTTTTTGGATATAAATGGGCTTTAGTTACTAAATAGACATATGGACCGTATAAGCCCATTAGGCTCATTGGGGCTAATTTTCTTACAAATAGGTTTTGGAAACATTTGATTATATCTAATGAATTTCCTACTTTATACCTAATCTCATAGAGATTCTCTCTCTAAAGATTTTCCCAAGCAACTAGATTCTCTCTTTACAAACTACCTAAAATAATCAATTATTTCTTTTGTTTCACAAAAACATCCTCCAAAATTCATCGACACGATTAGTGGCGACCACAATGGGAGTCTATAGAGGTACCCCGAATAACGACATCCAAAACCTTAGGTATCTGAATTTGTCTTCAAAATATATCAAAGAATGAATTTTAAGATGCATGTGGACCATGCCCAAGTGATCAAAATAGTCATGATAGGAGAAGGATCTGGTCAAATACCGCACATGGATGAAAAACAAGAATTGTTATTTATCTAATAAGAGCGTGACCAGTTGTAAGGGGAGATTGAGGCATTAAGATCTAAAAAATAAGAAATAATAACCCCTCTAAGTAAAATCCAATCGGAAGTCCAAAAACCCAAAGAACAAGAAGGCTCCAATGAATAAGTTATAGATATAAACACTTAATTTGACCTAGAAAAGTATAGAAGATGTCGACCATATAAAATGTATCATTCCTTAAAAAGGGAACATAAGACCAGAAATTGTTATAGATCTTCAGAGTGTTGTGAGGATTTGTTGTTTGAGTCTAAGGTGTCTTCATCCTCTTCGAGTATCGCATCTTAAAAAGAGAAAATATCACGATGATAAGCATTATTCGATGGAACATTCCAATCTACATCAAAGGTTGAGAAAACAACATACTTCTTTTGATAAATAAATACATCAAAGAGGTACAACATAAACAAAAACTGAAGAAAATATAGAAAGTTCGGGAAACCACACTGTTGACTATCAAGTAAATAATCATTTTACTATATGGTCCGAACATGATATTTTTACAATAATTAATGAGGGTTAAAATTTTAGTCAGAGACATAATTGGAGGCAGACATCTCTGTCTGCAAAGATTCTTTTTGTACATTTTCCCAGACGGTTCGGTATATTGAAAAACAGAAAAATTTGATGGGAATAAAGATCTGGATAACCACATTGAATAGTTCAAAAACTTCATGATAGATTTCGACAATGATGATAAGTTATTACGATGAGATTTTTTACAGACCTTCAAAGATAACATTTTGAAGTGGTATAATCAGCTTCCTTATGGATCGATTAAATTTTTTGATATGTTTTGGATGACTTTTCGAATGCAATATGTGGGAAGCAAAGAAATACGAGGAAATGAGGATATGATAATTTAGTATCGCCAGTTAATTGAAGAGAGCCCAACGTATTTCAGTAAGCACTTTGTGGAAATCAAAAATGGATTGGAAGATTGTTTTGAATAAATCGCTATAACTTTTTTCAGGCAGGGGCTTCTTCCCGAATAACCAGCTAAGAATGTCATTAGGAAAAAATAATATCCTTCGGGGGTTCGTAGCCATATGTTTAAAAATATATTAAGTTATAATAAACAAAGATATTAAAGTTGCCTTATCTGTGGAGATTGATTCCACAAAATACTACCTCGGGTTCTCAACAAAAACAAGTAAAACGACCACCACTTCCCGTCCGAATGAATCTAATTATAATTTACCTCGACCTAGGGTAAACCAACATCCATAAGGTAAACAGTATAAATCCAGGAGGAATCAATGGGTTCGACCTAATCATTTTGCATAACTGGTAAAAAGTGTAGCCACCGTATTTGATAAGCAAAATAAATTATTCTGTTTAGAAGGCTATCACCTTTTCAAACTTCGAGGGAAAATCAAAATACTCGTTTTTGTAGAAATCACAATGATGCAAGCTATGATACAAATGATTGTATTAATCTAAATAAAGAGATCCAAACTTTAATTAAAAATGAAAATTTAACTATACTTGTCAAAGCACAATGGAGGAATAGATTGCTAGCTCTTGTTGGTCAAACTGTTTCTCAAAATAAAGCGATAAAAGTTGCCCACAAATTAAACGATACTATGATTATCACTGGGTCATATAATGAATTAGATGTAGATTCATAATATCTTGACCCTAATCTAGACCGAGGCATTATTATGATGATAAAAAAGTTTGAGAAGATAGAAATAGTTAAGGATTTGTGTCAATATATCGAATCATTAACCATATTTTATGAGGATACAATGTCAGCACCCTCGGGTTGCTCATGTAAGAGGCATATTGTGACTTTAAAAAACCCATTTAAATAGAAAATCTATGCTCATCATTATCAAGATTTGATGTCATTTATTGTATTCGATGGTGACAATTTAAAATACATTGTTTGACCACATGAGGATGTTATAGTGATCGGGGCGACAGTTGAGGGAACTGAAATTCGAAGAATTCTAATTGATACAGGTAGTTTATCAAATATTATGTTCTTATCTACCTATAAACAAATGAGAAACCCCTCTATTATACTCTGGTCAAATAAAACAATAATAAAGTTCATAGTGAGTTCTCTAAATGTGATTGGGAGTTTGAAAGTGATGCTCTCCTCGGAAAAAAACCTACAAAAATAAAGTCAGAGTACTCTTACAATGCTATCTTGGTAGATCTTAGTTATCGAGGATGCACGTTGTTTCCTTGATGGTTCATTAGTGTTTGAAATACGTTATTGAGGCTTTAAGTTGGGGTTGTTTGTAGTAAGCAGAGAGTCTCTAGAGAGTGTTATGTTATTGCCTTGGCTCTTACAACATTACATGGTGCGAAAACTAAAAAATAATATAAATTACTCGAGTCTACTTTAAAGTCAGACAATATGGATGATCTGAAGGAGACTCCCAGTTTGATAATACCCAATGAAGATATTGAGCTATATACTTTCTCGAATTGAAAAAGTGTAAGAATTGGAGCCCGTATGCCACTAGTTATAAGGGAACATGTATTATCTTTTTTTATTTAAAAATTTGCACATGTTTGCATGGTGTACTGAAGATGTAACAGGTGTACATGCAAGAACTATCTATCATAAGTTAGCAATACGATCCAATGTATGCCATGTTATAAAAAACATGAAGAGCTTTTTATCTTGACAAATTGGAAGCCATTATTGGAGAGGTAGATTAGTTAACAAAAATAGGGCATGTACGAAATCTCAGTACCATTTATGGACAGCCAACCCAGTAGTCATGAAAAATAAAAATAGGAAGTGGCGTATGTGCGTTGACTCATAGATCTAAACTGGAAGGTTGACTGCTTTGAATAGATTTATAATAACGTCTTCCGATAAGTGTACACATTTTTACGAGTTTTAAGAAACACGGAGGAATTTGATTATAATGCAGAGTATGATGAAGCATTCATAAAAATTAAGGAACATTATCTTCTCTCGATACATTAATCAAGCCAACTGCGGGAGAAAATTTGTAAATCTAATTGGAAGTATTTGATTATACAGTACGTGCGGTCTTGGTTAAAAAAGTGGAAGGCTATCCGCGCCATGTTTATTATATAAGTAAAATCTTTCTACATGCAGAGAAAATATACTTAAAACTGGAAAAATTAACTTTATATCTAGTGGTTGCAGCTCAAAAAATGAGGCCATATTTCAAAGCTCATTCGATTACTATTCAGAATTCCTTTTCAGTAATAAATATGTTACAAAGACTAGATATTTGTTTCTCAGATAACCAACTAGTCGATGAAATTGAGAGATTATGATATTGAATTTGCTCATCGTTTAACAATTAAGGCACAAGATGTTGCATATTTTTTGGTCGAATTTCAAGAAATACACTTCGTTTTCAAAGTATTTGAGATTCAATGTATCAAGCAATACACTTTGTTTTCAAAGCATCAAATAATGAAAGAGAGTATGAGGCAACATTGGCAGGGTTAGGGCTTGCACAAATTTGCGATGCTAAAAAAGTTTGTCTAATAAGTGATTTGTAGCTGCTTATGAATTACGTCACGGGGTAGTCCGACGCTAGAAACGATTATTTAGTAAAATATTTAAATGCACTAAGAGAGACATCATGTTTCTTTAAGAAAGTTAATTATGAACACATTCCCAAGGCTGAAATTTGATGATTGACTCCTTAGCCACTTTTGCCTATACCGAATGATATTCATGGATTTTAATACAAAAATATCCCTCGATAATGGTAGCATCTAATTTTAGATCAATATAAGAAGCCTTCCAAATCCTAACCACTAAAGAAAAATATTAGAGATATGAGATCAAAGAATTTACCATTAAAGAGATTGTACCGATTGATAAAATATTAGCAAAAAAGTTTAGGTTCAAGGCCTATGGTTTTATAGTCCTTGGTGATATCTTATATAATAAATCTCTCACTCAACCACTATTACGATGCCTTAGGATTAATAAATCTCAAATGATGCTATACGAGTTACACTATGGGGGTAGATCTTTCCATTATTGTTATAAAACTTTAACTAGAAGAGTTTTACTAGCAGGGTACTATTGAACTTCTATTATGACAGATGATAAAAAAAATTAGTCCGACAGTGTGATCCCTGTCAACGATTTGCGAATGAAATATTCATGCCCGTTTTACCAATATACTATATATGAGGCATTACCTTTTGATAGGCGGGGTCTTGATTTGGTTGGACCTCTTTTAATGGCATAAAGAGATCGTCAAACAATTATAATGGCGGTTGATTATTTTTCTAAATGAATGGAAGCAGAACCTCTCTCTAGAACTACATCCAAAGAAATTATTAAGTTTATCATATCTAGTATATGTTATAGGTTCAAAATCCCAAGAACCATTACGACATTTAATGACCCTTAATTTGAAAATAGTGACATGAAAGCATTTTGTACTTCCCGAAGGATTCAACATTGTATTACATCACCTTTCCACCCCTAAGCCAATGAAAAATTAGAGGTTGTCCACATAACCATCCTCAATAGCTTAAGAAAAAATTTAGAAGGGTCAGTTAAAAAATTTCCAAGTTATTTACAAGGAGTGTTGCGGGCTTATCGTACTACACCCAAACAATAACACAATAATCCTCATTTACAATAGTTTATGAGATGAATGTTGTGGCCCCAACTGAGTCTACCATCCCTTTATTTTGAGTTTAAAATTACTCCAAAAAGGATAATTATATAGCCAAAAGAGTTAATTTATACCTGATTGAAGAAAACTGAACGATGGCACATAAAAAATCTCTTCACTATCAAACCCTTATAAGAAGTAAATATGCATCTCTGGTACGAATAAGAGAATTTAAAGTGGAGAATAGAGTTTTGAAAAAGGTCTTCTTATACACTGAAGATATAAGGCTAGAGAAGTTATCACCTAATTAGGGATGACCTTATTTAGTTATTGAAAGAATCAAGCCTGACACCTATCAGCCGACAGATCGAGAAAACAACCCTCAATGGCATCCATAGAATATTGAGCGCTTAAGACTTTATCTTGAATAATTTTAATGAAAAAACCCTATTTTTTATTTTGTTTTTATTATTTAAATATCCGAGGATATACATTTTCTTACCTTGGTGCCTCAGGGAGGTTTTAATGAGCTATCCGAACCACTTAAATTTTATGAATCGTTTTGCCTCTTTATAATTCTTGGGTTATTTTTTTTTGTGATTCAAATATTGTTCAGTCATTATTAAAAGGTTCCAACATTCGTTGGTCAAGTGTAAGGGTTGCAACATTAGTTGGTCACAATAAAATGTTCCAACATTAGTTTGTCGAGTGAAAAAGTTCAAACATTAGTTGGTGACAATTAAAAGGTTCCAACATTAGTTGGTCAAATATAAAGGTTCCAACATTAGTTGGTCACAAGTAAAATGTTTCAAATTAGTTGGTCACAATTAAAAGGTTCTAACACTAGTTGATCAAGTTGATCGAGTTTGAAGGGATATAGATATGGATCGAAGTAATTAGTTTGATACGTAGTTGAGAGTTGGTTAAGTTGAACTGAGAAGAATCTGGATGCGTTCTTCGATGAGTGATTAATTTATTTAAAGATGATAAATAAAAATAAAGCAATATCATTTATGAATTCCGAATAACAATTGCAAAATTCATTGTCCATATCAATGGCTTTTACAAGAAAGTTCAGAACAATACTAAAAAATGACTTGGCTATATAAGGGACTTCTGAAAACGAACAATACAAGAAATTGGTAAAATAAACGTAAAATCAATTGTCTCTTGGATCTTTCGTATCAGCATCATCCTCTTTAGAGCTCCCACCTTCATTTTTATAAGCATTTAAATCATCTGTGTCCGTCTAAATGCCTAATTGATCAACTAAGTCCATATTATGACACTATAATTCTTATATTGATGAGTCCGAATTCAGCATGCTCCCCGGACAGGGCAACTCGGTCAAGTCTCTCCGAATACCGGACAGGTTACATGGACATGGATCGAACAGGACACTTGGACCGGATAGATTACTTTGAACACAATGAACTTAAGGCTGTTCGAACTATGACAAAAGTACTAAAAAACCTAAACACTTCCTCACTAAGCTACTTGCTCTCCTGCTTAGAGCTCATGGGTCTTTAAACATGACCCGAGTCCTTTAAACATGACCCCAAAGCCCATAAGGGCCCAAACATCATACTATAAATACCCAACCACCAACATTAACTATGGGTAATGAGAATTAACTGCTACCAAGATGCTTAATTATCTCTCCACTTTATACTCTCTACTCTAACCGTTAAACACCCAAACACCACCATTAAACACCCTCACACCACCTTAAAACACCACTTGAAATTACCAGCCTACCCTCAGGCAATTAATATCCATACCAAATTGGCGACCACAGTGGGAGGCGACGGTGCCTGAATCAAGCATTCAAAACCAAGCAAAGAAAGTCCGTCCGAATGAATCCGGACAATCCAGAAGTACCACCAGCTCTGCTCGAAGTGGTGGGAGAGAATGATGAGTACACTATCGAAGAGCGTGATAGGTTGAGGGGTGAAATAGAAGCTCTGAGGGCGGAAAAGGCCAAGATGGGCATGAAAGAGAAATCCAAAGCATCAATTGCTCATCACACCGACAACCCCAGAGAGCCTGAGGCTTCAAAAACTCATGTGAGCACTAAAAAGACACATCCCAGTTCTAAAAAGTCTCACCGGTCCAAGCCTGTGTAGAGCTCTGACTCAAGCTCAGAATCTTCAGGTAGCTCTTCGGACAGTGAGGGAAATGAAAAATCCTTGTCCTCCAGCAGCGATGAGGGTCGAACCAGAAAAAAGCAAAAGCAGGTTAAGAAATATTCAAGAAAAAGAGACAGACATGGAAGAATGAAAAGGCATATTGGCAAGGGATCATCTCACCACTGGAGGTATACGGACAAGATGCCGATGGATCCCTTTGCTTTCCACGATGAACCAGGTATCTTTGCAACTCCAAATGAGGATACTGTGTTCAGTCGTGGGAGGAATTGGAGGCAGTCTCCACTGTCTTCTAAAATTCTGTCCGGAAACCTCCCCAAGAGGTTTGATAGCACTAAAATGGAGAAGTACGATGGCAGTACTGATCCGGACAATCATCTGGAGCAATTCAAGAACTTCATGATGAACTTTGATGACGATGATAAACTACTTTGTAGGGCATTCTCCCAATCTTTTACGGGGAGTGCTCTGAAATGGTACAACAGCCTGCCTCAGGGTTGTATTAAAGATTTTGATACGTTTTGGGTGGCCTTTCGAAGGCAGTTTGTAGGGAGTAAGGAGCTGAAGGGCAATAGAGACACAATAATCCATTGTGCCCAGGAGCCAAATGAGTCCTTGAAAGAGTACATAAGCCGTTTTGTGAACACAAAGAATGGGTTGGCTGATTGCTTCGAACAAGTGGCAATAGCATCCCTAAGACAAGGTTTGAACCCATGCAATCTAGCTGATTCGGTGACCAGAAAGAAGGCTATGACATGGGGAGGGTTGCTGAATCAGGTTGGCAAACAAATAAACGTTGATGAAACAAAGAAAACCAGGGTGCACCGGCAGGTGAGGTCCACCCCAGTGGCACCAACTCCAAATCAGAACCAGTTCGGGAACAAAGCAAGAGAAACCGGACAGGGGCATGGTAGGGCAAAAGCTCAGTCTCAGCCAGCTGCTCCTGCTCAAAGTCAACAATCCAGAAACAAAAGAGGGCCATGGGTCCAACCAGAGTGGTTCGCAGAGCTCAAAGAAAGTGTGGCCACCATTTTCGATAAAACAACAGATGAGGTGCATTACCGGAGACCAACAACCTTGCAGTCTCCCAGAGAGCATCGCAACAACTCCTTTTGCCAATATCACAATGATATTGGCCATACCACTGATGATTGCATAGCATTGAAGTAAGAAGTTCAAAACCTGATTGAAAGGGGAAAGTTGGGAGCATACGTTAAGAGAAGAGGAGGCAACATGCCTGACAACACTCACCGGGTTGGTCCAAGTAGTGCTGCCCCGGAGGGGGCCATGGTTATAGTTGAAAGGTTTGACGTGGAATCTGAGTACTTGGATCCCGATCCAACTCGGAACAGAGTGGGCGCTATAGAGGAATGTTCTAGGTCGGTCTCCGGGCTCATTAAATTCTTTGAGTCACTTACAATTTTCGGAGGGGACACTATGACAGCTCCTACTGCTTCTTCGAGAAAGAGGCATGTTCATAATTTAGCCTCCCAGCTAGAAGGAGGCATGACATCTTATCAGTCACCAAACTCATTCCCCTTCATTGTCTTTGATGAGGATGATTTGAGAGACATTGCTGGCCCTCATGAGGATGCTGTTGTCATAGGAGCCTCTATAGGGGGCAATGAAATAAGGAGAATTCTGGTGGATACTGGAAGCTCAGCCAATATCCTTTTCCTAACCACTTACAAGAAAATGAAAAATCTAGCTGTGATTCAAAAGTCGGACAGGTCAATCGTGGGCTTCACAGGCAGCTCAGCCGATGTGATCGGAGAATTCGAAGAAGAGGTGTTATTGGGCAGGGGCCCTTTCAAGAAAATGGTCAGAATACTCTTTATCGTGGTGGATTGTCCCACTTGCTATAATGCTATTCTGGGGAGGTCTTGGCTCTCTAGGATGCATGCAGTGGCTTCAACAGTCCACCAGTGCTTAAAGTATGTTGTTCAGGGACAGGTTGGGGTTGTCCGGAGCAGCCAAAAGATTGCAAGAGAATGCTATGCCACTGCCCTGGCTCCTCGAACGCTGGGGGCAGTCCGTATAAATGATCAATAGCAGTTTGAGGGCCTTTCTGGGGGTGAGGGTGAAATTGATGACCCCAGAGAGACCCATGGAGTGTTGATTCCAATTGAAGAGGTTGAAACGCACTGTTTGGAAGAAGGCAAGAGTGTCAAGATAGGGTCCAAGATGCCACCAATGTTGAAAAAAGAGATGTTGAAATTTTTGAGAGACCATCAGCACGTTTTTGCTTGGAGCAATGCTGATGTTACTGGAGTTCCATCAGAAGTGATATCCCATCACCTATCTGTCCGGAGAGATGTAGCACCAGTGGTTCAAAAGAGAAGAGCTTTCTCAAAAGAAAAGGCTGATGTCATTGTACAAGAGGTTGACAGACTCACAAAGATGAGGCACATTAAAGAATCTCAATACCCTTTGTGGACTGCCAATCCTGTCCTGGTAAAAAAGAAAAATGGCAGATGGCGTATGTGCATTGACTTCACGGATCTCAATAGAGCTTGCCCAAAAGATTTGTATCCGGTCCCCCGGATAGATCAGTTAGTAGACTCTACTTCTGGGAACAAGCTGCTTTCCTTTATGGATGCCTTCTCCGGGTACAATCAGATTCAAGTAGATCCCAAAGATCAAGAGCATACCACATTTGTCACTAACAGGGGTCTGCATTGCTACAAGGTGATGCCATTTGGTTTGAAAAATGCTGGGGCTACTTATCAGAGGCTAGTCAACAAGGCATTTGCTGATCAAATTGGAAAAACTATGGAGGTTTACATTGACGATATGATGGTAAAAAGTGTAGATGAGCAGCTACACTTGTCTGATCTCCAAGAAACTTTTGCCAACTTGGTAAAAGTAAATTTAAAGTTGAACCCTGAAAAGTGTGTGTTCGGAGTGCAGTCCGGGAAATTCTTAGGGTATATCATAAGTGAACATGGAATACAGCCCGATCCGGACCAGCTCAATGCCTTATTCCAAATGGAGCCTCCTCGAAACATTAAAGAAGTGCAGCGATTAACAGGGAGATTAGCTGCCTTAAACAGATTCATCTCAAGGTCTTCGGACAGGTGTGCTCCTTTCTTTCAAACTTTGAAGGGTGCAAAGGGTTTCGAGTGGACCCCACAGTGTGATGAGGCATTCAATGAAATCAAGAAACATCTTTCCTCTCCCAAAACTTTGTTTAAACCAGTCGATGGGGAGACTCTCTTTGTGTATTTGGCTGTTTCAAGTTGTGCCATCAGTGCTGTGCTGGTAAGAGAGGTCGATGGGCATCCCCACCCAGTGTACTACATCAGCAAGAGCTTGATTGATGCTGAGAGGCGTTACTTGAAACTCAAAAAATTGGCATTAGCCCTGGTGATAGCTGCAAGAAATATGAGGCCTTATTTCCAAGCCCATCCTATCATCGTCCAGACATCTTTTCCTTAAAAAAATGTCCTTCAAAAAGGAGACATTTCAAGCAGAATGACTAAGTGGTCAGTAGAATTGGGGGACTTCGACATAGACTTTGCTCCCCGGACAGCAGTTAAAGCCCAAGCTGTGGCTGATTTTCTAGTTGAATTCCACTCCGATAGGGATTCAGAGCAAGCTACTAATATAAAAGATAAGAAAATGTGGATTGTCCGAACAGACGGAGGGTCTAGCACCATGGGATGTGGTGCAGGAATATGTCTAACTTCCCCATACGGGGACAGCATGTACCAGGCTATTTGTTTTTCTTTCAGGGCGTCTAATAACGAGTCCGAATACGAAGCAGCTATAGTTGGGTTGAAGTTGGCCTACATCTGTGGGGCTAAAAGGGTCAAGCTACTAAGTGACTCCCAGTTGCTTGTCCACCATGCCTTAGGCCAATCTAAGGCTAGAAAGGAGCAGCTGGTAAAGTATTTACTCCTCCTCAAAAATGAAGCGCTAAAGTTTAAAGCTGTTGTCTACGAGCACATTCCCCGGGAAGAAAATGAGCTAGCAGACTCATTGGCAACTATAGCATATACAGAGTCATACCCATGGATCCATGTGCTTGAGAGCCCTTCTATTCAACTTGGTAAGGGTAAAGAAGAGGAAATTTTTGAAATACAAGTGAAACAACCTCAAGACTGGAGATTTCCTCTCTTGCAATATCTCTCCGATGGTGTTGTGCCTCCAGATAAGTCACAAGCCAGAACATTGAAACACAAAGCTCATGGTTTCATCATATTGAGAGAAGTGTTGTATAAAAAGTCCTACAGTAAACCTCTCCTGCGTTGTTTGGGGGATGATGAATCACAAGTAGTCCTCTCCGAATTGTATGATGGTGAGGGATCAACCCATTGTGGATTTAGAGCTTTAACAAGAAGAGTATTACTCTCCGGATACTATTGGCCGTCAATCATGAAAGATGCTAAGGAGTTGGTGAGAAGGTGTGACCCATGCCAGAGGTACAGCAATGAAATTCAAGTACCAGCCATTCCTTTGGAGTCAATTTCTGAGCCCATCCTTTTTGCTCGATGGGGGTTGGACTTAGTAGGGCCTCTCCCTGTGGCGTCCGGAGGGCGTAAAACTATAATTGTGGCCATTGACTACTTCTCAAAATGGATAGAAGCAGCTCCCCTGGCAGGGACAACATCAAAAGCTGTCATAAAATTCATTCTATCCAACATATGTTGCAGGTTTGGTGTCCCACAGAAAATAACAACAGACAATGGACCACAGTTTGACAATAGAGAAATGGAAAGCTTTTGTGCCTCAAAGGGTATACAGCATTGTTTTTCTTCACCCTTCCACCCACAAGCCAATGGGCAAGTTGAAGTAGCTAATAGAACTATATTGTCCGGTTTAAAGAAGAATCTGGAAGGGGTTGCTGGGAAGTGGCCTAGTTATCTACAAGAAGTCTTGTGGGCCTACCAGACAACACCTGGGGCTGCAACACAAGAATCACCTTTCACCCTGGTCTATAAAATGGATGCAGTAGCCCCCATAGAGAAGAGACTCCCTTCCTTTCGTGTTCACAACTTCTCCGGACACGCTAATGAGATGGCAATCAGAAATCAACTTGATTTGATAGAAGAAAGACGGGTTAAAGCTCATCTTAGAGCTGCACACTATCAGGGCTTGATGAGAAGCAGGTTTGCTTCTAAAGTTAAAAGAAGAGATTTCCAACCAGGGGACAAAGTATTAAGGAAGGTCTTCTTACATACTAGAGAAAAGCTCTTCGGAAAGCTGGCCCCAACCTGGGAGGGTCCGTATATTGTGGTTGAAAGAATCAACCACAATATACGGACCCTCCCAGGTTGAAAGAATCAAGCCTGGAACTTATTGGTTGGAAGACAAAGATGGCGGGGTTTTAACTCACCCTTGGAATATTGAGCATCTTCGGATGTACTTGGAATAACACTTGTGTAAATATTTACTTGTTTGAACTTCCATGTAAATATTTGGGGGCATACTCTTTCCTCCCTGGTGGCACGGGGAGGTTTTAATGAGGTATCCGGATGGTTGAATAAAATTCGATGCCTTCTTCAAAATTTTCCTCCCTGGTGGCACGGGGAGGTTTTAATGAGGTGTCCGGATGGTTGAATAAAATTCGATGCCTTCTTCAAAATTTTCTAAGTATTTTCAAAGTTCTATCTCTTGTTACACTACCCGGACTGAAATATTTAAGGGCTATTTAAACTCTAGCCAGAGAATTTAAACACTCTCACAATGCAACAGCTAAAAGCTACTTAAACTCTAGCTATCTAAACTAAAACAAACAATGAAAAAAGATGATGGTTGTGCAAAATAGAAACATTCATTGAACAACTTAAAATTGCCTTGGCCTTCCAAGGACTTGTGAATAAGTCAGGGTGCAGCACAAAAAAAACCTGTCCGAACAAATACCGGACACCACTACAAAAAGAGTGCCTTGGCCTTCCAAGGACTTTAGTTTGAATAAAAGATAAACTAAGTAAACCATAAATTAAGATTGAGCCTTTGAAGATGGCTCCCCTTCATCTGCTTTCTTATCCTTAAAGTCGCTCCCCCCTTCGACTACCTTCTTGCCTTTGGGATCATTCTCCTCTTCGCCTGGGCTCTCTCCGGTCTTCTCTTCATTATCAGATGAGGATCCACTAGAAATTCCATCATCATCGACCATTGTATAAAATGGAAGGTCATCATCATCTACATAGAGCCATAAATCCCCCAGGGTCCTCTTCGGAATTTTTTCATGAAAAAAGGAGAACCATATCAGACTTCACCCTTTGAACCAATAACTCTTTGCTTTTAATCATCTCCCTGGCATAGGCATTGATCTTGGCATTGATTGTGGCCTTTTGGTCCTTTAGCAAAGCAGCTTTCTCCTCAGCAGCCTGGGTCACTGCATTTTCTAGAGCAATCTTGTCAGTGGTCAGGTTGGTGATAATCTTCTCATTTGCAGTGGTCTTCCCCCTTGAGACAGTAAGGTCCTTCTCCATCCCGGACAACTTCTCCCGAAGATCTTTTATGGTTTCTTCTAGGGTGGCAACTTTTGTGTTGCTTTCATCTTGATTCCTCTTCAGCTCCTCATTTGCTTCCTTAAGCAAATCAGCATTAGTAGTAGCAGTACGGAGGTCTTCGGACAACTTTTCCTTCTCAGACTTGAGGTCTTTGATGGTGTCTGCTTGACTCCGGACTTGTCTCTCCAATGTAAGAACTGGCTGCACATTACTAAGCAAGGAATGGGCTATGATTTCCTTTTCACTAGAGACAATGAAAGTCTTACCATTGAAATTGACTGTATTGGAGCTGCTTGGGAGGAACGTAGGGCCCTACGAATTCATCTCTGGGAAGGCCAAGGAAATACTCACCAAGCCCAGCTAGACCAGTGATGTCCATTCCATCGAGGTTGAGATCTCCCCCTTCTACCTCATCGGTATGAAAGTCTCTTGGGATCTCTTCGGCCAGTGTTGGGTCAGAGGGGTCAGTGGGGAAAGAAGGCTCCGGATCCCGGAGAGCGAGCTCATCTCCTTGGGAAGTCTTTTTCTTCTTGGCTTCCCGATCCGCGCCTTCACCTACTTGCTTGCGAGTCCTCTTGGGAGCCCTTGGAGGTTTTGGGAGGTCTACTTCCTGCCTTTCAGTCTCTTGCTCCACCACTTGCAAGAGGGTTGCATCAATTTGAACCTGGGCCGGCCCCTCCGGGTTTGTTGGGGCATCCTTCTCAGCGTCGCTCGCCACCTTTTTGCCTTTTCTCCTGCCTTTCATTTTGCTTGGGGCTTTGGCTCGAGCAGGCAGGTAGAGTGTCCCATCTAGTTCGTGGGACCTTCTAAGCACAGTGTCTTCAGGAGGCTGGGTGGTGAGCTCCTCCCAAGTTAGGTCTCTCCGACCTGTGGTGTTCCACAGGTGAGACCTTGCCAGATTTCCAGGGGTGAAGGCTTTGTGGAATCGATTCTCCCAGTTCTCTGCGGCCCAAACATTGATTTTGCCACAGGTAACCTGTCCGGCCTTCAAATAATCCCCGAACTCTTTTGGCAGCTCTGTTAGAACAAAAGAGAGACTGGTTAATTTAAGCTAATTTAAAAAAAGGGAGAAAAGAGAAACAGACAGAGATTTAAAGTAAGAAACTTACGGTCACTCCTCCACCTACTCCTGAGGAGGCTTGGGTTCTCTCCGGCCTTGATTTTCTTTCCGTTTTCCCAAGCACCACTGACAAACAAAAATTGGCTCCTCCATTTTCTCTCTGACTCCAAGAGATCATCAACAGCCTTGAGATCGTTCCCCATATTGAAATGGTAGAAGGGGAATTGGTGATGCTTACAAAGGTTGGCCACTGCTGCGAACTCTTCCATAGGAAGAGAGATCCCAGACAACCTAGATGCCATGATACATGACATCAAAGTAAACCAGCCATTGGGGCTCAGCTGGCTCGGGCAGAGCTTGACCAGGTGGAAGTATCGAACGATCTCCGGGTCTAGTGGGAACCTGAGTCCCCAATTAAATAGCTCTGTAAAGAAGACTATTTCATTTCGTTTACAGTCCATAGGGGTCTCCGGATCAATGGGGATCCTTATCCTCACATTTTCTGGGATCCCCCATTTCGTGCGCATTCGACCCAGGTCAGAAGTATGGATGAATGCATACTTGGTCTTCTGCAAGGCCAAGAGGTACTTGAGCTCAACTCTGTGAAAGCACGGCCCCACTTTCCCCTCAAGGCACTCCGGCAGGTCCGGATGCCTCAAGTACAGATTTTCTTTGCCTTTTTTGGCAACAGCAGCAGCATTTTCAGTCTGACTGGAGGACTCAGACTCGAAAGGGACCTCTTCAGCAGAGTCCTCCATTCTTTCCTCCATAATTGTTGGGAGAATGTCTGTGGTAGAGGTCCGGGGAGGGTTAAAGCTTGGCTCGGCCTGGCTTCCGGACTGCTGACCTTCTCTGTTTTTATGACTTCTCACCTCAGGTTGGGGCTCGGAGGCAAAAGTATCTCTTGGAGGTACCGGGCTGCTGGCCTCCGGACCAGATGGCCTCTCCCGGGGATCTCTAATGGGCACTCCAGACCCAGAACCACTGTTTTTCGCCCCCGATTTGGAGGGAGTATTCTTGGAGGCTAGTCCCTTAACTAATCGGCTTGGCCTCTTGATAACTAGTTTTTCCGGAGAGTGCTCAGAGTCAGATCCCATAGCTATAAAAGGAGAAGGTTTCCTAACGCTTGTAACTGTAACTCCTGGCTCAACAACAGGTATTGACTCCTGGACTGAGGAACCAGAGACTATAGGCGAGAGGGTGGATTGAAAGAGTTTTTTGGGCTTAGTACCCTTGAAGGAGGATGAGCCTCGATCTGATTCTGCAACAGAGGCGACTGGTCTCTCAACGGGTGATGATGGTAGCCCTGCTGCTATTCGTCTCTCCTTCTCGACCTTTTGCGCTTTCTCCAACTCTGAAAGGTTGAGCCAACCACCTTTGATCAATGTTGTTCTTGCTGTAAACATAAACTGCCAAGGAAATTTTTTGCTTTAGAGAGAGAAAGCTCTGAGTAAATTTGCAGAGTAAATGTGAAAGAGATGGTAAAACAGTGGAAAATGAGTGTGAATTTATAGTAAATCTGAAAAGAGGAGTTGATTCCTAGGAGAATTCGAAAAGTTTGGCAATGATTAAAAGACGGCGCTAATGTCACTATTTGTAATTAAAGAGGTTACTTGTTGAAGAAGGTGGTGCAAAATTCAAGGTAAAAAAACGGCTAGAGTGGCAAATCAGAGAGCGACACGTGTCCCACTAACTCTGGCAAAAACCGTTTTGAATTCGTAAAGCTTAACCTGTCCGGGTATACCCATAGTTCTGTCCGGATTGAGAACCACTTCAGACATCGGACTGTTTTTCAGTTCTTTGACAAAAATACTTGCTCAAACACCTAAAAAAGGGGCTCCTGATGAGTCCGAATTCAGCATGCTCCCCGGACAGGGCAACTCGGTCAAGTCTCTCCGAATACCGGACAGGTTACATGGACATGGATCGAACAAGACACTTAGACCGGATAGATTACTTTGAACACAATGAACTTAAGGTTGTTCGAACTATGACAAAAGTACTAAAAAACCTAAACACTTCCTCACTAAGCTACTTGCTCTCCTGCTTAGAGCTCGCGGGTCTTTAAACATGACCCGGGTCCTTTAAACATGACCCGAAAGCCCACAAGGGCCCAAACATCATACTATAAATACCCAACCACCAGCATTAACTATGGGTAATGAGAATTAACTGCTACTAAGCTGCTTAATTATCTCTCCACTTTATACTCTCTACTCTAACCGTTAAACACCCAAACACCACCGTTAAACACCCTCACACCACCTTAAAACACCACTTGAAATTACCAGCCTACCCTCAAGCAATTAATATCCACACCATATATGACCAACTCCCACAGAGATCCGAGTTTCATATTTGGGAATGCTTTGTGAAAGTCTAAGACCATGTCGGACTTGATCGAAACATCTCGCTTAGATAAGGATCCTAAGATTTTATCAATATATTCATCCACTGCAACTTCCTTATCTTTGCAGCTTGAGTCTTAAATTATGTTAGCTCCCTCTCAAACTTGTTAGCAAGTGCAGCCTTATCATTTAAGGCTTTCGACATATGCTCTATCACATCCAATTATCTTTAGCCTGATCTTTGTATTTTTGGATGGCATCTGCTATGGATGAATGCAACTCAATAATTTCAGCTACATGAGCACTCTTTAGATGTTTAAGCCATTCATCAATACCTGCAACTTGATTTGACCAACCATCATCACCTTCATTTTGCTCGTCGAAAGCTTTTTTGTGACTCTCACATTCATCTTTGAGCAGAGCAATGGTTTCTTTGTGTGCTCTTGCCTCTCTTTCCAACTTAACAATAGGCTTTATAAAGCCCAATATTACATATGTAAGAGTGTTTTGTTCTTTCACTAACTAGAAAGGAACATCTTCAAATGGACTAGTTGGATTGGAAAATTACTGTTCGAAAGAATCAAAATTGATCCCATCCATATTATCTATCATATTATTCTCATTATAGGCACGTTCCCATATCACTGGAATTGATGGATTATGCGGTTCGGTTATTGGATGAAGTCTAGCTTGAGCTATGATAGGATTATTTCTGAACTAGTCTCCGTTTTCTTTTCTTTTAATTTCCTTTTTTCATTATTATGCTTGCTCTCCTTGTGTGTTTTTGAAGTACTCGATTTTTTTTATTTTAAGGTTGTGATGTTTGGATATCTTACCCACTTTAACATCAGCATCAATCGATACTGGTAAAAATCATTTGATTGATTCGTCTCCGCAACGCATGTGGTCTATTTCTCTGAACCATGTTTGTTAGCATTACATTTATCTACCTTATAAGTGGGAGCCCTCGTCTTGGTCGGAAGATAAAACTTTCCATCCCCAGCTTTAAATTGATCAAGAATAGCCGATGGATGAGTCAAGGTAATGGACTCCTCCCCTTTAATGGCTTTCATTTCTCTAAGTCCTCACATTCTCTACATAAAACCCAACGCGTATCTCGTAAAATCTGACAAAGATCTCTTCTATAATGACTTCGTTGATCTTTATCCAATCAAATGGGATGACAAATCGATGTTTTTTTTTTCAAATTCTCACCATCCACTACATTCATCTTGTATCTCATCAACCACTTTCTTCAAAATTTAAGTTATATTCTACTCTTTTTTATTTTGTTTCGGTCTTTGGTGTCACTTTTCAAAATTTTCTATCACCATCATAGTACACTCAAATATCTAAATATTTTATATACATCATTATAGGAAAGAGAGAATGAGTATATAAAAGTGATATATAGTAAAATCATCGTTAGATATGTTTGATGTATTTTAAAATTGTTTCATATTAAGATTTAGAGTTTTTATATTTACATATAAGGTTTCTTTGACGTGGGTTGAGATTAGAAATAATCTAATCAATCGAATGATGATTTTTATCTTTGATTGTATCACTTGTATTTTTTTTATATGCGAATTTTGTTGCGTAGAAATAGTAGCTTTTATGCGTGCCCTTTCTAACCTAAAATAAGCAGGGGTTTAGATTTGATGTTCAACCCGAAGATGGCCCCGACGCCAACCAAGATCCTCTCCGTAATGAAGGCGTTTGAAAGAAAACTCTTGATGGCTATTGATTTCAAATGGTCGATATATATCACGCTATTAAAATTCATGTCCACCCAGTTGGGGGTGCAATGTTATAGCGACATTTCTGATAGTGATAACAACATTTATTATACCACTAATTTGGGAAGAATTGTTGTATTTTATTCTTATTTGAATCATACGATGTTGTTTTTGGATTTTCATCTAGATTGGTCGGGTTAGATGTATTTCTTATTTTTCTAAACACTACTTATGGATTACTTTTGTTATATTTTATTTTAGGCTCATCTTATTATATTTTTTTCTGAGATTCATAATTTTTTATTGAAAAATACCCGATAATCTTATAAAATATTGTTAGTTATTTACTTATTGTACAAATAACTCTTATTTATAGTTGTTTAAGAGTATCACTTATTATATAATTTTATAATATAAATTTTCATTTAAATAATATAAATTCTAATTGAAAGGGTAAAAATAGCCTTTGAATACAATTTTGATTAGCGAATAATCAATATAATAATTATCTATATTAAGTATATTATAAAATTTCTATATCAATAACAACCAAATATAAAACTTATTTATCAATAATCATCCAAGGTTTGATACAGATTATCACATAATGTTAAATTAGTATTTATAGATAATAATCTAGATTTTTTAAGATGACATTCATAGTTTTGTTTTTATGTATAAGATATGTTCTTCAATGAATTCTATGTTTTATTAATACTTTTCAAATCATGATTTTCAGGTTTTCTTTCTTCGTTGTATTTTAGGTGTATTTTTTATTTGCGATCAATTTATTCTACAATTGGCGATCACTTCTTGTTTTCTTTGTTCTTTTGTAATCACATCTGTTTTTTTAAAGTGGTTTATAAGTTCAATTAATATTTATTTTCTGATTTTGTTATTTTATTTGTGTCAAATTGTTGTGTGGTTGCTTCAAGGTTTATATGATTGTTTTAGTTTGTTCGATTCTTTAATTTCATGCAGTCGCGTAAATGTTTTGACAATTATCTAGAAAAATAATGATTTGAAGAAAACAGATGTGAGGCTCTTTGGTAGTTTGTGAAATTAAGTTTATTTTGTTTGCGTAATTAGTTAGTGTTTTTGTGCTACATAATTACATCGATCTGGTTACATAATAACTATTTGTATTTGTATAGTCTCAACTAATATTTTTTTATTTGTTTATTTGTAGGTTTTCAATATCTTCATTGGATATTTTAAAACAAATTAATCAGGTTTTCATTCGTCTACTTAATACTTTTAAAGTTTATTAAATTATAGTTGATTTTGTAATAAGCAAGTGGGATTGACTTGATCTATAATCACTTTTATATATAATTGTCACATATGTATAGTTAATGTTGTCTCCATTATTTTCCCTAATTGGTACAATGCATATTATTTTTATTATTATGTTAGGAATCTGAAGCATACGTTGAGATGCACACCAACAAAGTTTTGGATAAAAAGATTTTGAAACAATGTGCATCCAGTGAGAGTTTATTCAATTTTTATTTAAATGAATTTATTAAAAAATATGATAATTTTTTCATGAAAAACCTCAATTTTGAAAATTATGCATGTGCGTACTTTATAGGTTAACGATATGGTAAAAAGCTTCTAGTGCAGGTGAGTCAAGAATTCCGCAACCTTCCTATATTCAAATAATTTGACCAAATTAGGATTACTCTTATGATCCAAATGACAAAGCGTTATTCAGTTGTTTCCATTGGAATAAAGAGTCGTGTTTGATATTGAAAAGACGATTAAAAGTGAAATTGAAGAATATCGTACATGGATTGTATTGTTATCTAAATCGAATTATTGTTTGAAGTTCAATCGAACTCAGTTATGATTGTTTATATTTTAAACTACAAATGTCTTGTTGTATTTGACAAATTAGGTATTTCCCTTGCTCACATGCTTGTGCTGTTAAATTTAGTATTTATGGGAATCATTCGAAATATATGGAGTCATGTTATAGTTCAAATTCTTATAAGGAGACTTATTCTTGGGGAACACTAACTTTAACTACTTTTGATGAAGTTTATCGTCCAAATCAATCTTATATTGTTTTTCCAACTAGCTTGGAAAAAACTAAAAGAAAAAACGTATTTTATCCAAATATGAATCATAAAGTTAAGTGTGGACAATCTAAAAAACGTGGTCATAATACATGATCCTCTCAATAAATTATATAAAATAATTTATTTTTGTTTTTTTAATTGGATATGTTCTTTCATTCCATTTCTATTAATGTTTTAAACAATTTGGAATTATACATTTTTAGTTATGAAAATAAACATTGTTAGTTCGGTGAGAAATTACATTCATTTTGTTTGAGAAAAAAAAGAGCTGTTTTGAATCAGTACTAGTCTAATTGGGTGCAAAATTTTGTTATAACCGGTTGTTAAATTACGTTATAATTGGGTGCGTAATAACATTTTTTATAGCGCAAAAATATAGTTGTTATGAAAAATAAAAGTTTAATTGGAGGTGCGAACTCATGTTTTAATTGGTTGCGAGATTACGTGATAAATAGTTATAGTTGTAAAATAAAAATATATAAAAACAATAAAAAATTAATACTCCAAACAAAAAATAGTGTAGTGTAGAGACATACAACTTTTACAATAAAAACATAGTTGTGAATTAAGTAGGCAAGCATATACCAATATACGTATGAATGTTTATTGTTAAGAAATTAAGAAAACATTTTGACTCTTCTTATTGACGCAATATCTGCTTTAAATGTTATAGGAATTTTCCAGTTGTATTAAAAACTCTTCACATACTTGCAGACAAGTGCCCCACAATCAATATAACTTGATTATGTTATAAACTGTTTCACGCGCTATAAAATTTCATTGGTGAATCACTTGATAGCATGAGTTTTATATCGATAAAGTATTCTTACTACAAAGTCAAGTTGACACAATCATTTGTTTATTGTTCAAGAAAATATAAATATAAAACAAATAATGTTATAGCTTGATACTCTTTACCAATTGTTTGGTCGACCTTATTGTTGTATCATTTTTATTAGTCAGTGCAAATTTTTTGTTGAATACAATACCATTGTCTATATCAAATATACATAAAGTCCAAATGTTTTAATACATATTTTTTCTTCATTTTTTGTATAGATTGGAACCATGATATATCTTGTAAATCTTGGTCTCGCCTTGTGTGTATCATTAATCACTTTGGTAACATATATATTATCTTAGATTAATGTCTATAATAAGATATATACAACGAGAGTATTAGTAACAAATAATAAATTTTAAACTTCTATTTTATTATAATAGATTAAGTTACCAATACATGGCTTGATAAGTAGATTTTTTGCTAAATTCTAGCAGATTTAAGCCATAAGATTGTGAAACAATGATATTTTGTCAATCTCTTCCAATATGATGATATATATGCACCAATGGCCTGCATATGATAGGCGTTCTGGTAATAAGGAACAAATATCTATGAAAAATAAAAAATAGAAAGGTGGTAATTAAGCTTTATCTAGTTGCAGAATTATGAGTAAAATGACTATAGAAATAGGGTTTTCAATTGTGAATAAACAAAAATAATTGGTTACATAATTACAAATAATATGGGTGTGTAATTACGAGTAATTACGATGCATAATTATGAACATATTGGGTGCAAAATTACCTTGCAGTCCAGCTCATATTCATTTGCAATCTCCAACATGCTTTTGAAGTTAACAAAAAATGTTTTTTATATATATGACCATACACTTGGATTGTTAATATAAAATCTTCTTCTTCCTTATTCAAAGTGAACAAATATTTGACATCTTTGTGACATATTATTTTCTTTGTTTTGTTGTTAATTGGCCAATACAATTTTACGTTTTCGATTGTCTTATTATATGTTGCCTCATCATAATCTGGAAATTATCCCTTGCATATGTTGCAAGTTACCGAAGATCTTGTACAACTTCTTGTACCTCCAATTTATTTTCTTGTAGAACTTTCTTAGGTATTTTTTTTGTTGGTGATGAGCTTTTACAACTGTTTGTATCTCTTTTTTCTTATGTTGTTGAACACTTTTAGATCTTTCTTTTCGAGGATAAGCTTTTAAACCTCTTTTCTCGAACGTGTAATAACTCTTTTAGGTTTTTATGGTGCATAAGGAGCTTATACACGTGTTTGAACCTCATTTTTATTCTCTAATGCAGCAGGAGAAGCTTCTACACCTATTCAACCATTTTTTTGCTCTATCTCTTTTTAGTCTATTTTGCCATATATTTTATGAATACTTTGGCAATATGTGTTATGTTTCCTTTCTTTTCTTTAAATTTTTCATTGTATCAACCGATTTAGGTGCTTGTTCAACTATCCAAAAATGTTATAGCATAGGGACTACGAGTGCTATTAATTAGATAATAGTTGTTTAGTTATACTTTTTGTGTTCAGAACATCATCCTTATCTCTAATTAGCGATATTGCTGAGACATTCAATGAGTTAGGGATATATTGGAGCATTAATGTTTTTCATTTGATAATTTAAAAAACGAACATTGTCACTTGCAGATTGATTTTCCTTTTCTAGTTTTTGAACTTAATCTTTTAGAGTTCTATTTGATTCTTTTAGTTCTTGAATTTGTTTATCGAGTTCATTATTTTTCCTTCCATTTTTTCAATTCGTTTGGCCAGTTTATTATTTTTTATTTTCACTTCTTTAATTTAACTGGCGTCTGTTGGACTCATATTTTTTTATTGAGAGATAAAAAAGATAAAAAATTATCAAAGTCATGTTGCGTAATTACGTGCAATATGGTCGTGAATATATAATTTTAGATGTGATAAAAAAATGGTTGCAGAATTATGTGTTAAATGGCTACGAAATTACGAGTAAAAGGTTTGTAGAAATACATTTTTAGTTGCAGAAATGGATAGAAGTTACGCGTTGAGTTTGATTTTTTAAATTTTTTAACTTCTTTGTGAAGTTTTTTTACTTGTTCTTTGAGCCTCATGTTCAATGATATTTCATTTTAAAAGTGATATGATCTTCTTCAAGTCTTTCTAAACATCTTAGAATCTATGAATTGAAGTTTTCTAGCAGTCGTATTTCAAACTAATGTTTTTCTTCTTTTTTGGAGTATTGGTTGATGGACTATCATGAGTACTAAAATATGTATCCCTTTCATCAATTTTAGAGTCCCATTCATTTATATCTTCATTAACATCAACACCCTCATCAACTTTAGTTGCATCCACTTCATTTTTAAATGCTAATCTATATTTGTCTATTATTTCAAGTTCTCATATGATAATATGCTACTATAATATGAAAATTTATTAATTAAGTTATAGTTTAAAATTATAATTACGAAGCAAAAGTCATTTGTAAACTTATATTAATTTGGTGTTATATTTTGGAATATTTCAAGTAGTTTCATATCACATCTAGTACCAATGTCAATTGTTGTGAATGAGTCGAATAATGCCTTGACAGTGTACCGTGTTTGGCGGTACAGTTTTGTGTCATTGACAGTGAAGCTAAAATGGGTAATGTCAAAGATCTCATGTATACGAGCCTATTAGGACTATTATCTAGTAAGTTTATTTATTCCATATAAATAGATTACTATGTCTACACAAAACGACAATCTGAAATCGGTAACCTTTTTCTATCATACTGAAACTCTTTTCTCTAGCGGCGCCCGTGGACGTAGACAATTGTCGAACCACGTTAAATCTTGTGTTCATTCAAATTTTTCCTTCACATATGTTATGTGTTTGAGCAATTTTGATAATTGCATAATAATTTAATAACATAATTGGTATCAGAGCCACGTGGTGAAATTAGGGCTTTTGCAATTAGGGTTTCAAAATTGCGTGTACAACAACAAAATACATGATTGAAAAATTTAATGAGGGATCCAACTTTGCGTTGTGGAAGATTAAACTGAAATCTTCATTGGTACTGCAAGGACTGTGGAAGGCTGTGGAGAATAAGTGGCCAAAAGAGATGAAAGAAGAAGAGAAACAAGATCATCAAGAAAGGGCTTTATACTGGATTTTAATGAGTGTGAAAGACAATGTGCTTCGCGAGATTAGTGGTGAGAAGACTGCTGCATGTGCATGGAAAAAGCTAGGAGATATTTACTCAGAGAAATCAGTAGTAAACTGATTATACTTGAAGAAGCGTTTGTATGATTTCAGATTGAAAGAAGGTATGTCTATTGATGAGTCCGGATTTTGTTACCTCTTCGGACAGGGACAGTTCGGACAATGACCATCAAACCGGACACGGCAGTCCGAACACCTCATCCATTGGACTGTTCGAACAAGGACTAAAGTACTTGAAAACCTAATCACTTCTTGACTAAGCTGCCTGCTCTCCTACTAAGAGCTCATGGGTCCTTAAACTTGACCCGGGTCCATTAAACATGACCCGAAAGCCCATAAGGCCCAAATGTAAAGATATAAATACCCAACCACCAACATTAAATGGGGGTAATGAAAATTAAATACAAGCAGGCTGCTTAATTCTCCCTCTACTCTCTACTCAAACATTAAATGGGGGTAATGAAAATTAAATACAACCAGGCTGCTTAATTCTCCCTCTACTCTCTACTCAAACATTAAATACTTACAAACTTCCACAAACTCTAAAAAAAATTACAAACTTACCCTCAGACGAGAATAAACCTCACCAAATTGGCGACCATAGTGGGAGCACGACGGTGCCTGAATCAAGCATTCGAAACCAACAGGAAAAATCAGTCCGAATGAATCCGGACGCCCCGGAAGTACCACCAGCCTTGCTTGAAGTGGTGTGTGAAAATGATGAGTATACCATCGAGGAGCGTGATAGATTAAAGGGCGAGATAGAAGCTCTGAGGGCAGAAAAGGCTAAGATGGGCATGAAATATAAGTCAAAAGCGTCAGTTGCTCATCATACCGATAACCCTAGAGAGTATGAGCCTTCAAAGACTCGTGTGAGTACCATAAAGACTCATGCCAGCTCCAAAAAGTCTCACCGGTCTAAACCAGTGGAGAGTTCTGCCTCAGACTCAGAGTCTTCTGGTAGCTCCTCGGATGAGGAAGGAGTTGAAGAGTCCTTGTCCTCCAGCAGCGATGAGGGCCGATCCAAAAAGAAGCAAAAGTTGATTAAAAAATATTCAAGAAAAAGGGATAGACATGGGAAATTGAAGAAGAATATAGGCAAAGGATCATCTCACAGCCGGAGGCATATAGAGCGGATGCTGATGAATCCATTTGCCTTCCACGATGAACCAGGTATCTTTGCAACTCTTAATGAGGATACTGTGTTCATTCGTGGCCGGAATTGGAGGAAATCTCCATTGTCTTCCAAGATTCTGTCCGGAAACCTCCCTAAGAGGTTCAATAGCATTAAAATCGAAAAGTACGATGACAGTACTGATCTGGACAACCACTTGGAGAAATTTAAAAACTTCATGATGAATTTTGATGATGACGACAAGTTACTCTGTAGAGCATTCTCCCAATCATTTATGGGGAGTGCTCTAAAGTGGTATAACAGCCTACCTCAAGGCTGCATCAAGAATTTTGATACCTTTTGGGTGGCCTTTCGAAGGCAGTTTGTTGGGAGTAAAGGGTTGAAGGGCAATGTGGACACAATAATCCATTGTGCCCAAGAACCAAACAAATCATTGAAAGAATACATAAGTCGTTTTGTAAATACCAAAAATGGGTTGGATGATTGCTTCGAGCAAGTAGCAATAGCATCCTTGAGACAGGGCTTAAACCCTGGAAATTTAGCTGATTCAGTGACCAGAAAGAAAGCAATGACTTGGGGAGGTTTGCTGAATCAAGTCGGAAAGCAAATCAATGTTGATGAAACAAAGAAAACTAGGGTGCACAGGCAGGTGAGGTCTGCCCCGGTTGCACCAAACCCTAACCAAAATCAGTCCGGGAACAAGGCAAAGGAGACCGGACAGGGGCATAACAGGGCTAAAGCTCAATCTCAGCCAGCTGCACCTGCCCAGAGTCAACAATCTAGAAATAAGAGAGGGCCTTGGGTTCAACCAGAGTAGTTTGCAGAATTAAAAGAAAGTGTGGCCACCATTTATGATAAAACAAAGGAAGAAGTGCACTATAGAAGGCCAGCCGCACTGCAATCTCCTAGGGAACATCGTAACAACTCTTTCTGCCAGTACCATAATGATACTGGCCATACCACTGACGATTGTATAGCCTTGAAACAAGAAGTTCAGAACTTAATTGAAAGAGGAAAGTTGGGGGCATATGTCAAAAGAAGAGGAGGAAATAGGCCTGATAATGCTCATCGGGTTGGTCCAAGCAATGCTGCTCCGGAGGGAGCTATGGTTATAATCGAAAGATTTGATGTAGAATCAGAATACTTGGATCCTGATCCAAATCGAAATAGAGTGGGTGCCATTGAGGAATGTTGTAAAACGGACTCCGGGCTCATTAAGTTTTTTGAGTCACTTACAATTTTAGGAGGGGATACTCTGACAGCTCCTACTACTTCTTCGAGGAAGAGGCATGTTCATACTTTAGCCACCCAGCTAGAAGGAGGCATGACCTCCTATCAATCACAAATTCCATTTCCCTGCATTGTTTTCGATGAAGATGACTCAAGGGATATAGCTGGCCCTCATGAAGATGTTGTTGTCATAGGAGCATCCATTGGGGGCAATGATATAAGACCAATCTTGGTGGATACTGGAAGCTCAGCCAATATCCTCTTCTTAACCACTTACAAGAAGATGAAAAATCCAGCCGTAATTCAGTGTTCAGACAGATCAATTGTGGGCTTCACTGGGAGCTCAACAGATGTGATCGGGGAGTTCGAAGAGGAAGTTTTGTTGGGAAAGGGCCCTTTTAAGAATATGGTCAAGATACTTTTTATTGTGGTGGATTGTCCCACTTCTTATAATGCTATTTTAGGGAGGTCTTGACTCTCTATGATGCATGCGGTGGCCTCGACAGTCCACCAATGTTTGAAATATGTTGTTCAAGGACAAATGGGAGTTCTCCGAAGCAGTCAAAAGGTTGCAAGAGAGTGTTATGCTACAGCACTGGCTCCACGAACATTGGGGGCAGTTCGTATCAACTGGGGGTGAGGGTGAAATTGATGACCCCAGAGAGGCCCCTGGAGTATTGATATCGGTTGAAGAAGTTGAAACACATTCTTTAGAAGAAGGAAAAAATGTTAAGATAGGGTCCAAAATGCCGTCCGAACTGAAGAATAGAATGTTGAAGTTTCTAAAAGACCATCAACATGTTTTTGCTTGGTGTAATGCTGATGTAATAGGGGTTCCAGCAGATATTATATCACATCACCTATCCATCCGGAGAGACATAGCACCTGTGGTACAAAAGAGAAGGGCTTTTTCCTAGGAAAAGGCTGATGTTATTGTTCAAGAAGTTGACAGGCTCACAAAAATAGGGCATATAGAGGAGTTTCAGTATCCTTTGTGGACTGTCAATCCGGTCTTGGTGAAAAAGAAAAATGGCAAGTGGTGCATGTGCATTGACTTCACTGATCTCAATAGGGCTTGCCCAAAAGATTTATATCCAGTTCCCCAGATTGATCAGCTGGTAGATTCCACCTCTGGGAATAAGCTACTATCCTTTATGGATGCTTTCTCCGGGTACAATCAGATTCAAGTAGATCCGAAGGATCAGGAGCATACTACGTTTTTTACTGACAGAGGTCTTCATTGCTACAAGGTGATGCCATTCAGATTGAAAAATGCCGGGGCTACTTATCAAAGATTGGTGAACAAAGCCTTTGCTGATCAAATTGGAAGAAATATGGAAGTGTACATTGATGACATGATGGTGAAAAGTGTGGATGAACAACTACACTTGACAGACCTCCAAAAAATATTTGCTAATCTAGTGAAAGTGAATTTAAAGCTAAATCCAGAAAAATGTGTGTTTGGAGTACAGTCCGGGAAATTCCTAGGTTATATAATAAGTGAGCAAGGGATACAGCCCGATCCGGACCAGCTTAATGCTTTGTTCCAAATGGAGCCTCCTTGGAATGTTAAAGAAGTACAACGGTTGACTGGGAGGTTGGCTGCTTTAAATCGATTCATCTCAAGGTCTTCGGACAGATGTGCCCCGTTTTTCAAACTCTAAAGGGTGCAAAATGATTTGACTGGACTTCACAGTGCGATGAGGCCTTCAATGAAATTAAGAAACATCTGTCCTCCCCCAAGACTTTATTTAAACCTGTCGATGGAGAGACACTCTTCGTATACCTGACAGTTTCAAGTTGTGCCATCAGTGCTGTATTGGTAATGGAAGTGGATAACTACCCCCATCCAGTATACTACATCAGCAAGAGCTTGATAGATGCAGAAAAGTGTTATTTGAAACTCGAAAAATTAGCGTTAGCCTTGGTAATTGCTGCAAGGAAGATGAGGCCTTATTTCCAGGCTCATCCTATTATCGTCCGGACATCTTTTCCCTTGAAGAATGTTCTCCAAAAGGTAGACATTTCAAGTAGAATGACTAAGTGGTCAGTGGAATTGGGGGACTTCGATATTGATTTTGCTCCTCGAACAACAGTCAAAGCCCAAGTTGTGGCTGATTTTTTGGTTGAATTCCACTCTAATAGGGATACGAAGCAGACTACTGAGATGAAAGACAAAAAGGTCTGGGTCGTCCGGACGGATGGTGGATCCAGCACTATGGGATGTGGTGCAGGGGTGTGCTTGACTTCTCCATATGGTGACAAAATGTACCAGGCTATATGTTTTGCTTTTAGGGCTTCCAACAATGAGTCCGAATACGAACCAGCTATAGCTGGTTTAAATTTAGCTTATATTTGTGGGGCCAAAAGGGTCAAGCTAATGAGTGATTCCCAACTTCTTATCCACCATGCACAAGGTCAATCTGAGGCAAAAAAGGAGCAACTAGTGAACTACTTACTTCTTCTTAAAAATGAGGCTCTTAAGTTCAAAAGCGTTGTTTATGAGCATATACCCCGGACAGAGAATGAACTAGCAGATTCATTAGCAACCATAGCATACACTGAGTTATATCCTTGGATCCATATGCTGGAGAGACTTTCCATTCAACTTAATGTGGGTAAAGAGGAAGAAACTTTCGATGTACAGATGAAACAACCTCAAGATTGGAGATTTCCTCTCCTGCAGTACCTCTCCGATGGCATCTTGCCTCCGGATAAATCACTAGCAAGAAATATGAAGCACAAGGCTCGTGGATTTATCATACTAAGAGACGTTCTGTATAAAAAATCTTATAGTAAACCTCTTTTGCGATGTTTGGGAGATGATGAGTCTCAAGTAGTCCTCTCCGAATTGCATAATGGTGATGGATCAGCTCACTGTGGGTTCAGGGCTCTAACAAGGAGAGTTTTACTGGCTGGCTATTATTGGCCCGCTATAATGCAAGACGCTAAGGAACTGGTGAGAATGTGTGATCCATGCTAAAGATATAGTAATGAAATTCATGTTCCAGCCATCCCTTTAGAGTCAATTTATGAGCCTATACCTTTTGCTCGATGGGGGTTGCATTTGGTGGGACCTCTTTCTATGGCGTCCGGAGGGCGCAGAACTATAATTGTTGCTATAGATTACTTTTCGAAGTGGATTGAAGTAGCCCCCCTAGCAGGAACACCATCAAAAGCTGTCATAAATTCATTTTATCCAACATCTGTTGCAGATTCGGTGTTCCACAAAGGATAACGACAGACAAAGGGCCACAGTTCGACAACAAGGAAATGGAGAGTTTCTGTGCCTCGAGGGGTATACAATATTGCTTCTCTTCACCTTTCCACCCACAAGCGAATGGTCAGGTTGAAGTGGCTAACAGAACTATATTGTCCGGTTTAAAGAAGAATTTGGAAGGGGCTGCTGGGAAGTGGCCTAGCTATTTACAAGAGGTTTTGTGGTCCTACCGGACTATCCCTAGGGCTACAACACAAGAGTCACCCTTTGCCTTAGTCTATGGGATGGATGCCATAGCCCCCATAGAGGCGACTCTCCCTTCTTTTCGAGTCCATAATTTCTCCGAACAAGCTAACGAAGTGGCAATCAGGGGTCAGCTTGACCTAATAGAAGAAATACGAGTTAAGGCTCACCTTAGAGCTGCACACTATTAGGGTTTGATGAGAAGCGGGTTTGCTTCTAGAGTTAGAAGAAGAGATTTTCAGCCGGGGGACAAGGTGTTAAGGAAGGTCTTCCTACACACCAAAGAGAAGCTGCTCGGCAAACTAGCCCCAACTTGGGAAGGACCTTATATGGTCATTGAAAGAATCAAACCTGGAACATACTAGCTAGAAGATAAAGATGGAAGGGTTTTAAATCACCCCTGGAATATTGAGAATCTCCGAATGTACTTGGAGTAAAATCTATGTAAATATTTACTTGTTTAAAAATCCATGTAAATATTTGGGGGCATACTCTTTCCTACCCTGGTGGCACAGGGAGGTTTTAATGAGGTGTCCGAGCTTTTCAATAAAATTTGATGCCTTCTTAATGTTTTTTGAAGTGTTCTTACTTTGTTTTTTGTCATACCATCCAGATTGAATTAAGGGAATGATGACTACTTAAACATTTGTAATCGGAGAATTTAAACACTCTCACTTTAGAATGCTTATGAAATAACTAAGGGCTATTTAAACACTAGCCACCAAAATTGAAACAAACTATGGAAAAATGCAAGAATTGTGCAAAACAAAGATATTCATTAAAATAATCTAAGTGCCTTGGCCTTCCAAAGACTTTTCAATTTTCAAACAAAACAAAAGATCTATCCGGTCAAATGCCGGACACAATAACAAAAATGCCTTGGCCTTCCAAGGACTTTAGTTCAGGTAACATGAAAAGTGAAAAGATAATTCATAATTTAAGACTGAGCCTTTGAAGATGGCTCAGCCTCACTTGTCTTCTTCTTCTTCTTCTCCTTAGGATCGTCTTTCTCTTCGTGAGGGCCCTCCCCGGTGTTTTCTTCTTCGTCAGAGGAGGAAGCACTGGAATAATCATGCAAGTCTCCATCAACCATGGTGTGGAAGGGAAGGTCTTTGTACTCTACATGAAGCCACAAATCTCCCAGGTTCCTCTTCGGGAACTTCTCATGGAAGAGCAGGACCATGTCCGATTTCACCTTGGCATACATTTCCTCTTGAGTGTCTATTACGCTGTTGGCATAAGCATCGATCTTGGCATGAATTTTGGCCTCCTGCTCTCTTAACAGATCTGCTTTCTCGCTTGTTAAGTTGTGAATGATTTGATCCTTGGCCTTTGCCTCCTCTTTCGAAGAGGTGAGATCTTTCTCCAATCCGGACAGCTTCTCCCGGAGCTCTTTGATAGTGTCTTCTGAAGTGGCAACCTTTGTGATCCACCCCTCTTGGCTCTTATTTAGCTCCTCGTTCTTTCCCTTCAGAATGTCAGCATGTTGAGTGGCAGTAAGAAGGTCATCGGACAGTTTCTCTTCGTTAGATATGAGATCTTTGATGATATCTGCCTGACCTCGAACTTGTTTCTCCAAAACAAGCACTGGCTGCACATTACTTAATATGGAGTGAGCTATAATATCCCTTTCACTTGAAACAGTAAAAGTCTTACCATTAAAAGTGAGGGTGTTCAAAGTACTCAGAGGGAGGTAAAGCCCAGCAAAATCGTCTCTGGGGAGGTTGGCAAAATAGTCATCGAGTCCATCGAGCCCTGTGATGTCAACACCATCGATGCTAAGGTCTCCTCCTCCGACCTTGTCGGTGTGAAAGTCACTAGGAATCTCCTCTTCTCTTGTCGGATCATTAGGGTCTACATGGGGGAGAGGCTCCGAAGTCCGGAGAGAGAGTTCGTCACCCCTGGAGGTATTTTTCTTCTTAGCCTCCCTGTCTTTGCTTTCTGCTCCCCGTTTTTGGTCTCTCTTGAGAGCCCTTGGGGGTTTTGGGGATTGAACCTCTTCCCTAACACTCTCCTACTCCACTACTTCCAAGAGAGCAACATCGATCTGGCTTGGGGCTGGCCCCTCTAGATTTGTTGGAGCAGCCTCCTCCACCTCGGTAGGGTTAGCTTCACCTACAACCTTCTTGCCCTTCTTCTTCTCGCCTTTCATTTTACTCGGGGCCTTGGCCCGACCTGAAAAGTAAAGTGACCCATCCGGTTCATATGTTCTCTTGAGGACGACATCCGAAGGGGGTGGAGTGGTGAGTTCTTCCCAGGTCAAGTCCCTCCGGCCAACAGTGTTCCAGAGGTGAGACCTTGCCAAGTTGCCTCCTGTAAAGAATCGTGAAACCGGTTTCCCCATTTTTCAGCAGTCCAAGTGTTGATCTTGGTGCAAGTGGTCTGCCCGGACTTTAGGTAGTCATTGAAGTCTTTGGGAAGTTCTGCTAAGAAAAATGACAAGACCAGTTAGTTTGAGCAAATTCGATAAAAAGTAGAAAAAAGAATATAAAGAAGGAGCCTTACGATCACTCCTCCATCTGTTGGTAAGGAGACTTGGATTGACTCCGGCTTTGATTTTCCTCCCATTCTCCCAAGCACCACTTACGAACAGGAATTGAGTCCTCCAATTCCTCTCCGACTCAAGCAGATTATCCACTGCTTTATAATAATCACCCATGTTGAAGTGATAGAAGGGAATGTGGTGGTTCCTGCAGAGACTGGCCACAGCTGCGAACTCCTCCATTGTTAAAGGAATCCCGGAAATCCTGGAGGTCACAATACAGGCCATAAGTGTGTACCAGGCGTTGGGGCTTAGTTGACTGGGACAGAGCTTGATAAGATGGAAATACCTAACTATTTCCGGATCCAAGGGGAACCTTAAACCCCAGTTAAAGAGCTCAGTGAAGATGACTATTTCACTGAGTTTGCAATCCATTGGGGTTTCGGGGTCTATGGGGATTCTTATCTTCACATTCTCCGGAATCCCCCACTTCGTACGCATCCGGCCCAACTCAGCTGTATGGATGAAAGCGTAATTGATCTTTTGCAAGGCAAGGAGATATTTTACATTGACGTTGTGGAAACAAGGTCCCACTTTTCCTTCAAGACACCCCGGCAGATCCGGATGCCTTAAGCATAGCTTCTCCTTGCCTTTATCCTTTTGGCCAGCAAAAGCACCACTAGTCTGTCCGGAAGTTTTAGACTCAAATGGAGCCTCTTCGATAGAGTCCTCCATTATTTCCTCCATGATTGAGGAAGGGTTTTCAGTTGTATTGATGAAGGGGGAGTTTGGAGTTGGTTCAGTCTGACTACCGGACTGATGAGCTTCAGTGCTCTCTTGCACTCTAGCCTCCGGCTGGGGCTCTGATGTGGAGGTTTCTCTTCAGGGGCTTGAGCCAGTGGCCTCCGGACCGGACAGCCTGTCCCTGGGTGATTTTATGGGTACACTGACCCTGTACTACTGTCCTTGGCACCTGATTTTGAAGGGGTGCCCTTGGAAGCCTGCCCTTTGACCAACCGGCCTTTTCTTCGATCAACCAGCTTGTGAGGAGAAGTATCAGCATCTGACCCCATGGCTAAGAATGGGGAAGGTTTTTTAAAACTAGTAACTGTTAAACCTGGTTCAACGGTGGGTTCTGACTCTTGAACCGAAGAATCTGAGATGATAGGGGAAAGACTGGTTTGAAACAATCTTTTCGGTTTGGCACCCTTTGTGGAGGAAGAACCTTGGTCAGACTCTGTAGCTGAGATTGCTGGTTTGTCGATGGGGGAAGTGGGTAAGCCTGCTGCGATGCGCCTTTCCCTTTCGACTTTTTTTGCTTTTTCTAGTTCAGATAGATTGAGTCACCCACCTTTGATTAGAGTGTTCCTAGCCGTGAACATAAACGACCTAAGTAAAGAACTTGTGTTTGAGAGAGAAAGCTCTGAAAATTATCAAAAGTGAAAATGAAAGTGATAGTAAAACAGTGGAAAAGTATCTTAATTTATAGTAAACCTAAAAAAGAAGTCTTGATTCCTAGGAGAATTCGAAAAGATTAGCAATGATTAAAAGACGACGCTGATGTCACCTTCATTAATAAAGAGGTTGCTTTTCAGAGAAGGTGGGTGCGAAATCCAAGGTGAAAAAACGGCTAAAGCAACAAACCAAAGAGTCACACGTGTCCCATAAACTTTGGCAAAAAACCGTTTTAGATTCAAAGAGCTTTTTCAGTCCGGATAAAACCATAACATAATTCGAAAGACCTGTCCGGATGAACTGCCACTGACAATAGACTGTTTTCAGGTTTTGACAAAGGTTATTTGAACAAACACCTAAAAAAGGGGCTACTGATGAGTCCGGATTCTGTTACCTCTTCGGACAGGGACAGTTCGGACAATGACCATCTAACCGGATAGGGCAGTTCGAACACCTCATCCAATGGACTGTTCGAACAAGGACTAAAGTACTTAAAAACCTAATCACTTCTTGACTAAGCTGCCTGCTCTCCTACTAAGAGCTCATGGGTCCTTAAACTTGACCCGGGTCCATTAAACATGACCCGAAAGCCCATAAGGCCCAAATGTAAAGATATAAATACCCAACCACCAACATTAAATGGGGGTAATGAAAATTAAATACAACCAATCTGCTTAATTCTCCCTCTACTCTCTACTCAAACATTAAATACTTACAAACTTCCACAAACTCTAAAAAAATTACAAACTTACCCTTAGACGAGAATAAACCTCACCATCCATAATAGAGCACTTCAATAATTTTAAATCAATTATAATGGACTCGGAGAACATAAATATCAATAATGAGGATGAAGATCAAGCTTTATTTGTATTGAGATTGTTACCAGCTCCCTATGAAAACTTTGTAGATACCATTATGTATGGTAAAGATAAGTTATCGCTAGCAGATGTCAAAGAGGCACTGAAATCAAAAGATATGAGACAGTTGCAGCCAAACAATCAAGCTGAAGGGGAAGGTTTTATGACTAGGGGAAGATCTAGAAGCAAATCGAGTTCTTTAAGAAGGAAGAACTGGAGGTCAGAGTCAAAGGTAAAAGCACTCAAATTGTTATGAATGCGGTGAGCAGGGTCATTAGAAGAGATTGTCTGAAACTGAATGGTAAGAAGGGAAATCAAAAGGAAAATGCAGTAAATATTGTTGAAGGTGTGAACGATTCCGACGATAGTGAAAACAGTGGTAAAGGAGATTTATTGTCCGTGAGTTCAGACTTTGGGCAAAACTCTTGGGTACTCAATACCGGCGCTACATATCACATATGTCAGTTCAAGCAGTGGTTTGATACTTACAAGCCAATGCAAGAAACTATCTATTTAGGAAACAATCATTCGTTGACTGTTGGTGGTATTGGTAACGTCAGAATCAGAATGTTTGACGGGGTTGTTAGAATCTTGACGTGCTGGCATGTTCCTGGGTTAAAGAGAAACCTGATTTCTCTTGGGACTCTAGACTTTCAGGTTTACAAGTACCGTGCAGAAGACAATGTAATCAAAGTGACAAAAGGCTCAATGGTATGCATGGAAGGCAGTTTACAGTTAGGTCTTTACATTCTCCAGGGGACTGTTTTTATGGGAGATGCTGCAGTAGCATCATGAGGAAGTAATAGCCAAAGTAAGAAGGATCAAAATAAGTTGTGGCATTGGCGTCTTGGTCACATAAGTGACAGAGGATTAGCTGTTTTGGGAAAGAGAGATTTGTTAAAAAGGTATAAAGAAGAATCATAAGGATATTGTGAGCACTGTGTATTTGGTAAGTAAACTAAAGTCAAATTCAGCAAATTGTTTGTAAGAAAGACTAAAGGGACAGTGGACTACATTCACTCAGATCTTTGGGGTCTAAACAGAATTTCATCCAAGAGCGGAGCCAGATACTACATGACTTTGATTGATGATTATTCAAGGATGATGTGGGATTACTTTCTGAAAACGAAAGATGAGGCATATTCAACCTTTGTCAAATGGAAGACGATGATTGAGAAGCAAACATGAAGAAAAATCAAACATCTTAGGACAAATAATGGGTTAGAATATTGCAATCGCGAGTTCAACGAGTTCTAAAAAGCTGAGGGTATAGTGCGCCATCGCACTTGTTGTAGAACACCACAACAGAATGGAGTCGCAGAAAGAATGAACTAACACTTTGTGACAAGGCACGAAGTATGCTCTCGCATTCCGGTGTGGGAAATGATTTTTGGGATGAAGCTATCAATACATCGTATTACTTGGTGAATCGGTCTCCATCAACGACTATTGATTGTAAAAATCATTTTGAGATTTGGTCTGGATCGTCGGCTGATTATGAACATTTGAGGGTGTTCGGTTGTCCTGCGTATGCTCATGTGAGAGATGGTAAGCTTGAGCCAAGGGAAAAAAGGTGCATATTTCTAGGATATGCTACTGGAGTGAAGGGATATAGGTTATAGTGTACCTCTCTAAAGTCTCTAGGTTTTCTCATCAGTAGGGACGTTACTTTTAATGAGTTTGCTTCGATAGACAATCAGAAGAAAGTAAGAGAAATGATCGAATCAGGATCGGTTGTGAGTAAACAGGTGGAGCTTGAAGTAGAATAAGCTCCTAGCAAGTCCAATAATTCAAGTGGTTTTGAGGTGGATCCAGAATCAGGAGGTGAAGCGTCAGCATCGGATAATAGTGATGATGATGCGCCTGAAACTGAACAACAACCTTATAGCATAACATTGGGCAGAGAAAGAAGAAATATTAGACTTCCAAAAAGGTATGCGAATCTAGTTGCATATGCTCTGTGAGTTACAGAAGAAGCTGAGATGCAGGAACCTAATAGTTACAGAGAAGCTATAGCGAGTTCAGAGGCAGATCGATGGATAGGTGTTATGGGGGAAGAGATTGAATCTCTTCTTAAGAATCAAACATGGAAGCTTGTTGACTTTCCTAAAGGAAAGAAGATAGTAGGCACTAAATGGGAAATTATGAGTAAATTAGCTACGGAAATAGATTTTTAATTTCTAAAACAAACAAAATAAGAAATTTTGGTAAATCAAGAATCTAGAAAATAAATTGTGATGATTCTTGATTGTTGTTCTCATTTGAATAAGATTCAATTTTTATTTTGTTCATATTAATCTTGTTTCCACCTGATTTAACTCCCAATATGAGCATTACATCATATTTTGTTAGTGTAATAGTTTTTCCATCAAATATTAAAGCTCAATTATTGAGGTCAAAATATTTTATTATTTCAACTACGTCTCACAGTTCTTGTTTGAATCAAGACTAATATGCTTATGGCAATATGCACCTTTAATGAGATGATAGAAAGGTATGTTTCACAAAATATTTGGGGTGAGATTCTCGTATTGGTGTTGAAAGTTGGGTGCGTAAATACGTTCAATTAGGTTGCGAAAAACGTTTTTTAAGTTTGGGAAACAAAAAACCAAATGGATAGAGAAACTACTGTAAGTTAGGTGCGTAAATACGTTCAATTCGGTTGCAAAAAAATTATTTTAGGTTTGAAAAACAAAATAGAAAGTTGATCTGAAAACTATTGTAATTTGGATGCGTAAATACGTTCAACTAGGTTGCGAAAAAAGTTTTTTATGTTTAAAAATAAAAATAAAAAGTGGTTCTAGAACTATTATAAGTTAGATGCTTAAATACGTTCAATTCAGTTGCACAAAAAATCTTATAGGTTTTCAAAAAGAAAATGGGTTTGGAAACTATTGTAAGTTGGGTGCATAAATACTTTCAATTCGGTTGTGATTTTTTTTTTTAGGTTTGAATAACGAAAAAAGAAAGTAGATCTCGAAACTACTATAAATTGGATGCGTAACTACGCGCAATTAGGTTGCGAAAAAATTGTGTTAAGTGTAAAAATCAACATAAAAAATGGATCGATAAATTAACTTAAAATTGAGTGCATAAATACTCCTAATTGAGTTGAAAAAAAGAAACTAAGTCATCTAAAACCTTCAAATAAATACTTTATGGATTACTAATTGAATTGTTAGTCCGTAATAAGATATTCGCAATCATTAAAATCAAACAGGAACGAAATTTTAGACCATACATATTATTTAAAAACACATCAATTAATTTCTTTTAAATAAAATAAAATAATTTATTCATAAACTGTATGTTTTAGAATTTACTAAAATTTATTACAGAAATCTGCATTTGAGAGTTTTTATTTTAGGAAAAAAATAAAAGTGAGATTTGTGAGCGTGAAAAAAATAAAATAAATAAATTTTGTACTAGACGTGATTTTTAGTAAATTTAAAAGTAAATGATTATTATTAATCTTATTTTCTTATGAACACTCTCCCGTATAAGAACTTATATATTAGACATAAATAGCAACCCTTAAAAAACAGCAATTGGAAGAAACTATTGGGAGTCCTTTTTATGTCAAAGAAAAATAAAAAATGACTCAAAACTGAAGGACGAGACTTAAACTTGACGCCCAATACCATAGCTAATCAATTACTAATATCAAAGTGCCCACGCAAGCACGGGGGCATTCTCTCTCTCTCTCTCTCTCTCTCTCTCTCTCGATGTTCTGTTTGTTGTTTCTCTGTTGGGTCAATGAGGTGTGTACCTGAAATCTACAATCTTGAACACAGGTTTGATAACGATGCAGCTTCTTTCGACAACAACACTTGTTTCTCCTCTTCTTCTTTTTGAGTTTCTTGCAATTCTTCTGTTTTCTTCTCCATAACGATGGTAGATGATTTTATAACAACCTCACCAACACATCACATGGTTTTGGTTCATTTCTTCCTTCTTTCTCTCTCTACTTTTTTTGTCTCTCCTTACCAAGCTGCTGCAGCTTGTAACCAACAAGATCAAGATTCACTCCTGTCTTTTTCCTCTACCTTATCATCATCAACTACTTCTCCTTTGAATTGGACTCTGTCTACCGATTGCTGCTCATGGGAAGGGATTGTATGTGCTGATGGCGACGGTCAAGATAGTAGAGTTACAACTCTTTCGCTACCGTCCCGAGGTTTATCCGGCAACGTCTCCACCTCCCTTGTCAACCTTACTCGTCTGACAAACCTCAATCTCTCTCAAAACCGTCTCTCCGGTCCTCTGCCTAACGGGTTCTTTTCAGCTCTTGATCAGCTTCAGGTTGTTGATCTCAGCTACAACAATCTTAATGGTGATTTGCTTCTGGAGTTTGCATATAGTACTAAGGGATATCCAATTCGGGTTCTGGATTTTTCGAGCAATCATTTTTCTGGGAAGATTCAATCTAGTGAGTTCTTTAGAAATGTATTGCATTTGACAAGCTTTAATGTCAGTAACAACAGCTTTTCCGGTCAGATTCCTTCGTTTTTATGCCGCAATTCGTCGCTCAAAGTATTGGATTTCTCGAGTAATGAGTTCACCGGAGAAATCCCCACCGGACTAGGCCACTGCTTGAAGTTACAGATTCTTCGTTCAGGTTTCAACAATTTGTCCGGTCGGATTCCAGTTGATATTTATAGTCTTGTTGAGCTTGAACAACTTTCTCTCCCAGTCAACCACTTTTCAGGAGAAATCAGCACTTCGATAACAAAAATGACTAAACTAACCACACTTGACCTATACTCCAACAAACTCGAAGGCTTGATACCCCAAGATATAGGTAAAATCTCCAACTTGCAAAAGCTTCAACTTCACGTCAACAACCTTACGGGTTTGTTGCCTCCATCAATCATGAACTGCACAAAACTTGTTACCTTGAACTTACGAGTCAACTTGTTAGAAGGAAACCTGTCAGCTTTGGACTTCTCGCCTCTGCAGCAGCTTAGCACACTTGATCTTGGTAACAATAACTTTTATGGTAACTTGCCTTCCAGTCTTTACCTGTGCAAGTCTCTAACTGCAGTTAGATTGGCAAGTAATAGACTAGGAGGCCAGATATTGCCTGAGATACTTGCTTTAAAGTCGTTATCTTTCCTTTCGATTTCCGACAACAATGTAACAAATATCACCGGTGCCATCAGGGTTTTACAGTATTGCAAGAACCTAACTACTCTTCTCATGGCAAAAAATTTCTTCTCTGAAGTATTGCCGTTTGATGACAACTTGATCGACTCGGATGGGTTTCAAAATCTCCAAATTTTGGGACTTGGTGGTTGTCAGTTCCCCGGTCAAGTGCCGGCTTGGCTGTTTAAGCTTAAGAACTTAGAAGTCATAGACTTATCTCAAAATAAATTCCAAGGTCAAATTCCTAGCTGGTTAGGAACTCTACCGAATCTTTTTTATATAGACTTGTCGTATAATAATCTTTCTGGAGGGTTTCCAGTAGAATTATGTACACTAAGAGCACTAATGACTCAGAAAGCTTATGACGAAATAGACCGAAGTTTCTTAGAGTTGCCTGTTTTTGTCATGCCAAATAATATTACGAAGCAGCAGTACAATCAGTTGTCAAGCTTACCACCTGCAATATATTTGGAAGACAACAACCTCAGTGGTGAACTACCTGGTGAGATCGGCCAATTGAAGATACTTCATATATTGCAACTCAATAACAACGGCTTTTCTGGCAGCATTCCAGATCAGCTATCGAACCTCACAAATTTAGAGAGGCTGGACCTGTCTAGCAACAATTTATCTGGCCGAATCCCTTTCTCGCTTACAGGTCTGCATTTCCTGTCATGGTTCAACGTGGCTAACAATAGTCTTCAGGGTTCAGTACCGTCCGGTGGTCAGTTTGATACTTTTTCGAGTTCGAACTTTGCAGGGAACCCAGAATTGTGTGGTCCACTCGTACAACGCTCCTGTCCTGGTACATTGGGAGCATATCCTTCCACATCCTCCCGTAAACATCAAAACACAAAACTTATTGTTGGACTAGTTCTCGGGTTTTGTTTTGCCGCCGGTTTGATTATCGCTCTGCTAACACTCTGGATATTGTCCAAAAGGAGGATTATCCCGGGACTGGATAGTGATAACATTGAAATGGAGCGATTTTCCAGCAGCTCATACCCCGTACGGGTTGGTGCGGATGTTGAAAAGGACATTAGCCTTGTCTTGTTGTTTAAAAACAATATGAGTGATATGAAGGATATTACCATTTTTGATTTATTGAAAGCGACAGAGAATTTCAATCAAGCAAACATAGTTGGCTGTGGTGGTTTTGGTTTGGTTTACAAAGCAACACTAGAAAATGGAGCAGCTGTGGCTGTTAAGAAACTCTCTGGCGATTTCTGTCTGATGGAAAGGGAATTCAAAGCGGAGGTAGAAATTTTGTCGAAAGCCAAACACGAAAACCTGGTTTCCTTACAAGGATATTGCGTGCACGACGGTTGCAGGCTGCTAATATATACTTTTATGGAGAATGGGAGTCTAGATTACTGGTTACACGAGAAACCAGACGGTGCATCAAAGCTAGACTGGCCGACCCGACTAGACATCTTAAGAGGAGCGAGTTGCGGGCTGGCTTACATGCACGATACATGCGAGCCACATATAGTTCACCGTGATATAAAATCAAGCAACATTCTTCTAGACGGAAAATTTAAAGCACATTTGGCAGATTTTGGACTTTCACGATTGATTAATCCGTATCGCACTCATGTCACCACTGAGCTTGTTGGTACATTGGGTTATATCCCTCCAGAATATGGACAAGCATGGATAGCTACTCTACGAGGAGATGTGTACAGTTTTGGTGTTGTGATGCTTGAGGTTTTAACCGGAAAGAGACCAGTTGAGGTTTTCAAGCCAAAGATGTCAAGAGAATTGGTTAACTGGGTACAGCAGATGAAGAATGAAGACAAACAGGAAGAGATCTTCGATCCTTTACTAAGAAGTAAGGGTTTTGAAGAAGAGATGTTAATGGTGCTAGATGTGGCCTGCATGTGTGTTAATTATAACCCTTCCAAGAGACCCAACATCCAGCAAGTTGCTGATTGGCTCAAGATAACTAATAGGCACCAAAATGAGGGCGAGCCACATGAGGCGATATAACTGGTGGTGGAAATGATCATGTTTATACGTAGATACCTACATAAAAGTATATATATATGGTTTTGTCAAATGTACACCTCAATTCCATTGTTCTGTACATTATATTTGTCCCAACTAAAGTAAAAAAAAACTAGATAAAAACTGATACCAGCATTAGAGTGTGCATTACTTCTGTACTTGTGCCTGCATGCGACTTATGAATCTTAACAGCTAAACAGGCTCAAACAAATGTACACCTTAAAGCCCTTGATCATTTTTGCAAACATATTTTGTTCTTAATTCTGATGAGTCTTAGCAGCTAAACGGGCACTAATAAATTTTAGTCAGCCTGCGAGCGACGCGACTAAATTTGCATTAGCACATGGTCTGAATTTGAAGAACCGAATGATTATATGAAAAACAAGAGAAATAACTGCACAAGCATAACAACAAACACGTTGCGTGCATGACGAAACAGTCCCTTACGTGCGCCCATTGAATTGGCGTAAAGCATGAAAAGACACCTAGGAAAATAGCAAAAGTTACTACAAAAGGTCAAAAGGAATCCGAATTCACATACCAAAAGAGGAGATAAAAATCGTTGAAATTCAAGAGTTTGTTCTTTTGAAGTTTGAACATTGTATTGGATGAGAATGAGAAGATATTAATAGGTATGCTTTTCTTTAGAATAAAATTTGGACTTTTGGCCAACAGATTCAAGATCAAAGGTTCCAGTTAATGCTAGCTATCCAATATAAGCATATTTTCAGATTTTGTGTCATCAAACTTGGACCAAATTGGACTTGGACCACAAATGACAACTAAATATCCTAAATCTGAACCAATCTCAATTATGGGTGTGATACCAATCATGGATGTGATACGGCTTTGAATTTATAATTTTACAGGGATGTTTTGGGTCTGTTGCGGGTAGAGGTGGCAAATGGTTCAGGAATCGCGGGTAGAGGTGGCAAATGGTTCAGGAATCGCGGGTAGAGGTGGCAAATGGTTCAGGAATCGCGGTTCAAAGTTGGAAACCTGTTTATGAACGGATGGTTTAACTGTGAAACTGACGCATTAGAATCGCAAACCGCCAAAACGGCAGGACTGCAAATCGACAGGACCGGCAGGACCGCAAACCATTAGGACTGCAACTCGCTAGACTCCAAAACCACAGTTTATTTGTAAAAAACGTGGTTTATTTGTAAATATTATAAATGTTTTAATTATTTTATAACCAAAATCATATGTTAAGTTATATTTAAAAAATATTGAGATATTGCATATTATTATAAAATTATTATTACATTCTAGTTAGTATTAATTTGTTTTGGTTATTAATATTTTAAGTGTTGATTTTAATATTACAAACCAAAACTATATCTTATCATGTTAAAATATTACAAATTCTATAGTTATAATTTTAATATTACATTTTGATTACTATTGTGGTTTGGTTTTAAATATTACAAGTGTTTGTTATTATTTTTTAAACCAAAATCATATTTTATCATGCAAAAATATTACAAGTTATATTGTTATAATTTTAATATGACATTTTGAATTTTATTATTGTAATTAGGTTTTAAATATTACAAGTGTTATTTATTATTTTTAAGTTATATTGTTATAATTTTAATATTAAATTTTGAATTTTATTATTGTGATTTGGTTTTAAATATAACAAGTGTTATTTATTATTTTTAAGTTATATTGTTATAATTTTAATATTACATTTTGAATTTTATTATTGTGATTTGGTTTTAAATATAACAAGTGTTATTTATTATTTTTAAGTTATATTGTTATAATTTTAATATTACATTTTGAATTTTATTATTGTCATTTGGTTTTAAATATAACAAGTGTTATTTATTATTTTTAAGTTATATTGTTATAATTTTAATATTACATTTTGAATTTTATTATTGTGATTTGGTTTAAAATATAACAAGTGTTATTTATTATTTTTAAGTTATATTGTTATAATTTTAATATTACATTTTGAATTTTATTATTGTGATTTGGTTTTAAATATAACAAGTGTTATTTATTATTTTTAAGTTATATTGTTATAATTTTAATATTAAATTTTGAATTTTATAATTGTGATTTGGTTTTAAATATAACAAGTGTTATTTATTATTTTTAAGTTATATTGTTATAATTTTAATATTACATTTTGAATTTTATTATTGTGATTTGGTTTTAAATATTACAAATGTTATTTATTATTTTTTAAACCAAAATCATATTTTATCATGTAAAATATTACAAGTTATATTAAAATATTTAATATTACAAATGCTAAAATATTACCAGTCATATTAAAATATTTAATATTACAAATGCTAAAATATTACAAGTTATATTAAAATATTTAATATTACAATTGCTAAAATACATTTTTTAGTCTCTTGTCGCTAACCACTTTTTTAAATCGCAAAACTTTCTCAACAGTAACTGCAATTTGTAATGGATCTCCTAAAACTTGTCCTCGAGTCTCACGATTAACCTTACTTAACGCAACAGCAATCAAATCGACCATCTTCGTCTTCGTACTAAGATTTTGTTTAGGAACAACGGTCTTACTCTTAGTTATAGTTGGGTGTTTGACACTTCGTGTCACCTTGTCGACCATTTTAGAACTAAAAGTTGGTTTGGCGGTCTTACTCAAAGTCGTACGTGTAGTACTAGCAGGTTTGACGCTTCGTCTCTCCTTATCAGAAATTTTCAAACTAAAAGTTTGTTTGACGGTCTTAATCATATTCGTAGGTTCAGTGGCACATTTGACGCGTCGTGTGATCGGATCCCTCTCGGGTGGAGGAGACATCATAAAAGAAGAAAATTCCGAAAAATCAGTTTTCAGAGTTGCTTGTCCTCAACTGTTGTTGAAGCCACAAAACGCCATTGGAAATTTGAGATAATCACAACTAATAACTAATAAAAACTAATAACAATTTTTTTTCGAAAAAAAATCTAACTATTTGGAAAACAGAACTACAATATGTAAAATAAGAAAGAAAGTGTATGCACTTTAAACTATTTAAAAAAAATCAAAACTCTATATATAGGATTTCGCACTAATATTTTAAAAAAAATAAAAATAAAATAATATAAATAGGAAATTCGAACTATTATTTAAAAAAAAAAAATTATAACTCGATAAATAGATTTTTCGAACTATTAATTTTTTAATAATTTTAGTACTTTTATCAAAAAGAAAATATTAAATTCTCTAGATTATTGAAAGAAATTTTATATTATTAACCCTTCTTTTTTTCTAGTTTATTGAAATAAATTTTATATTATTAACAAGTTAATTTGGATCATAATTATTCTATTGATTATATAAAAATTAATATCTGTGTGGATTGAATCTATCGATTATCTATTTTTGATAAAAATAATTTTGTTCAGAATAGATAGTTTATATTGTTGATAATGTTAATCTCCTAATAGTTTATATCCGGAGTCCGGATGCCCCAGATGAAAACAATGGCTAGTTATATTAACTAGCCGTTTACTAGGTAGGTATCTTATATATATCTATATATAAATTAACTAGCATAATTGTGAAGTATATATACTTATTATTATTATTATTATTATTATTATTATTATTATTATTATTATTATTATTGTTATTATTATTATACAATATGTTTTATTTTTTTGTTACATTTATCATCACTTGATTAATTTTCATAATTAATCTACAAATTTAATCCAATTCAATATTATGATTAGCATATAGGAGAAATGAAAAGGCAATAAGAGATCCTTTTAAAATTGTCTCACTATGATTATTATGTAACTAAAATTAAGAAATATAATAAATATTTGACTTCATATCAATTTTTTATTTTTATAATCGATTTTTTTTTACAAATATTGAAAGTTGTAATCAAAATACAATTAGATATATATATTTTATTTAATATCTACCTAATATTGAATAAAATATCTTAAATACATAAATATAATCAAACATACCAAAATCAAATTACAATTATATTTTTAGAATTTAATTGCTTGATTATAGAATTTCGATTAAAATGATAATATATTTAAATTAAAATACATTAAATAGCATAATTAACTCGTTTATAGAGTACATATCTCAATTATTGAAATTAGATTCAATTAACACTTACAAATTAATTTTAAATAACATTATAAAATATTTTGATAAACGGTTCCTAAATGGTTTGTCTAGTGGTTTAACTGCGAAACTGGCCTATTAGGACCGCAAACCGGCAGGACAACCCGACAGGACCGCAAACCGTGGTTTTCTGTTAAATGGTTCCGATGGTTCGCGGTTCAAACCGTTTGACACCTCTAGTTGCGGGTATGGTTAAACACGCACCTCATTTTGTCTTTATTTTTATATATACGTGTTATTTATATATTGATTTGAATGAGATTTTCTTTTATGTATGGAATTCATTAAGTTCAGGTATTTATCCGCATATATTTTTTTACGTGGGTATTAATAAATTATTTTTTAAAAAATATAGATATTTTTTTAATTTACTATCCAATAAAAAATTTAATAAAAATAAAAATATTATATAAGAATAATAATAATAACAACTTATACCAAAAATAAAATCTTACATTTAGTAACAAATCTAATAATTTAGTACCAATAATAAAAATTACTAATACATTTATAAAACATATTTATTATTTATTATATATTTATTTAATTTTTTTAATAAATTATATTTATTTTTTAGCTAATTAAATATATAATGAAGTATAAATAGTGATAAAACTATAAAAAAGACAAAATAATAAATATATTCATTATTAATATAAAAAAAAATTAATTTACGTTATAATGAAATATAATTTTAGAGTTTATAAATTAATAATATATAATATATTAATTTTTTGATACTAGTAATAGCACTAAGTTTTGTTTTTTTAATCAGTTTATCATTTTAGTTTTTTAGTTAATTATATTTTCAATATTATAAATGTATCATTATGTAAAATTAAATCAAATTCACTAAACATTTTTTTTATAATAAATTTAAAATTTAAATTTCGAAGTTCATCCATATACCATCTAAGAAATTTTGAATTCAAACCAAACTTTGAAACTTTATTGAGAAAAAATTAAAAATACATATGTTGAAAAATTTATTCAACCACTAAAAAAAATACTCTCGATGTATTTTTTTCAAATTCAGGATAAATATCTTATTTTTTACACAATTATGCTGCTAGATCAAATTTTAGCGAGACAATCAATAAGTTTCAGCATTGATCTGCCAGTTATAGATATCGTGTAATTGCAAGCCAACCGTTGGTAGTTACCAGAATTAGCTTCAAATACTAGCCGAAAGTAGCGCAATTTTATGTGATGTATTAGTACACGTTGCATAATTAGTAGTAGTTATTATGTTTATCGTTAATAAACATCATACAACGGATAATTTTCAATATATGTCTTATTTTATCTAGCGATTTTTTGACTTTGTATACATAAATTGTGTTTAGTCTTGTGTGATTTTTTTTTGAAGTTATTTATCGTATTGTATTTGTAGGAGGAAAATGATATAGACCAAGTTCAACCTGACACAGTCCGATATTTGAGTTATGTTTTTACAATATATTTTTATATAAAAGATGAATTGTATGTGTGGGTCAAGACAATAAGTAGAATTCTTATTATTATTTTATCAACTATGATAGGTATTGTGGAAATATTCGTCGACTTATATTTGAAAAGCATTTTAGGAGAGAATTTACGATAATAAAAAAGCGTGGATGCAATTTCAAGCTAAATTCAAATTCAATCGAACCAAATCAATGGTTCTTAGAAGTTATACGTGGAACGCATAACTATAATATAATCTCTTTTCTATTGCATTTCGAAGGTTATTGCAATGCGAATAAATTATCAAAAGATAAGTTGTTTTGATAAGTTGAAATTCGTATGTCACACTTACCATAATAGAATCTCAACATAAAGATATATTAAACGAGTTTAAATAATTTAACCATGAAAATACATCGTGCATGCGCTCATTATACAATGTTAGATGAAAACACCAATTTATGGAGAAAATCGATCGATCGCAATTATAATTATTGTTGGCTGAGTTGAGAATGTTAAATTATTTTAAATAATATATCTACTAGAGATATAAAAAAACAATGTTACTACACATATTTATATTGTACACCTAATTAGTGTGGGTATTTTACGGATGTCTCCAATTTTTTTTAATTAATGATAAAACCTATAAAATAATGAGGTACAAAATGTCTTATTCAAATTCATTTGAGTAAATTTAACGAGGTTGATATTTTATGTTAAATTCGTGTTTATCTCTACTAACAAATTTGACAATTAAAGTGGGTATTATATTATTTACACTCGTTAATGGAAGAGAAATTGATCAAACCTCCAACCGCGATTTTAAAAGATTGAGATTAAGCTATAATGAATGATATTGAACTAGTTTTCTTGAATGTTATGTTAATGTATACATTGGTCAAAATATTCTTGAAAATATAAAAAAAGTATACGAAGGAGAACAATTCTTTGATCAATTTATAGTTTATGGATTTAAATAATATTTTTGTAGGCAAACACAACTTTAAAAATAATCGAAAGCAAATGAAGTTGAGCTCAAATTTATCCCGAAACAATCGAACACACATAAAGTTTTTTGTTAATTATGTATAATGATAAGTTTGTCATTTATAAAACTACCAAATTCATTAATTTTGGAAACATAAACACCTAGAGGATTGAGAATTCTTACTTCACACTCATTGTTTTATTGATATATATAGGCCTAATTTCAAGATTTTTGGGGCGAAGTAAATTGTTAAATCAAAATGCAACATGGGGAAATTAAATGATTATTTTTAAAAGGTAAATTAAAAGTACAACATAAATATAAACACATTTTGTTCTACAAAAACTTGTTATACTTCGTACAAAAATAAAATCTTCAATGCTATGAAAACACATTCCACTTGGAGTGGAACATCTCTTTTTGCAAGTGAAAATATTGTTACGACAGAAATTGTCTAAAAACGGACAAATTTGTGTTATTTACTTCTGAAAAATAACATTTTTATTTTTATTATGCTTTTAAGTAATTGTTAGAAACTTATTTATTTAAAACTTAGGAAAGTTTTTGGGTTTCCTCTTATGAATTCTACCAAGATGTATGCGCTCGAAATGATGGATTTGTCCGGTTTTGGGCTATTAATGGTTTCTGAGAACTAGGAACTAGTCTCGAACTAGGAAAACCTAGACTAAGAACCGGACCGAACCTTAATGGCATGGTTTGCAGTTCCATTTTAAAAATCGAATTGAACCAATTAAACCGATAAACCGATAAACTGATAGAATCGAGTTGGTCTAGTCCGGTTTTGTCAAAACTTGAAAACCGCACCGATAAGAGTCCTAGTATGGTATATCAAAGAAGCCCAAATTATAGCTAGAAGATTGGTTTCCCTCAATCATTTGATATTACAGTTATATGATAAGTCTTTTATTTTCTCAAAATCATAAAAAAGCTCGGTTTTTCCATCGGTACACCGAGTGTGATGGGAATTTTAAAACAATCAATGACCATATGTCCTTTCTAGAAGTATTATCCAAACATTTTATGAGATTCCTTTCTACCTTTATTTTATGGCGTTAAATCATATGGTCAGTGCAATCCTCGTATATAAGGGAAAAACCACCAAGATTGTTTACTACGTTAGAAAGACCCTCATTCATGTTGAAACTAAAGACCTTTAATTAGAATATCTAGCGCTAATGTTAGTGGTCGCAACCTGAAAAAATACGTATATATTCCACAGTCATTTGGTGGTCGTCTGGACCTCTTTCTCTCCGTAAAATATTCTGCAAAAGCCGGATATCTTGGGTTGCCTAACTTGTTGCTCAGTTGGACTAAATTATTTTGATGTTCATTTTGAAATCTATTTTGCAATCAAAACACATGTTAGGGATGACTTCCTAAAGGCTACAATATTCTGCCTTGCTATAACCAAAATGGGTGGTCCAAACAAAAAGACGGTTGAATAGTCGGGGACGTGGAGCAAGGGTCCAATTCATTACACCGTATGGTTAGTATTTATCAGATAATAAAATTTGGCTTTCAAGCCTCCTTTAACGAAGCCGGATGAAAGGCCTACATCATTAAACTCTGGGTTGAAAATATGTCTAATATCAAACGGGTGAAATTGCTGAGTTACTTCTTTATTAATTAATCATCCTCTTGGTCTAATAGAGGATCATAAAGATAATTTTCAAGGTAAACTTTAGTATTGCGATAACATGTTCGACTATTAAACTATTTCGATTATGAACAGGTCTCCCAAATAAAAAATATAGACGCATATGCATTGACAATTATGGGATGTGCTAATCTAGAACCATGATCATATACAAAGAATAAATATGTATCAAAATGCCTTACAGAGGAGTTAGAATCTTTGAATGATGGTTTTATACTCTATTGATTGGCGCACCCTAATCTGAAATAATATTGTAAAAGGAAAGTTACCATTAAAAAAACCTACCATACATTTTAGATCTGTTTTATGCAATACTTAATCTTGGCATATATCCTTTATATACAAAAAATCACATGACCGCCGCTTAGGTTCCTTTGTAGAGATGAATCTTAATTTATATTTGAGGATATTCAGGAGGAGGTCGGCTCGATCCACTACGATTATAAAGTGTTACATTTTTTCTTTCTCTTAGTAGGCTATTACTAACCTACCATTTTTAGATACATTAGAATTGGTTACAATGCGACACATGTTAATACTTGGCTAACGTGATCCATAAGCTGACTAAACTATTCGAAAAAAATATTTTTTGTTATGATTTTTTAAAGAATGAGGTCTCGACCTCGTGGTACCTCCCCCAAAAAATTTACATGATCGATAATATTTACTGGTCACAGTGGACTAATTATCAATATTTACTAATCAATAATATATTTTTATATGTACTACACCCGACGTGCAATCACAACAAAAAAGGTCTCTAGTTTTAGAACTTAAAAATCACATCTTTTTTGTCGAACACATAGTATAAATCAACACATTGCGGCACCTTACCATCCGTAGAAAAACCCACATGTAAACTAAAAAACCGCATGATTTTAGAAGGTTTATGTAGGACCTTGTAGGATACAGTTAACAAATGGTCAAACATATTACAATAAGTGATATATGCTTACAGGATTATGTCATGAATAACGATGAGAATATTTTTTGCCCTCGTGTATAGAAATAATGCTGTAGAAACGATTATCCCATCATACCAAGTAAAAAACTATTGAGAGTCTTTGATTGAAAATAAAATAAGGATGTAGTTGGATATATTTGGGAAGAAAAAAGATAAGATGCACCTCCGCATGGAACATTACCGCACGATGATATGCAATCAATATAATTTGCAAACCTAAAATAAAAAATTCAAGGTGGGTGACCAAATTTTGAGGCGAGTTTTCTTACATATGAAATTTTTTTGGTTTGGCAAGTTGAATCCTAAATGGAAATGTCCATACTCCGTAGTGGAGAAAACCGAGTGAATATGGATCCCAAGGTATGTGAATTTTAGTTTTTTTTATATTTGAAGCCAGTTAGTCTAATGATTATATTGACTCTTGACTGGGTTATTTTTATAGAAATGATAATGACTGATTTTTCATTATTGATCATTTGGCCCGAGCAAGATTCATACTGTTCGTTATTTGAGGAACCATTCGTGAAGATGAGGAAGTCATCAACATATATTGAGAAATGTATGATCATATTTCTTCATGTTTTTATAATGAAGTCCGTTGTCATTTTCAAAAATCTTTTTGAGCCATTTTATAAGTTATTTTTCACCAAGAATAAATAGACTATGAGATATAGAGTCTCCTTGTGGAACACCATTTGTGGATTTGAACTACCCATACAATGAACCGTTGATAATGAGTGAAAACCTTGTGGAGTTAAAACTATTTTTCCTACATCATATCTATCTTATGTCAAAGGTAAAAGCCTTCAAGATTATATATATTCAAATGAGATTCTGTCAGAAGATTTTGTCGTGTCAATTTATATCATAATGCTTCCCCCTCTAACGTTTCTATTGATCTTGTGGGCAAGTTCTTGTGTAAGTAATATGTTATCTTGAATATTTCTACCTTTAACAAAGCCTCCATGTTCTTCAGAAATAAATTTAGGTGGAGTCGGGGCTAATTTGTTATTGACTATCTCAGATAAGATTCTATATAAGACAATGTATATGCTGATAGGTCTGAATTCTGCACAGGTTTTAGGAGATTCAGTTTTAGGTATTAATAAATATTTTGAAGCATAGATACCTTCAGAGGCAAAAGAGTCTTGAGAAAATAATATTATAGCTTCACAAAAGTGTTTGTGAATGATAGACCAACATGAAACATCAATTGTTTGTGTTAAGACCACCTACTCCATCATTACTATTAGAGTTCATATTTCTCACAAAGTTTAGGATTTGATCCTCCGTTGAAATGGATAAGAGTTTGATATTGTCCTGGTCGGAAACTAGCTTAGAATGATTTCTTGAAGGTTATAAACATTGGTTGATGATGTGGTGCATTTAGTATAAATTTAAAAGGATTTTCAGTTGATAATCCCATTGCATTTTGATATGTGATCCATTGGTCTACATCTAATATACCATGGATTTTGTTTATTTTCTTTCTTTTTTGAACATATTTGTGAAAACATTTAGAGTTTTTATCCCAAATTTTCATCCAGTTTGTTGCACTTTTTTTATTCCCAATATATTTCTTCTCTAGCCAATAATTGTAGGTATTTTTCTTTAGCTTTTGATAGGTTGATTTTGTCCTCTATATTTTGACTTGTCTCTAGTAATTGTTCTAGAAACTGAACTTCTTCTTCTTCTTTAACTATTAAGTCAGATATATTCCTAAATGTGTTCTAGTCCTATGCATTTAATATGTGTTTTAGTCTTTTAAGATTGTTCTAAAAGATAAAAAAGAGAGTTATACAACTTTGGTTTCCCACTTTTCTCAACCACACTTAGACATTCTAGATGAGTGATCTACATATTCTGAAATTTAAAAGATGATTTGTTTTGTGTATTTTCTACTAAAATGTTGATGCTTAGAAAGGAATGGTCAGAGCCAGTCCTAGCAAGATGGTTAAATTTGGTTATTTAAAAATAATTAAGCCACGTTATGTTATATAAAACCTCGTCCAATCTCTTCTATTTGTTATTGTTTGACCAAGTGAGAAGAGAATAGGTAAGACAAACATCAGTTAATGAGAAATCCTAAATTATATTGTTGAAATCCTTCACGTTTCTTATGTATAAGATATAGTAAGATAATTGTTCATGTGAATTTGAAATTGCATTTGGCTTGGTTTATTTTGGGCTGGGGGTAATTTTGTAAAGTGTTTTGCAAAGTATTTTTAGTATTAAGTGTTTGATATAAAGTAGTGAGAGATTTGAGCAGCATGGTTGTATTAAATGTTCATTACCTTCATTAATGAAAGTAGTTGGGGTATTTATACCCTTAATTAAGGACCCATGGGCTTACGGGTCAAGTTATGGAACCGTGTCAAGTTTGAAGACCTATTAATCTTTTAAGTTGATTAGCACATAACTTAGTAAAAAGGTGTTTAGGTGTTTCTTTACTTTTGTCCTGTCCGGATAGTTCAGTGGTACATTTATGTCCAAATCGCCCTTGTCCGGATAACACAATGAGCTGTTACCGGATAATCCGAACTCATCAGTAGCCCCTTTTTAAAGCCTTGTCAAATATCTTTGGTAGGACTAAATAATCTACTTAGCCAATAGTGACTTTGTCCAATCTGCCTATGCACTTCGTACTGGGAGGTTTATTCTCATTGTTAACCCAGTTCGAACGCTGTCCGAACAGACTTCTCTTTCCAGAATTCTAAGAGTTTTCTTCTTGGATTGTGGGACACTTGTCACAATCTGGTTTGACCTACCAGCCATTTTTCTTCCTAGATCGGTGCACCCACTAAGTCTAGAAAGTTACATAGGCATTTAACCCTTCACACATTTGCGCCGTCTTTAATCATTGCCAAACCTCTTCAACCTCTCCTAGGTAACAGTTACTTTTTTCTACTGTTATATAAGTATTTTTTCACTATTTCATTGTCTTCATCACTCAAAAAAAAATTAGAGAGAGATTTTCACACTTAACTTCAAACTTGTTCTTGAAGAGTTTTATGTTCACAGCTGGAAACGCACTTGTCAAATGCGGCTGGTTAAATTTATCAGAGCTAGAAAAAGCGAGAAAAGTTAAAAGGGAGAATCGCATTGCTGCAGGTCTCTCAGTTTCCCCAAGTGAGAAGTCTGGTGAACCGACCCAAGAAGCTGACCAAGGATCATCCTCTTCCAGAAATCCCAAGCCTAGACAGTTATTCAAACCAAGCCTCTCTCCTCTCCCCTCAGGCTCTTCTGTTCAGGAGTCTCAACCCCATGTTGCTAAAGAAAAAGCGGTTTTGAGTGTCAGAAAACCTTCCCATTTTTTAGTTATGGGTTCAGATGCTGAGAAATCCCTGGAGAAGTTAACCCCACGCCAGACAACTCGTCTAAACAAAGCTCAAACTTCTACTTCACTACCAAAGCCCTCCGAATCGGAGGCATCTAAAGCATCTTCATAAGATAAGCCCTTCAGATCGGAGGCATCTAAAGCATCTCCAAGGGCCAAGTCCTTCTGATCTCATCCTCAACCAGACACTAGGCCTTTTAAAACAACAGGCGCTCATTCATCCGAACAACCTTTAGTGCCAGGAGCTAATCCCACACCATCTAAGGCAACTCATAAACCTTCCACAGTGATGGAAGAAGTAATCGAAGACAATATCAAAGAGGCTCCCTTCGAAACTGAAGCATCATGTCAAACCGGGGATACTGACTCTGATAGGAAGGGCAAAAGCAAAGTCAAAGTCTGTTTGACTCATCTGGATCTTCCGGCGTGCCTAGAGGGCAAGGTAGGCCCTTTCTTTAAAAACGTCACTGTTAAATATTTGTTAGATCTTCAAAACATTAACTATGTCTACACCCACACTGCTGAGTTGGGTCGGATCCGGACAAAATGGGGGATCCCAGAGTCAGTGAAGGTAAGAATGCCTGTCACTCCGGAGACTCTGATGAACTGTAAACTCAATGAGGTGGTCATCTTCACTGAGGTGCTAAACTGGGGACTTCGATTCCCATTGGACCCAGAAAGTGTCAGGTATTTCCACCTGGAGAAGCTCTGCCCAAGCCAGCTAAGCCTAAATGCCTGATATTTCCTTCTTGCTTGCATAATGGCATCAAGGTTGTCCAAAATCCCTCTCCTAATGGAGCAATTTGCCGTTGTGGCAAGTCTATGCAAGAATTACCACATTCCCTTCTATCATCATAATATGGGAAACAATTTCAAGGTGGTAGACGACTTACTGGAGTCTGAGAAGAACCAGAGGACACAGTTCCTGTTTATCAGTGGGTCATGGGAGAATGGTAGAATGATCAAGGCCAACACCAATCCCAGTATGTTAACTAGCAGATGGAAGAGTACTGGTAAGTTTTTTTTATCTTTGTTTTTTATGTTCTTCTTTTTAACTCATAAATATTCATCTCCTGATTTATTTGTCACTTCTTTTTTAGTGCTGCCGAAGGAGTTCACCGGACACCTGGAGGAGGGAAAACAACCTGTGCTAAAATTAATGCATGGGATGCGGAGTGTTAGGGAAATTCTTTCCACAATTGCTTCACCTCAGGAAATCTTCTGAGGTCCCATCTGTGGAACACCACATGTCGGAGGGACCTTACATGGGAAGAGCTAACTACGCCGTCTTCTTCTGGTGTGATTCTCAAGAGAATGGAGGCAACATATGGTAAATTAGCATTACCTTCCAGGGCCAAATCTCCCAGCAAGATGAAATGGAAGAAGAAGAAAGCTGCAGCAGAGCCGGTCCAAACTGATACAGAGGGGACTGGTTAGGGGAATCAACGCTACCTTGTTCAAAGTAGTAGAGGCTGAGACTGTTAGGGAGGCAGGAGAATCACAAAACCCACCAAAGCCTCCCAAAAAGGACCAGAAAAGAAGAGCAAACAGTGACAAAAAGGCTGCCAAAAAGAAGAAGAAGGTCACCTGAGGAGAAGAAATAATTCTTCGTCCTTCGGAGCTTCTACCCCCACCAGCCCCTGTTGATCCCACTCTGCAAGAGAAGATTCCAACAGGTCTGCAGTTCGGAGAGGGTACTAGGGGAGGGATTGAAGGAGTGGACATTAGTACCTTTCAAGACATTGATTTATACTTCAATGATTCTGAGAAGGATGATTTTGCGGGTCCCTTCCGCCCTTCGAGCTCTGCTAACATGGTAACCTATAATGATAAGTTTTTATCCGTCTCCGGAGAACAATATGTTGTGGTCCATTCCCTTCTTGGTCACATCCAGCCAATGCTTGACCCAAAGAGGCAAATGAAAATTCAGACCACACTCATCAACACCCTCACTACTGACAAAGAGTCTTTGTCAACAAATATTCTCAATGCCAATCAAAGCATAGAAGAACTGAAGAAAGAGATCGACGCACTAAGGAAAGACAAGGAAGATCTATCAACCAAGCTGACCACTTTGGAGACTGCCAGTTGAGCTCCAAACTAAGTACTCCGGTTTGGAAAAGGATCTCGCAACATTAAGAGAGCATCTGAAGACCAAAGATGGTGTCATTCAAACCCTGTCCGATGAGAAGACTTCCTTAGAAGGTACTGTGTCTAGATGGTCAAGGAGAAAAAGGACTTGGTGAAGCAGTAGGAATAAACTATTCAAGCAAGCATTAATAAATATACCAACGAGGTGATAGACTCTTTAGAGACAAGATATGCTGAGGTTAAGTCTGACATGGTGCTGATTTTCCATGAAACTTTTCCAAAGAGGACCCGTGGTCCTTTATGGAAATTTGTAGATTATGACGATATTTCATTTCACACTATGGCTGCTGGTGACAAGTACAATTATTCCAGTAGAATAGATTCCACCACTGATGAAGAGGAAGGAACTGGTGAGAGTTCGAGTGCCGAACTCAAAATTCCCAAGAAAGGAGGTGACGAAAGAAAATTCAAAAGGAACAAGCCCTAAGGTTTAAACATCTTTTTGTTTTCTTTTCTGAACAATTAAAGTCCTTAGATGACCAAGGCAGATTCTGTAATGTTATCCGGTCAGAGTCTGGATAAGTCCTGGAAATACTTAAAGTCCTTGGATGGCCAAGGTATGTTTTGTTCTTCCTGTTCGGTTAAAGTCTGAATAGGTTTATTTATCAAACCCTTTTTTATTTAACATTCTCTTTTCTTTAAAAAATTTCATGGCTAATGTTTAAGTAGCCCCTGTTATTTCAGAATTATTAAAGTGAGAGTGTTTAATATCTCTGATGACATGTATTTAATGGCCATCACTCAACTAGGTTAATCTGATCTATCAAAGATCCAAAGTGTTAAACCAAAGACTTGTACTTGAATTGAATTATAGTTAAACCCAACCGGATGTTTTAAGAAGGCATCACATTTTCTTGAATTAAAAAACCAGACACCTCATTAAAACCTCCCCACGCCACCAGAGTAGGAAAGAGTATGCCCCCTAATATTTACATTGAATCTAACAAGTAAATATTTACACAACTTTTATTTTAGATATAACTTGAGATGTTCAATATTCCATGGGTGCTTCAAAACCTCCCTTCTTTGTCATGAAGCCTATATGTCCCAGACTTAAGTTTTTCGGAGACCTCAAAAGGGCCTTCCCAGTTTGGAGCCAGCTTACCAAACTGCTTCTCCTTGGTGTGTAGGAAACCTTTTCTTAATAATTAATCTCCCATTTGAAAATCTCTTCTCTTGACCTTGGAACCAAACCTGCTCCTCATCAAACCTTGGTAATGAGTTGTTCTCAAGTGATCTTTAACCCTTCTTTCTTTTATTAAGTCCAACTGATTCCTAATTTCTATCTCATTAGCTTGTTCGGAATAGTTATGGACCTTGTATGATGGTAGGGTAGCTTCAATGGGGGTAATGACATCCATTCCATACACCAAAGAAAAAGGAGATTCTTCTGTAGCAGCCCGAGGAGTAGTTTGGTAGGCCCACAATACTTCTTCTAGATAACTTGGCCACTTCCCTGCTGCCCTCTCTAGGTTCTTTTTTAATCTGGATAGAATAGTCTTGTTGGCAACTTCAAACTATCTGTTCGCTTGTGGATGGAAGAGAGAAGAGAAGCAATGCTGAATGCCTCTAGAGACACAAAACTCTCCATATTCTTGTTATCAAACTGGGGCCCGTTATCTGTGGTAATTTTCTGAGGAATCCTAAATCCGCAACATACATTGGATAAGATGAATTTTATGATAGCTTTTGAAGTGGTTCCTGCCAGAGGAGCTGCCTCTATCCATTTTGAGAAGTAATCAATAGAAACTATAATAGTCCTGCACCCTCCGGATGCCATTGACAGAGGCCCAACTAAATCTAATCCCCAATGAGCAGAAGGTACTGGCTCAGAAATTGACTCCATGGGTACTGCTGGCACATGGATTTCGTTGCCATACCTTTGACATGGATCACACTTCTTCACTATTTCTTTAGCATCTGCCATTATAGATGGCCAATAGTACCCAACCAACAATACTCTCCGGGTCAGTTCCCTGTAGCCACAATGAGCTGAACCTTCACCATCGTGTAGTTCAGATAGAAAAACTTAAGACTCTGTAACCCCCACACAACGTAGGAAAGGTCTACTAAAATATTTCTTATAGAGCACTTCCCTTATGATAAAAAATCCACGGGCCCTGTGTTTAATTTGTCTTGCTATAGCTTTATCCGGAGGCAAAACCCCATCAGAAATGTATTGAAGAAGGGGAAATATCTAATCTCTAGGTTAGACTACTTGTATACTCAAGATTTTTTCCTCTTCTTTGTTCTGGCTTGACTGTATGGATGTGCATTCTTGTACATGAATCCAAGGGTAGGACTTAGAATATGGTATGGTTGCTAAGGAATCTGCCAGCGTATTTTTTGATATAAGAATATAATCATAATAAACACTTTTGAAGTTGGCTGCCACCTCTTTAAGGATGAGTAAGTATTTGATCAGCTGTTCCTTCTTGGCGTCAGATTGACCTTGAACATGGTAGATAAGAAGCTGGGAATCACTCATCAACCTAACTCTTTTAGCCCCGCATAGAAAAGCTAATTTAATACCAGCTATAGCTACTTCATATTCAGACTCATTGTTAGAGGCTCTGAACCCAAAGCATATAGCCTGGTACATTTTATCACCATACAGAGAGGTTAGGAAAATTCCAGCTCCACAACCCATTATGCTTGATCCACCATCAGTCCGGACTACCCGTTCTTTTTTGGTTTTCCCTTCTGAAACTTGTTTAGAACTCCTATCCGGATGGAATTCTACTTGGGAAATCAGCAACAGATTGAGCCTTGATAGCAGTTCGTGGGGTAAAATCAATATCATAATCACCCAACTCTACTGACCACTTGGTCATCCTGCTTGATATGTCTGCTTTCTGAAGAACATTCTTCAATGGGAAAGACGTTGAGACAATGATGGAATGAGACTGAAAATACGACCTCATTTTTCTTGCAGCAATCAATAAGGCTAGCGCCAGCTTTTCAAGCTTCAGGTACCTCTTCTCAGCATCTATCAGGCTTTTGCTGATGTAGTACATCGGACGAGGGTAATTGTCCATATCTCCTACCAATACTGCACTTATAGCGCATTGTGACACAACCAAGTATATATATAGTGTTTCTCCTTGTATGGGCTTGAAAAGAGTCTTTGGTGAGGACAAGTGTTTCTTTATTTCATCAAAACCTTGGCTGCATTGTGGAGACCAATCAAAGTCTATATCACTCTTCAAGGTTTGCAAAAACGAAGCACAGTTATCTGAAGATCTTTAAATAAAACGATTCAAGGCAGCCAACCTTCCAGTAAGCCTCTAGACTTCTTTAATATTTCGGGGATGATCCAGTTCTAATAAGGCATTCAACTGATCCGGATCGGGCTGTATCCCTTTCTCACTTATTACATACCTTAAAAACGTTCCGGACCGAACCCCAAAGACACATTTTTCTGGATTCATTTTTAAATTCACCCTTGTCAAATTGGCAAAAGTTTCTTGAAGGTCATCTATATGTAAATCTTCCTCCAAGCTCTTAACCATCATGTTATCGATGTACACCTCCATATTTTTACCAATCTGAATAGCAAATATTTTGTTTACTAACCTATGATAAGTAGCCCCAACATTCTTTAACCCAAAATGCATCACTATTTCACCAAGCAAAAACATCTTGATTATTTGACAAAAAGGACAACAACTTCTTTTTTAATTCTGACGTCATCTTGGAGCCGACCTTAATACTTCTACCCTCTGCCAAGGGGTGGGTTTCAACTTTTTCTACCGTTATTATAACACTAGGGGCTTCTCAAGGGTCATCAATCCCACCCTCCCTATCCGAAGGCACCGGTAACTGCTAATCTTCATTGATTCGAACGACTCCCAAAGTTTTAGGAGCAAGTGAAGTTGTATAGCACTCCCTTGCTATCTTCTGACTACTTCGGACAACACCCACCTGTCCTTGAACCGCATACTTCAAACACTGATGGATTGTTGAGGCTAGAACATGCATTCTAGAGAGCCATGACCTCCCAAAGATTGTATTGTAACATGTGGGGCAGGCTACCACAACGAATAACACTCTAACCAGTTTTATAAAAGGCCCCTTGCCCAACAGCACCTCTTCCTCAAACTCCCCAGTTACATCTGTAGAACTTCCTGTGAAGCCCGCAATGGTTCTGTTTGACCGTTGAATAATGACCGGATTTTTCATCTACTTGTAAGAACTTAAAAAGAGGATGTTTGCCAAACTGCCCGTGTCTATCAGAATTTGTCTGATATCATTGGCCCCAATAGATGCTCCTATCACCACAGCATCCTCATGAGGCCCAACGATATTTCTTAAATCATCCTCATCAAAGACTATAAATGGAAAAGAGGTTTGAGACTAATAAGAAGACATGTATCTTTCCAACTAGGTAGCTAGAGAGTGAACATGCCACTTCCTTGATGAAGGAGTGGGCGCTCTCATGGTATCCCCTCCGAATATAGTGAGCGACTCAAAGAAACTAATGAGTCCAGACACCGTCTTAGTTTGTTCTGTTATGACCCCTATTTTATTACGGGTTGGATCAGGATCCAGGTACTCCGAATCAACATCAAATCTTTCAAGGATCACCATTGCCCCCTTCAGAGCAGATGTATCCGCATTGTTCATATGCCTAGTTCGAGGAGCATTATCAGGCCTATTTCCACCTCTTCTTTTGACATAAGCCCCCAACTTACCCCTTTCAATGAGATTATGTACTTCCTGCTTCAGAGCAATGCAGGCTTGGGTGTTATGGCCAATATCATTGTGATATTGGCAAAAACAAGTATTTCGACTGTCTCTGGGAGACTGCAGTGCTGTTGGTTTCCGTAAATGGACCTCATCCTTGATCTTGTCATAAACTGTGGCCACATTCTCTTTCAATTCCGCAAACCACTATGGTTGAACCCAAGGATCTCGTTTACTCCTTGACTGGTGACTTTGAGATTGATTTTGGTTTGATTGAGCCTGCTTAGCCCTGTTGGACCCTTGTTAGGTCTCTTTAGCCTTATACCCGAACTTGTTTTGGTTTTGAGCTGCTGGGGTGGACCTCACCTGACGGTGCACCCTGGTTTTCTTGGTTTCATCCATGTTAATCTACTTTCCCATCTGGTTTAACAAGCCACCCCAAGTCATGGCCTTCTTTCTTGGCACCGATTCAGCCAGATTCTCAGGGTTCAACCCTTGTCTTAAAGAAGCAATTGCCACCTGTTTGAAGCAATCTGCTAACCCGTTCTTGGTATTTACGAACCGACTTATGTAGTCCTTTAAGGACTAATTTGGCTCTTGGGTACAATGGATGATAGTATCTTCATTGCCCTTCACCTCCTTACTTCCCACAAATTTCCTTCGGAAGGTGATGCACTCAGAGATTTTTTAGTGAGGCTTAGAAACAAAGATGTTCGTGTGAAGGGGTCGGACTAGAGAATGTTCGTATGACGTGACTGTGAATAGTGAATTGCTAGAAATGGAAAAGACAAAAGGAATACGTGTTGGAATTATTACTCAATCATTGGACCCTTTTCCCAAAAGGGAATGTCCTTTTTATAGGAAAAGAGGTAGAGGGTGAAATTACATATTTACCATTATGAGAATGGATTTCTTACCCCACTATTTTACTATTTACAAACAAATTCTATGGGACTATCATTCAAGTCCCTCATTTCTTATGTGTGCTTTACTTTGGGCCTTAGCCACTAAATACATTGGCCTTAACCTTATTAGTGGGTTAAATTACATGCCAAACACCTATATTTTCCTTCCCTTATCAGTAGCCCCCCAGTCCAGGTGCAGTTCTCTGGACGTGGACTTAAATTGCAACTTACCTCTGTTCGAATCAGACCGAAAGCTACCCTGCTCGGGCACTTTATTTTTTGAGCGAAATTTACTGAAGTCGGATTTCATCATGGTCGGATGTCGTATTCCTTGTCGGTGTTCTAACCTGGATCAGACTCTGTCTTGCTGACCTCACCCTTTGGTCAGGCTGATGTCACCTAAATAATCATTTAATGTCAGACACACGTGCATGGTTTTGTTGCTATCGAGTTAAAAACTTTCTTTAGGCGGCGCAACTATCATGACACGTGTCATGGTGCCGTTATGCTCTAACTTTTCACCTTCTGCTCCCTTTTCCCATATAAAACCTACTTTCTCTCTGAAAAAAGGTTTATGATTTCCTTCACACAAATTTCGTTCTAGAGAGAGAAGTTGTGCGAAACAAAAACTTTGAGTTTGCATTTTCATGCCTGAAGAGTCTATTGGAAAGTATAAACTTTGGAGGTGGTTTCATAACTCTAATCGGATTGGTGCTGCTGGGCCTTCTACTGCAAGAGAATATCCCTCTCTTGCCGATATTTGGTAGGCCAACTTTCGAGACAACTGGGCTCCGATCCGGGAACGTTCTGCTCGACTTGCTTGCGAACGTTCTGCTCGGCTTGCTGCATCCTCTCCTCGTCAAACGTATTCTTCAAGCAGTGAGGTCTATCTCTCTGCTTCTCTAACTCCCTCGACTCTTTCTTCCCGATCCTCCCCCTTCGTCGTAATGGGTGAGGAAAGAAAAAGATCACCGACTAAAGAAAATTGAGATCGGTCTAAGAGGAAAAGATCATCGGATCCGGCCGTTAAATCGGTTCGAATGAGAATTCCTTCATCGGAGCAGAATCCCTCTACCACTCCCCAGGGCTCTCCTCAAACAACACCAGACGTTAGTCCTCGAAGAACTTTGTCTAGGGGGGACTCGGGTAGAACCGTCCCTTTCTTCCATTCCAGAAGCCCATGAAAAATCTTTGTCCGATGGTCCTGAAAATGTTGCAGTGATTGAGGCAGAACCTCTTTGGGTCGTTCTTACCGGCACCAACCCTTCAGAACCTATAGCTGACCCTTCCACTCATCTAGGTGAAACTTCCCTAGTAAAAAAGAAGAAAAAGAAGAAGATATGTTCGACGGGCCTACCCTCGAATGTGGAAGATATCCTGAGCGATCATCTTCGTAACCTCGAATCCAAGCACCTCTTAGCTTTATACAAGGTGAAGTACAAGTATTTCCACCCAACTGAGGAGATTAAGCTAAGGGATTGATGGGGTATCCCCACCAATATTACAATCCGATTCCCTACTGTCGTAGAGACTCCTTTGTCGGTCCGCCCTAACGAGTTGGTGCGTTACACAGAATTGATGAACTGGGGTCTCCGACTGCCCCTTGACCCTCTTTTGGCTGACTACTTTGACTTGGTCAACCTTTGTCCTTCTCAAGTTGGGGCCAAAATATGGTACACCCTAATGGCTTGCCACATGGCTTCAGGTCTCTCTGGACATGCTTTTACCATGGAGCAACTTATTGTTGTTTCTGGAGTAGCTAAGAACTCTCACTACCCCTTTTACTCACTCGGTTTTGCTAGAAACCTTAAAGTGATAAAAGATTTTTTAGAGGCTGACAAAAAATGGAATAAACAATTTCTGTTCATCTCCGGGTTGTGGGAGACCGGGTTCGAAAATTCTGAGGACCTTCCTCATCGACTTACCCTACAGTGGACTGAATGAGGTAAGTACTTTCACCTAAATAGTTTATGATCCATTAAGTAAATTTTGACTGTTTGGTTTTTCAGCTATGAAAGGAATCGCCAAGTCTTTTAAGCGTCATGCTAAATCCGGTAAAGCTATTTTTTTAGAAACTGAGCCTCTGGGCTGGTGAACACTGGGACCACAAGTTCCATCAAAGCTTTATGTCGATGAACTTTGTTAAGAGTAACCTGTGGTGATTCGACCTTAGCGAAAAGAAGACTCCCTCGGAGCTTATGGTGGCTCCTCTAGGTGATGATGTCCTTGCAAGGTTGGAACGTTTGGATAACGCAGTCTAGCTCCCTACTCGGGCTCAAGCTCCGAGTCATCAAGATGCAGACCAACCCGAGGAAGGTGCAGAAGCAGACACTGAGGATGATGCTGAGTCCGTTGATGATGCACCCGATGCTCAGGTTGAGTGCCAAGAGAGGGTGCAGGTCAGTCCTCCCTCAGGATTTCTGGGTGATCATGATGACGCCCAAGTAAGCTTGCCTTTGGGTGTGATGCCATCGGATCCTCAACCGCCAGCCCCCCTCGATCCTCATGTATTTTTCTCCCTCCTCTCAGCCTGACAACCAACCAGATGATGCTGATAACCGGGTTGGGGTTAGGCCTCAAGGTTGTGCTGGTGCCACCCGACCACAAAAGTTTACTGATGAGGAGAAGAAGAAACAGATTGCTGAGAGTAGAGGGGAGAGTGACAATACCAATTGTTCGAGTCAGTCACCATCCCGAAAACTTGTGATTATCAATTCCGACTCTGGTAGAGAGTTTGTTTCCACCCGGGGGAGAGGTCAAAAGGGTAGTTCTGATGTAGAAGGGTATTGTTCTCCGGGCTCTCATTACTTCGACGTTTATGGCAATGACTACGTGGCGAACAAGCTAAATAAGCTAATGCATTCTGCTGCTCTAGTCGAACGCAAGACGAATCAGAAGGATCGCTATAAAGAAGAAGTTATTGCGAGGAGGGCAGAAGTAACAGCTTTAGCATCGGAGGTTTCTGAGTTAAACGGCAAAGTGAACGACTTGACCGATCAAGTGACTGAACAAGCCGAGATATCTTCTAAGGTAGAAGGTTTAGTTGCTGAGTCCGATGATCTGAAAAAAGAAGTCAAGGAGCTAAATGAGAAGTTAGCCAAAACATCGGAAGTTACCGCCAAGGTGCAGTCCCTATCTTCCGAGTCCGAAGAGCTGAAGAAAAGAATCAAAGAGCTAACTGACGAACTGACTAAGGAGAAAAAGACCTTCGATGGGCGTTTGACTACTATTACTTCCCTTGAGGCTGAGCTTTCCGAGGAGAAATAAAGTTTGACGATGAAAGGGAGAAGTTTATCGTTAAAGATGCCGAGCGTGATACTACCGTTCGTGGTCTTCTCAAAGGTTATTGCGAAATCAAGGTATACTTCGAGAATTGTGTTCAAGACCTTCAAATACTATCTGCATCCCATGAGAGTTTAAAGAAAAACTTCGCGGCTAAGAAGAAGGAAAGTCTTGATGAGTATGTTGCCAATGTTGTTGTCCGTCTGGAGGAGCGAGATGCCAAACTAAGATTAGCCATGGTAATGGATATGCATGAGAAATTCCCAGACTTACACCTTGGCAGCCTCTGGACTCGAGTCATCGAACAACATCGTCCCCCTGGAGTATCCATGGAAGACCCTGAATCTAGTGAAGACTCTGAGAGTTTTTCATCGGACTCGGATTCTCCTGCTGGTAGCAAAGGAAATTCAGCTTCCGAGTAGCCTGTGTTGGATAGTCTTTATCTTGTTAACTTTTTGTTGTATGATTGTTGTGACAAAAAAACCTTTAGTATAATACTTTCTTTTTGTTATTGGAACTTTTAGCGATGCTTTCTTAACATGGTATTTTACTCATATTTTTCTTACTTTGATTTAATTGTTGAGTTTAAATATTCTTGAGATGTGTTTTGAGTTAAAAAAGATGAACTTTCTGGTCCAAACTTCTTTGGAGTGTGTTTTGAGTCCAAAAAGATGAACTTGCTTGTCCAAACTTCTTTGGAGTGTGTTTCGAGTCCAAAAAGATGAGCTTGCTTGTCTAAAGTTCTCTGGAGTGTGTTTTGAGTCCAAAAAGATGAACTTGCTCATATTTTTAAAGAAGTCAATAAAATTTGATATTAAGCCGGCTATTTAGGCACCTCATTAAAACTTTCATGCGCCACTAGGGTAGGAAAGAGTATGCTAACGGAACTTACATAAACTATTAAAGAAAATATTTACACATCACTTAATCAAACTCGATAAGCCTTTAGGTGCTCAATGTTCCATGGATGAGGAAGATCTCTTCCTTCTTTATCTTTCAATCTGTATGTCCCCGGTTTCAACTTCCTTGTGATTGTGTATGGACCTTCCCAGTTTGGAGCGAGTTTCCCGAGTTTCTTGTCTTTTGTGTGCAGGAAGACTTTTATTAGTACCATGTCCCCCACTTCGAACTCTCTTCTTCTTATCTTCGACGAATAACGGCTTCTCATCAACGTTTGATAGTGCAAGGAATTTAGTCGAGCCTTTATTCTCTTTTCTTCAACCAGATCAAGTTTTGTGCGTTTTCCTTTGTCATACCCCTCCTCGGAATATTCACTCAATCGGAAAGATAGGCACATTGTTTCCGATGACACCATTGCGTCCATTCCGTATACGAGCGCGAAAGATGACTCATGTGTTGCTGTTCGAGGAGTGGTCCTATATGCCCATAACACTTCTTGTAAGTAGTCTGGCCACTTCCCTGCTTTGGCCTCTAAATTTTTTCTTAGACCGTCCAAGCTCGTTCGATTGGTTACTTCGACCTGACCGTTCGCTTAGGGGTGGAATGGTGTCGAAAAACATCGTTGTATCCCCTTAGAGGCACAGAAAGCTCTCATTTCACTGTTATCAAATTGGGGGCCATTATCCATCGTAATCTTCCTAGGTATGCCAAAACGGCAACAGATGTTAGAAATGATAAATTTGATTACATTTTTTCCCTCGTTCCTGCTAATGGTTCTGCTTCCACCCACTTGGAAAAATAATCCACAACAATGATAATGGTTTGACGTCCCCCTGAAGCCATAGGAAATGGTCCGACCAGATCTATCCCCTATCGGTCGAAATAGAGAGATTCCGATATTGATTCTAGAGGTACCCCAGGTAGGTGGATCAAATTCGCAAATCGTTGACAAGTGTCATATTTCTGCACTAGCTCTTTGGCGTCCGCCGAGAGGGTAAGCCAATAGTATCCTGCCAGAAAAACTCTTCGTATCAGTGTCTTGTATCCACAATGAGCAGAGCCTTCCCCATCGTGTAACTCGGAGAGTATCAGCTGTGACTCATCCTTCCCTAAACAACGAAGTAAGGGTCGACCAAAAGATCATTTATACAAGACATCTTCGAGGACGATGTATCTGTAGGCCTTGAAGGCGTATTATTTGGCTCTGACTTTGTCAACATGCAGCGTGTTATGAACTAGAAAATCTTGTATTTCGCTTCTCCAGTCTTTCGTCAAAGTCGTGGATATCTGGAATGCTTCGATGTTATCTTCCCTTGCTTCAGATCCATTGACTATAGACAGATTTTATTGAGTTACTATCCACGGGTACCCCTCAGAGTAAGATTCCTTGGCCAATGAATCAGCCACTCAGTTTCATGCCCTGTGGACATGCTCAAATCGGATGTCTTCGAAGTCCAAAGCCAGGGCTTTCAACACTCCCAGGTACTTTACCAGATGATCTTTTCTCGCCTCCGAACGTCCGAGGGCGTGGTTCACTAGGAGTTGAGAATCACTGATCAATTTAACCCGCTTAGCCCCACAAATCTTTGCTAGCCGCAATCCGGCTAGGGCTGCTTCATACTCTGCCTCATTGTTTGACGCTTGGAACCCGAGTCGAATTGCTTGATACATTGCGATGTCATCCGGTGACGTCAATTGCACACCTGCTCCACATCTCGATGAGCTAGAACCCCCATCGGTTTGGACTAGCCACTCAGAGTCTGAATTTTCTTCTTTCATGTCCAAAATGCCCTGTCCGAATGAAATTCCACTAAAAAATCTGCTAGCGCATGCGCTTTGATTGCTGTTCATGGTTTGAACTCAACATCAAAATCCCCCAGTTCTACCGATCACTTAGTCATCCTTCCAGATACGTCGGGTCTTTGTAGCATACTTTTCAAAGGAAAGGATGTTCATACCACTATTGTATGAGCTTGGAAGTATGGCCTTATTTTTCGAGCCGATGTTACTAGGGAGAGGGCCAACTTTTCCAACTTAAGGTGTCTTTTTTTCTGCATCTATGAGGCTTTTGCTTACATAATAAACTGGTTTAGGAAGGCCTGCTTCTTCTCGAACGAAAACCGACCTGACTGCACAGTCGGAAACTGCTAAGTATAGAAATAGCTTTTCCCCTGGATTTGGATTCGTTAGTATCTCCGGGGACGAAAGATGTTGCTTGATTTGATTGAAGGCTTCGGAACATTCTTGAGTCCAGTCGAACCGGTGTGCTTTCCTCAACACCTGGAAGAAAGGAACACACTTGTCCGATAACCTGGATATGAATCTGTTTAGAGCAGCCAACCTTTCAGTTAAAATTTGCACTTCCTTGATGGTTCTAGGTGGATCCATGGTACATAAGGCATTTAATTGTAGAGGGTCTGCTTCGATGCCCTGCTCATTGACTATGTAACCTAAAATATTTTCAGATCTTACTCCAAATGTGCACTTTTCTGGGTTCAACTTGAGATCTATTTTAACCAGATTAACAAAAGTTTCTTCTAGGTCAGCCAAGTGATCTTCATCTCTTAAGCTTTTGACTAAGATATCATCAATATAAACTTCCACGATTCTGCCAATTTGACTTTCGAATGCCTTGTTCACTAGCCGCTGGTACGTCGCCCCCACATTTTTTAGTCCAAATGGCATAACTTGGTAGCAATGTAGACCTCTTCCAGTTATGAAAGTCGTGCTCTCCTGATCCCTTGGATCCATCCGGATTTGATTGTATCCAACATATGCATCCATAAACGAAAGTAAACGATTTCCGGACGTCGAATCCACAAGCTGATCTATTCGCGGGACCGGGAAAGGATCCTTAGGGCAGGCTCTATTTAAATCAGTGAAGTCTACACACATCCGTCATCCGTCATTCACCATTTTTCTTTTTTACCAAGACCGGGTTAGCGGTCCATAAAGAATATTGTGATTCGCGGATGTGGCCGACTTTCGTTAGACGGTCTACCTTTGCCATTTTTGCTTCGGTTTTCTCTTGGGAAAAATATCTTCGCTACTGAATGATTGTGCGTACGCTGTTCCGAATAGCTAATCTGTGACAAATGACATGTTCTGGTACTCCTGTAACATCCTCTGTACACCACACAAATAAATGTAATTTGGTCGAAAGAAATCTGACTAAACTTTCTTTTACCTCACGCGATAACCTTGTTCCTATCTTGAGACTTTTCCCAGGGACAAACACATGATCCTCAAAACCTTCATCGGGGACCATGAATCTAGAGGACTCCTTCGGATCATCAATAGGATCGGAATCCAAAGGAGGCCCCTCGGACTGCTATTCTTCTCTGCATCCGACCCCCATCAACTGCTTAGGGTTCAACGCTGCCTTGTAGCACTACGTATTTTAAGCATTGGTGGATCGTGGATGGTACAACGTGCATTTTAGACAGCCAAGATCTTCACAAGATGGCATTGTACAATGTGGGTGCATCCACTACTATGAACAGTACTGTCACTATTTTCTTGAATGGTCCCCTGCCTAGCTCCACCGTGCCTTCGAATTCTTTGACGACGTTCGCGGTCGCATCGGTGAACCCTAATATCGTCCTGTCGGATCGTTGGATAGTTGGAGGGTTGGTTATCTTACTGTAGGTGGTCATGAACATGATATTGGCAGAACTGCCCGTGTCAGTCAGAATCTTTATTATCTCGTTTCCGGCTATTTTCACTCTGATCACCACAGTGTCTTCATGCGGGCCAGTGATCTCCCTCATGTCTTCATCCTCGAAACAAATGATTGGTGAAGGGTTCCGATAAAGGTGTGATGAGGCTCCCGCCTCCAACTGTGTTGCTAGGATAACGATATGTCTCTTCCTTGAGTAGTTTGATATTCCTGCCACTGTATCTCCCCAAAAATGGTTAGTGATTCAAAGAATGAACATAAGTCACTGACCTTCCCTCGAGGGATCATTTCCTCTACCATGTTTACGATATTCCTTCCTGGCTTAGGATCAAGATACTCTGTTTCCACATCAAAAGCATCTAGAAATTCTTCTTCTATTGCGTCGGAAATCATCGTGGTATCATCTTGTCTTGGAGAGATTTCTTGTTTAGGCACCACTACGGTATTCTTTTTGACAAAGTCAACCAATTTTCCATTTTCTATCAAGTATTGGACATCTTTCTTCAAATCCACACAATCCTTAGTGTGATGCCCAATGTCGTCATGAAACTAGCAGTACTTATTCTTTCTATGTTCCCTCGGAGTCTGAACAGGGAAGGGTTTGCGGAAGTGTACGTTTGCCCGTAATTTCTCGAAGATTGTAGAGACACATTCGGTTAACTCAGCATAGTGAGCGGGTCAGACCCATCTGTTCAAGGCTGGTCGCGCATACTGCTGAGCTGCTGGAGCCTCCTAATGGTACTGTTGATTCTGAGCCACCCGCTGAGGGGTTTGATTTGTTGCTTGAACTATCTGAGCGTGCGGTCGGACAGTCGTAATTGGTTGAGCAGCTTCGGGTCAGGCATTCACTGTTGTTGTACTTGCTCTGGCTAGATTCGGATCCTGATAGAATTGAGACATGGACTCTATCTCTGAGGCCCTGGTTTCTTCAACTAAAATTATTTTTTTTATCTGATCTAACAGATCTCCAAACGTCATTGCTTGTGTTTCTGCCGTATTGTCCTTCATCACCCCCGGAAGAAGACCCATTCGGAAGCCAGCCAGAGCTACTTTGTCCTTGCAGTACTCCATGTCCGTCTTGACTTGGATGAATCGCATGGTGTACTCCTTCAAACTCTCTCCAATCTTTTGTCGACAGTAAATGATGGTGTCTCCGTTAGCACAAAACTTCTTGCTTCTGACGAAATACTGTCGGAACATACTCCAAAACATATCAAAATTCTTTATACAGCCTTGAGGCAGTCGGTTGTACCAAATAGAAGCAGTGTTCTTGAACGTGTGAGAGAAAGCTCTGCACAGCAATTTATCGTCGTCATCATAGTTGATCATGAAGTTCTTGAACTGTTCGATGTGGTTGTCAGGATCCTGAGTCCCATCGAACTTCTCTAGCTTAGAAATATCGAACCATTTAGGAAGGTGCCCGGATAGAATTTCCGGGGAGAGAGGTGACGACCTCCAATTATGTCCGACCTTGTAAGTGCTTCCCCCCGGAACGTCATTTGTGGCTGTGTATAATCTCTCTTCGGTTGGGGAAGTAAAATGGTTACTGACTCTAAAATCTTGTTGATAGCTGTCGGACTGAGTATACCTCCGAGTAGTGGCAAGTTCTTCGGGGTGCATTTTTCTTTTTCCAGCATCGTCTTTCCTCCTCGAATCACTCATTTTCCCACTGGACCGATGAGTGTGTTTATGCTTCCTCGGATCTTTGTGTTTTCGATCCATCTTATACCTTGAGTCAATCTCCGAAGACAAAGAATTATCGGAACTCAACGAAGTATATTCACTCGACTCGAACGACTGATATTTTTGCTCGGATCTAGCGCGTCTTTTGGAACGCCGATTGCCCTTCCGGCGTCGGCTTTCTTTGGGTACAACAACATTTTGGATGTGCTCGGCCTCGAACTTTTCTTGTCGGACTTCTGATCTGACCCTTCTCGTGCTCGCCACCATAGCGTCCCTTTCAGCATTTAGCCTCTCGATGTCTTCCAACAACTCTTTCCGTCTGGCAACCAAGACGGATTCCTCTAAGAGTTCCTCTGCCCGCTGATCCGGAGCATTGCCCTCGATCGATACCTGCTCCTCCATCAAATAATCTCCAGACTCGACACCAACTAAGTCTTTGGTTGGGTTAGCCTCAATCTCTCCACGCATTTCTGTATCCATTATGTTTTGTTTTTAGTTTCTAAGGTTTTAGAAAATTAATTCTGGGTAACAAACGTTCCCACAGACGGCGCCAATGATGCGCTCAGAGATTCTTTAGTGAGGCTTGGAAACAAAAATGTTCGTGTGAAAGGGTCGGACTAGAGAATGTTCGTATGACGTGACTGTGAATAGTGAATTGCTAGAAATGGAAAAGACAAAAGGAGTAAGTGTTGTAATTATTACTCAATCATTGGACCCTTTTTCCAAAAGGGAATGTCCTTTTTATAGGAAAAGAGGTAGAGGGTGGAATTACATATTTACCATTATGAGAATGGATTTCTTACCCCACTATTTTACTATTTACAGACAACTTCTAGGGGACTATCATTCAAGTCCCTCATTTCTTATGTGTGCTTTGCTTTGGGCCTTAGCCACTAAATACATTGGCCTTAACCTTATTAGTGGGGTAAATTACATGCCAAACACCTATATTTTCCTTCCCTTATCAGAAGGCAGCCCAGAATGTATCGAAATTTCTGATACACCCTTGGGGTAAACTGTTGTACCACTTAAGAGCACTTCCTGTAAAATATTGGGAGAAGGCTCTACACAGAAGTTTATCATTATCATCAAAATTCATCATGAAGTTCTTAAATTGCTCCAGATGATTATCCGGATCCTTACTCTCATCATACTTCTCCATTTTGGAACTGCCAAAACTTTTGGGTAGGTTTCCGGACAGTATCATGGCAGACAATGGCGATTGTCTCCAATTCCTATTAAGACTAAAGACCGTGTCTTCATTAGGTGTTGCAAAGATACCTGGTTCGGTCTGAAAAACAAAAGGATCGATCAGCAACTGATCCACATGCCTATGACTGTGGCTGTGAGATGACCTTTTGCCAGGATTCCTTTTAAGTATCTCATGCCTATCTCTCTTTCTTGAATACTTTTTAAGTAGTTTTTGTTTCTTCCTGGACCTCCTTTCATCACTTCTCGATGACAAAGAGTCCTCAAGCTCAGCCTCGTTCGAAGAGCTGCTGGAGGACTCAGAATCTGAACTTTCAACCTGCTCGGACCGGTGAGTCTTTTTAGAACTGACATGGGTCTTCTTTGAACTCAAACGAGTTTTTGCTGATGGATCATTTTCCCTATGATTGTCAGTATGATGGATGGCTAACGTCCTTGATTTCTCCCTTATACCCATTTCTGCTTGTTTTATGGCCCTCAACGCCTCTATTTTGGCTCTTAACTTGTCTTGCTCTTCGATGGTGTATTCTTTGTTTTCCCCAACTACTTCCACCACAGGTGGTGGATTTTCTTGCTCGTTCGTATCCATCCAAACAAGTATTTTCTACTGGTTTTGAATGCAAGATTCAGGCACCTTCGCCTTCCAGTGTGGTCGCCAATTTGGTTTGGTTTATTTAAAGCTGGGGGTAATTTTGTAAAGTGTTTTGCAAAGTATTTTTAGTATTAAGTGTTTGGTATAAAGTAGTGAGAGATTTGAGCAGCCTGGTTGTATTAAATGTTCATTACCTTCATTAATGAAAGTAGTTGGGGTATTTATACCATTAATTAAGGACCCATGGGCTTACGGGTCAAGTTATGGAACGAGGTCAAGTTTAAGGACCCATTAAATTTTAATCTTTGAAGCTGATTAGCACATAGCTTAGTCAAAAGATGTTTAGGTGTTTCTTTATTTTTGTCCTGTCCGGATAGTTCAGTAGTACGTTTATATCCGAATTGCCCTTGTCTGGATAACACAGTGAGCTGTGACTAGATAATCCGAACTCATCAGCATTGAAGTATTTCATTAGAATTCATGGCTTTGTATCATCAAATATTTATCTTAAACTATCCTAAAGATATGTTCTAAGTTTTCTAGTTTTTAGCATAAATAATAGTCACTAAGAAGGTATTGTCTAATGTGTCGTGTCTAATATTTAAATGAAAGAATTGTTCATGGTTAGTGATAATTTATACATTAAAGTCATCTTTCCAAAATATCTAGATCTTATTGTTTATGTTGGCTTGGCTAAACTAAAATCCAATCTTTTTAGTGGTATATTGAAGTTTTTCCATAAAGATCTTTGGTTATTGAATTTCTATAAACTTAATTTGTAATCATGCTCAGATTTTAGAGTCTTTTAATTGTAGCTTTATTTCTGACTCTTCTCACATTCCAATCGAGGATTATGATTGTCATTAACAATGAATTTGAGAAGGTTCTGAAGATTTTGATTTAGTTTTTGTGATTGACCTTGATTTGCATAATCAGGCTTGGGGGTTGTTCTTGAGATTGACTGGTTTTCCTATAGAACAGAGAGTTGTGTCCTAGATGATGACATTTAAAAAAATACAATGGTATCTCACCATAGTAGATGTTTATCCAAAAACCCTCTTCTGGTTGGTGATCAGATTGATTGCCAAAACCAATCTATATTTTACAAATTAAGACTTTTAAAAATCTAACTCAAGTAGATTTTACAAACATTATATATGACTATGTTTTTGTGGAACCCAAATTTTGAGAGGATTTCTAAGGACTTTAAAAAAAAATTATGATAATATCTTCATGGTTCATGAACTATAACAAGTTAGGAAGAGAGATACATACATATGTGATAGTGATTATTTTCTAGGATAAAAACAAGATACATTTAAGCAGTCTCATAAGAAATTTCATCTATTGACCGTGTTTTTCATTTTCAAATCTTTGAATAATTTTTCAGTTTGTCAAACTCAATCAGTATGTTTCTAGTGTCTCGTAGAGTGACTTTGAATTCTCCTATGAATCCAAAGTCGAGAAGGAAGTTCTGAATGTATTTCACCAGGGGTCTACCATGGAAGAACTTTCCTACCAAGTTATCTTTAGAGTTGGATATAAATCTGTCTTTATCTTATGTGGAGAATATAATAGATGGTTGATAATTTTTTGATGTATGATTAAAGTGATTGTTGTGTTATTATAGGATTTAGGGATAGCGACTTCAGCATAAGATCTCCGAGGGAAAGTATTTTGTTGGAATATATTTATTTAATATATTTATAGACTAACAATAATTTGGACCGACATGCTAAATAAACATATTCGATTATTGTCTTAAGGAAGACTAAATTAAAACTAGTCGAGTTAATTATTTAATTAACTAAATTGGACCTATGGGTAAAAAGGCGTTATGGGCTCAAGTGCCGGGTTGAATTTAGGCACTGTGATGAAGAGGGCCCAGATCTCAACAATTAAGCCTGAATTAATAACTCTGATACATAAATTGAATTATCAATTTATCGGGTTATGGTCTCGGACACAAGGAAGTAATAAAGGATGAGTTTTACAATGTTGGGCTTCACATTGTAAAGTCTATAAATAAGGGGCTAGGTTTAGGTATTTCATCACTCTAAACTCTAATCAGAAATACGTCCGCTTCCTTGAGTGTATGGAAACCTTTTCCTTCTTCTCTAATTTGATTCTGCAGGTTTCTCAATTTCATAAACGGGAACGAGGAACATAAGAGAATACTAGATGGAGAGCAGCAGACAAACTGTAAGTGTTCTTGTCGGTTTATTCATTAAGTGAATCTACCAAAGGGTTTAATTATTTTTCTGCGATTTGTTATATATTATTTGATGCGATATTGAATAATATATAACATTTTGTTGCTTGTGCTACATGGTAGGATGGTAGGTTGATGGTTGGTGTTTGAGTTGGATCGTTGAATGAAAGATGCAATAGCCGGATCTGAGACCAGATCGAAAGGGACAGAGTTAATTTGCGGAGCAGGACTCGTTTTAGTTAGAGCCGTGATTTTTTTTTACGTGCAGGAGGTGGATGGTGCGAGGAGTTGGCTTACATTTGTGCCTCTTGTAGTGGGCTGAGGCTGATGCTTTTGGGGAGGATTGGATGATCTCTTTTGAGAGGATTGGATGGTAGCTGTATGATGTGTAAAAGATTATTGAGCTATGGACAAGATTTCTCCTTCTGTTATCGCTACCGACGGCGAAGAGGGGGTGGTGATATGGTAAGACCGGCGGGGTTGAATGTAACTCAAAATATCTTTAGAGCTTTTCTGCTGGTTTCTATTTCCAACCGATACAAACATAAATAACTTTATTGTTATTGTAATTTATTATTGAAATAAAAACTCTATTACATAGCGGAGACTGCCGCGACTCAAAAGAAACAATAAAGTAAATGAACCGATGTTCATTATTATTCACCATTACAACAAATTAAAATCTTCCCTCTAATTATCTTATTCAATGCTGAAACAACATATTATTCTCTTAAAAAGAGGGTAAAAGAAAAAAGATAGTACAAAAGTAGCAGTAACATTGTTTTCAAGCTTCTTTTTATAGCAACAAAGGCAAACAACCTTTTAGTAGTAGGTTCATGAAAGAACCCTTCTTCATAGATATTGGATCAATATTTGATAATGCAAATCTTTGGTTGGTGAAAAAGCCAAGAAGTGTAGCCACCAATCTCTCCCCCAAAATGCTCCTCCAAAAACCTAATGGATTTTTGCCAATCCATTAGGTAAAAAACATAGAGAACTTACACCTTTGGGGAAAATATTTAGTAGTAGACCACACCATAAAAGCCAACCATATATTCTTGCTTGAATCTTGAGATGATCAGAACAGAACAGGACGCTAAGTTTTCCGTCAAGAAAAAAGAAGAACAAAGAAAAAAGTACACTTATGATGATTATCTACCTAGCTATCTACCTATATATACTTATATTTATATGTATATATAGATAAATAGCTACTCTTCTCCTTCGATGTACCAACAAAGGAGCATGGTGGCGCAACGGCGTAAGATGTAAAGACGAGCACGTTGCTGCTTAACCAAGGAAGCACATTTGGTGGTGAAAGTGTTTCCCTTCCTTTTTGAGACGGTGGCACGGACCTGAACAACCTGATCAGCCATGGCTTTTTAGTTATAAAAAGCTTAATGGGAAAAAGGAATAATATGAACTTAACTCACTAGAGAGATTAGGTTTGTTGAGTTGGAAAAAGAAGAAGTGTGTATATATAGAGAGAAATGAGTGAACAAATTTTCAAAGATCAAGAAAGGAGTGAGACTTGGATTTGAAGCAAAGAAGGTGAATGAATATGGTCAGGGTTTAAAAATTCAAACAGCATAGGGATCCGCATGGTTTATGTTTGAAATATTAAACTACTAAACTAGTAATAGAAGTGAACGTGTCGTTTAAGTTTTTTCTCTTTTTTTGTACGGAAGTTTGCATATCCCATGTCAAAAGCAAATAGGATGTAAAAAATACCGTGTGCTAAGATTTGTTATCTTTCTAAGAAATCGGCCTGGATGTCCTCGGTTTCAAAGTTTATATGTTTTGATTATTGCGAATCTCGTTAACAAATTACTGTCATCATTGTATATAAGATAATAATGCTACTTATAATGATATATGCAGTCACCTATATGATCCGATATTAGTGATAGCATGATCGCAATTTCAGAAAGGGTTAAAACATTGGATATATACGTATATGGGTTGGTTTGCATATAAAACAATTTGGATTAGTATCAAAATATTTGATAACCACGGCGGTAAGATCGGTGACGAAAGTTTGATTTGATGTCGAAAGTTGTAATTTGGTGTAGAAGTTGTAAGTGATGTGGAAGTTGTAATTGAGTGTTGTATGTTGTGACATAGAGTTGAAGTTGGATGCCGAAGTTGAGATTAAGTGTTGAAGGACGAAACTAAGGATTGAAGTTGGAACTGAGTGCTAACACTGGAATAGGTGTCGGTGGCTGGAACTAAATGTTACAGATGGAGAAATGTGATCGGAGTAGTCCAGTTAGAACTATTGAATCTCTATGTGACTAGATGTTCAACCAGACTTAGGTGTAGAAGAAGTCTAATAGAATCTAATAGTTGAATATAGCCTAAGAAAGCTCGATCGAAACATATACGTTGGACTAAAGCAAGCCGGTTTGAAGTAGACTGGTATGAAGCAAACTAATCCGAAGTTGAGTTTTTCTGAAACGAGCTGGTCCAAAGCAATTTGTTGATGCCATTGAAACGTTATGTTTAATCTGATGGATTTGGGCTTAAGTGCTTGACTGAAGTAAGCTTCATCGATTTGCTAGAATTTTCTTATTTAATTTGGCTTTATATTTTTGTATTCTTATGTTTATTGGAATTTATATTAATTAGGGTTTCAATATTAATTATGATTCTTATTAGTTTATATTTTATATTTATTAGGTCTCATTGTAGATTATGAATTTATTACAGTTGATTTAATCAAAGAGTGTCCCTTGGAAACTTAAAGTTTTATCTTTCTATAAATAGAGGAAGCATAGTGTGTGGTAAAAGCGTGGTGAGACGAGACAAATGACAAGTGATGGTATAGAGTAGATCGATGAGTCTGTTTTAGAGAATGTGACAAACACTTTAGTAGACATTATAAGATTCATAGATTCTTTGGAAATCCAAAAAAGAGTTTTGTAATAAAGAATTAAATGAGTGCTTAGTGTTTGAGAGTATTTTTGTAACCTTCTATAAATATATTTTCTCTGTTACACGTGGATGTAGAATTTCTTCACGATTCAAACAATGTTAAATCTCTTATATGTGATTGATTTAATTCATATTCTTTCTTGTTAAATTTGTTCTTAAAATAAGGTAAGAGCGGAAGCTCGTATTAACTTCTACAGCCTATTGGGTAGGTGTTCACCAGTTTTTGGCCACTGATCCGACTAGGTGGCTAGGATTCGGCTTAGTGAGTCTTGCTAGGGTTGGGTTGGATCTTATTCAATTATTTTTTATTTCCTTAATAAGTGGTACAGTAAGCATAGAATTCTGATATCAATATTTATTGTTGGTGAAGAAGATTGATAAGAAGGACTGAGATTGTAATCTTTGAGTAAAGTCAAGCGCAATCATAATGATGGATTCAAATGAAGTATAACCTTGATAAATTTACAAGAGATGCGGATTTTAATCTCTTACGGACCAAGGTTAATGTATTCTTTGTACATATGGGAATATCTGGTGGAATTGAAGAGAAAAATACAAAGAAGATTGATGTTAGGGTGTTTTCCAAGGCCCATAATGTATTGATCTTGACCGTGGGGGACGGGGTGTTTCAAGAGGCATTTGAAAAGTCTTTAGACATATGAATATAAAATAAGTTGAAAGTTATTTACATGAAGAAATCTATGACGATCTGGTTGTATATGAAGAAATCTATGGTGAAGTGATTGTACATGAAGAATCAACTTTAGACAATACAAAAGTATTGTACCATGGAGATCCGAAGATACTTAGACCATTTTAATGGAACCATCTTTAATTTGAATGCAGTTCATATCAAAGTAGAAGAAGAGAATCAAGCAATTATCCTTTTGATCTCTCTACTAAAAGTGTATGAACTTTTTTGACATCATTATCAATAGAAAAGAGTTCCTCATGATGGATGAAATAAATAATGTTTTTAACTCGAATTATCTTCAACAGAAGATGGTTATGAAAGGTAACTCTGAAGGTGTCGCACTGAGTATGATTTGAAACCCTGGATGGATAAATTCAATCAATAAAGGTCTTGATTCTAAGATGAAATATTGGTGTTGCTAGAGGGAGGTCCATATCTAGAGCAACTACCCCAAGAGGATAAAGGTAGATAATTATCTGAAAGATGAAGCTATAAATGTTAGGATGGTCTCGGATGACTGTGAATATGTTGATAACTTAGTGGTTTCTTTTTACAGACACTATAACAAGTGGTTAATTGATTCTGGAGCGTAATTTGATATGACTTCCAATAAAAATTGGTTTGAAATCATAGAAGTGTTTGAAGGTGGTAAAGTCATATTGAGGAATGATGTATTATCGATTGTGAAAGGAATATAAAGTATAAACTTCAAGCAGGGTATTGGACTAGAAAAGGATTTTAGAAATGTGAGGTATGTCCATAAACTTAAGCACAATCTTCTTTCGATAGGCATGTTAGATGAGGAAGTGTTCGAATATTGGATTGAGATACATGTTCTTATGGAGGCTAATCAGACTGATGGTATTTTAGTCATTAATGAGTCTGTAGTAAAATATATATCTAGTATTGGGAATTGGTCAGTTGGGATTCAGTTAGAGACCTTTAAGGGCTTGTCAAATTATATGGAAATCCATTTCGGGAAGTACCTAAAAGGGCATAGAACTTAAAATGGAATTATACTATTGAACCGGCCGAATCCTTAGATATTATTCAACATTTGGTATACATATGCACAAAATTTTGAAGAGTACCCTGAATTATGGAATAGCTTAGAATATGAGTCAAAGCTTACTTGGAATAAGGGTTACGCTTCTTATTATTGAACAGAACAAGAGGTTGAGTGAAAACGTTATTGGGACAACTATCATCGCCAATATAATCCCATGGACTTTCGGTCGTAATGATATATAATAATGTCAGAGGTGGATCTGGACTTGAGATGAAGTTTGAAAATATGGATGGAGATGAGGATGTTATTACTGAATTTTTTTTCAAGCTGAGTTCGGGCTTGGGCTTTACAAAAGAAGTTCAATCATTGCTGTGTTTGTTTCTTGATCTAAAGTTTTATAGGTCAAAGTCTTCGAATGTTCAAAACGTAGAGTAATTTTATAAATGTTGTTTGGTCTGATTTTAGAATAGGTTAGACATATGTTACTATGTATAGGAGTTGAAAGACTGGTATGTTTGGGTGCACTACCTCGATAGAGTTGACAGACTGCATTTTGGAATTGATCACTCTAGGTGTAGGTCGACAATTTTTATCCGGTGAATAGTTAGAACATCGGGGTAACAAAAACTGGTATCATTGTAAGCCTAGGTAAAAAATTGTTAAGTATAGGCTCAAAGTGATGACGGCAAGATCATTGCCGAAGGCTTGACTTTGTGTTAAAGTTTGTATCTTGGTGTGGAAGTTGTAACTTGGTGTGGTAGTTGTAACTCGGTATCTTAGGCTATAACTTAGAGTTAAAGCTGGATGCTAAAGTTAGGACTAAGTACAGAAGGTTAGAACTGACTGTTGATACTGGAACTAGGTGTCAATAGCTAAAATTAAGTATTATAGTTGGAAAAATATGATCAGAGTAGTTCAATTAGAATTGCTAATTCTATAAGAATTGCACTTAACATGAACACGATCCCGTCTCGAAAATGGTAAAAAACGTGATAAATTTGGGTACAATAGATATTTGTGTCAGTATGGGTTCGTGTAGTTTTACGGGTTCGTCTTGGAAATTCCAAAACCTGGTGAATTTTTTAGTCCATCGCAGATACGGTTAAGTCATGATAATACGTAGGTTATTTTTTACACATGAAAAATGTGATATTTTGTTTCCTAAAGTCAAATAGTATATGTGATAAGTTTTATTATAGTGTTATTATCGTATTAGTAGTATAAGTGATAAGTTTGCTATAGTTTGATTATAATATTAGTAGTATATGTGATAAGTGTTGTTATATTTTTATTAGAGCATTAGTAGTATATTTATAGTATATGTGATAAGTTTTGTTGTAGTTGGATTATAGTATAAGTAGTATACTATGTAATATATGTGATAAGTGTTGTTATATTTTTATTATAGTATAACTAAGTAGTATAGTTATAATATATACGATATGTATTGTTATAGTTTGATTGTAGTATTAATATTATATGTATACTACATAGGGAATGTATTGTTATATATTATGATTATAGTGTAAGTATTTTTATAGTATAATATTGAAAGATAAAAAAAATTAAGTTAAGTCGTTTACAGTTTATACTCTTGTGGATCGTGAGTTGTACAAATGTTCGTAGTTTGAACAACTATATTGCAAATTCACTAATAAATTCTGATTACAAATGATCTTCCTCTAGAATTTCATTATCTGATTCAACCAATAATTCTCCATCCTCAATTTCACCAACTTCATCCGTAATACTTTCTTCAATATCACTTAGTTCATTGAACATGTCATTTTAAGTATCTTCCATAACATATTTGTTGTCTTGTCTCTTATGTTCCACTACAGTCTAGATTAATTGCAACACATTTTTTAATTTATTGGCTAGTTAGTCATGATCTCCTAGTTGTATATTACAACTAATCAGTCATTATCTGAGTGCATTGGACTTCTACCACGCTAAGACATCAAGCGGGAGATCATCATCACACATACCAAAATCAAACGGAGTTTACAAATATGTGGTCAATTAATTAATATCTCGAATAGTTGTTGAAGTTTGTGGGGTATTTTGTATAGTGTTTTTCAAGTATTTATTGTGAGACCTAATTTTGCTTCTCGTACTACTACCACATAAACTCATGGATGAACTAGAATCATTCTCCTTGTATTTCTCAACATAAGTATAATCCATCCTATTAAAATATTTGCAGTCTCTTCACAATATGTCTTGTTATCATTAAATATGATAATGGTATAAAGATGATGAACATATTGATGTAATGTATACAATTTGACTAATATGTAAAATAAAATTAATAGCATAGGCGTGTTAAATATGATGAAAATACTCAATAAACGGTTTCAACCATAAGCATATTGTTTACGCGCATGTTTGTCTTTATTTGCATTTAAATACATGTCAAGACCTAATTCCAAATCTATATGAATGTTATGACTATATTATGTAGAAAACAATATTAGTAGATTATTTTTAAATGGCTAGGAACTATACTAATTCATAATTATATAGCCAATTTTTTAGCCATAAGAGGTTGGTAAAAGTCATTCTTAAGTATATGTATCTCATAAAAAAAATTAACATATTCCTTAAATAAATAAGAACGTATAAAAAGATTATGAGTAGAGTTCTATCTTGTTTCAACATTGAGTATTAATTTTTGGATTTTTTCCATTAGCCTTAACCATTTATAATAGAACCATTATTTTAATAGGCTCAATAATATCATCTTTATTCCATTATTTAAACCAATTTAATTATATGACATAAAATATAGTATGAAAGTTTTGCTCAAAATCCAGTTTAAATGCAACTTTAAGTCTCTTAATACTTGCGGTGTTAGCAAATATATTATAAAAAGAAACGGCTTTAGTTTTAGCCTTAATATTAAATTTTATACCTGCATTGTAAAATATCTTATGTAATTTTGAGGGGCATTGTGTTTGGCAATAGAACAAAAATATATAATTCTTATTCAATGCATCCAATCGATATCAAACCCATGTAAATTAAGACACATGAGGCCAAAGTCAAGAAATGTTTTTATATTATTTGTCAAACAAACATTTCATGACAATCATACAATCTTACTACTAATAACTTTTTTTCCACTTTTTAGATATTCAAATGTTAATGTTATTAAAGAGGTTTGTGAATGTGATCGGTTCTTAGGTTGATCATTTCACTAATTCATTTCTTATATCTTTTTTTGTCGATAAATTAAAAACAAATGCACTATCAATGGTAAATTTTATTATCTTATCCCTATATTAAATTTTATTAAAATAAATAACTTGACAATATTTGAATCGTTGTTTGGTTGGACCCCCTCATCATCTTCAACTTCGTATTTATCTCTAATTTGGTGTTGATATTCTAAATGTCGTCTCATACCAGCGATCCCGCTATTATATGTTCGTGATTTATAGGAAAATTATTTTGAGCAATGTTTACACTTAGATGTTTGTGTTTCCGCAAGATGAGTAAAATGTTACCATATCCAAGATGTTTTCTAGATAACATTACAATTAGTGGTTGCATTAGCGCCCACTTGTGATGACTATGTTTCGGGGTGGGATTATACTGACTAATACTAACATGTATCTAGAGGTCTATATGTCGAGAATATATATGTTAGTCCCTAATAAAAACATTTTGAGGATTTTCTGCTGACTTTAACAAAATCAATTATGGTGTGTTTGATGTCACTAAAACAAATAGTAATATCAATCAATAAAATAATTAAAAGAATGGATAGATTGTACCGATTTTGAAGCAAGGTTAATGGAAAATTAGATGAATGAGTTGTAGCCCTTGATAACAAGTAATCCACCACCAAAATTTGGAATTTTGATCGAATTTGGAACTTTGCTACAATTTGGGATGAAAAATAATGTGTTTTCAAAGATTATAAAAGAAGTTGGTTAGAGAACGAGAAATAAGAGAGTTTGTTTTCTATTTATAAAGGAATAATAAATATAGTATACCTATTCAAAAGAAGGTTGATAAAAAAGTAGATCAATGCGTTCTAGCCCTTGATCAATAATAATCCACCACCGAAATAAAAAACTTTGATCAAATTTAGAACATTGATAAAACGTGGAAATTTGCAAGAATTTAAGATAAAAATAATGTATTTTCGAAGATTATAGAAGAAATTGGTTTGAGAAAAGATGGATGAGAAATGAGAGAGGTGTTCTTTGTTTATTAAGGAAGAAAATTAGTAAATTAGTTTACAGCCGTGGACCCAAATGGGTATCTGTTTGGGTCCAACGTCAAGTTGTATTAAGCTAAACAGACAGGTTTTTATTAGCACTCAACGTGTAGTTTTTTAAGCTGTTGGGGTAAACGGGTGCCCGACAGGAGCCCGTCATCCACAACGGTTTATTTTCTTATCCGTTTGGTATACAAAGATGTTAGGCTAAATAGACGGATGCCCATCTAGGTAATAGCTATAGCTTTTTTTTATTTCTCTATAATATAAAAGCACCCTAAACATATTTCTCATCCCTCAAATTTTAATCCAATTTTATAATATTTAAAAACACTTACCTAAACTTTAAAAACTTTCTAAACGGTCATAAATACATAAACTACAGACTCGTCATACCATAACATCAAGAAGAAACAATGTCATTAGAAGAATAAGAAGTTATGCATGAGGCTGACAAAGACATTGATTAGGAGGAAGTACCCATCGTTGTAATCATGAGTAGAAAAGTAATATTCCCTCCAAAAAAATTATCCATAGATAAAATTAGAGAAATTTGAAATATTTAACCTATTATTGAACATCTTTTCGATTTAAAATGGTTAAAATTTGATGAATGAAAAATATTGTTATAATTCTCTAGTTGAATAATTTTATAACGATTGTGAGTTAAATTTGAGTATTGAAAATGATCTTGGAATAAATTATAATATTAAGAGAGTATCATATATATATATATATATATATATATATATATATATATATATATTATGTATCCGACAGAGGAAGAATTTAGTATACTTGTGCGTGATTTTGAATATTGCTTTTCGAGATTAGACTACCCTCAACGTACGTGGGTCATACTTAGCATTTGATATTAGAAATTTTGTTTGAGTTATTGAATAATGGTAGTGCTCGTCTCATTGTTATGATTAAAGAAATTATAGTTGCTAATAAACTAAGTCAAAGATTGATATTAAAGTTAGTTAGCCATTGTTTCCATACGATTAACAATAAAGATCCGTTTATGACAAATATTCAAATATTTGGAATCGTAACATTATTGTTAGAGGAAAAATAAATCTATCCAGTTTGATGATTGGGCATATGAAATATTCACGTAATAAAAATTATCTATCTTATGGAATGATGATGTCTCGTTTGCTTGTGAAATAATAGATATATGTTAGGGAATATGTCGAGGAATCAGTTCCATGTACAGCTAGAATACGAAATAATTCTCTAAAAATCAAGATTTATATACCCATAGTTACGCATTCGGTCGAAATGGGAGGTGTTTCTTTAATTTAAAGTCTCTGGATAATATTTGGGCGGCCAATAATTTTCATCCACCTTTTTCGCCTCAAGAATAGCAATCATGTCGACAAAATCGGGATCCATCGATCTAGTTGGAACAAAAAAATATCTAGTATTGATAGTACTACTACGAGGATTTTGACCGAACGCTGCATGGTCAAATGTATGATACAAGGTCAAATGGAGATTAACATTCAACAATTAGGTTTGCAAGTTGGTAATAATAGCATGGCGCAATTTGATAATAGGTACGGAAAATTTAGAGTTGCAACGCTAAAAGTACCAAACCGGTTTTCAATAGCTTCCAACAGATTTTTATGATTATCGACAACGTTCTCTAACTTCTTCTAAGATTGCAGTGCGTAGTACGTGACTAAATCATACATAGGTGTATATTCAACATTTTGCTGGATATTTTTTATGTTTCTCCTCCTCCTTCTCATCTATTGTATCTAGTACCGATCATTTTTATGTGTGTCGTTTTTTTAACTGCAGTTGAAACAAATGTAATGTTGGATGATAATGAAAATAAATTAGAATCGGATTAGTATGAATATTAGATATATAATTTTATTTAGTTTGTTATCTTGTATCCGAATTTAAATTCATTTATTTTTCAAGTTTTTTATAACTCAAAAAAAATATGATAAATATTTGTTTTAATCATGAAAATTTGATTTTTTTATTAATAATAAATATATTATGTTTTATTAAAAATATTTAAACAAAAAACATCAAATAAATGAAATGAATCAAATTAAATAAAACATTAAGCCTGAAAAAATGTGGGTAGGACTGTCTCGCAATTAGGCGGACAGCCGCTTAATTTAGATGGGTGTCGGTCCACCCGCGGGAATAGGTTCCGTTTATAATGGGACGGAACGAGATTTGATTTCTGACATTTTTCCTATCGCGATATTGTATCATTAGCATTTTGTCCGTATCACAGAACAGGACGTGTCCTTTCGTCTTACATATCTGCTCTTCATTCTCAACATATACCAGCATGGGACTGAATCCGTTCATAAATTACATAAAGAATACGGAGTTCATATTTACAATGCAGAACTTAGACGCGCGCGTCTAACTCCTTTCACAGTTGGTACACCATGTAACAGATCAGGTCACTGGTTCAAACTAATCACCTCTTTCAAGGAACAGCAGTGATATTTTCATAGGAGTGGATAGTAGAGTATAAAAGTGGCAAAGGTGTGTGCATGAAAAATGGAGAAATGTTGAACTAAGACATGTCAAGGGGTTGAGTATTAAGGGAACAACGAAGAGGCAAACTGGCTTGACTCTTGAGCTACCCAAATTTTTTGAACCCAATCTGCAAATGAGAAGACAAAATCTCTATCATATTTTTTTTTTAAATTTATCTATATCTCTAACAGATCTTCCTTGCTTCAAATCTATTGGAGTAATTATTCTTCATACACGTTTTATATAGAATTTGTGGATTTTTTAGAAGATTTTGATGTTACATGTTACGGCAAGCCTGAGTTTTGTCCAAACTAAACCAAAGAATAAAATGTTTCAATGATTTCTTAAATGCAGTAGATTAGATTCGTATCAAAAATAAAATATACTATATTAGGTCGTCAAATACAACTGTTTGGTCGTCGAATCGGGCACATAATAAGGTGCAATATCTCAACTCACGAACATTTAGATCAATTTCGATTAATTTACTATTTTAGGTATCGGCTTATTAGGCTACATCTAGCAGTAAATAACGTTTGAAACCCGATATGGAGATCAGCATTTACTTGCATAACTATCACGCAACCTATAGACTATTACAAGATTTTTAGTATTCAACGGTTTAATTTAAAAAATTATACTAACTATTAGTATATATCTATCTGTCCAAAGAATCACCATTTCTTTTACTAATTTTGACATTTAATATACCAATTCTGATTAGTAATTATTTTAACAAAATAAATAATATTAATAAAAACATAAATATTATTGATGATGGTGTATTTGTTGGCTAACAAATTAGAGGGTATTCGAATAACAAGGAGCATAATCGTCACCGAACTGAATTGATTATAAAATAGACTCAAACTACGAGTAAGGAAGATGACGAATTTAACCTCGCCGAAGCCTATCCGAAGGATCAAGACCAGTTAGAAGGTGACAATACCGATGAGCTAACATAAAACAAGCGAACGCCCCATCAAGCAAGTAATGAGAAAGATAAACGCAAAGAAAGGTGACCGGATCTCCGCTGAGGCAAAGAAAAGCTAGACAAAGAGTATAGCTGATCAGAGAAGTAAAAAATGGACTAGCGCTCGGTCTATGGCGCGGATGAAACCGACTGAGGTCCAACAGCAAAAGAAACGGTCAAATCAACGATTTAAATACCATTAATTGAACCAGACAACCCACTAACTTAATGGCCATTAATTTAAATCATACCATGTAAATTCAGTCCTAACGGTAGTTAATGGAATTAAGCATTATACTAGGTAAATTTTTAATATAAATAAGCAGATAAACCCACAAACAATGTAATTGTCTTTACTAATCAATCAAGTTTATTACTTTGTTAGTTTTCCCATAACAATTATAAATATAACAAATATAGACACAAACTTTTAAAACATGAATAATTATTATAAATAAATAGTTTTAATTTTATTTATATAAGTGTTTTAACTTTTTCTTGGTTATCTCATCAAATATTTTTTAGTATGTTTTTTGTAACGATATAACGACCAATATATTCGAAGTTTTATAATCGGGTCGATTGTATATTTGATATGTATAGTAAGTTTTACTGCATTGTTAGTATTGTTCGTGCGAACCGTGAGGTACCAAAAAAATATTTTAGACCACTAATGTCCAAAGTAGAGAAGAGTCCTTAGAAATTTAAAATTACGAAAGACTTGGGAAAAATTAAAACTTATTTGGACATAGATCATGAACCACAATGAGCCGAAGTCATTTTTTAGCAACAATATTTCTGACAACAAGTTCATGATTTACATCGTTCTCATATGACAAAAGTTGTTAATATTTTTTGTTTGGTTGAAAACGCCTCTCTCACTGTGTATGGTAAATTTAGGCAAACATACGACCTTGTGATTGTTTTACAAAAGTGACGATGTATCATAGTCACCGCCACTTTAATGATTTATTCACTGTCGAGAATTTTCTCTTACGAAAGATTGTTGTACTCTTCATCGGCGTCGTTAATTTTTTTTGTACATGTCGGTCTTTGAAACTGAGTTGGGATTTGAAATATAATGTGCGACCTCAAATTATATTTAGTACTAGAGTTGTTCCTATTTAAGCATAACATTGGTCTCCCTTTCGTCACCGCAAGCAAAAGGCTGTAGTTGATCGTTTTGCAGGTCAGATGGGGTACAACGAAATTCTCTTAACCAATAACAAGAGTTAAACATTGGGGTTAGAAGAGTTACTCAAGCCCAATGATCTTTAGGTCATGATTTCCAATTCTCAAACCAAGATTATAATCTTTTGTGGTTTGAGGTTCAACCTCGCAATTATTTCCCAGAAATAATTATAATCTTCTGTACTATGATACATTACCAGCCTATAGCTCAGCTTTTGCATATGGTTCAACCTCACAATTATTTCCCAGAAATAATTCAGTCAAACCTCATATTTATAATAATTCTAGGTCTTCCACTGCAATGGCTAAAAACTTATGTTTGTGGTTAAAATGGCATATAAAATAATATTAGCTATAGTGGCATAAGAAAAATGTTTAATTTGAAGATTCTAATTATAGAATTGACAAAAAATGTAGTTGCAGTTTACGATAACTCTAAATATTTCATTCACTTTTGTAAGCATCTTTCAATTTGCGGCTCTCTGAAGCAACAAAACCAAACATAAATATTATAAGTATAATAAGCATGTCAGTCATTATACTCGTGATTGTATAAAGTTATGAGATAAAAATTTAAATCTTATTAAAGATGGTAAATTGACCAAGTTTAGTCGAGACGAAGGGAATTCTCATAAACATATATATATATAATAAATTCATAAATAGTGGAAACATATAAGGTTTTAATAATAAAAACTCCAGTGGTAAAACCAAACAAAAAATAAAATATATTGATTTTATATGGCTTTGGTATTATTTGGACTCAGACCGTCAAGTGTTTTTTAAAATTGTATAATGTGATTAATTTTATGATATTACTAAGTCTTGTGACAAGAACATATTTTGGACCTTGAGGTGCAACATCAAGACCAGACTTCAAATCATATTTACAATATATTATACTCATATATTATATTTGATAATAACAATTTTAAAGGAGTGGCTGGACCACATTAGGATATTATCATGATAACATCTAAAATAATATGGATAGAGTTCTCGTGTGTATTAGTTGACACCAATATTCTAACAAATGTGTTTTCAAAATAGTTATGATCAAATGAGAAAAATCCTTCCATTTCGCTTATCCAAAAGAATTTTGACAATGTATACAATAAAAAATAATAATACAATACTTGGTGACTTTGAGGGATAGTCACTTTAGATAAAAAAAATGGGTCGCATGTTATTAATGGTTGTAAAGGCACCAACTTCTTACAATAAAATTCTCGGTATGTCATTTTTGAGTAAAATGCATATAAGTTTCTCTATTCTTTACCAACACTTTAGGTACGTAGACGAGTTAAGGTTGTCCAAAGTAATTAGATGGTGGATTGGGAATGTTATGTTGCATCATTCTTAAAAATAATATTAGTCAACGGGAACTTCCATCCAAACTGATAATATGGACGGTGCGCTAGAGACTTCGCGTTTAGTTGAGCTAATAGAAAAGATAAGTGAATTGGATATTAGAAATATATAATATTTTCAATTTACTACAACGAAATGTAAGGATTGATTTATTACAACTTTTTAAAATATAATTTTATCGTTTTTACATGGAAAATAGATAATGTGATAACATAAGTTATTTATCACAAATAATCGCCTAACTAAGATTCTGACCTATAAAACAAAAAATACATCTTTTTAAATAAAAAAATCTATAAAATTATGGTAGGATTTTAATGTAAGAACTTGAAGTCGATCCCTCATATGTTAAAACAGTAGCTTAGATGTTTTATACACATTTCATGTAAAAACATTGAAATATTAACGGGTAAACTGATTGTATTGAATTATTTCATATATCATTCATCTGGTAAGTGTTTTTATTTATTTCAAGAGTTGAAATGGGTTTTTTTTATTTAGACTAAGAAATGTGAGTACTCTTTTAATAAGATAAAAATACATTTGGTACTAATTGAAGTATTATATAAGTCGATCTTATGCGAGATGTTTTACATTTATCTAGTATTTTTTAACTATGTGTATCGTCATTATTCGTGAGGAAGGTCAGGCCTCTTATGAAATGTCTTATGTTAGCAAAACTAAAATTCATGTCAATATATGTTACCATCGTCTTGAAAAGTTTTCTTTTACATTAGCAATGCAACAATAGATATATTATTGTACTTTTGAAATCACTCCATTGTTCAACAAATATCTTTTACTGTATGCGGTATTCTTCATAAACATGATGTCTATAAGATAACCTAATATTTGGTCGAATTAAGAGATTTTGATATCAAAATTGAGCCTTCCACATCTATGGAAGGACAAACATTAGCAGATGTTGTTACAGAAGTTGGTATCAAATGTACTGATAGTCTCAAGCTTGAATGGATTATCCAATTGTATAGTGGATTTAGCCTACCGTGGAGTATGGTATGAGTCCAATTTATATCTCTATTTGGAGAAATCATATCAAATATTCAATTTTATTTTCACTACTTCATATAAAGATGCTCAATATGAAGTAGATGTTCATATTATTTTGTTTGGTTAATGCTCGTGTTGCAAGAACGGTCAAGTTGTTTGATAATTTGTGCTTATTAATAAATGATTTCCTTGACGTGTTCGAGGTTTGTAAAGTATTTTAAGGTTCTAAAGAAACATTTTAGTATATTTGAATAAGTTCATTTTATAAGGATTCTGAGACTAAGAATACAACAACATAATCTTTGCCTACTTTGGGTTATACTGACAATTCCTCGTAGATTTTTTTTGTAGGAAACCATTTGATTTGGAAATCAATTGAATTTAAAAAAATTGAGAGATGAAACTTATGCAATAGTATCAAAAAAAATATTGGTTTCGTGAGATACAAGATTACCTCCAAACTAAAAACTTACAAACATATAAAATTTTAGCTTGAAGCCTCAAGATATGTTAGGCAATATATATTTTGCTTGTAAAAACCTTGTATCGATAAAACTTTAACTCGTAAACAACTTTAGTATTTTGAAAATAATGAATCAATATTTTTGCTCCAACACTTTCGGAAAGAAAAAGACGGCACATTATGGTCACAAAACATTATACAAGTGTGGTTCATCGGCACTATATTACTTTATGCCTAATTTATTTTATTGATGCTAAGAATTTGGTTTGGATTTGTTTTGCTATAAAATTTTTAACATTATACATCAAAGGTAGTACCATTGAAATCTATTTTAGAAGTTGTACTCTTCCACCAAAGGGGTCTAGATATTATAAGACATCTTTATAATGCTTCAAAACGTCAACAATTTCTTCTTCTAACGATAATCTATTTATCAAAATATGTTGAAGCTTAACTATTGGCACGAATAAATAAAAAATACGTGCTTAACTTCATTAAGTTAAATATATGTGTCATTTATGATATACTTCGAATGATCACAACTGATAATGGATTTTAGTGATTAAATGCACGAATAACTATTTTTTCATATTTTTGGTATTCAGCAAAATCTCTCATCTTTTCATTTGTAGTCAATAGTATGTTGAGGTTAACATTCATGTTTTTTTAGAAATAATCCATCAAACTCTTGATGGGATAGCTAAAAATGATTTGACGCTCTCTAAAAGGTTCTTTCGACATACAAAACTACATCGATGACAACGATGGAGAAACCTATATTGTCTTATTCCATGGTTTGGACGTAGTGGTCTTTAAATAGTTACAATATTCAAAATTATAAATAATATCATACAAACATATAAAACCATATTTTTTTGTCAAAGACTGATAATCTCAACGGGTAGAGACCGACAATATTTACAATAGAACAAAAGAATGTCAGTATTAAGATATCGATTAGTTAAAATAAAAATTCACTTTAAAATATGTATCATACAAAAACAAATGTAAATTTTGATAATTCTCTATATAAAAGTTTTGAATTTTTTAAGAATTTAAAAATAAAAATAAAAATAAATTTATATAAATTTGATGACTTAGGATAACAGTAATGCATCGTGGAGCTTGAATTCGAACATAATAAATTTAAATTTAAACATTATTGTTTTGTCTTTTTCAACTTCAAACCTAGTAGTTTAAGAGTTTGGAAGTTGACTAACATCTATATATAGATCAACCACTGACAAAAATAGTTATTCAAGGTCGTTCTTGATGTTAGAAGTCTTTTCGGTTATATGCTCGATTTTGGGGAGAAACTTATCTACTTCATCAGTATCAACACTTCCTTAATTCATGAAGCTATGAAACCTCAGTTTATATCCCTTTCATTTATTATTGGGGGTCGAAATTTGGTTTGTTTAGTATTTTTTGGACACATTTAACCACAAATTACCTAATTTTAAGTTAAGGAATATCATATTAAAATAACGGATCATCTCGAAGAGAATTGCAGTATCTTGGTCCTCGGCCATCAAATGTGTAATTCATTGTCAATCTCACGTCTTCTTTAGCATTAATAATTCGATCAGTTCATTGTTGCGTTATTCTTTTATGTTTCAAAAACGGAACCATACAATTTTTCAACATTTGGTATGTGTTTTAGAGATCCTTTTTATTTACGAATTTTTTTCTCCTCTTAGAATTTTATAGTAATTCTTTCTTAAACAAAAAATATTGAATATCTGATTCAAGTGTTGAAAGTTCAATCCTTTGTAGTTTTTCTTCAATACAATCAATAAGTTTGATATTGATGTTTATCAATTTGAAAATGTTCGATAGAATGATATTTTACTTCATAATTAACCTTTGGTGACATTAAATATGTTGTGTATGGGCTAAAAATAATCGTTCACATAAATTTGATTTGAAATCATAAATATATATTATATATAACGTTATTTAAAATAATTTTAGGTAATTAGTTTTCTCCATACCTAAATATATTTGTTGAGCGCAAGCATCAACTATTGTCATTTCAGAAACAATTTGGATTCTTTTGGTGGCACTACTAAAGTATACCATGTCTTGGCCTTAGTATTTCATATTTAGTGAAAAACAAATTTAGGTATATTTTACCTATTGATTATCCTCGTTATGAGGACTGATAGTCGTCTTGTTAATTGATAGAGAGAAATATCATTTGGCCTGTATCGGAGTTTCTAGAGGATCTCTACTTATTTTACATAAATAAATTTCATTTCTATTGTTTTTCCCTATTTTAGACTAAGGGGTAAGCCCTTCAAATTTTGGATGTTTCATCGCCACACGAGTTTATGCTGATAAAAAAATGTTAGCCAAAATTTTCAGTTAGATTTAATAACTACATCTTTAAGTTCAAAATCATGTTACTTGACCTTAAACATTAGTATGAATGTTATTCATTGACCAAAAGTCATATATGAAAATTTTGTGGAATTTTTTGTTTAAATATTTCGCTATGTATTCTTCACATCAACAATGACCTATTCTATTTAGCTTGATCACATAAATGACCATATCCAATCTAGTGGTTCATATTTTTTACTTTCACACTTCTAATTCCTATGAGTTTGGAAAATAAGTTTGGAACACCATTTTCTCATACATCATTAACATAAACAAAATCATTTGTCCAGAATTTATTCGATTATGAGACACGATCAACCATTTTATTGAAGATCTCCAAGATCATGTGATAAAATTAAAATTCAGAGGTATGATAAAATGAGAAATAGAAACTAATTGTTCTTTACTATAAGGTTTTGTTTCTAAGATCCAACCTGTAATTATTACCAGCACTAACATTTACGTATTTGGTTGAATTGGTGTGTGAATATGTCTACAACTTAAAATAAACTCTAATAATATACTGTAAAATGACAGTCGGACACCTTAGTAAAATATTTTAATAAAACATATTTTCGTATTTAGTGCAAAAGGTATGGTCATTTTTTGAATAGGTAGTCTAATGTGAATTTTTTAGAATTTTCCATTTAACCTGAAGATTTTCCAGTGATGAAAGACGACTTGATTTTTAGTCGGTTGTCTAGAAAGGGTAGGTTTAACTCATAATAATAGGTTTAAATTAGCCGGTATTTTGAGACTAAAGATCTTAGACAAAATTAGGCCATGAATCAAGAGGTTTTGTCAAGCTTCCATCGAGGTTTTAAATAGATAAGATGAGAATTATGGTGATGGTTTTGGCAACTACCCCAAATGTACAGGATGAATGCATCAAACTTGGATCAAGAAGTTCATATTCTCATCAATTTGTCATAATCTATTTACTCTTCGTACTTGAGTCTTTCGAACATTTTCCTTCTTCTTTAAAGGAGAATAAGGATATAATTGTTATCTTTTGTCATTGACTTTTACATCGATCGGCTAAGCCACCTACTATAGTTTTTTCTCTTTACTCATAAAAATATTTTTGAAACGTATTTACCTTAAGAGCTTGGGAAATATTATTTTAGATAAATAAATTGTTCAATTGTGGCTCAACATGTTTTGATAAGAGGCTTAGTCAACTAAGCTCGACGAGTATAAGTTGTTGGGCCCTCTCCTTATTTTTTTTTGAGCTTAACTAGTTTAATGCATCTATATAAAATCAAAAAAAAATGTCATAGTCAAAGACTTCTAAGAAGGACACTAGATGATGTAACTCATTCAATATTAATTAATTTTTTTAAAAAAATAAAAAAAACTAAACTCGACGGCTTATGTAGCAGAAGTTATTATCTAGGATATATTAGAGTTTGAAAATTATAATGAAGCTTCATCATCATTTAAAATGTTATTAATTTACTCTTATTTGTTTTTATCAATTTTATAATCAGTTGATTTATATATATATAGTACATGAAGCTTAATATTCTGACGGTTCTAGAATGAAAAATATTAATTATACGTCATCCAAGCAATTAGTTTGTGTCCACAATAAAGATGAATAATTGATTTTGCCATGAGATATGATAAAACTAAATTAAACACGTGAGAAAAAACTTATTTTTCAGCACAGTTTTTAAAATCATAAAACTGAAAAATTATTGTATGTCAAAATGGCATGATTTCAAAAAATGCTTTTTCATTACTCTTTCATGATTCAGTAATACTTCATTTGAAAATAACTGAATAGTTGACCCATAGTAAAATGTTTTGATAATCCTATACAAAAATAATATTTGAAAGCTTGTTTTATCTCCCATGGTTTATAAATATATATATTCTTCGTCTTCCTTGAAAAAACTAAATAAACTACATATAAAAACATAATATTATATGTCAAAAATAATATTGTAATTACAGATTTTAAAATCATATGATAAACGCTTTATTTTATTTTATTTATCTTTTATTCCTCTTATCTAACTCTTTTACCTCAAATTTGTTATATCTTAACAATGTTGTTCATAAAGGATGATCAACATGTTTAAACTTTATCAATTACATATCCAAAAAAATTATTTTAAAAACTTATTATATCAATTTTTATAACTAGATAAAATGATACGACGGATCGATTTATAGCAAAATCCACCACGCCAAATATAACAATAAAGTATTATATATGTATATAATATAAACTAATATCATTTTTTATTATTTTTAAAAAGAAAGAGTTACCAACAATAATCCGGTTGAAATTAAAAGTATCAGTAACAACCCCAAACTTGCAAGTTTATCAATAATCAACTTGTACATAAAATGTTCCAACAATACTCCTCGGGTATAAAAACTAAAAAACCAAAAAAGTCACTTTCTTCTTCACCTTGAAAATGCATTATGTCTCTTTCTAAAATCGAACTATGCGTACTTGTTTAAGCGTTCTGGATGTTTTTTTTTCACAACTAAGTTTACGTGTCTACGGAACCAAATACAATAAGTTTCCCATATCTACTTTATTTTTTATTTTTCAAACTAAAATACCTATTTGGAAACAAATGTCAACATATTTACGCACCCAGGTTACACTCGAATTCTAGATCTAGTTTCTATTTTGTTTTTCAAAATTAAAATACATTTTTCACAATCCAAATGAATGTATTTACGTCTCCAACTAATAGTTAATTTCGATATTAATCTACGAGTATTTTAACTTTGTAATGTAGATAAAAATTTCAAAAACGGTATTCTCCCCGTCAAGAATTCGAGATATATTTCAGCTCACACAAGAATTAAAGAATTCTCAATATGAACCAAATAATTTGAATAATCTATTTCAACATATAACTTCAGTCCTTTTTCACAACAAAAAAACTAAATTCATACTCAAATTACTCACAATTACGCAATCAAGTTACTCATAACTACTCAACCATGTTTAATCTATCTAAAAATTATTAATTTCACAACATAATTGCACGTAATTACGCAACCACAGTTGGACAAACATTTAATTCATTTTATTTTACAGTCATAAAATATGAATCTAGACGAAATGTCATTAAACGAATTGAAGAACTGGAAACAAATACTAATGAACATTTTAAAAAATATAAGGATGAAATATATTCTTGAAGATCATTTTAAAAAACCAGAAAAAAAAATCAATCTATTTTAATAACTATTCGCAACGACATCTTTCGTAAAACAAAAGATGATCGTGCATCAAATATAAAAATATAAAACATTTAGTTTATCTCTTAACTATGCCATTTTTGTAAAATTTATGTGTCTCTAGACTACACTTTTTTTGTTCTCAGTATTGATTTGTTTTTACCATTTATTTATATATTGTTACTTCATAACTACAACCATTTATAATATAATTTTGAAACCAATCAAACCATAATTCTATACCTCAAATTACAATTGTATTTTTTTTAAACAGGTGTTTATTTACGCAAACCAAAGTTATTATTCCGTAACCAATTCAAACGTAATTATGCAACCACTCATAAGGTAATTTTGCAGTCAATACTCTATTTATGCAGCCCATTATGGCGTAATTTTGCACCCAACGAACAAATGATTACTTTAATTGCTAAAAATGTCTAATTTCAAATTGTTTAAGAAAAATTATAGAAATGAAAACAAGAACATATCCAATTAGAAACATACATTATTTTATAAATCCATGTTCGATAGAGAATCGAGATAATCAAGACGCATGGATGTAAAACCACCCTCAAATACCTACCATACACCTTAAATACCATCAACCCAACTTCTAGTAGCAAACTATTTTTTCTTATATACAAAAAAATGAACAGCCGTAATAGGTTGTTCAACTGGTACGTTATCTTAAACTATTAAACCAATATTATGTAATGATACTTTATCAACATTATCCAAATCAATACCATCAATACCTAAATTTATAATTTCATCAATCACAATAACAATATTTTCACCTTTACTACGACTAGCCAAGGCATCTTACTTGTTTATTATGAAATCAACTATACTTTTATTATATTTAAAAGCATTAAGTAAAGGAACATAAACCTGATTATTTTGTACAAAAATAACCGATGAAGATATTGCAAACCTACAAATAAATAAAATAAAATAAAAAGTACAAGTTCATACTAACCCAAACACAAAAGAATAAGTAGTTATTACGCAATCCAAGTACATGTAATTTCGCAACCAAATGCACTAACTAATTACGCAACCATAATGTTCTTAATTTTGCAACCAAAATACACTACTCAATTACGCAACCGAAATATACTTAATTAGGCAACCAAACTAGCATAAACCACAACTCCTAAAATCTGTTATTATGAAATCAATATTTTCAGATAATAGTCAAAATATTTACGTGAATGTATGAAATCAAAGGATCAACGTAATTAAAGCAATCATATAATCATAAATCAACAATAAAATAACTCGAAACAATAAAAAAAATAACAATAGCAGAAAAAGAAAATCACTTGTAAATCGATAAACAATTGATAAATGCAGAAGAAGAAAAGAAAAAACAAATGATCCACAATTGTAGAAGATCTTGATGGAATGAAGAAATAAAAATTGATCTTAAATCAAAGAACAAATTGATCAAATAGAAAAACATATCAATATTGTAATAACAAACTATGGTATGATGTGTATTTAAAATATCTATATGGTTATGAGTAATTTAGTTTTAAAACCATGTGGTAATCGTATTTTCTCAAACTCTGGGTTGTTATAGGTAAATAATTTTGATTTCATATAGATTATTTTCTTAAATAAATATAATTTACATTAACATTTAAAAATAATTGTATAAACTATTTGTTTCTTTCCAAGAGAAAACAATCTTAAGATCTAGATCAAAATATTATTATATTTTTATCATGAACCAAATGTTGAATACCAATTTTATTGTCGGAACCAATCTCACTATAAATGGTCGTAGGGAACTTGTGGGCTAAAAATTACTATTAGTCCCCATGTTTCGTGTCTGTATCAAACTAGTTCTTTATGTTCACTTTTGTCTCTCATTAGTCTATTATGCTTTAGAAATTTACATTATAGTTTATTCGCACATGTGAGTACGGAGAATCTTACATGTGGCATCCTAAACATCAATAATTTGTCTCACTATTGGTTTCTAAAAATTTGTGCAATAATACCCCTTGAACTGCCTAGTTGTCTGTCCGGTCATCATCCACCTAGATTTTATCATTTACTATTATTATTCATCATTTACAAATTAAAGATTTATGAGGAAAAATTGTGTTTTTTAATAAGGATTTTAGGTCTCAAAGATTTCTGATTTGAGTTATGGGTTATTGTGTCTGACTTGGATTTAAATATTGGATGTGATTAAGTAAGTTGTGAATGGGACATTGAGTCTAAATTTTTTTAACACAGTTTAGTCCAATAAAATAGTTAATTAGTAAAGGTTAAATTATGATAAATTTTAAAACATCAAAAAATAACGAAGGACGGAAATAAATATAAAAAATTAGTTTAATACAAATACAAAAGTTCAAAACTAATAGTGATTTAAACATGTAAAAAACTATTCCTGTCCTTCTATACGAGACTTGTGACAGTCTGTTAACGGATTCAAAAGTGCTATTTAAGGAAGCTCTAATATGGACATTAAAGAAACAAAAAGAATATTAATAAGGAGGATTGAACCATGTCCCTCCGAACTTCCAAGAGGTATAGGCGAAGTCAACCGGCAGCCAAGTTGTTTTAACTTTTTAAACTATAAAAGGACACACAAGTTTTACATATTTATTTATTTATCATGAGTTTTCTATTTTATTTTCGTACTTCTTTTTGTCCGACTGAGTAACACCATTCCTCGTCTGAATCCTCTATTAAACCTGGATCATTTGAGTTAAGTTTTAGCATAGCAAGATTTAGAATCCATAACCAGACTGCTTAGTGGCTGTCTCCTTGAACAAACCTTCCTCAATACCTTAGGCTTTACATTTCAACGTTGCTTTCTCAGAAATCATAACTTGGGTAATGCAAATGGCCAAGTGCAATGTATATCAGACGAGATAGTGTATCACAAGTATCCTGCTGGTTCCAGTGGTGCAGAGATAATACATACAATATAATATAGCTTCTACTTAGATTACAAAAGACCATTTTCTAAATATATTAATTTTACCTCAAATTTCTGTACCATAATGATACATATGAATGCAATAATTTCTGGATTTATCACAGAGGCCATTACATAGTTTCTTGAAGAGAAACTTATAAAGGATTACTACTAGTCTACTACTTTAATAAATGATACATGAATCTTGCTAAATGTTAAAACCACAAGTATAATATAGAAGAACACAAATCTTGTCTCTAACATTTTGGAGAGGTACTTCCGTCAAGAGGAGTGTCGAATGTGGGTGATGGTTGAGAGGTACCACTAAGACATTCCCTAGCATCATGCATCATCGTGATAACTTCTCTCATTGTTGGCCTGTTAACTGGGTTAGTACTGGTGCAGAACAATGCAATCTTGAGAACTAAAATCATCTCTTCGATCGTCTTTCTCTCCCTTACATGTAGTCGTGGGTCGAATATTTCTGGTCTCGGAACCATGTTACGGACTGACCTTCTCACCCAAGTCACAAGATCTCCTCCTTGATCTATTGGTTGAACGGGAGGTTTACCGGTTATCAGTTCCAACAGAACTACACCAAAACTATAAATGTCGCATTTCTCTGTCACCTTCATAGTGTAAGCATATTCTGAAAAAGAAACCGGATAGCTAACTATTAGGTAGATATAAACAACACAAAGTATGAATTTCTACTTGTGTCTGACTCGTGAATGATCTGTCTAGAAGCAATCATTTACTTTCTTTAGTCTTTACACACACGTAGCACTAATAGTCTTAGCTTCTTAGCAACTGGACAAGGACCGGGCAAGAACGGACATGGGAATAGATTGTTCACCTGCCGCTCAAATCAGTAATTGGACTATATATTGGTTGCAATACTCCCAGGCTTGTATCCGTTTCAAATCACTCTCTCAGTATTAACTGTCTCAATTCAAACCATTTTTTCACTTTTCTTAGAAGATCGATTAGAAACTTGATGAATGTTTAAGGGCTATTCATAGTCGGATAGGTGATTTGACAAATTAAAAAGGTCCAAAGAGTGATTTGAAGAGGCTTCTAGGCCATGTATAGGACACATTAAAAGGTCCAACGGGTGATATGAAGAGGCTTAATAGTCTAGGCCATGTATAGTTCTTAAGCGTTTTAACCCATTGTAAAACTTCGAAGCACATAAAAGAAAATGCTAACATCTGCTAGAAAAGTGAAATTTAAACATTGGAATAGAGAGAAATGTCATGAGATTACCTGGGGCTATATAACCATATGAACCAGCAACAGCTGACATGGATTTTGAGTATGGAATGTCAATCAACTTTGCAAGGCCAAAATCTCCAACATGAGCCTGCAGAGCATCATCCAATAGGATGTTATTCGACTTTATATCACGATGGATAATTTGTGGCCTACAATCATGATGGAGATAGCATAATCCCTCTGCTGCTCCAAGAGCAATTTTATATCTAGCATCCCAGTCCAGCAAACATGTCTGTTTGTTTTCATGAAGTTGCTCTCCTAGACTCCCGTTCGCCATGTACTCGTACAAAAGAAGACTACAGTCTTGGTGGTGGCAGAATCCGTAGAGTTTCACAATATTGCGATGCCTTATCTTACCTAGGGTTGATATTTCGGCCATGAAGCTCTCATCCGAACTAGCTCCTTCGCCACTGGATTTGAGCTTTTTAACTGCAATTACCTCACCGTCGGCCATAACTGCTTTGTAGACAACCCCACAACCCCCCCTTCCTATAATTACATGTTCTGAGAAATTACCAGTAGCGTGTAAAAGGTCCTGATAAGTGAATCCCGCTTTTGGGAAGTAGTTATCTATGACATCCTGTTTTGGTTGGCTCTCTAAAGAAATGAATGGAGGTTGGCGTTGTTTAATGGACCAACATATACACAAGATAGTGAACAAAGATACTGATCCAACCACTACAGAAACGATGCCCACCAACTTTTGTTTTGATGAACTACCACTTGACCTGTTTTCTTTACGACCGGGAAGATGGGTGAGTGGCTGACAATCGCTTGAGCCCAATCGACACAAGCCATCATTTCCACCGAAATTTGAAGAATCCATTCTTTGAAATAAAGGAGTATCTGGTAGATTTCCTACCAAGTTATTGTTGGAAAGATTACAGACAAAGAGGCTCATGAGCTCACCAATTGATGATGGAATCTCACCAGAAAGATGATTGTCATTCAAGTATAGGGTCTCCAACATCTGCAGCTTCCCCAACTCATCAGGAATCGTGCCAGAGAGATTATTATAGCTGATGTTGAGTGCAATCTGTAGAGCTTTTAATTGACCCAGCTCAACAGGGATGGTGCCAGACAACAAATTGCCTCCACTTTGTAACTCTGTGAGCCGACTCAATCCACCGAACGAACTTGGAATTCCTCCAACCAATTCGTTATCCGATAGCTTCAAGAGCTCCAGATTAATTAGCTTGCCGAGTTCTTGAGGGAGAAGACCTGTGAAGCCATTCCTACTAAGATCAAGCCTCTGGAGTTTAATGCAATTTCCCAACTCCAGAGGGATACTGCCTGAGAGATGATTGGAAGAGAGGTTGAATATAACTAGCTGCATGAGATTTCCAATCTCAGGAGGAATAGATCCAACGAAGTAATTATCTGCAAGAAGTAGCCTTTCCAAATTCTCTAACTTTCCCAGCTCAGGTGAAAGTGGTCCTGAGAACTTGTTCCGATACAGTTCAAGCGCTGAAAGATTGTGAAGATTATATAACTCAAGAGGAAGGCTACCAGTAAGCTGGTTATTACCTAGCATTAGCTGCATTAGAGATCTACAGGCTTTCAAGCCATGAGGAATGTTACCAGACAACTTATTCGAACCAAGGCTCAAAAATATCAGTTTATTGTATTTACAAAGGTGAGCAGGAATTTTACCGGCAAGCTTGTTAGCAGACAAGTCAAGTATGGAGAGGTTACTATTAAATCCAATAAGGGGAGGAATTGAACCTTCAAGAAGGTTGTCAAAGAGCTGGAAATCTACTAGGTACGTCAGATTCTGAAACTCCTGCGGGATTGTGCCAGTCAAATTGTTAATAGACAAGTCTAAGTTCTGCAACTGTGCCAACTTGCCAAGCTCCTTAGGAATAGTCCCTTGAAGCATGTTTTCAAAAAGGTGAAGCAAGCGAAGATTCGAAAGTTGACCCAACTCTTTGGGGATGAACCCACTTAACTGATTTTCGGAAATATCTATTTCAACAGCATTCATCAAGTTACCGAGTTCCCCTGGAATTGTCCCGTTCAACTGGTTTGTATACACGTACAATCTTCTTACATTTTTTAGGTTCCCGAGCTCTTTAGGAAGGGTTCCACTAAAAGAATTTACATGCAAAGCCAGTAATTCCAGACTACTGATATTCCCAATCTCCGGCGGAATCTCGCCGGATAGAAAGTTTTTCCAAACAATTAACTCAGTGAGCATCTTAAGTTTCTCCAGCTCCTTAGGAAGAGAACCTTCGAACTCGTTCTCTGCCAGCCCAAGAACCTCCAAACTCTCGCACTCACTGATCTCAGAAGGTATAGGACCAGAGAAGGAATTCCGACCAGCCCGCACAATCGAAAGCTGTTTCAGATTCCCAATTGTCGCTGGAATTCCACTTGTAAGATTGTTACTATATATCACAAGCTCTTGAAGAGAAACTAAGTTCCCTATATCAGCGGGAACTGCACCAAAGAGATAGTTCTCGCATAGATATAGCTTTCTGAGAGTTCTAATCGTAAATAGCTGGCTTGGTAATTCTCCGTGAAATCTATTCGTGCATAGGTCAACGACCTCTAGATTATGACAGTTAGCCAAATCTTTAGGTATGGGACCAGATATGAAGTTTGTCGACACATTCAATTCGGTTAATCTGGGAAGGTTACAGACGACCGGAGATAAAATACCGGACAAATTAAACCCGTCGAGAACCACAGAAGTTACCTCGAAATCATCACCACAGATGATTCCAATCCATTTACAAGGATTTAAACTAGACGAATTCCAGCTTACCAAATACCCATTAGAATCATTGAGGTAGCTTTTGAACTCTAGAAGAACAAGACCTTCTTTGTTCAAAGATTTCGCACAAACTCCAAGGAAGCAAAAGATAAACAAAAACCCAAACGGCTTTTGCATGACACTTGCCATTTTGGAGATTGTTGAAGGTGAGGCAGCTTTCCCAAACTCTAAAGAAAACTTTTACAAAAACAAAGACTCTTTACTCTCAGCTCACGACCAACATAAATTCCAATGATGAACAGAAGGAATAGTTTGTACGAGAAAACATCTAAAACCCGTTTCTCTCTTGTACAGCAAACATGATAGACAGAAGCAATTATGAAAGTACCTGTAAAATTGACATTTTTATGTATTAAGAAGCTAACAACGTTTTATTAGCCCAAAGAGATAGAGAGAGCAAAGATGACCACAACACAAGAGCAATCAATAAAGAAGCAAGTGGGTTCTCGGCGAAAACAGTAGAATTGACTAGCAACTGAACTTTACAGCTAACAGAGAGACCATAAATAATCACACGAGACTACCATTAAAAAGCAAAGGACCACTAGATAAGATAAGTAGTAGCACACAGAAAAAGGCTATGCATGATGGAGCAAATGCAAGAGAGATGGAGAAGTAAATACCGTGAGGAGGACTCAACGAAAAGAAATAGCAGAGAAAAGACAATCGATCTTCTTCTTCTTCTTCTTCTTCTGAGTAAGGTTGGTGGAATGAAATGGGTGAAAGTGCAGCATGATTGTTGTTGTCAGGAGAAGGTATGATGATGCTTTTGATTGAGATTGTGGAATTGAGTGTGGATAGTGTTGGGTTTTTGGTTAGGAACCCGTTTTGGTGGATTTGATAGAGACGAGACGTGGGATTTGTGAAGATATTATTTCCGCCATTGTTGCTGGACCTGACAAATTGGACTCCCTTTCTCTTTCTCCTTTTTTTAGGTTTCTTTTTGACTTTGTTGCGAACGAAAAGACTCGTGCTATGTTACTCTAATTATTTGTGATTATCCATCCTATTGTCATTTCTAAATTTGTCAACTTCTATGCTGCGTAAAGCGTAACAACAATATACTATGTTGAATCATTATATTCTAAACCGTCATATTTTATAAGCGTGATTAAATTTATAAGCCTAACTATATCGTCATAATCCATACTAAAATATATTTTGTAAGCCGTCATTGAATTTATAAAAATATCACTAAAATATAAACCTAAAAACATATCTATACATTTTTTTATAAAAAAACTTACCGCCTCTTTTTTAAACACTAGATTTATAATAAAAAAAATTAAATTTTAAAAACATAAATATGAATCTAAATATTAAAATACTGTCATTATAATTACATCTCATACAACAATAACACATCAAAACAAACATGTACATATAATTTAATTTTAAAAAAAAATTAAAAATCCATAAAATTGAACAATTGTTTGAATATACCTACTATTATAAAAGAGTTATATATTTTGAAAAAAATTGTTACATTAAATAGGAATAAACAATAGAATGGATTTTATATTCGTAAATCTTTTTTTATAAAATTTATATGTGACCAAATTGCTATGAGAATATCAATATCGTCTGTTATAATTTTAAAGTTTCTTTTTCAGAATCACGGTGTATCTATGAAAATACATAAATTCATTCAACAAATCTCGTTGCTTAATTAAGGAAGACGATGATTCGAATAACAATCCATCAAAAATATTGAGCAAACACGAAGATAAATATCGACTAAAAAATGACTTAGATCATGCACGACGGAATTGCACCAACATTGCACTTACCAAAAGGATAGTCCATGGATGCAAACCTATAACACTATGCATAAAGAATTTTGATGACCTACAACTCATCTAACACCTATTAGGTACTCAATGCGTTATTGCTAATGTAGGGATCAGATCCTAGTAAACTCGAACCAACAAGATTGTTATTGTTACGACCACATAACATATAATTTCAACATAACATTTTATTTTGCATGACATGATCATTGTTATCACTCTCTTTAGCCTAAGAAACCTCATGACTAATATTCACACATTATTACAAACATGATTTAAATCATCGGAAAAAGCATATTAAAGACCATCAACGTAGGTATAATGAAGACAATAAATAACAACATATATATGATTTATAATCTTACAGAACTATATATATATATATATATATATATATATATAAATCTACATCTACGTAAATGGGGTATATTTAAAATAAATGAGAAAAATATCAAGAGTATGGTTATTCATGTTCATTGACTCTTATACTAAAAAACAATCACTAGCAGCCTGACTTTCTCATGAACAAATACTTAAGAATAACGCAAACTTATATACTAAAAAAATGAAATATATGATATTATGCACCTAAAATAGATTTTACTTTGCTAGCATATCAATGTTAATACCAACGTGAGAATGAGAAGCGCATACTAAAATAATGTAATACGCAATCCCCCTTAGACATTATAACACTTGAAACCTTCCAATACATAAACGTAGATTTATATCTGATGAAGCTTCATACGAAAGATGATCAAGCATCATACTTCATAAAAAATATGATCAAGTATCAAGTTTCTAAAAAATATGACCAAACATCAGACTTTATACAAAACATGCTTATTTATTAGATTACATACAAATAATAACCATATGTCAGACTTCGTAAAAAAGATCATACATCAGACTTCGTACAAAATATTATCATGTATTAGATTTTATATGGAAGATGATTAATTATTCTCGGCATCATACAAAAAATCTCATGTAGTAAACATTATGCAAAAGAAAAAACTAAGGCATCAGACACAATTCAAAATAGGCTTAGGTATTAATATTATGTTTTTAGATGTGTAAATATATTATTTAAGGAATATGAAGTATTTAAACTCGTGTATTGAACCTAAAAGGTTATTTTCAATCATCCAATATTAAAATTTATTTATTCAACTACTATTTCATCTAATCTAGTGTTTGGATTAATACAAATAAGTAAATTATTGTTTGCTTACATAAATAAGAAAATAAAAACAAAAGTTATTAATAATAATTAGAAAAATCTATGAATTGTTTTAGGTTGAATTTATATAAGAATATATTAATAAAATCAAGAGTTATGCTAAGAAACAAATTAACTTATTTTATGTTTAATAATTCATGTGTAACGTAATTAGTCTAACTATTTCGAATTATATAAGTTATCTTTAACTTCAAATATACATATGATTAAGTCTTGAAGTGATAATAATTTTTTCAGATCTCGTATGTCATGTTTAATATCTATATTTAGACGTATAACATGTTAGTTTATCAGAATGATCTAACCTACATATCACCTCTCAGTTTCAACCTAAAATCATGCAAGAACTGTTTATTGATTCAAAATAATTGAAACAGTAAGAGTAGTGATTAAAAAAACTTAAAATACTGAAATAAAATTAATCAAACATATTTAAAAATTATATATAAACTACATATAATAAATCTAAAAAATGAAATTTAAGCTCATGTTATACATGGTTGCATAAATAAATATTTACATAATAAACAAAGCAAATAAAGTTAATTTCTCTAGATGAATCTTCGATCTTCCATCTTTAAACTCTCGAACTTTTTTATTTTAAAATTTAGAGAAATATATAGGATGTCATTTTTTGGAATTATGGAGCTCTATTTAGAGTCAAGGTCATGAAATATATTCCTTAATTTTGAGAAGATATCTTAACAAACTGATAAATAAAATAATGTATAAATATATAAAATCTTTAAAAGATAGACTAACAAATAGAGTAGTGTAAAAATTTATAATCTATTTAAATAATATTATAACAAACTAACATGTTAAGTAATTGTGAAAAATATATAATATCTAGAATATTTAGGATACTCATATATTATATTCAAATGTACTATTTTTTAGTTCAAATTATGTGTGTTGTGATTCAATAACTATAGTTGATGGATCTAAGCTCCGTGAGGAACTACAACAAATTGTTAGATGTTTTTTACTAACACAGGTTTGACTTACCAAAATACTAAAAGGTAGGACTAGAGAGTTAATCTAAAGAGAGAAAGCAATTGGCATCATGTAAATAGTAAAAAAATGAATGGTTATCCTCAAATGATGTGATATTCTCTATATAAAGTGACCATTTTGAACCTAGGTGGCTCTATTGGCCCAAAATACATTAAGACATTTTTTGTGGCCATTTATTCATAATCGTAAACACTAATTGGGTTGGACCACTAGTCGACCCATTAATTTACCAAGTTCCCATTATCAGTAGCCACCATATTCGATGCTCTGGTGCTTCGCATGTCCGAGATACTGGTTTGGATGACGGACCCTAGTGTAGGTGAATCATTGTGATGAGTGAAAAGACTTTCTTTTTGTTCGAAGTTAAATAGCTTTAAGAAAGTTAGTCGTGTCGGTTCTTGAGTTTATTTTGGTTTGGAACGCTTCAACACATGTTGGTCAAATAAGGGAGATTGAGAAGTTAAAATGGAATGTGAGGAGACTATCTAGAAAACCAAATATTTTTTACATTAATCATTTCTTTTAACTTTCTAACCACCTGAATGTCATGTGTCAGTCCTTGAACCGGCTTACAAATCTTGGCGTGCATAGGTCATTCTATTCTTCATAAAGCTCGATATCACGTTAGATTGAGATGGTCATCTCAGCATCATACGTCTATATAAATAAAAATTCATTTTCACTAATAGACTTTTATTTTATAAAGAGAAAATCAGTTAGAGAGAGAAGTTTTATCGATTACTGAACTGACCATCGTGAATTCTTCTTCGACTATACAAACACCATGTTGATCGATCCAGTTAGTACTTTAAATAATTTACTCTTGTTTCCTATTCAGGTACCCTTCTCGTATTCCCGTCTATTTCCTCTATATACTGATGGAGAGTTTAACTATAAAGACCTTCCAAAGGACTGGGAGTTATAGAATGACCACTAGAGACCAAGAATAAGGGAGACAACAGCTAGGCACACTCCTTCTCTAGGAAATTAGATAATGAACTTCAAGACTCCAAAGTAATCCAAATGATTAATCACCATTCTCAGACTGTAAGAAATAAGAACGGTTCGAACCATATTTTTGTTAACCAGATGATTCTATCTTTCATTGCCTTTTTAGAAAATTCTCCGAGTGATCCATCTACTACCGATCAAGCTATTAAATCCTTACATGAGGATGTTAATTATTTGGATGAGGTAAACCCTTAGATAGTTGATGGTCCTGAGATATGCGTTTATTTCTAAGAGAAGTCTAAGGACCCATATAGGAAAAAGAAGCAAGTCCTGGAAATATATAAGATTGAGGGTCCTAACAAAAATAAGAAAAAATCGGCCATCAAAACGACATCTGGTAGCAATTTGGTTAAAATTTAGGTTTCATGTTACTTTGAGAAGTTCAGGAGCACGAACTTTTAGCCTTATACGATATTTCTTACATCTATAATGATTTAGAAGAAAAATCTATAATGCGTTGTAAGTGGGTTATACCCTTGAACGTCCATGCTACCCAAGATCGATGACACCCATTTTTTATGAATAAAGATAAGTTAGTGTTGTTTTATGAGTGGTTGAAGGATGAGTTTGGTTCCATTTTTACTCAAATATCATTATATTCTTCGACTTGCTCGACCTGTGCCCCAGCCAGGTCAGCCCAAATACATGGTGCACCAGTTTGTCCTACATCATTGTTTTGAGGATGTCAGAGATTGAGTTTTAGATGGAAGAGCTTATGTCACTGAGCACCATAACTCTTAATTTAACCTTACAGACCTAGTTAATTTTATTACTGAATCAATATAAGGTTGTTGACTACTTGTTGGAGTCTGAGATGGAGTGTAAACATCATTTTTTCTTCATCGGTAGTGCATGGGAAATTGGTGAACCGGTCTTCTAAAACAAATCGAGCCGCCTTAATAGTTTTTGGAAAATAAATAGTAAGGACATGCGTTCGTACTGCTAGTCTGGCTTTAATACTTCTCATTTTCTTTTCGTTTTGGCGATCTGTAACATTTTACTATCGCAAGATAATAGAAGCTCTTTTTTTCCTTTACTGGCATCATTGAGATCATATTCCCCCGACTTTTTTCTTAGGTCATGGATAATTGGGACAACAGATTTCATCAATGTTTTGTCGTTCATAATTTTTCTCGGACTAGGCTATGGATTATAGGAGACTATAAACATGAATCATCCACCAACTAACTTGTTCTGGGGGAAAATTTATGAAGGTTATGGTGCTCCATTGGTCAATATTTGTCTCCCAAAGTGGACGCGTGCTAGAACTAAGCAAGTAAAAAACTGAATTTAGTGACCTTTTGAAAAGCAACAAGAAAAACAACTTCCTCGAATATCTGCATAGTGGTGGATGATTCTCCCAAATTGAAGGTTCATTCTTAAGAGCCCAAACAAATAATAATTCTCCTGGTAAGCAACTTAGTCTAGAAGTCTAAAATTATGCACCCCGTTTATTCTATTTTTTATCTCGAGGGCAAGGAAAAAAAGTGATCGTATGAAAGCTCAAGATTTGGGTAAGGTCGGTGTCTGCTACACTACCGATGCCAATACTTTGGTTGCTTTCACCCATCAATGTCTCTCAAAAAATGTTGCTTGGATGAAGACTCTTAACATGGAAGTACCCTATTATTTCACTATCTTCTTTTCAGATCTTTTTTCCATATTCTTATTTTGACTTATAATTTTTTGTATATGTTGAGCACTGTATTCGGGGTAATTTAAAACATGGCAAACCAGAACCACTTAAAGATTCACTACTTATTCATTGATGAATGACCATATTAAACATGTCTAGGATGGTGTTGCGGCCATATTTATCATGATGAGCTAGCAATCCACCTACGAGTTGAACAAGTAAATCCTACAGGGGGAAAAGTTGAATATTGAAGCGAAAATAAAGGAGTTTTCAGATGAACTATATGCACCAAAATCCTAGGTCGAATTGGTGTCCATGTTAGAAGCCGAAGTGACTCGCTTAGAAAATAAAGCGTTACAACCTTGAACTCGCACAAATTCGGATTGGATCTGGCATCAACCGAAAAGAATAATGTTATTTGATACTTCAGAAAAAAAATGCTGAATATTTTTCCCAAACAAAAAGATAACCTCTAGGATGGTCTTTGGTTTTCAGGAAAATTCTTCGAGCTGTACCATATGACCCTTCTAGAAACTCATATCAGTTGAGTAGAGGCATGTTGAAGTGTATGGCGAAAACAATGATATAGAGATGGACAATACGGAGGAAGAATTTGACGAAGTGGATGAAGAGGAAGAACAAATCTTTAATAGTCTTTCCAATGTTAAAGTTGGAGGGAGATCTCGACGGAATAGGTACATCAAAACTTAAATATTATTGTAACTACTATGAGAAAACTATTTATAAATTCTAATCAATTAAAAAGAGAATTGATTTTGTTTTTTCCAACAAAAATCTACAAAATTTAAATATGATTATATTGTTATAGTATAGTATACAAATTCGTGTTAGATACCTCAATATAATAATGATGATGATATGAGATAAAATTAATAAATTAAAAAAAAAATAACACAACGATTTGTATTAACGAGTTGTATTTTGTTTTCGAGTATTTTTTTTCTTATGTTATTTATATATATATATAGTTTTGTAATAAATTTCAAAATACACATTTCTTGAGATTTATTAGCTAGGAAAAATACATGATCATCAAGTTGTTTCTATTAGAAAAATGAATTAAAAATGTTTACTACGGTTTGAGAAATTTTTACATAAATATAATTTTTTATTATTATTATAAGTATAAAAGAATGATAAAAAATATTTACTAAAATTTATTGATCGATTTTAATATAAAAAACTGATAATATATTTAGATTAATAAGTTTAGTTAAAACCTTTAAATATAGGTTATAAATATATTTTTTTCCTGTTAAAGTTCATTTGTGGTAGTTTGTTTTGTTAAAACTTCAGTCCTTTGATTACAAGGTGAATATTAAAAATTTAGTTCACCTTTCAAGCTATTTCGTAATTTTAAAATTGTAGTTGTGAGATAAAAGCTAATGTTTAAATATTCAACCTGATGTGTATATTCTTTGAAATTTACATGAAATGTTTGTTATTATAATGTAAGTTGGCTAAGTAATGTTTATCCCATAAATATAAGAATCCTCTGTAATCAAATAATCTCACACGTATTCAAGGCCATAACAAGGTACTCAGCCTCGGTAGAAGATTTAGAAACAACATTATGCTTCTTATTTTTCCATGAGATGAATAAATCTCCAAGAAAAACACATAAGCCAGTGGTGGATATACAATCATGAGAATCATTATACTAATTACCATCACTATAGGCATGTATCTCTAGTGAATATGTTGAAAAAGCAAGAGACTTTAGGAGTATGTGTCATATATATATCTCAAGATACGAAGAACAAATCCTAGTGGACATTAGTACAAACAATAACCAACGTACTAACGACATGAACATCATGGGCTATATCCACTCGAGTAACTGTAAGATAAATCAAGGTCCCCGCAAGAGTATGACACATAATTGGGCCTGATCTAGGAACACAATCAGTATGAGAATACTGAACATTAGTTTCACGAGGGATACATGTTGTCCTCTTATTAGACAATCATGAATGCTCAAATAGATCAAATATATTTTTTATCTAAGAAAAAATATATCATTTTTAGGGCGAGCCACCTTAATACCAAAAAAATATAGCAATCATAAGTCATTCAGAATAAAACTATTACCTATATCACGAGGAACTTGTTTTGGACTATATAAAGCTTTCTTAAGTTGAAAAAATTCACCTCGCTGGTGAGCAACACCCGGCACAAACGTCATGTAAACCTTTTTTGTCAAGATCACCATTTAAGAAAAGTATTTTTGATACCTAGTTGAAAGATCTTACCTATTGAACGGATGCAATAACAACAAATGTATTAATTATCGTTATTTTTACCATTAAGACAAAATTATCCCCATAATCCATATTATACTTTTATGAGTACTTTTTTTTCTACAAAACAGGATATATACCTCGCAACATAATCATAAGACTTTGTTTGGATTTTAAAAATCCAACGAGAACCAATTATATTCTTACCAGGTGGAGGTTCAACCGCATATCATATATGGGTATGATAAAGAGTACTAAGCTTTTCGACCATATAATTTTACCAATGAGGATCATAAATAAATAATTTATACAAGTAAGGTTCATATAAATCATGTATGTTTCATATGGCAAAGATGAGTAAGAAGAATAAGCAAAATCTGGCAGTTTAGTAGAGTTACTTGTACGAGTAGATCTCATGAGAGGTGAAAAATATGTAATTTCAACAGTGAAAAAAGAAAACTCAAGCATTTGTGAAGCATAATTAGTATTAGCTTATGTAGATGTCTCATAATTTGGTACATTAGAAACAATGGATATATCGATGTCATTGTCAAAAGGATTAATAGCATGAATGTCTATTTTTGTTGTGTTGTGTGATTTTATTAGAATCGAATAAAATGGCGTATGCTAAAAAATGTGACATGTCGATATATATAGCTTCTGACTTATGGGGTCAAATACCATAACCCAGCAAAACACATATAAATGTTTTGAGAGATAATTGTTTTTGTTTGGCATGAAGACAGGGGACAAAACATGTACATCCAATTACCCATAAGTATGAGCAATCTAGAAGTTGTCCATGTAACTTATAAAATGGAGAAATCCTAAATTATATGTAATATGAGTTCAATTAATCATGTGTATAACAGTTAGAAGTGATTCTTCCAAAAATGTATAAGGAACTTCAGCATATAAAAGCAAAGAATGATTGGTCTTGTCAAGGTAACGATTTTTTCATTTATGCAGCACCATTATGTTGAAGGGTGTCAGTACAAGATGATTGTTGCATGGTACTATCGGATGTAAGTAACTAAGTAAAATCATTGGAGGTATATTCATCCTTTAAGTCACACCTAAAGTACTTCATCACATCATAATGTTGAGTCTTGACAAGTGTTATAAAGTTTTTATAAATTTCAAAGAATTTAGACATTTATTTCATAAGATGACCCCACATATAACGAGTATAATCATTAATGAAAGATATCTATCATGTCGAACAAACCTTTCTGGAAACAAAAGATGATCTCAGACATCTTAATGGATAATACCAAAATAAGCAACATATTCACAGATCCTTCAAAGTCAAAATGTAAAGTCATAAAAGCCAACACCAATCTTTGATATTTCTTTTAGCAATATGAGATTTGAACGCCTTCAAACCTACAAATTATATAAGAGTTAATTGATCCCACCAATCAAACATAACAACAACAAAATCAAAATACACATACTATTCTATTTTGACATCATTTATACATTCTAAGATCGAGCAAAATTCATTTTTTATGACACTACCTTTATATACATCAATTTTCAAAATAATAAAAATTCAATATCTTGGAATATGGGGATAGCTAAAAGTTTGAATATCCGTAATATTTTCTTTAACATTATTCTTAAAAGTTTTGTATGTCATTTTAAGTATATTTTATAAAATAATATATATTATTTATATATCGCAAATTCACTGTCATTTTTGTACATTCAATGTCATATATAGGTTGTACAAACGAGTAAAATTCAAAATTTTGTACAATGTTCAATTCCGTTGAACTTTAAAAATTTGAAAGTCTATCCGTGGATTGACCATTAAAAGTATACATTAAATTTTCAAAATGCTAGATTGGAGACGTTAACTAGGTATCAAACTAATCACAAGTCACTTTTTCTGCTAATAATTCAAGTCTAAGAGCTTAAAATTCAAACTTGTAACCATTCTTAACAATAGTATTGATTTGAAGCGACATAAAGAAGAAGCCTAAAAGAGTTGAAATATTAAAATATCAACTAATAAAGTCATACCCTAAAGGATACTTAACTAGGTCATCTAAATAATAATTATTTATAAAGAAAATAGTATATATATATATAATTACACCAATATACTATTTCCTTTATAAATATTTATTATTTAGATGACCTTTTTATATATATATATATATGAATGAATGAGTGAAATATACTATTATTTATTTTATTGAAATAGACATATTTACTCGTTCATATATATATATATATTTGTTTAAATATAAAATATTTAAACGATGAGTAAATTGTTAATTTTGTATTTTAAATCGTATCGTGTTGTTCTGAGTTCGATAGAGAAATATTAATATAAATTTGACTGAATCCGAAAAATTCGTAATTTATTAAATTAAATACAATATGTTACAAATATGAAAAAAATACGAAACCATTTTATTTTTTATTCGAAAATATAATTAAATTCGAAAAAATTTGATTTTTTTAAATAAAAATGTTATTCTGAAATAAAACATCTGAACAGTGTGTTTGAAGCACTTGAAAATACTATGCGCCAAATGAAAAGTTTAGGTGCAAATTACAAATAATAACATACATCAAGAGGAAGAGAGACGAATGACGATAAATTAATTTCCAATCAATTTCAAGGTAAAACTTTAGAAATCTTCTTCTCTCAAAAGCAATCTACTTCAATTTTAGGAACCTTCAGCTAACTAGAGAAAAAGCAGACTTACGAGTAGCACCTGAAACAAAGAGAAGCCGATAGATTTTGATTACCGCCACTTGGTCGACGAAGTGACAGGCATAAAACTTTAGTTGCAGCGAGGAGACTTGAAACAGATTTATGCTTGTTGATGTCAACAACCAGAATGAAAAGATATATGATGAATATCAAGCTCAAGATTGAAAAATATGTTTTCTATCTTCACAGGGATTATACATCAAGAAAAGCTAGTATGAGCTCAACAAACTTTGATTACGACCATGAGACTTGATACAGATTTATGGAGATCTTCATCAAACAATTATTCACTGAGATTCGAAGCTTAATGATATTAGCAAAACCCCAATAAAAAGAACTTATTCTAGCTCAAATAGGATTACGCATAAAAATAGCTGGCAGTATTGAGAGATCGATGAATGACTGAGAATTAGAGAAGCATACGAATCTAGATTAGGGAAATCGGCAGAGAAATTTCAAAGAAGCTAGGAGAAGGCTTCTTTCTACATAGCTAGATGGGGATATCATCAGAGCAAGACCAATAAGACGAGGGGGAAGCAACATCATGATAGATTCCAGAAACTCAAAGATCTCTACAGATAAATACAAGCTACAAGCATATTGAATCTTAGCATAATTAATTTCGATTAAGAACTATTATAATATATGAATCATATGACTTAAGTAACGCTTCTAACATAACACAAGCCCATGCTTTCAAGCAGAGTGATATCACTGAGCTGATTAGGGGCTTGAAGATTGTTAAAGACCATTTTTATTTTGTATTTCATGGTCCATTTAGCCAGCCAATCGGTGGCTTTATTTTGGTCTCTACATATGTGAACAATCTTCATAGTATGATGTATAAGATTTCTACAACAAGTAACAATTTCCTGAAGAGGCCATGGATAATTACCATAAGTTAGCATATTAACTATAATTAGTGAAACAATTTCAATATCAATGTTAAGTAAATTATTATTCTTACACATTTGGAGGCCACCATGGAAGGCTCTGGCTTCAGCTATTAGAGAATTAAGTTTACCATAGAGATTACCACAGCCTTGGATAGTGTTATATTGCTATCTTTGATAATAGCACCCCCACTAGATTCTCCATTGGGAAGACAAGAGGCATCATTGTTAAGTTTGTATCTATTTGGAGGAGGAGGGGACCAACTAAGACAGGTGAGATTTTACTTAACTTTTAAATGGTTGTAACAACCTAAAACAGTAGTTGTAGATTCATCTTTACACGGATACTTTCTTTTCAAAAAGTTAGATTGATCAATACTGGAAAAGATATCGATAATGTAGTTTATAGTAAAGCTAGATGAGTTAGTGATACCATTATATGTAGTCTTGTTTCTATTTTTCCATATGGCCCAAGAAACAATAGGAGGAAGAATAGTACAAACATGAACCCCCTTCTTATTAGACCAGAACCAGTTCCTACTTAGGTTAGCTACAGTGATGTAATTACCAATATTAATATTGAATAAACCTATGAAATAAGATCAAATGTTCCATGAATACTTGAAAGCTACAAAAAGATGATTAAAAGAATCTAAGTTGTTACAAAATTAATATTTGGATGTCATAGCAAGATGTCTTTTCTGCATAACAAAGTTATTTGAAATCCAGTTATAAAGTAATCTCCAATGTAAGAATGGGCATTTCTTGGGGGTGATGAAATTCGAAAGCTTGTTGAAGAGACTAGAGTGGTTATGCTTGCCTCTTAGGTAGTTCAAAATATCCTTAAAGTTGAATGTGCCATCTTTGGAGATGAGCCAAATAATAGAATCCTCCTTATGGTGAATTTTATTGATTTCAATAGTTGAGAATGTGTCACTCAATCTGTTACAATTCCGGTTGTTACTATCCCATAATTCTTTAACTTTAACAGACCTATACCAACCATTATATATGTTGTCAATAAGCTTAATAAAAGGCTATTTTCTGTACTAATTGTCCAACCCAAAATTCATGTCACCTTTACCTAGATTTCATCTTATACTAGCTTCAATAGTAGACTTAATTTTAGTCAGCCTTTTCCATGTCTGTGAACATTTAGCGTAATACTTAGCCTAAATGGGATGTATGTTTTTTGCAGTAGATGTTTTGAAGATAATCAGCCCAAAGAGAATATTTTTGTCTTAAATGTCATTGAGACCTCTAACATTCAACCCACATTCAAAATAGATCTTACAAACCCTAAACCAATTGGTACAATGAATCTTAAGACTATCATGAGTGAAACCATATAAAAATTTGTTAAACGATTTCTCAATTCTATTAATAATACTTTTATGAATATAGAAAGATTGCATCCAATATATAATGATAACAGGTAGATAGAGCTAATAAGGGTAAGTCTGCCCTTATAGGATAAACTTTTACCCTTCCATTCTTTAATCTATTCCAGATTTTATTTAACAATGGATCAAAGTTTTTCTTCCTATTATTATTATTATTTAGGGTGATACCTAAGTAGGAAATATGGAGGTAACTATCATTAAAACCAGACAAATTAACAATAATTGATATTTTAGTGAAGGGAAGGTTGGAGGATGTAATAATTTTTGTTTTATCCTTGTTAATAGACTGACACATTTGAAGGAAATTACCCAGTTTATTAATAGTAGCCTGCCTGTCATTACTAAATATAAGAATATCATTAGTAAAATTGAGACAATGAATAACATTGTTACTTTTAAATGAAAATTTCATAGTTTTATTGGTATCAAAGAGGCTACTCAAACCTTTTAGAAAAACTTCTTCAGCAATAATAAAGAGACTATAGGACGGAGGATACCCTTGTCTAATGCTTCTAGTAGTTTTGAAATAGTCTTTAGAATCACCATTAATAAGAATAAATACATATACATTGCTAATCAACTTATCAATGATGTTAATAAATTTATGACTAAAACCAAATACCTTCAAGACTTTAGATATAAAACTGTGAGACATCCTGTTAAAATCCTTTGACATGTCTACATTTATAAGGATGTTGCCTGCATTGGTTTTTCTATTTAAATTATAGATTGAAATATTTGTTATAATAATGTTGTCTTGAATGGACCTGTCATTAACGTAATCACCTTGAATATTAGAGATAATTTTAGGGAAGATTTTTACGAGTCTATTGTTGATGCTTTTTGACATGATTCTTTTTATTTGAGTACACAAACTGATTGGCATGTACTCTTTCTATGATGTAGGATTATAGGATTTAGGTATGAGGCAAATCCTAGTAGATAAGATGACATGAGGGATATTATATCTATGAAAAAAGGATACCATTGCAGTGCAAAAGTCCCCATTTATTATACATCAGCAGATGATGTAGAAGTAGTTATTAAACTCATCCATGCCAGCAGCTCTGTTGGGGTTGAAATTCTTTATAATAGAGTATATTTCCTCTTCAGAATGAGAAGTAACCAGTAAGTTATTATCTTATCACTGACCAACTTAGGAATTGTGTTAAATATGCTGTCATTTAATCTTGTAAACTCTTCTTCTTTGTCATAATAGGGTATTCAGTTATAATTTCTTTGAATTATGTTTCAGCATAAGTTCCTAATAGATCACTATCTGAAATCCAATATCAGCCATCTTTTATGTCTTGAATAGTGTCCATTCTCCTTTTCTTATTAACATAATTATGGTAGAACTTAATATTTATGTCACCATCATTTAATCAGTTAAGTAGCATTTTTGATGCCAATAGGATTCTTCAGTTGTCAAGACTTGGAGATATATATAATTTTCTTTAGAAAGGTTTTATCTATTGTCTAAACTGTCAGACTCCTGCAACTTAACTTCCTGACTTTTGACTGATTCCTCTGCAACCAACACTTTATCAAAATGTTACCAAAGCTTTGTCTGTTCCAATTTATAAGACACTTCTTGAGCCTATTAAGCTTGTTCCAGAATACATACATAGGGTAACTAGGTGAATCTTGATTCCAATTCTCATCTACAAACTTTAAGAACTCATCATTTAAAAACCACATGTTCAAGAATTTGAAACCATTCTTATCGATAGTCTTATCATGGGAGAAAGTTTACACAAATGGGAGTATGGCCAGAACATGTTCAGACCATGTGAAGAACCTTTTTATATCTAAAATAATCAGCCCAATCAGAGTTGAAGAGAACATGATCTAAACGCTTCCACTTGGTTTTGTTAGACCAAGTAAACTTCGACCCAACATAGCATGTATCTTCTAGTAAACAGTCACTAATGGTTTCATTAAATTTTTCTGAACTGTTAGGGTAGAATGAAGAACAGCCCAGCTACTCGTCAGAGGATGAAATAACGTTAAATTCACCCATAACCAACCATTCTTTAGTAATAGGAGCTATCATTCTAAGAGTGTTCCAAAGGTCAAATCTGTCCATTCTTTGACACTTACCATAAACAATAGTTTTGAAGAATAATTTATTAGATGAATTATGTCTAATGTTAGCATGGATAAGCCGCTGATGATCTAGGATAATTTGATTACAAAATATTCACTAAAAAATAACCATATTTTATTGTTAATGTTTGAAAAATGATTCTTGTCGCCAAGCTTAATAGCAATAATTTCCAGATTTTTCATCTTAACAACATGCTCTTGGATAGTAAAAAGGTTAATCTTTTCTTTTTTTATGATGGATTTCAGTCTTTTAAGAGAAGCTTTGTTGCTTATACCACAGATATTCCAGTTGAGCAACTTAATCATTAACATTAGCATGATTGGAGGATTTACTGGTCCTAAACAGGAACTTGATGACCAGGTTAGCCTTCTTCTTTCTACTGTTAGCTTTCTTGAGTCTTTTTCCAACAGTTTCTAAAAAAATTTATCTACTTCTATTCTTGTGTGTATAGGTGTTGGTAGAAGGCTTCCAATGTTTTCTTGGTTTGGGGTGTGGGATTTAGAAGCTAAGTTTTTATATTTTAGTGAAGAAGAAACATTGTATCTATATTCAAGAGTTTGAATGGCTTCAATTATTTCTTTTCATCAGGAAATCTTATGTTTTCCATAAAGGTATTACTAATGTTTGGTTGAGAATTATTTTTGAATTCCTCTTTGTTATGAGTTAATTTATGGTTGGGATTTGATTCTAATGTAGGAGAAGTTGAATTATTTGGTTGAACTGTATTCTAGATCGAAGAAGCCTTATAACTATATGTTTTCCTAGTATGTTGATCATTAACAATTATCGATTTAGCTTAGATTTTGTTGGTTGTTTTGTGTTAAAATTCATTAACTCAACAATGTTTTTTTTGCTTCTATTCTGATTAAGTTGAGCCTTGATCTGAGATTTTTATAATTCTCATGTGAATGGCTCATATGGTGGCAATAGAGATAGTATTTGGGTAGATTTTTGTATCTAATTTCTAGCCAATATCCACCATTGATGCCAAAACCAACCCAAACATTATGTTGCAGTTTCTTGGTCAGGTCTAGCCCCACCCACGCGTAACACGCGTTGTACAAAACCATATTCTTCTCAAGCACCCATATTTTTGGAGTATACCAATTGTAGATGCAATAGTGTGCATAATATCATCATTGAATATATATTCTGGGACCCTTGCTATTCTGATCCAGACTGGTGTAATAGGATTTCAGCCTTGGGATTAAAGTTGGATGTCCATTTAAAAAATCTCATTGAAGTATAACCCACTGTCCATACATTGAGAGCCCAAATTTTGAACATATTAGCCTTTGAAGAAAATTATATTAAAACATATCTGGAGTCCTTTATTAAGATGTTGAATTCTCTTACAAAATTCTTGTTATATTTTTAAAAAATAAAGACATTAATCTTAAAAATACTTGAAGAGAATTCTCCAATCAATGTATATTTACATATGTTTTATGTACATTTTGGTGTATTCCTTTCGATTTAACCTTCTTTTGGTTGTTTCTTGAGGAATAATGGGTTGTGTCTGGATTCCTAGAGTTATTTACTTGTTGCAAGGGAGGAAAATCTTAGCTAAAAACACTTCTTTGTTCTTTATTTTCCATAAAATTGATAGATTTAACCATTGGGGTTGGCATGGTTACATATTTTGATGGTATGATAAGCCTTGATGGTTATCCACCGATTTATTAATTGCTGACAAGTAGCTAGAGTAACGCACGGATTCACCACTACCACACCAGAGAGATGGATCAGCAAAACAAACACTGTATCTTGAAACAGGATCTTAGTATTTTTGGAGATTTTCTATCACAATTTTTATTTTTCTTGTTCAAATTTTTTCAAAAAGTGATAGATTTGATTTTTTATTTATTTATTAAGCTAACTAATTGTTTAAATATTTAAATAATATGTTAAATCTAAAAATGGAGAATACCTACCAAAATTTTAGAACCATAATTTTTTAAATACTTCATATCATTCGTATTAGTTTTGATTTATATGAATTTACGTATCGATGAGAACTTAATCTGTTTTGTCCGCACCGAATTTGTATCGTCTTCAAATTTTATCAAAATTATAAATATTTTGATTCTAAACTTTTAAAAAAAATCGAATTCGTATTATATTTTCAGATGGTGTTCGAATATCGACAACCTTATTTGAAGTGCCTAAATAAACCTTTTGAACCCAAACGTGTTACATAGCTGCACTTACACAATGAAAAAGTTGCGGTCCACGTCCTCATGATTTAGCTGTACTGTACACACTTAATTACAAAGTTGACGGTCCATAGATCATAATGCAAGTCCACATACTAACACGTAGAATACTAGTTGAGGCGCACACTTAAGAGACGACAAATTAGAACTAGATATTTACTTTATTTTCAAATAATTTTACATAATTGAGGCGCAAACCTACGAGACGACAAATTAAAACTAAATTTATCCGTTATCATTTTCTTACAAATAATTTAACATTAAAATCAGTATCAAATCTGAAATTAATAATTGTAGCTTTACAACCTTCAGAAAAATTGACATTTATATATTCATTCGACATATTTTATGGGTGATATAAATTAAAGGAAGTTTATCTCAAAACCTTTGGGTTAAGTTTGGTGTCCAGTCTAAATCGCGGTAAGATTTTGAAATTTTAGAACTAAAAAATTAAAATATTTTTTTCAAAAAAAATTGAAATTTTAGAACTAAAAAATTAAAATGATTTTTTTAAATATTTTTTATCTATATTTATATTTAGTAATAGTGCGGTTGGATTAAAACTGAAAAAAATAAAATAAAAAATAATTTTAGGAGATCAATCATGACTTCTTCTTTTTTTTGGAATTAGAGGAAAATTTTATAACTTATACCTCGCGCGAGTAATTTTTTCATGGTGGCAATCGATAACGGTAATAATATCTCTTTTTGATTTAATACCTCGTTTCTTACTACATCAATTGCATCTCATTATGGGCAAACTATCCTCTACGATTCAAGATTAGATAATAACTTTAATGTCTATGATTTTATCACTAATGGGCGTTGGATTTGGCCCTCTAACAAGACATCCGCAAATGCTAGAAACATAAACAATCTTCTGAAAATTCGCAACATCACCATCTCCCTTCCTCCGCCAAGCGTCCTCCTTAATGACATCCACTAGTGGACTGCGAAGGATATATTTTCAAAATTCACGACCAACAAACACCTACAACGCCATATGTTTGACCGTCCCCTGTATTAGATATGTGAGGTTAGTATGACATAACTTTAATAGTCATTGTCATTCTTTTATCCTCTGGCTTGTCATGCATGGCAAGCTAACCATCCACGACAAGCTTCTACCTTGGGGTATTAATACTCCCCCCTCTGTGCGTACTCTGCAATTCCCCTGACAAAACTATCAATCAAATTTTCTTTAATTGTAGTTTCTCTTGGAACCTGTTGGAGTTCGCAAGTCTAAGCTTAGGATCCCCTACCATAATAACTCCAATTGGACCTCTTGGTTCATCGAGACTTCCAATTTCCCTCATTATAACTCACGTCATCTATGTTGGGCTTGCTTTGGTGCTACTATATACCATATTTGGGGTGAAAGAAACAATAAATTTTTTGGCTCCTCTCCGAGTCTGACCTATACTCTCACATCATATGCTAGCTGATCTCCTTTTCAGATTTCTCAGAGTTAAGATTGTATGGCCTATTCATCCCTAACATACACTAACTTAATTTTATTTACATTCGGCTTCTTTACATAGTGCATATGACTTCCCCATGTTGGTATCTACTTGGTATTCTGCTTAGTGTTGCACTTCTTCGTGACTACAGATTTTTGTCGTTTTGATATTCTTCTACCACTTGTCGGTCTCTCCAATTTTTTTAACATTTGGCATGTCACAACCTGCTTACTTCTGCTTTCTTTATGGCTATAACGTCAATCCTCAGATATGTCCTATGTATTTGGACAAATATATATATATATATATATATATATATATATATATATATATATATATATATATATATTTAACATTTTTCTCAATTATTATTTTTAGCTTGAGTTTGTATAATAATATATAATATCATTAAACTAAAATAATTCTATGTTTTAAAACCGGATTCATGTCAAAATTCACATACATTCGTATTATATGTTAAATGATATTTCAATATCCCTCGAATCCTCTTTTATAAATATTATTTTATATTTACATTAAAATTTAAATAATTCGATTATTTATTTAACTTATTAATATTGGTTTTAGTCGATAATTTAAATATTTTTTGTGAGAATTTGTGGGCATAGAATATTTTAAATTGTTTTTTATTATAATTTTTGTCATTTATATTTAAAAATCTATATTTTAAATCTTTCATTTGGGATCAAATGTTTTATGTAGTAATTCTTTTAACAAATAAAATATATGAAGACCAAATTTTTATTTTTATTTTTTTAAAACCCATTTTGAAAAATTAAAAACGTCGTCACATAATTTTAATATATTTTTCAAATCAAAGATAAAATTTAGTTGTATACATCAAATTCTATGAATAGGTTCATTTTTATATTGATTGTTGTTATTTATGGTAAACTTGTTTTTAAAATATATCAAAATTATCAAAACAATTATTACCTTTAACTTGTTCAAATATATTTGAGTTACATTTATATGTTTATAATTGTGTGATTTATAGATTGGATCATATAGGGTGTCATATTTGATGAATCTGGGGATGGTGTAATTTGGTAATTTTGTATTCTTTGATGTTGTTTCAATATGGGCTGTTTTGTTAAAATATACCTTTTAAATATTAGACTCAACTACTATATACTTTGGTTATAGGTTGTTGAACTTAGTTTGAGGTTCTTTCTCCCTCATAAGGATCTTGAAGAAAATAAGTGATGTAGTGAAGAATACAGACAGACTGGTTTCTCGCCAGGCATCGGAATTGGATCAAACATGTACTCAAATCGAATATTTCGACGAGCCCGTCAGATTTTTTCGTTAGACTTTGATGAATAAAAAATGAGAATTTTCTCTGAGTCTCTGATTCCATTTTCCACTCTAACCTAGGATTAAGGTTTATATCTATTCTTTTTGTTTCTTTTTTTGATTTTTTACAGCCACCGATTCTATTTCGACTATCTGCGCCATTAGTTGGTTGATGTAAACCATAACTGGCTCTTGACAACCTGGTTCTAATACCAACTGATGGCGAAATAATCGAAATAGAATCGACGGCTGCAAAAAAAATTAAGAAAAGAAACAAAAAAGCGTAGATATAAACCTTAACCCTATGTAGAGCGAATAAAAGACTCGGAGACTTAAAGAAAATTCTCAATTTTTATTCATCAAAGTCTGACGGCAAAATATGGAATAACATGTTTTATATAGCAACTACCCCAAACCCTAATCACGATTAAAAGAAATTACATGCATGTCTTAAAATAAAACAAACAAATAAAAATAACACGTAAATATAAAACTAGTTTTTCAAGACTTTATAGGTCGAATTTGAGTATCAAACTTAGTAAAAAAATCATATTTTTAAAATCTGACGGACTCGTTGAAATCTTTGATTTGACTACCTGTTTGACCCAATTTCTATGATCCAAACTATAGATCAAACATTAAGTGATAAAGATATGTCCCTCTAAGGGGTATATACCATTCTTTAAGAGTTAATGATTCATAATAAGAATGTAGTATAGTGTTAATGATGAGTTAAATAGATGGTGGGATGATGTATAGGTGAAAAGGTAAAGTTAATGAACCAAAAGGGAACGAACTAGATGAGCTAAGGAAATGATAGGTTGGATGAGTTACAAGAATAAGGGTTATGAGCTAAAGGCTATGAGATAAAAAAAACAAAGTGGAAAGATTAAGTAAGTCAAGACGTTACAAGCTTGACGAGCTATCAAGCTTGGCAGCTTGAAAAAAATAAGCAAACTAACGAGACAAAATATAACCTGCTAAAGAATCACAACATGAATATTCGTATTTACTGATGATGATTTACGAGGTACACTTACTATTCGCAAAGACGCTTTGCTTAATACTATGGAAATTATTGGGTTTATCACATAAATAGTACTTATTGACTCAATTAGTTGAGCAAATATTTTGTATTAAAGCGGTTATGGAAAATTATTTGTGTGCCTCTATATAGAAATACAATCAAAATCTGGTAAGTTTTTCTACACTTAAAATTGATTGTGTATCTCAAAGTATAATTTACAAGTAACTGCAGAACACGACTACAAATAAAAAATAATTGATACTTTGTCCATGGTTATCGATGCACTAAGTTCCTATAATACAATTTGAGTTCATTCATGGCTACATAAAATAGAAATGATTGTATTATATTATCACTAGTGTGTCAAATACTTAATAAGAGGCCGGGTTTGAGTTATCAGGATAAAAAAAACAAATAATTATTGTTATATGTCATCTAGTTTGAAAAATGTTATCTTATAGCAATCAAAAAATCAATTAAGGGTTGGAAAAAAATGAACACGTTAAATTTAAAAATAGAGACATTGACGACACTCATTAATAAAGAGATAACCTCTCATTCATGAATAAAAGATTCTCTTTCTATTTTCTCTCTGTTAATAGTTTTCTTTCTCATCTAAATTTATATTTTTCTCTATATTCTTAATTATTAGAACTATTATACCTTTGGTACTTATTTGATAAGGCAAAAGCCTTATCTGAAAATAAAAAGTCAGTTAAGTCATAAATTTAAAGATAAGTTTGTCGAGTATTTAAGATTGAACGTTTATGTTTTTTTTAGTATTTTTGATTTTATTAGAGTTAGTAAGTCAATTATTTATCATAAATTGGTTGTTGATAAAATGCTTAAGCCAATACAACATAAATAGATATTATTCTCTTCAGAGGAAGCTAAATCATTTGTGCAATAAGTAGAAAGATTACATAAAATACGACATATACGAGAGTCTAAGTATCCAACATGAATGGTCAATCCAATGATAGTGGGAAAAAACAGGCAATGAAGGATGTGTATTGATTTTAACGACCTAAATTATGTTTACTGAAATTACAAATTTTCTTTTACTTCGTGTTGACCAATTAGTATACATTATTTTAGAAGATGAGTTATCGTCACTAATATATTCATATTGAGAATACTTTCAAATTGATATATAAGTCTAAGTGATAAAAAATTACATCATTTATGATAGAACGATGTCTATATTGTTATAAGGTAATATCATTTAGACTAAAATATGTAGGAGTAACTTATCTCGTCAACTACATTTTTACTAAGCAGATGGAAAAAATAGAATCATACATTGACAACATGATAGTGAAAATTAATGATGAGATTATGCATATTTTGGCATTAATTAAAACTTTTGATAACCTAAAAAAACTCTTGAAGTTTTCATTTGGTGTACGAGCTGGAAATGTGTTGGGATATTTGATTAACAAAAGAGGAATTGAAACCTTTTGTATCTAAAAACCTTATTGACCATGAATCCACCTAATTCTATCAAAGATGTGCAATAATTAACAGGATGTTTGATGCTTTGTTAATATTTTTATTTAAAGCATCTCATATTAGGTGCTAATGGATTATGTTTCTCTAACTACTAAGATATATGGTCGAATGTATCTTTCACTAAGATTATGTAAATATTTACATGTTTGGATAAGTTGATGGGCTGATTGGTTCGGACTGAACTAATTACACCCTTATCATATATATAAAAATTCAATTACCATATACTAGTAGAAATATAAATATTTAATAGGTATTTAGTCAAATTTTCTATCAATTAGATGTTTTAATCTTTCAACGCAAGTACTAAACAAAAATCTTCTCTTCTTATTTTTTATTTAAATTTTTAAATATGTAATATCTTTCAAACCGTAGTTTGGAAAAAATATCTGAAAATATTATTTGTCTTATTAATTTATAATGATCAAAACTAGATCTATATATAATATTTGTAATACTTTTATTCAGACCAATTAACTCGTGATTCACGATTTAATATTTCTGATGTGTACTTAATTGCTTTTCTTAATTAATCCTTGTTTCACCTTTCGTGCTTCGTGCTTCATGTTTCGTAAAAACGAATCTTTCTTTTGTTATATGCTCTTTCATTGTTCGTACTTCATATTTTTTTAAAACCATTTTGTTGTGATTGCCAGTTTTTGGATTTGAACTTATATTTTATTTAATATTATTGTTTCATGATCTGTGATTTGTAAAGAAGAGTGATAACAAATAAATTATTTGTGAAAAGCTCGAGTTAAGGTTTGTTTGGTAAAAAAAATTAGTATTATATAATCATTAAGAACATTTAAGATATATAAAAAAATATTAGATGATAATTTAAAAAGAAGATGGATTTTAAATAATAATAAGTAGTAGTTAAAATATTAAATAAAAATATTTTTTAATATCTATTACATACTATATACCTTATGTTTTTTTAGTAAAATATCATTTATGATTCATTATAAAAAAAATTGATGATATAAAAGGATATTTATAAAAAATTGCAGTGGATGTCAGTCTATGTATAAGTAGTCGCACAGATTTATTTTTGGTTCACTTCCAAAAAGCCTCATACTAGTTGAGATATGTTCTTACTTATATATAACTGATCATTCCCATGTTTAACCGATGTGGGATGTGGGACTTTTGGTCGCCACCCTAACACATCTTGTCTTGAACAAAGTACCATTTTAGCCTCCTCTCAATTGACTTCCATCCGCCCATTCTAATCAGATTACAGACTAACTGAATCATAGAGGCACTACGGATGTTGTTGCTCACCTCTTATTAGACCACCACTTGTCTTGTTCCTTAGTGTCATTTCAATCAAGTACCACCGTCTTGATACACTCCAATCAAGACACACTGCTTGATGAGCCACAATCACTCCGAACTAGGATCTCTAAAGCAGACTATTCACCTTGAGCATGACTACTGGTCCATCATGTTCAACTTTCGAGAATTTCACCACCAATGCGTTCTGTCTAGACATGAAGTTGTGATATCATTTGTTGGGAATATGGGTACTGCATATTCTATCTCTGTATAGTTAAGAACAACCCGATCTCCAAACTAGTATGATTTTTTCCGTTGTGGGCCCAAAGCCCCGTACGATTTTTTTTAGGTCCACTTCCAAAATGCCTCATACTAGTTGAGATATGTTCTTACTTATATACCACTCATCATTCCCATGTTTAACCGATATGGATGTAGGAATTTTTGTCACCACCCTAACAGGTTCCATATGAAGGTAGGACATGGAAGAACAACGATGTAAAAAAAGCAAGGATGTCAACCAAAATTGGAAGCATGTAAAAAAAACGCAAAAACATGTGCGATGCTAGGCCAAAACTTCAGCCAACAACGGCAGCATACAAAGATAGTGGGGAAGAAAAGTGCGGAACAACATAGGTGAGGTCAAGAATAAAAATTCATGAGTTTCAATTAAAGCATACATGAGAAAAGCCATTATTTGCATCAGTGGGCTGCAGTTTCAAATAAAAGAACTTGCAACTTCCAATAAAAAAACCTACCATCAAAAAATAAAAGTGAGGAACAAAATACACGATTATACTGATCAAACAACTTTCAATCTAAAAAATCTAAATCGAAAATCAAACAATATGGTGTCTGAAAAAACGAAAACATAAAAAAAAACTAAAACTATTTGATACCTTCTAAATTTGTGATAAAAATATGGTACGGTTAACTTTTTGTAAAAATAATATAACTTATATTATTCTTTTATTATTTTAATATAATAACATAAAATAAATTTGAAAAAAAATCATGAAAGATAGCATTGGATGAAACTATTGAACTTCGTATGTTGCAATGGTATATGCATGTTATAAGAAAGCTGCTTGCCTAAATATATAAAAATATATTGGACTTATTATGATTGCCTATGTATATTTATAGCTCATAACTTATCAAATGATAAACATTGGAAAAATATTTCGCTTGTGTAATAATATATTAATACTTTTGATGCAGGCCATACAACCCACAACTATGTAGCTATCCAAAACTGACGCAAATGGGCCTTATCTGTCACCTCTGTATCAAAATTATGCGAAATTGGTACTCAGATTGAACGTTTCGACGAGCCCAACAACTGTCCAAAGCGTTACTTTCTCACAAAATTCGGACTTCAAATTCTACTGTTCAATATCTGAAACCCCTATTTGACTGTTTTTCATATTTTATTTTATTTTTAAAAAATATTTTAATTAGCGAATCAAATCTAATTGCATTCAGATTTTAATGAATCTTTATTTTTAATAATCTTTATTTTATTTTTTAGAATATTTTATTAAGGTTGTGGATGTCTCGTATATAAAGCATCTTGTACCCTATTTTATCGTCAAACTTTGATTAATAGATTTTTGAGATTATTTCTCTCAGTTTCCTTTATTCGCTCACCTAGGGTTAGGGTTTTATCGTTGTTTCTTTCTTCTAATCTTCAACCATGTTATCAGTTGGTATCAGAGACCAGCAATTCCTGCTATGCAGATACAGGAATCATGTTTTGGGTACCTCTTGATTTGAGGAGTAGAATAGAGAACAACATCATCCAGTCTACCTGCACAATTGAAGGAAGAATTTGCAAGTTTGTAATCGATTCAGATAGTTATAAGAATCTGATTTCAAAAGAGGTTGTTCAGAAGCTAGTGTTGAAGACTGAAGCTCTTCTTTACCCATCATACTATCAGGACTGATGAAGTAAACAGAGGTAGTAGTTTCTAAATGTTGTCTAATTGCAATTTCTGTTGGTAATTACAAAGATACAACATGGTGTGACGTTGTTACTATCGAGTTTGCCATCTAATTTTAGCGTGTCCATGGCGATTTGAGAGGAATTCTACTTATGATGGTAGAACAAATCGATACAGTTTTGTGAAAGTTGGTATCAAGTTTATATTAGTGTCATCTAGAGTAGTGTATCCAAAACCACCACCAGTTAAGGAGTTTCATGCTCATACTGCACCAGCTACCGATTTTAGCTCTGATGCTAAAACTGTGTTTGAGTTCGTGTTTGACAAACCAGTCTATGATAAGGATATCTTTAAAGATGCATCTAGATCGGTATTTGACAAACCAGTCTACGATGAGTATGATGATGAGATCGAGGAGAAAAGTATTGATGTAGGAGAATTGGCAGCGCCAGAAAAGTTAAAGATTTTGAAACTAAATATTTCATCAACTACTGATAGAAAATAACAAAGAACTAGTGACGAGAAATAAATCGGCATGGAGGAAGATACAATTGATACGAATGAAGGTAATTTGCACCCAATAGAGATTTCGTTGAAGAAATTTTGAATCGCTATAGAGCTTATGTTGAAGAAGGATTGCGAAGCAATAACTTTTATTGTGCAGATGTATCTTCAAGGTATTTTGTGTTATACTAAAATCAAACCCATGTTTCAGTCCTCTGTGGATGCATGTTGTTCCTTTAGTTTTTAAAAGATGATATTTTTGTGTTTGAGATTAGAAAGAGATTGATAGAAGAAAAGAATATTATTTTAATGGATACAAGGTTAGGTTCTGTAATAGAACCCGGAGGAGTTTTTCGAGGTGATGGAGTAATACATAATATCTGTGAGGGTATTGTGATATAATATGTACGATTGAGCGATGAAGTTGAGGAACAATTTGACATACATTTGCCGCAGATCACTGTAGAAGAAGAAATTGTTTACTATAACTGGCTACATCTACCACACGAAATTGAAGAACCGGCTAATGACGATCACATTGAGAATGCGAGGGCGAATTCTTCCCAACCGGGCGAGGATGATGTACGCCAGACAACCCATAACTTTGTATTTGTTTTAGACAGACGTGAATGGGCCTTATTTGTCACTCGGGTTTGAGAACTGGACGAAATTGGTACTCAAATTGAACGTTTCGACGAGCCCAACAACTGTTCAAAGTGAAACTTTGTCATGAAGTTGGGACTTCAAATTCTAGTGTTTAGAGTCTAAAAACCCTATTTTACTATTTTTGATATTTTATTTTAATTAGCGAATCAAATCTGATTGCATTTAGTTAATTTTTATTTTTAATATTTTTATTTTTATTTTTTTAGAATATTTTATTAGAATTTTGGTTGTCTCATATATAAAATATTGTGTACCCTATTTTACCGTCAGACTTTGATTAATAGAATTTTGAGATTATATCTTTGAGTCTCATTTATTCTCTAACCTAGGGTTAGGGTTTTATCGTTGTTTCTTTCTTTTAATCTTCCGGTATGCTATCAACTTTCCACCATACCACAAAAGAATATCCACTACACTATAGTTATGGATAATCAAATATGGTAGAATTTGATAGTGTTTTTGAACGGTATTGGCACCAAACTATAATAGACTGCATAACCTATCAAAAACTTCTATTATTATATACTATTCTGAATATTTTGGTATTGTCTTCAAATAGTATCATAGTAAATAATGTTTATAAAAAATTTATAATTAAATTTTCAAAACGTATAAAAACTATTAAAATATTCTTTTAAATTAAAAAATATATTATCATAAACATTCTAATAGCAAACATTACCATATAAACTTTTATTACGCTAACAGATATCATGTTAATCATTTATAATATCCCAATTTTTTATAGACTACCTCAACTCTATCATAAATAATTTGATAGTTCATACAAACACTACTTTAGAATTTTTTATAGCAGAAATGAAGACTATCCTATATCTTTCTGTTTCTTCAAAATAACAATTTGTGTGTATGTTTGTTTTTTGGTTAAACTAAATACATTCAAAATAAAATTGTTCGTACATATATTTAGAACGTATCTCTATGGATAACTTAACGCAAAAAAGTAAAAAAATAAACATAAAATAAATTTCACAAATTAAAAATTATACACAGCATGAAAATTCTATTGTTATCATTATTTTAAAAAATTTAAGCATTACAAATTCGACAAAGTAGAAAATTGTATACCATATAAATTCATATAGTTTTTAATTTTTTACAAGTGATTTTTTGTTATATCAAAACATTTAAATGTTATTATTTTGAAATTATTTAAAATTTTAATTCATATTTTTAAATATCTAAAATTTTGTTGTCTAGTGGTTTAGTTTGATTTTCATTTTTGGATACTTTCAAATTCATTTCGATATTAATAATTTATACTTAAGATATAATCAAATTTAATTTAAGTTGATGTGTGTTTCAAAAACAAAACTTTAAAATATACAATAAATTTATTATAATTAGCATTATTAAATAATATAACATCTAATTTTTTTCATATTTAGTTTTGGAAGATGATCGTTGCAAAAAAATTAAATGTTAAAATTTATCAATATATACAATAAAAATAACAGATATAAATACAAAAAACAAAACATTATATTAAAAAAATCTAAACAAATGTTATTTTACAATAATTTAAGCTACTAGTGTAATTTTTATTTTTATTTTCTTTTATGAGTAATTCAAACGCCAAACTCTCTAAATAAAAGATGGATTTGCAACTTTTAAAAGTGAAAATACAAAAGAATTTGATTTTTTTATAATTTTTATTTTCATAAATGTTTTGTTATATCAAAATATAGTTTATATATTTTACATTTTAAATATTTGTTACTTAGAAGGTGTTGTAAGCGTACATATTATATAACGATATGTGAATAAACATGAGCAACACTTAATATTTATTTTTTTTTAATTCGGATCGAGTTTCAATAATAACGTGGCTCAAGTCTTGTAAAAAGGTATGCAATGTTTAAGTGAAAGTTAGTGTTTTATATTTCAACAAAACTTTCAGCTGTTTACTTTAAATTTTAAACTTAAGCATTTCATTCTATGAGTTTGTTTCTATCTTTGCTTATAGCTTATTCTTTATTTGTGATGTTTCATTTCTATCACCCCCCTCAAACGAATATTTTTTTTGAAGACCATGAGATTAGTCGATGTCTAAAGTATGCATAATAGTTACCCACGGACTTGTGTTCATCTAAAGATTTAGTGCAGTGAGTGTCAGAGAAAATTCTCAAGTGAATATGAGGATTGGGTTTTATGTGGAAGTCAAGAGAAGAATTACCAAATATGTATCTCAATATCATTTTGACATATTTTCAGCGTACCAAGACCTTGGTACCTATTTGAGACCATAAAGAGATTTGTGTAACTTGCGGACATAGTTATGATTTATAGGATGTTCAAAATCTTCAGGCGTTGTTTAGTCCCAGCAAACAATCTATTAAGAAATATGTTGTTAATATATATCTACTCCATTCTTTTAGCTGCACAAATTGTTAGGACAATTCTTATTGTATAAGGTTTGACCACTGGACTGTTAACCAAATAAAACACATTAAACTGACTAAAATTAAAAAAAAATAGATTTGTAGGGTCTCGAACATGAAAGACATGCACATCTAAAGGTCCATAAGTCGAAATAGTTAGGTTCTTTATTATGTAGTCTCTCATAAGGTGTATGGTTCTTTATTATTACAGTATGAAGCTGTTAATTAGGAAGTTAGTTGTAAGAAAGGCTTCAACCCAATATTTATATGGTAATTTTGCTTGTGTTAGAAATTTTAAGACCACTTCAATAATGTGTATGTATTTTTTTCCATTTTGGAAAGGTTTATAGGGATATAAGGTTCTGAGATGTATGCATGATTGTTTATTTATTGGAACAAACGATCTAAACTCACCATCCCAATCTGAATGTAAGATTTTAATTTTCTTTTCAACCCGATTCCAATGAGGTTTTCAAAATGAATAAATGTAGTGAGTCATTCCCTCCTTTCTTTTAATGGATATATCCAAGTAAACTAAAATCATCGAGAAATTAAATATATTATCTAAAACCCGATTAAGATTTAATAGGTGAAGGACCTCGACCATCCGTACGTATAAGATTCAAAACACGAGTAGACTATGAACTAGAATTGGAATAATATATGATATGTGACTTATCTAATTAACATGTTTCACAACATTTAATTTGATTGCTTAAGATTATAGACAAATTACATTGATTTTATAATTGAGAAAAAAAATCTAGAATGACGACCAAGCTTAGAGGTGACAAACGGAACATACACATCTTGTTCCATCCCATTTAGAACTAGTCCCAATTTATTTAAATCGGACTCATCATGACCAACCCGCGCTATGACCCACATTTATCATGACCTAATCTTTTCGTGAACTAATTTTGCCTCGTCATAACTACGTCTTAACTGAAATACAAAATCTGAAATACAAAATCAAAAGACAAAAACAACTTCTTAAGATGTTAATACAGTGACCCAATATTTGAAAACTAAGTTTGGTCTTCGTATGTATACTAATGATAATCCATTTGATCTTTTAATATGGTAGAATTCTAAAGAACCATAATTTTATATTCTTTCCAGTTTAGCCTATGAGGCTAGTTTTATACCTACGCCTACAATGGAAAGTGAATCTGTATTTAGTATGATCCTGCTGCAATACACAGGTAGATAAACAAGACTAACTACCCAAACAATTTAAGTATGTGTTACAATCAAGAATAAGCGAACGGTAGAGCACAAGATGCAAAACAAAGAATATATAATGGAAAAGCATAAAAATACATGTTTAATGTGTTACAGGAGATAAATTAGATTAATATCTAATTTATTTAGTATAATATATATCGTAATATATTTATTTAGTCAAAGATTGAGTTAATATATATTGTAGTATAATATATATGATAATCAATTATAGTCAATAGTCTAGGTCAACTTTAAGAAAATAAAGATTTCCTGTAACATAATGAACTAAGTGATACTGAATAAGAACTTACAGATAAAACTAGTGGTGAATGTAAGGATGAAGAATGGATTGAATCGGGAAGACACAATTCCAGATGAATATGATTTGTAATATAAATTTATTAGAAAATTTATAATGAGGTAGTTCAGATTGAGAATGTCTATACAACTTCTGCCCTCAAGAGTATAAACATAGAAATGTTTAAATTAATAAAATTTAACTTTTGCATTCAATGCCAAAATATAAAAACACTTACTTATAGAGTTATACTATAATTAAAATATACTACCACCCAACACTTCTCATAATTTTTTTTTCACTTATAAATTAATCAAACTATAACAACGTATACAATAATAATACTATAATAATTATTTTATCACTTATAATAATCAAAATATAATAACACTTGAATTAATTATAATCAAACTATAATAATCTTATAATAATTAATTATAATACAAACTATAACAAAAAATAAATTATCAAATTATAGCAACACTTGTACTCTATGTGTTACAAAAATAATAAAAAATTGAAATTTTACTCAAATATTACAAACTCAACCTTTCAAAATCCACCACATTATAAGGAGTGTATAATGAAAAATATTATGAGTTCTAGACGATTAAAAAGAATATATCATGTATTCTTTAAACATCAAGGATATACCTCATATATTTTACGATTCTCTCAATTTGCGTAGACAAATTGAGTGAAATACTTCTCGATCCTTTTAAAACACAAGACTCTTCATTCTCTAATATGGAATTTCCACCATCAAACTTCTTCATGTCTTCAAACAGTATTTATTGGAAGGTAAATAGAATGACGCGCATGAGTCCATAACCCACTTATTATTATACATGCAAGTAGTATCCATATAACAACATTAAAACCATAATCAGCATAAACCATTAAGGTATCTTTATTTTCAAGCTTGTGTTGATTATATCCCCTCTGAGGAATGTTCTTCCTGATATGATCTTCTATTTTTGCAAAAACAACATTTCATTTTAGAACCAGTAATAAATATTTTATATTTCGATCTCGAGTTTTATCTCTTCATGTTTGAATCTCTCTTCTCAGATCTTCCTCTCAAACTCAAACTATCTCTAGTAGAGTCAATATTCAAAACAAACTTCCTTAGAATATTATTTCAATTCATAGAATTTTTCATTTATGATATTGTAAGAGAGTGTTTGACATAGAGCATAATATCAATAAAATGTTCACATATTTTTTGGTAAAGAACTCAATAGAATAATTACATGATCCTCGTCTTCAACATTAACTCATATTCATACTGAAATGATCAAAATATTTTATGATCTCCTCGTTGTCATCCATAGTTAGTATACAACTTTGGCGCCAAATTCTGGCGCCATAAATTCATGTACAAACGTTTTATTTTAATTCAATAAACCTGTTTCACTTAAAAAAAATTAGTTAGTATACAACTGCTTCTTAAAATATAATTTGTTTACCAAAATAAATTTCAGGTAAATAGCTTCTAGCTTATATTAAATGTTTATGACAGTAGATTCTTCAGACACCTACCTCGGTATTTCATCCCTCAAACTCAATAGTACAACACTATGGGCCTTATACATCACTTTGGTATCAATCTCTCCTGCAATTTCCTCATTAATGGAATCAAATAAACCCTTATATACAAGAAAATCCTTGAGTTCAATTCTCTAAATATTAAAATCATTAAAATTAAGAAAATCTTTGATTTTAACTCTGTGATATTAAAACCATAATCTATAGTGAATTTATTATAATCAAATTTCATTGAACTCATTTACACAGATCTTCTGTCTTCTTTTAATGTTGATCCCCGAAGATATACTAATTTACATATCCACGTATAGATCTCCACACTCATCACCCACTTGTTAAGGAAATCACCCACAACTAGATATCTTGGATAGGAAATAACGTTCAAACGAACAATTTACCTTCAAAATTTAGGTTTTTGAACTTCAGGTCTTGTAAATAATAAGAATTTAACATAAATGAAAACAAACAACATAAAATTTACGTGGTTTGAATTATGAAGAAATATTACAACCACATAGAATGTATATGATTTTATAGAATAATTAAAAAAATAACAAGAACATTAAATACAAGCTCACATATTGTGTACAAAATTTCTACAAATATAGTACAAGTTTTAGAGGTATATCTCAGCTTTTAATATTTCTCTTGGTGTCTTCTTCGCGAATCTATCTTGATAATTCATCATTTCTAAAAAATCTGAATTATTTCAAATATTTCTCTTACTAACTCTCGCTTCTCTTTTTAAAAGCTATTATCTCAAGAAAACAAACTGTGCGTATTTCTTTACATATGATATTATTTAATATATATATTCAATAGGATGTACATGAGCACAAACATACTCCATGGGCACAATAGCAAAGCAATACTGTTATAACAAACTTGTACCAATATTCAGATCATGAGTTATAGTCAAATAGTATACTAAACAATTATAACAAACTTGCACTAGCATCATGATCAATTGTCGTGATCAAATAGTACAACCAATTAATTATAACAACTTTTTACTAGCTTCATACATCACTTATTATCCATATATAATTAGAATAACATATTATACTAAACTTTAAACTGATTCTCGATTACAATCGAAACTTGAAGCTACCTGAAGCCGAACCTTTTGTATAGAGACTTAATTTCAAAAAAAGCTAAAATTTCTTTTGACATTAAACCCCTCTAAAACTGAGCTTCTTATACCGAGGTTGAACTTAATATTTTCATTTATAGTGGTAGAACCCAACTACGTGGAGACAAAAAATCTGAAGTGTTTAAGCCGTCCTTCATTAAATGATCCATATACAATGACCAACCCTCTTAAACCAAGATCAAAACTATACTATAATATATTAAGACATTTAATCATACATATTGAGATATATATCATCTTTGTTCACATAAAACCATATAAAAGTATTACGAGAGATTAAATATTGAAAACAAAGTTATAGAGTTAGTATGACAAAACCCAAACAAAAAAATTGGGGAATGAAAAACAACTGGATGACTATTTTAGCTAAATCTCAGGTTTCATATTCAAAATTTGATGATAAATGTTTCTAAAAGAGAAAAAATAATTAAATATTAATAATTAAAATAAAATAAACAATAAAATATTACTTAGAGAATTAAAACGTTGATTGTTTTAATTTGAAATTTATAATACTTTTGTTAAATAAGTTATAAGAGAGGTGTTGAGAAAACCAACATTTGGTCCAAGCAAGAAACGATATATCGATTAATGCATATTTGGAAGAAAAATAACTTACAATGTTTAAGACAAACAACAAATAAAAGAAAGCATAATAAAACCAAGCATACAAGACATGTTTATCATGCTCCATATTTTGAAGAAATCATACATCAACGAACAATATAGACTCTTTGATAAACAAGTAGGTTATAGATACTCTCAAACATAAAAGACTTAATCATTCTTTGTAACAAAATATACGTGATTCACATAACCCTATCTCCAATGTTTATCTCTCACCTTACTTATCTTTCAAAAGACCGAGCGTAATTTCTCACACTTAGGAAATATGCAACTCACGTAATCGTGCCTCTACAATTATAGTCACATCACACTTATGCAATTGCATGTATTCTTCTATTTATAGGTTTGGAGAAAACCATAATTCTTCATCAGACGCTCCATATTAAATCTTATTAATCAACGGTTGTGATAACTCCTCAACCCTTAATTGAAAACCTCATAAAGAAACCTAACTAATATAGAAACTGGTGTGGTTTATTTTTGATTGAGGGTAATTTTGTCCAGAGTTTTATCGTGTTTTAAAAGGTATTTAATGTATGGATGGATTGCTGTGAGAGAATTGAGCTGCTTGGTTGTATTTAATTTTTATTACCCTCATTTAATGAAGGTGGTTGGGTATTTATACCCTTATCCTTGGGCCACATGGGCTTTCGGGTTGTGTTAATGGATTTGGGTCAAGTTTAAAGACCCATTAGTTTTAAGTAGGCGAGTAATTAGCTTAGTCATGAAGTGATTAAATTTTTAATACTTTAGTCCAGTTCGGACAGTTTAGTAGGTGGATGTTGTCCTAATTTCCCCTGTCCGATTCTCATAAAGAGTGGTGATAAAATCCGGACTCATCAGTATGTTCTCCGAATTGCCCTTGTCCGGTTCTCATAAAGAGTGGTGACAAAATCCGGACTCATCAGTAGCCCATTTTTTAGGTTGTGTTCAAAAGCCTTTGGCAAGACCTAAAAAATAGCATGTATCTGGTCGTAGCCATGTCCGGACAGATTTTCAAACTGTGTAATGGCTTTATTCGGACTGAAAAAGTTCTCAGAAACTAAACGATTTTTTGCCAAAGATCGTGGGACACGTGTCTTTCTCTGATTCGCCACATCAGCCGCTTTTTCCCTAGAACGGCGCTCCCACTTACTCCAAAAAGCAACCTCTTCATTTAATATGGGTGACACCAGCGCCGTTTTTAATCATTACAACCCTTTCGAATTCTCCTAGGTATCAAAACATATTTTGTACCTTTACTATAAATTAGTCCATTTTCTACTGTTTTACCATCTTCATCATCCTTGCTCTGTTAAACTTCAAAGCTTTCATCTCTCAAAAACAAAAAAAATATTTTGGTGTGAGTTTATGTTCACAGCAAAAAACACTTTAATAAAAGGTGGGTGGCTCAATTTGTTAGAGTTGGAAAAAGGCAAAAGGTTGAACGAGAAAGGCGCATTGCTGCAGGCCTCCCTGTTTTCCCTGTCGATAAATCAGAAACACCAAGCTCAGAGCCTGACCGAGGTTCTTCTTCAACTAAGAGTGTTAAACCTAGGAGGTTGTTCCAACCCAACCTTTCACCAATTGTTTCGGGCTCATCGGTTCAGGAATCAGAGCCTACTGTTGAACCAGGACAGGCAGTCACAAGTTTTAAGAAACCTTCCCCATTCATTGCCATGGGATCGGATGCTGACGCCTCTCCAGAGAAGTTAGTAGATCGGAGAAGAGGTCGTTTGGTGAAAGGGCAAGCTCCAAAAGCTACACCTTCCAAATCGGGGGCTAAAAATACCAATACAGGGTCAGAAGCACCCATTAAGACTCCTAAGGACAAGCTGTCCGGCCCGGAGGCATCTAGTTCAAGTCTCCGGAAAGAAACCACTGCATCTGAGCCCTACCCGGAGTCCAGACTACAAGAAGCTAGTAATGCCCAACCATCCGGAGGGCCTGCTGAGCCAACCACTAGCTCCCGTCACCCAAAAACAACTGATAACCCTTCCATGATAATGGAAGAAGTGTTGGAGGATTCTATTGAAGAAGCTCATTTTGAGTCCGAAGTCTCCGGGAAAACAAGTGAGGTTGCTGCTGCCAAGAAGGACAAAGGCAATGAGAAGCTATGCTTAAAGCATCCGGATTTTCCGGAGAGTCTTGTGGGAAAAGTGGGACCTTGCTTCCACAAGGTAAGTGTCAAATACCTGCTAGCTTTGCAAAAACTTAATTATGATTTCATCCATACAGCCAAACTAGGATGGATGCGAACAAAATGGGGGATCCCGGAGAATGTCAAGGTAAGGATTCCAGTAGATCCGGAGACACCGATGGATTGCAAGCTCAGTGAGATAGTTTTCTTCACTGAGATCTTCAACTGGGGACTAAGGTTTCCCCTAGACCCAGAGATAGTCAAATACTTTCACCTCATCAAACTCTGCCCAAGCCAATTGAGTCCCAATGCATGGTACACTCTCATGGCATGTATTATGGCCTCCAGGCTCTCCGGAATTCATCTTCTAATGGAGCAGTTTGCAGTTGTGGCCAGCCTCTGCAGAAACCACCTTATCCCCTTCTATCACTTCAACATGGGTGATAATTACAAAGTAGTGGACGACCTGCTTGAGTCCGAAAGAAATTGGAAGACTTCATTCTTGTTTGTTAGTGGAGCCTGTGAGAATGGGAGGAAGATTAAAACCGGTGTCAACCCGAGTCTGCTTACCATCAGATGGCGAAGCGATGGTAAGAATCGCATCTCATATTTCCATCTTTATTTATCACAAATTTGTTTATCTAACTTGTCTTTTTTTTGGTAGTGTTGCCTAAGGACTTTGGTGACCACTTGAAGGCTGGGCAGACCACTTGCTCCAAGCTAAATGCTTGGGTTGCTGAGAAGTGGGGAAATCTCTTCCACAATGCTTTTACCGGAGGCAATCTAACAAGGTCCTACCTTTGGAATACAATTGACCGGAGGGACTTATCCTGGGAGGAACTAACCACCCCATCCCTTCGGAAGTAACCCTTAGGAGAACAGATACACCAGATGGGTCGTTGTATCTGCCTGGTAGAGCTAAAGCCCCAAGCAAGATGAAGGGAAAGAAAGGTAAAGGCAAGTAGAGTACGGTTGAAGCCAATCCTACCGAAGCAGAGGAAGCTGCCCCAACAAACCAAGAGGGGCCAGATCAAGGACAGATTGATGTCGCTCTTCTACAAGTACTAGAGCATGAAAGTACTAAAAAAGTGGTAGGATCTCCAAAACCTCCAAAGGCTCCTAATAAAGATAGGAAATGGGGAGCAGAAGGCAAGGACATGGAGGCCAAGAAGAAGAAAACCTCCAAGGGTGATGAGATTTCCCTCCGGCCTCCGGAGTCTCTCCCTCTTCTTGACCCTACTGACCCCACTCAAGCAGAAGGCATCTCTGGTGACTTTCAAACCGGAGGGGGTACATGGGGTGATATCAGCATTGATGGCCTTGATATCAGTGGTCTTGAAGAAATTGGTCTTTACTTCGAAAACCTTCCTAAAGATGATTTTGCTGGGCCTTACCTCCCCCCGAGTTCTTCGAACATCGTTACCTTCAATGGTAAATCCTTCTCTGTCTCAAGCGAAAGAGACATCATAACTCACTCTATATTAAGTAATATTCATCCAGTGCTTAATTTGGAGAAGCAAGTACGAGGTCAGTCAGCCATCATTAATGCCCTTAACTCTAAAAAAGAGAAATTATCTGGCGACCTCCTCACTTCCAATAAAAATGTTGATGTTTTGAAGAGGGAGAATGAGGAGTTAAAGAAAAACCATGAGGATTGGGCCACAAAGCTAACCACTTTGGAAGATACTATCAAAGAATTTCGAACAAAGCAATCCGAGTTGGAGAGAGATCTCTCATCTTCCAGAGAAGAAGTGAGAGCTAGGGACAGGGTCATTCATACTTTAACCAATGATAAGATCTCACTCGAGGACTCGGTGTCCAAGGCCGCACAAGAGAAAGCTGATTTGCTAAGGGAGCAAGAGAGAAAAATCCAAGCTAGGATTGATGCTTATACGAACCAAGTGATAGACACTTAGGAAGAAAAGTTTGCCAAAGTGAAGTCGGACATGGTCCTGCTCTTTCATGAGAAATTCCCGAAGAGGACACTGGGAGACTTGTGGACTTTTTTAGAGTATGAGGACCTTCCCCACCATACTATGGCTGATGGTGATAAGCATGACTACTCTAGTGGCTGAGATGATACTACTGATGAAGAAGAGAAAACCGGGGAAAGTCCAGATAAGGAAAATGACGATCCCAAGAAGAAGAAAACTAGTGAGGCTGAGCCATCCAAGAAAGCTCAGTCTTGAAGTATTGAATATCTCTTTTTTATTTTTTGTGTTTGAACCAAAGTCCTTGGATGGCCACATTTTTTTAATTGTGTCCGCCTCCTGTTCGGATAAACCTTTTCGTTTGAAAAGTCAAAGTCCTTGGGTGGACAAGGCACTTCGTATGTTTTAATGGGTAGTTTTATTTTGCACAACTCTTGCATTCTTTCATATTTTTTCAATTTTTGTGGCTAATTTTTAAACATCCCTTAGTTATTTCGTAAGTATTTTAAAGTGAGAGTGTTTAAATTCTCCGATGACAAATGTTTAAGTAGTCATCACTCCTCCAATTTAATCCGGTATGTTCAAATAAAACTTTCACCAAAAACTATTAAGTGAAACCACTCCGGATTTTTAAGAAGGCATCAAATTTTATAAAAAAAGCTCGGACACCTCATTAAAACCTCCCCGCGCCACCAGGGTAGGAAATAGTATGCCCCCAAATATTTACATGAACTTTTAAACAAGTAAATATTTACATAATTTCTATTCCAAGTACAACCGGAGGTGTTCAATATTCCAGGGGTGATTCAAAATCCTTCCATCTTTGTCTTGGAGCCGGTATGTCCCATGCTTAAGCTTTTCAATGACCACATAGGGTCCTTCCCAAGCTGAAGCCAACTTACTGAACTGTTTCTCTTTAGTATGTAGGAAAACCTTTCTCAATACCTTATCCCCTGGCTGAAAATCCCTTCTCTTAACTTTAGAAGCGAACCTGCTTCTCATCAAACCTTGATAGTGTACAGCTCTAAGGTGAGCCTTAACTCTTCTTTCTTCTATTAAGTCAAGCTGGCCTCTGATTGCCACTTCGTTAGCGTGTTCGGAAACGTTATGAACTCGAAATGAAGGGAGAGTAGCTTCTATGGGAGCAATGGCATCCATCCCATATACTAAGGAAAAGGAGACTATTGTGTTGCAGCCCCGGGAGTGGTCCGATAAGCCCATAAAACTTCTTGCAAATAACTTGGCCATTTCCCACCAGTCCCTTCTAAATTCTTCTTCAGAGTGGACAGTATTTTCATGTTGGCCACTTCGACCTGACCATTTGCTTGTGGGTGGAAAGGGGAAGAGAAGCAATGTTGTATGCCTCTAGAGGCACGGAAACTCTCCATTTCTTTGTTGTCGAACTGTGGCCCATTGTCTGTTGTTATCTTTTGTGGAATTCCATATCTGCAACAGATATTGGATAAAATGAATTTTATAACAGCTTTTGATGTTGTACCTGCCAATGGAGCTACTTCGATCCACTTCGAAAAGTAATCAATAGCAACGATTATAGTTCTGCGCCCCCCGGATGCCATGGGTAGAGGTCCCACTAAATCCAACCCCCATCGAGCAAAAGGTATTGGCTCAGAAATTGACTCTAAAGGGATGGCTGGGATATGAATTCCATTGCTATATCTCTGGCATGGGTCACACTTTCTTACCAACTCCCTAGCATCTTGCATTATGGAGGGCCAATAGTAACCAGCTAACAAAACTCTTCTTGTTATAGCCCTGAATCCACAGTGAGCTGATCCCTCACCATCATGTAACTCGGAGAGCACTATTTGAGACTCGTCGACCCCAAAACATCGTAAGAGGGGTTTACTATAAGACTTCTTATAAATAATATCTCTTAGGATGACAAAACCACGAGCCTTGTACTTTACTTTTCTTGCTATTGATTTTTCCGGAGGCAAGATGCCATCTGAGAGATATTGAAGGAGAGGAAATCTTCAATCTTGAGGCTGTTTTATCTGTATATCGAAACTTTCTTCTTCCTTATCCGGATTGATTTGAATGGATGGGCACTCCAGCACCTTAATCCAAGGGTAGGACTCAGTATAGGCTATGGTTGCCAAGGAGTCTGCCAGCATATTTTCTGTTCGGGGTATGTGTTCATAGATGATACTCTTGAAATTAAGTGCCACTTCTTTGAGAAGAAGTAAGTATTTAACCAGCTGCTCCTTTTTTGCTTTGGATTGACCTTGTGCATGATGGATAAGAAGCTGAGAATCGCTCATCAACTTGACCCTTTTTTGCTCCACAAATAAGAGCTAATTTCAAACCAGCTATAGCAACTTCATATTCGGACTCATTAGAAGCCCTGAAAGCAAAACATATAGCTTGGTACATTATGTCACCGTACGGAGAGGTCAAACATACCCCAGCACCACATCCCATGGTACTTGATCCACCATCAGTCCGGACGACCCAGACTTTTTTGTCTTTCACACCAGTTGTTTTCTTAGTATCCCTATCTGAGTGAAATTCAACTAAGAAATCTGCCACCGCCTGGGCTTTGACTGCTGTCCGAGGGGAAAAATTAATATCGTAGTCTCCCAATTCCACTGACCACTTAGTCATTCTACTTGAAATGTCGGCCTTTTGGAGAATGTTTTTTAAGGGAAAAGACGTCCGGACAATAATGGGATGAGCCTGAAAATAAGGTCTCATCTTCCTCGCAACAATCATCAGGGCTAGTGCTAATTTTTCAAGCTTCAAATAGCGTTTTTCTTCGTTAATCAAACTCTTGCTAATGTAATATACCGAACGGGGATAATTATCTACCTCCCTTACCAATACTGCACTTATGGCACAACTAGAGATTGCCAAGTATATGAAAAAAGTCTCTTCATCAACGGGTTTAAACAAAGTCTTGGGGGAGGACAAATTCTTTTTGATTTCATCGAAGGCCTCATCACACTGTGAGGACCAATCAAAGTCCTTTGCACCTTTCAAAGTTTGAAAAAACGGGGCACACCTGTCCGAAGACCTTGAAATGAATCGATTTAATGCAGCCAACCTCCCAGTCAATCGTTGTACTTCTTTAACATTCCGAGGAGGATCCATTTGTAGTAAAGCATTAAGTTGGTCTAGATCAGGCTGTATCCCTTGCTCACTTATTACATACCCCAAGAATTTCCCGGACTGCACTCCAAACACACACTTTTCAGGGTTTAATTTCAAATTTACTTTCACTAAGTTAGCAAACGTTTCTTGGAGATCTGCCAAGTGTAGTTCTTCGTCCATAATTTTCACCATCATGTCGTCGATGTAAACTTCCATGTTTCTTCCAATTTGATCAGCAAAAGCCTGGTTTACCAACCTCTGATAAGTAGCCCCAGCATTTTTTAACCCAAATGGCATCACCTTGTAACAATGAAGGCCCCTATCAGTAACAAACGTAGTATGTTCCTGATCCTTCGGATCCACTTGAATCTGATTATACCCGGAGAAAGCATCCATAAAAGATAGCAGCTTGTTTCCAGACGTGGAATCCACCAACTGATCAATCCGGGGGACCGGGTATAAATCCTTTGGGCAAGCTCTGTTGAGATCTATAAAATCGATGCACATACGCCATTTGCTATTTTTCTTTTTTACCACCGGATTGGCTGTCCATAAAGGGTATTGAGACTCCTTTATGTGCCCCATTTTAGTTAGCCAGTCGATCTCTTAAACTATGACATCAGCCTTTTCCTTAGAAAAAGCTCTTCTCTTTTGTATCACAGGTGCTATGTCCCTTCGGATGGACAGTTGGTGTGATATAATATCTGCTGGTACTCCGATAACATCAGCATTGCACCAAGCAAAAACATGATGATGGTCTTTCAGGAACTTTAACATTTTACTCTTTAATTCCAATGTCATCTTGGATCCTATCTTGACACTTTTTCCTTCAGCCAAAGAGTGTTTTTCAACTTCTTCAATCGGTATTAAAACTCCAGGGGTCTCTCTGAGGTCATCAATTTCACCCTCTCCCCTAGAAAGCCCCTCAAACTGCTATTCCTCATTGATCCGAACTGCCCACAACGTCCGAGGAGCCAGTGTTGTTGCATAACACTCTCTTGCTACCTTTTGGCTGCTCCGAACAACTCCCACTTGTCCTTGCACAGCATATTTCAAACATTGGTGGACTGTTGAGGCCACGACATGCATCTTAGAAAGCCAAGACCTCCCCAGAATAGCATTGTAACAAGTGGGACAATCCACCACGACGAACAGTATTCTAACCATCTTTTTAAAAGGGCCTTTGCCCAATAAAACCTCCTCCTCGAATTCTCCGATCACGTCTGTCGAGCTTCCTGTGAAACCCACAATCGACCTGTTCGAACGTTGAATCACTGCTAGATTTTTCATCTTTTTGTAGGAAGTTAAAAAGAGAATATTGGCCGAACTTCCGGTATCCACAAAAATTCGCCTTATATCATTGCCTCCAATGGATGCTCCTATGACCACAGCATCTTCATGTGGACCGGCAATATCCCCCAGATCATCCTCGTCAAAAACAATAAAAGGGAAAAGAATTTTCGATTGATAGGAGGTCATGCCTCCTTCAAGCTGGGTAGCTAAAGTATGAACGTGCCTCTTTCTTGATGAAGCAGTTGGTGCAGTCATGTTGTCCCCTCCGAATATTGTAAGTGATTCAAAAAAGTTAATAAGCCCGGACACCGTCTTGCAACGTTCCACGATAACACCCACTTTATTCCGGGTCGGATCAGGGTCCAAGTATTCTGACTCTACATCGAACCTCTCGATTATCACCATAGCCCCTTCCGGAGCCGATGTTCCTACATTGTTTGTGATGAGTCTGAATTCTGCCTGCTCCCCGGACAGGGACAGATCGGACCGGACAGAGCACTTCGAACACTTAGCCAATGGGACAGTTTGAACTATGACAAAAGTACTAAAAAACCTAAACACTTCTTGACTAAGCTACTTGCTCTCCTACTTAGAGCTCATGGGTCTTTGAACATGACCCGAGTCCATTAAACATGACCCGAAAGCCCATAAGGGCCCAAACATAAAGGTATAAATACCCAACCACCTGCATTAAGTGTGGGTAATGAGAATTAACTGCAACCAGCCAGCTTAATTATCTCTCTACTCTCTACACAAAATATAAAACACCCACATACTACTATTAAACACCAAACAAATTACAAGCCTACCCTCAGGCGATAATTATCCTCACCAGTTTGGACCAGCCTGATAAGCGTTATCAGGCTTATTTACACCTCTTCTTTTAACATATGCTCCCAACTTTCCTCTTTCAATCATATTCTGAACTTCTTGCTTCAAAGTAATACAATCCTCAGTGGTATGGCCAGTATCATCGTGATACTGGCAGAAACAATTGTTGCGGCTCTCCCTAGGAGACTGTAACGCAGCCGGCCTTCTATAGTGTACTTCGTCTTTTGTTTTGTCATAAATGGTGGCTACGGTTTCTTTCAACTCAACAAACCACTCCGGTTGAACCCAATGTCCCGTTTATTTCTATATTGTTGACTCTGGGCTGGTGCAGCTGGCTGAGACTGAGCTTTGGCTCTGTTATGACTCTGTCCGGCCTCCCTAACCTTGTTTCCAGACTGGTTTTGGTTTGGATTTAGTGCAGCCGGAGTAGACCTCACCTGCATGTGCACCCTAGTTTTCTTTATTTCATCTACATTAATTTGATTTCCAACCTGATTCAGCAGACCTCCCCATGTCATGGCCTTTTTTTCTGGTTACTGAATCAGTCGAGTTTCCAGGGTTTAAGACCTGCCTCAGAGAAGCTATTGCTACTTGTTCGAAGCAATCAGTTAATCTATTTTTGGTATTCACAAAACAACTTATGTATTCTTTTAAGAATTCGTTTGGTTCTTGGGCACAATGGATAATTGTGTCTCCATTTCCCTTCACTTCCTTACTTCCAACAAACTGCATTCGAAAGGCTACCTAAAAAGTGTCAAAATTCATTATACAGCCCTGTGGTAAGCTATTATACCATTTCAGAGCACTCCCCGTAAAAGATTGGGAGAATGCCCTACAAAGTAATTTGTCGCCATCATCAAAATTCATCATTTTGACCCACCACTTCTGCCAAAGCTGGTGGTATTTCTTGCACGTCCGGATTCATCCGAACTAGTTTTTTCTGACGGTTTTGAATGCTAGATTCAGGCACCTTCCTGCTCCCACTGTAATTGCCAATTTGGTGTGGTTTATTTTTGATTGAGGGTAATTTTGTCCAGAGTTTTGTGGTGTTTTAAAAGGTATTTAATGTTTGGATGGATTGTTGTGAGAGAATTGAGCCGCCTGGTTGTATTTAATTTTCATTACCCTCATTTAATGAAGGTGGTTGGGTATTTATACCCTTATCCTTGGGCCACATGGGCTTTCGGGTTGTGTTAATGGATTCGGGTCGAGTTTAAAGACCCATTAGTTTTAAGTAGGTGAGTAATTAGCTTAGTCATGCACTGATTAAGTTTTTAATACTTTAGTCCAGTTCGGACAGTTTAGTAGGTGGATGTTGTCCAAATTGCCCCTGTCCGGTTCTCATAAAAAGTGGTGATGAAATCCAAACTCATCAGTATGTTCTCCGAATTGCCCTTGTCTGGTTCTCATAAAGAGTGGTGATAAAATCTGGACTCATCAGAAACCAATTAATCAAAAATCAAATTAATATCAGAAGATTAAAATAAGAGACCCAATTAAATATAGGAGAGATAGTAAAATAGAAAACTTCGATGCGTTCCAATTTGGGTGCTTTCGTCTTCCTTACTTCTGATCAAACTACTTCGGATCAACTCACTTCAAACCGTCATGTTTTGGACCAACCTGCTTTGGCTAGACATATATCTTTAAAAAAATAGTTACTGGCTTTTTATAACTTGCCTCAACAATAGATGTCTTTGCCACTAAGTCATAGCTCAAGCTTCACTGAGAGAGTTTTTATAGTTTTATCATATACATGTTATGTCATATCCTAACTATGCCCGTGTAGTCCTTCAACGGTACATCATGTTGACAAGTTACTTCTAACATATACCTAACAATTCTCCATATATGATCTAGTAACCCCATCATTATTGCATCCAATGTTCTATTATTTAAAGACCAACCACCAGCATACCAGACTTGCACCAGTCACATATAGTTCGTGAACATTGAAATCAGCAATACCTTGGTCAAATTATCCAAAGGATTTTCCTCACTAGAAATCTTAAACACCTTTACTTCCTTCATTTCCATCGTGTCTCGGATAAAGTGTAGCTTAATTTAAATATGTTTAGTTCACTCATTGAACCTTGAACTCTTCACTAAATGAAGAACACTAGTATCATCACAAAATAGAACCACATATTTCTCCACACCAATGAGTTCATTCGATCATCTCGACCTACATAGGCAAAAACATAACAATATTTTGTATACAAAATTTCCAGCTAACCACTCATCCAAGCATATTGAGTAGATAATCAAAGTAGACTTTTTTGTATCGATGCAGACAGCATAATCAAAGTCCACATACCCTCTCAACACTATATCACATGTATCATTCTAATTGCAATACAACCATACAATTATCTCATGTGCCACTTGAGTGCATACAATGCGACTTCCCCGGATTTGACATGAATCTACTCAAAACACTTACGGTGTAAGAAACACCAGGTCTTGTGCAAATCATAATATATATATATATATATATATATATATAATACTAATAATAATATTGAATAAGTAATTTCTAGAATATACTTATTATTTGTTGCTTCAGTAGGTACCTGAGTGACACTGAGTTTAAATTAGGAACCGATGGGAGTTTCAACTATTTTTTCTTTGAATGTTGGGATCTTCTTTGGGACTTTTTATATGTATTCTTTTTTACAGAGAATAAAAAACCCATGGATATGTTTATCTTGATTTCAATACCAAGTATCCTTTTATCCTCTCTCGTATCTTTCATCTCAAACTCTCATTTCACCTAATTATTTCTCACTTTAATTTTCCTACTGTTTTTTCCATTTAATACTATGTAATCAATATAAAATATAAATAAGAGTTGTCTCTCTGTGTGTGTTTCCCCATTCCAATAGATATATTTTTTTGTAGAAACTACAGAAATATTTGATGGATATTGATAAGAGGAAGAAATAGTTGGAGAAATAAGCCAAATTGGCTAGATAAAGAAGATAGTTAGATTTTATAAACGTTTTGTAAACAAAACCCAACAAGTGTTTATAATAAATAATAATTATGCTTGAGAATAGTAAAACAGTGGGGTAATGACCATAAAAGAAGGTAATTATGTAATTTATAGACCCTCAACTTTTGCTACATAAAGCATCACCCCTTTTTAAGAAAGAGGATCAATCATTATTCAATCATTACTTTATTATTCCTTGTGTTAGTTTCTCTTTATAGCTTTCCTGTGTTTCTCTCTCTAAACATTCTTCTATAAAAATAACTTAGACAGATTACCCCTCTAAGAAATCTTTGGAACTATCATTGACGTCGTCTGTGGGAAAACAATTAGTACCCGGAGTAATTTTCCAAGACCATTTTGATATTCTAAAGCACTTCAAAAATTAATGGATATAGAAATGCTAGGAGAGCTAGATGCTGGCACGGATAGTCGTGTGATCGGAAACGCATTTGGAGGTCTCCCAAACGAAAAGAAATGGCGAAGGAACAAAAAAACAATTATCAATATGTTGAGAAACTACTAGAGAAATCTGCTTTAATAGCTCGAAGGATAGAACGGTTGGAAGATATCGAAAGTTTGAATGCTAAAAATGAAGTAGTTTTCAATTCAAAGAGACTCAAGTCAAAAGTCTGAAGATAACAAGTAACTAAAAAAGAAAATATGGAAGATGCTCGTCGAACCAATGATAGGCGTGAAAGACATTAAAGAAATAGCTGTTATTATTCAAGGAGATGAATAAATCATAGTAGTCGCCATGAGTCCACCGACTCCAGTGATTATTCCCTGTATGATTTGGATGAATCTTCCTTCCCAGAAATGGATTACCGACGTGAAAAAATTATAAGAAAAAAGATTTAAAATGGTGCATAGATGGTCATCGGACTAGAGGTTAGAGGAGAGAAATGAATGATCAATAGAAAAGAGAATTTGGGTCTGAGGAGCAAGACATGTTTGTAATTATTGCTAAAAGTGATCAAACAGCACCCCATGTGCAGATCCCGTCAGGAAGTCATAACTTTGAATATCATGTAAGTAACCAGTTTACATATCCATCCAAGAAAGGTCTATATACTACAGAGAATGAAGGACCTGAGGGTAGTATTTATGAAGTTGGCCATAATTGGAGGTCATCCCCTCTCTCCTCATAGATTGTTTTAGGACACCTACCTAAGTGGTTCGACATTTCAAAGTAAGAAATTTTTGATGGAACTTAAGATCAGGACAACCGCATCAAACAATTCAAGAATCGTATGATTAACTACAATGACAAATTGCTATGTATGGCCTTCTCCCAAACATTTAAGAACCCAGTTTTGAGGTGGTAAGTAAAAATTGAACAAAGTAAAATTACCCGAAGACGAACATTTCCACGATAAACTCTTCATAGTATAAAATACCTCAAGATGATAGAAGAACTTTATAAAAAAGTGCCCAAAGCACAACCAGTTCACAAAAGATTTACAAACATTTATAGAAATAAAAGGTTTACAAAGTACTTTTTTACCCCAAAGTTGTACAATCATCGTCATCCTCCAAAGAAACACCCTTCGGACGATAATTCTCTGGAACGTGTCCCAGAAACTTCCTAACTTCATATTTGGAAGGCGTTCATGAAATTCTAGCACAAGAGCAGACTTGATTTTGACATCCCTTTATTCGAAACAAGAACGCTATCAGCAGCATACTTCTCAAGGCAAGCGTCCTTATACTTTTCAAAATCGTCTCTAAGAATTTGCTTCTCAACATTAAGTCTCTATATATTTGACAACCCGCTCAAAATATTCTTTAACTTTACTATGAGCTTCAGTAAGACCGTCAACAAGCGTATTCTGATCGGAATCTTTAGAAATAAATTGTTCTCATTTATTATCAAATTGTTCATGCTCCAATTTTAACTGAGCTTCCACTACTTCAAGCTTTGTCAAGCGTTCAGCAACAACCTTCTTGTAGTGGGCAAGCTTATTTGTAGAAGTTCATTTTTATAACGATTATTTTGTTTGGCTTTCCTCTTAAGAAGGGTGGTAGTGTGAAGTAACTTGTTGAACTCCATGGCTAGGAAGTCATTTTCATAGATATCAAAGTATGTCAATGTCATCGATCAACTTCAAAGTTCGCATGAACTCCTGAACACTCTAGCCATCATTCGCCTCGTTTTCTTGTGAAACTGACTCTTCTATTGAAGTCTGAGGAGTTTTTGAGTTTACGATGATGACCTTCTTATGAGAAACAATTGCCATATCACCATTTTCGACAAATTTACTTTTGCATTTATCTTTCGAAAAGTAATTTTTTTATGTCAGCTTGGAGCCACCTTTCCCAGTGGGATTAACTTCTTCAGTTTCAACCTCAACATTATTTTCCTCCTCGACTTCAGCTCTAGCATTGATATTTTCATCTTTAACGACGTATTTTTTAATGTCCCGATAAATTAGAGCCCTAGCCATCGTAGGAAAATAGACGAGGTTATCTGAGGCATTCAATCGCTTAAGTATGTTGTTTTGTGTAGGAGGCCCCATGAACTCCTCCAAAGACATGATCCTTGTTAATTTGACACTCCAAAGGTAGCTTTTAGCTAGATTCGATGTTTTCGACCACCTTCTTTTATATGACCCTTAAATAGTTTTGAGATCCCCTTCAATGTTTTCGCCCAAGAAATTTTGTTGAAATAGATCAAGTAAATAAAATAAAGTGAAAGTAAATAAAAAAAATAGTACCTATGCTAGTCCATTTTAATGTGAGCCAATGTGGTCTTTCAACTGATTCTTCGAAGCGTATCTCCCACAAACCATAGATAAAGAAAAATCTTTGTTTCTATTTCTCGTCAGCTTCCAGGAGGTCATCCACTATATTGAATTTCCTCTCTAAGGGTTAGGGAATAAAAGGGAAAGTGCATATTTTGGCAACGCTTGTCAGCCTAACAAACTGCTCCATAGAAAAGCCGACCCCAGATATCTGAGAAGCCATTATGCAGGCCAACTAGATGAACCAAATGTTTGGACCAGCTTGAGTTGGACACAAGTCTATCCACTCAAAATACTTCACCAAAGCGGGGTTCAATGAAAACTGAAGACCCCAGTTGAGAATCTCTGAGTAGATAATCAACTCATTGTCCCGAACTGACAAATGAGTCTCCCCGGATTTGGAAATTGGATATGAATAGAGTTTAGAATTCCTCATCGATATCTTAGCTTTACTTCCTTGGATAGTTGAAAGTATGTATCCTTAATTTTGTGCAACGTCAAAAGATGTTTGCCCTCGACCTGTCGCAAATTGTTCCCTAAGATAGCCTCAATGTTCAAGGGCTTCTTAACAACATCTTTTTTCTTCTTCTTTGACTTCGTTTCTTTTTTAGCATGAAAACTTGCTTTAGTTTGGTCCATGGGGGCTGACGCCTGGGTCTGCGCGGATGTTCCAACTTGAGAAGTCGAGGCAACAATTTCCTTAATCTGTTGAATATCTACAACAATTGCTCTATCATCCCGATCATCCTCAAGTTCGTTAACCAAATGCCTTTCTTTTATCTCTGGGATGGGTTTAAGGGGGAGATTTCACGTGAAATTTGTCATAAGAGCAATATCCTCCATTGTTGTTAACCAATGGGTTGTTCGTAAAGGTTTTGGTGAATGTTTTTTAGGAGTGACCTCAAGAATAGTTAGGGGAGTACCCTGTGGAGTATGTTGATGAGTACAGACAACATATGTAATCTTAATTTTTGTGTACCTTTCTGCTATGAGCTTCGAAGATCTCTTACCATTCGAACTATCATCCTTAATTTTCTCAGTTTCTTAGTTTTTATCACCCATAGAAATGAATGTTGGAGTGTAATTCAATTTTTTTGAAAGGCTAGGATCACCCTTATCGATCGTCGGACAAGTCTGACCGAGGGGTTGTATGGTAGAAGGATTAGACATAAGACTAATATTCGAAGTCTTGGTTGCCTCTGAATATTTACTGATTGGAGGGCACTCACTGTAATAGGAGGTTTTGAGCCTCGTCTAAGTCGACAGCTTTTTCAATTTTTGGATTTTTTACTGATTTTAAACCACTCCCAAATTTTATTCTTCAAGCTGCTCAAGCTTTTTAGACATGAAAGATGGAAGAAAGTTTTTAAATAAGCATCAAAGGTTTTTCCCTCTCTAACCAGACGTTTTTCTCTTAATCTCTCTAGAATTGCGAAAATAAATTATTTCAAACTGAGAAGTGGTTAAAGTATTTATATATGGGAGTTTGGGCTTCCAACAGTTGTAAGGGCCTAAGTAACTGAAGAGTTTTCTTAGCTGACTAGAGCCTAAGAAAGGTTAAAAAAAGAATCTTTTGGAGGATAAACTTTATACCTATGATAATAAGGTATACGTGTGGAAGAAGTGTAAGAGTTCTCTGACACACGTAAGTGCCTAAAAGTAATTTTGGAAGGCATGCCCGGCTATGTCAGAAACCAAGTGACACGTGGATTTGGAGTAGAGAATGCGTTGTGCTGTCAAAAATTGTTGTAACACGTGGATTTGGAGTGGAGCATGCGTTGTGCTATCAGAAATCATAATGACACAAATATATGAAGCAAAACACGCATTACGTAATCATGATTTAAGCAGTGTCATCAATGATGTCATTTTTCTGATGAGAAATATAGGGCAAATGAGGTCGGACATCTCCAACATTTTTTCATTGTTTCGAAGAGAAGAAAGGGTAAAGAAAGATGGATAATTCTGATTCGCTTTATCACTTCATTCCTTGCTTGAATATCTTAATGACTGGGGGCTTCTGATAAGGGGAAGTAATAGTTGAAGGAATAAGGAAAATCGGTTATATAAAGAAGATAGTTAGATTTTATAAAAGTTTTGTAAAGAAACCTAACAAATGTGTAACATTGAGGGGCCCTTACGTAATAAATAATAATTATGTTGGAGAATAGTAAATTAGTGGGGTAAAATGACCATAAAAGAGGGTAATCATATAATTTATATACACATCACTTGTACTAATAAAGCAACACCCCTTTTGGAGAAAATTGATCAATCATTATTCAATCATTACTTTATTATTCTTTGTGTTAGTTTCTCTCGCTAGTTTTTCTGTGTTTATCTCTCTAAACATTCTCCAATGAAAATAACTTAGACAGATTACCACTCTAAGAAATCCTTAGAACTATTAGATATCACAAGAGAGCCAAATTTTCTATTTCAATACTTCGACGACCGTTTCAGCCCATAAATGGGTCTCTTCAACAAACATACATCACCTCGTTCGCTTATTCAAACCTTCTCAATTGAAACATGTAAATTGTATCTTCCAATTCACCATGCATGAAGGCAATATTAACATCTATGAAATTTAGCTCATGATCAAATCTAGTAACAGTTGACAGTATAATCCTATTGGTGGTTTGTTTCATAAACGACAAGAATATTTTATTGAAAGTAACTCTCTTATTTTACGTAAATCCATTATCCACGAGCCTAGCCTTGTATATAGGCAACTCAACGACAAGAATATATAACTTTCTCTTGAATATCATTTACTCCCGACAAGCTTCGGACCCTTCGGTTGCTTCACAATAATCCAAGTGTTTATCTTCTTTAGAAATCTTAGTTCTTGTTTCATGGCTGTAAGTTATTTATCTTTATAATTACTCTTGATAGCATCGTGATATGTCTCAGGTTCAATAAAACCTTCTTGCATTTAAATTGATAAAGAATAACTAGTTACATCGATAAAACCATACATTTGCGGTTGTTTGCTTGGTCTCCAGGCTCTATTATTTTCCAGTTGATAGCTATCAAGATCGTTTTGCTCTCTCATTTGATCATCCGAAATCCCTAGAAAAACAGACCCTCGACCAGCTTCGTACGTTTGTAGTGTTTGAACTTCCTCTAGACAATCCGAAGCGAAACCAGGTCCCAAATCTTATTTGGTAGAGGCGTCTTCAATTTTAATTTGTAGATCAGGTCCATCATCAACTTCACATCTCTTCCTTATTACCTAGGTTATATCTCAACCACTTTCTTCAATGGTATGTTCTCCTCATTGAAAATCACGTCCTTACTTATCAAAGTTTTCTTATATATAGGTTCCAGACACCATAATCTCTGCCTTTGTACTCCTTCTGGATAGCCGACGAACAAACATGTCAGTACTTTTGGCCTAAGTTTATCTTGCTTCACATGTACATAGGAAATATCTTTAAATACTCGCAAATATTCCAATTTAGGATTTTATCCAGCTCACACCTCTTAAGGATAAATAAACTTAAATGTTGTAGATGGACCCATGTTGATGATATATGGATCGGTTGTCACGACTTCTCCCAATAACCTTCGACCCATTCCAGTTGTATAAAGCATATATATAACCCTTTCCAATATGGTTTGATTTATTCTCTCAGCAAACCCGTTTTGTTGCGGAGTCCCACTTACGGTTCGATGTCTAGCCATGCCATGATTTGCACAATATCAACTGAACTCCTTGTTCATATAAGTCAAGGAATTATTAATCCAAAGCTTCTTCAACACTTATCTGATTTTTTCCTAAATTTTTCCAGTTCACAAAGGCAGTAAACGCTTCATCTTTGTTCTTCTAAAGTAGAACTCATACTTTCATGGACTAGTAATCAATCAAGGACATAAAATATATTTCACCACTTATGGTAGGTTCCTGTGTCGGACCCTAAAGGTCTGAATGAACATAATTAAGTACTTCATTGAATGTCTGATTGCTGGGCAGAAAATTTGCCCTCTTTCTTTTACCTAAAACACAACTTTCACAAAAGCTCAAGTTCCGAACTGCATGACTTGTTTACTTAGTTCACTCAATCCCTTCTCACATAAATGCATCATCTGATGATGCCACAACCTAGTATAATCTTTCACCACACTATACATACTCCATATTACTATGGTACCCTCAAGAACTAAAACACAAGTAGTCACATTGGCTTTTGATGAGTCCGAATTCAGCATGCTCCCCGGACAGGGACATATCAGTCCAAAGCCTCCGGACCGGACCGATCGGACAGATCACATAGACCGGACAGATCACTTCGAACACTATGACCATAGGCCTGTTCGAACTATGACAAAAGTACTAAAAAACCTAAACACTTCCTGACTAAGCTACTTGCTCTCCTGCTTAGAGCTCATGGGTCTTTGAACATGACCCGGGTTCTTTAGACATGACCCGAAAGCCCATAAGGGCCCAAACATCACACTATAAATACCCAACCACCCGCATTAACTATGGGTAATGAGAATGAACTGCTACCAAGCTGCTTAATTATCTCTCTACTCCCTACTCTAAACAGTTTAACACCCACATACCACCTTAAAACATCAATTGAAATTACCAGCCTACCCCCATGCGATTATTATCCAAACCAAATTGGCGACCACAGTGGGAGGAAGAGGTACCTGAATCAAGCATTCAAAACCAGCTAAAAGAAATCTGTCCGAATGAATCCGGACAATCCAGAGCTACCACCGGCTTTACTCGAAGTGGTGGAAGAGAACGATGAGTACACTGTCGAGGAGCGTGACAGGCTAAAGTGTGAAATAGAGGCTCCGAGGGAAGAAAAGGCCAAGATGGGCGTGAAACAAAAATCCAAAGCATCAGTTGCTCATCACACCGATAACCCTAGAGAGCATGAGGCTTCGAAAACTCATGTGAGCACCAAAAAGACTAATGCCAGTTCTAAAAAGTCTCACCGGTCCAAGCCTGTGGAGAGTTCTGACTCGAGCTCAGAATCTTCAGATAGCTCTTCGGACAGTGAGAGAAATGAAAAATCCTTGTCCTCTAGCAGCGATGAGGGTCGAACCAGGAAAAAGCAAAAGCAAGTTAAGAAATATTCAAGAAAAAGAGACAGACATGGAAGAATGAAAAGGCATATTGGCAAGGGATCATCTCACCACCGGAGGTATACGGACAAGATGCTGATGGATCCCTTTGCTTTCCACGATGAACCAGGTATCTTCGCAACTCCCAATGAGGATATTGTGTTCAGTCGTGGGAAGAATTGGAGGCAGTCTCCACTGTCTTCTAAAATTCTGTCCGGAAACCTCCCCAAGAGGTTTGACAGCACTAAAATAGAGAAGTACGATGGCAGTACTGATCCTGACAACCATCTGGAGCAATTCAAGAATTTCATGATGAACTTTGATGATGATGATAAACTACTTTGTAGGGCATTCTCCCAATCATTTACGGGGAGTGCTCTGAAATGGTACAACAGCCTGCCTCAGGGTTGTATTAAAGATTTCGATACGTTTTTGGTGGCCTTTCGAAGGCAGTTCGTGGGAAGTAAAGAGCTGAAGGGCAATCGAGACACCATAATCCATTGTGCCCAGGAGCCCAATGAGTCCTTGAAAGAATACATAAGCCGTTTTGTGAACACAAAGAATGGGTTGGCTGATTGCTTCGAACAGGTAGCAATAGCATCCCTGAGACAGGGTTTGAACCCAGGCAATCTAGCTGATTCGGTGACCAGAAAGAAGGCTATGACATGGGGAGGGTTGCTGAATCAGGTTGGCAAACAAATAAACGTCGATGAAACAAAGAAAACCAGGGTGCACAGGCAGGTGAGATCCACCCCAGTGGCACCAACTCCAAATCCAAATCAGTCCGGGAATAAACCAAGAGAAACCGGACAGGGGCATGGTAGGGCAAAAGCTCAGTCTCAGCCAGCTACTCCTGCTCAAAGTCAATAATCCAGAAACAAGAGAGGGCCATGGGTCCAACCGGAGTGGTTCGCTGAGTTAAAAGAAAGCGTGGCCACTATCTTTGATAAAACAAAGGATGAGGTGCATTACCGGAGACCGGCAACACTGCAGTCTCCCAGAGAGCATCGCAACAACTCCTTTTGCCAATATCACAATGATATTGGTCATACCACTGATGATTGCATAGCATTGAAACAAGAAGTTCATAACTTGATTGAAAGGGGAAAGCTGGGGGCCTATGTAAAAAGAAAAGGGGGTAACAGGCCTGATAACACTCACCGGGTCGGTCCAAGTAATGCTGCTCCGGAGGGAGCCATGGTTATAGTTGAAAGGTTTGACGTGGAATCTGAGTACTTGGATCCCGATCCAACTCGGAACAGAGTGGGTGCTATAGAGGAATGTTCTAGGTCGGTTTCCGGGCTCATTAAGTTTTTCGAGTCACTTACAATTTTCGGAGGGGACACTATGACAGCTCCTACTGCTTCTTCAAGAAAGAGGCATGCTCACACTTTAGCCACCCAGCTAGAAGGAGGCATGACCTCTTATCAGTCACCAAACCCATTCCCCTTCATCGTTTTTGATGAAGATGATTTGAGAGATATTGCTGGCCCTCATGAGGATGCTGTTGTCATAGGAACATCTATAGGGGGCAATGAAATAAGACGAATCCTGGTGGATACTGGAAGCTCAGCCAATATCCTTTTCCTAACCACTTACAAGAAAATGAAAAACCCCGTTGTAATTCAGAATTCGGACAGATCAATCGTGGGCTTCACGGGCAGCTCAGCAGATGTGATCGGAGAGTTCGAAGAAGATGTTTTATTGGGCAAGGGCCCTTTCAAGAAAATGGTCAGAATACTCTTTATTGTGGTGGATTGTCCCACTTGCTATAATGCCATTCTAGGGAGGTCTTGGCTCTCTAGGATGCATGCAGTGGCTTCAACAGTCCATCAGTGCTTGAAGTATGCTGTTCAGGGACAGGTTGGAGTCGTCCGGAGCAGCCAAAAGATTTCAAGAGAATGCTATGCTACTGCCCTGGCTCCTCGAACGCTGGGGGCAGTCCGGATTAGCAAACAATAGCAGTTTGAGGGCATTTCTGGGGGTGAGGGTGAAATTGATGACCTTAGAGAGACCCCTGGAGTATTGATACCGATTGAAGAGGTTGAAACGCACTGTCTGGAAGATGATAAAAGTGTTAAGATAGGGTCCAAGATGCCACCAATATTGAAAAAGGAAATGTTGAAGTTTTTGAAAGACCATCAGCACGTTTTTGCTTGGTGCAATACTGATGTAACTGGGGTTCCATCAGAGGTGATATCACACCACTTATCCGTCCGGAGAGATGTAGCTCCAGTAGTTCAAAAAATAAGAGCTTTTTCCAAAGAAAAAGCTGATGCCATTGTGCAAGAGGTTGACAGACTCACAAAGATGGGGCACATTAAGGAGTCTCAATACCATTTGTGGACTGCCAATCCTGTTTTGGTAAAAAAGAAGAATGGCAAGTGGCGTATGTGCATTGACTTCACTGATCTCAATAGAGCTTGCCCAAAAGATTTGTATCTGGTCCCCCGGATAGATCAGTTAGTAGACTCTACCTCTGGGAATAAGCTGCTTTCCTTTATGGATGTCTTCTCCGGGTACAATCAGATTCAAGTAGATCCGAAGGACCAAGAGCATACTACGTTTGTCACTGACAGGGGTCTACATTGCTATAAGGTGATGCCATTTGGTTTGAAAAATGCTGGGGCTACTTACCAGAGGTTAGTCAACAAGGTGTTTGCTGATCAAATTGGAAGAAATATGGAAGTATACATTGACGATATGATGGTGAAAAGTGTAGATGAGCAGTTGTACTTGTCTGATCTCCAAGAAACTTTTGCCAACTTGGTAAAAGTGAATTTGAAATTAAACCCTGAAAAGTGTGTCTTCGGAGTGCAGTCCGGGAAGTTTCTAGGGTATATCATAAGTGAACATGGAATACAGCCCGACCCGGACCAGCTCAACGCTCTATTCCAAATGGAGCCTCCTCGAAACATTAAAGAAGTACAGCGATTAACGGGGAGATTAGCTGCCTTAAACCGATTTATCTCGAGGTCTTCGGACAGGTGTGCTCCTTTCTTTCAAACATTGAAGGGTGCAAAGGGGTTCGATTGGACCCCACAGTGTGATGAGGCTTTTAATGAAATCAAGAGACACCTGTCCTCCCCCAAAACTTTGTTTAAACCAGTCGATGGGGAGACTCTCTTCGTATATTTGGCAGTTTCAAGTTGTGCCATCAGTGTTGTGCTGATAAGAGAGGTCGATGGACATCCTCATCCAGTGTACTACATCAACAAAAGCTTGATAGATGCTGAGAGGCGTTATTTGAAACTTGAAAAGTTGGCATTAGCCCTGGTGATAGCTGCAAGAAAGATGAGGCCTTATTTCCAGGCTCATCCTATCATTGTCCGGACCTCTTTTCCCTTAAAGAATGTCCTTCAAAAAGCAGACATTTCGAGCAGAATGACTAAGTGGTCAGTAGAGTTGGGGGATTTTGACATAGACTTTGCTCCCCGGACAGCAGTAAAAGCCCAAGCTGTGGCTGATTTTCTGGTTGAATTCCACTCCGATAGGGATTCAGAGCAAGCTACTGATATAAAAGATAAGAAAATGTGGATCGTCCGAACAGACGGTGGATCTAGCACCATGGGATGTGGTGCAGGAGTATGTTTAACTTCCCCATATGGGGACCAGATGTACCAGGCTATTTGTTTTGCTTTCAGGGCATCCAATAACGAGTCCGAATACGAAGCAGCTATAGCTGGGTTAAAACTAGCCGACATTTGTGGGGCTAAGAGGGTCAAGCTACTAAGTGACTCACAATTTCTTATCCACCATGCCTTAGGTCAATCGGAAGCTAAGAAGGAGCAACTTGTGAGGTATTTACAACTCCTCAAAAACGAAGCACTTAAATTTAAAACTGTTGTCTACGAGCACATTCCCCAGGCAGAAAATGAACTAGCAGACTCGTTGGCAACCATAGCATATACAGAGTCATATCCATGGATCCATGTGCTTGAAAGCCCTTCCATTCAACTTAGTAAGGGAAAAGAAGAGGAAATTCTTGAAATACAGGTGGAACAGCCTCAAGACTGGAGATTTCCTCTCCTACAATATCTGTCCGATGGTATCGTACCTCCAAATAAGTCACAAGCCAGAACGTTGAAACACAAGGCTCGTGGTTTTATCATATTGAGAGAAGTGTTATACAAAAAATCCTACAGTAAACCTCTCCTACATTGTTTGGGGTATGATGAGTCGCAAGTGGTCCTCTCCGAATTACATGATGGTGAGGGATCAGCCCATTGTGGATTTAGATCTTTAACAAGAAGAGTATTACTCTCCGGATACTATTGGCCATCAATCATGAAAGATGCTAAGGAATTGGTGAGGAGGTGTGACCCATGCCAGAGGTACAACAATGAAATTCATGTACCAGCCATCCCTTTAGAATCAATTTCTGAGCCCATTCCCTTTGCTTGATGGGGGTTGGATTTAGTAGGGCCTCTCCCCGTGGCATCCGGAGGGCGCAAAACTATAATTGTGGCCATAGACTACTTCTCGAAGTGGATAGAAGCAGCCCCCTTGGCAGGGAAAACGTCAAAAGCTGTCATAAAATTCATTCTATCCAATATATGTTGTAGATTTGGTGTCCCCCAGAAAATAACAACAAACAATGGGCCACAGTTCGACAATAGAGAAATGGAGAGCTTCTGTGCCTCAAGGGGTATACAGCATTGTTTTTCTTCACCATTCCACCCACAAGCAAATGGGCAAGTAGAAGTGGCTAATAGAACTATACTCTCCGGTCTAAAGAAGAATTTGGAAGGGGCTGCTGGAAAGTGGCCTAGTTATTTGCAAGAAGTTTTGTGGGCCTACCGGACAACACCTGGGGCTGCAACACAAGAATCACCCTTCGCCTTGGTCTATGGGATGGATGCAGTAGCCCCCATAGAGAAGGCATTCCCTTCCTTTCGAGTTCACAACTTCTCCGAACACGCTAATGAGATGGCAATCAGAAATCAACTTGATTTGATAGAAGAAAGACGGGTTAAGGCTCACCTTAGAGTTGCACAGTATCAGGGCTTGATGAGAAGCAGGTTTGCTTCCAAAGTTAAAAGAAGGGATTTCCAACCATGGGACAAAGTATTAAGGAAGGTCTTCTTACACACTAAAGAAAAGCTCTTCGGAAAGCTGGCCCCAACCTGGGAGGGTCCGTATATAGTGGTTGAAAGAATCAAGCCTGGAACTTATTGGTTGGAAGACAAAGATGGCAGAGTTCTAACTCATCCTTGGAATATTGAGCATCTCCGGATGTACCTGGAATAGCGCTTGTGTAAATATTTACTTGTTTAAACATCCATGTAAATATTTGGGGGCATACTCTTTCCTCTCCGGTGGCGCGGAGAGGTTTTAATGAGGTGTCCGGGTTGTTAAATAAAATTCAATGCCTTCTTCAAAATTTTCTAAGTGTTTTTAAAGTCCAATCCCTTATCATACTATCCGGACTGAAATATCTAAAGGCTATTTAAACTCTAGCCGGAGAATTTAAACACTCTCACAATACAATATCTAAAAGCTACTTAAACTCTGGCTATCAAAATTAAAATGAACAATGAAATAAGATAATGGTTGCACAAAACGGAGATATTCATTAAATAAAATAACTTAAACTTGCCTTGGCCTTCCAAGGACTTTTAAACAGTCAAAGTAGAACACAAAAAGCCTGTCCGGTCAAATCCTGGACACTATTACAAAAAGAGTGTCTTGGCCTTCCAAGGACTTTAGTTTAGATGAAAAATAAACAAAGAAGATTGCGGGTTAAGGTTGAGCCTTTGAAGATGGCTCACCTTCATCTGTCTTCTTGCTCTCAAAGTCGCTTTTCCCTTCGACTACCTTTTTGCCTTTGGGATCGTCCTTTTCTTCGTCTGGGCTCTCCCCAGTGTGTTCTTCATCAACTGAGGAGCCACTAGAGTAGCCATACCTATCACCTTCAGCCATCGTGTGGTATGAGAGTTCATCGGGCTCAATGTAAAGCCATAAGTCCCCTAGGTTCCTATCCGGAAACTTTTCATGGAAGAGTAAAACCATGTCAGACCTCACCTTCTCAAGTAATAACTCTTCGCTTTTGAGCATCTGGCTGGCATAGGCATTGATCTTGGCATTGATTGTAGCCTCTTGATCCCTTAACAAGGCAGTTTTCTCCTCAGCAGCCTTGGTCACTGCATTCTCAAGAGCAATCTTGTCAATGGTCAAGTTGGTGATAATCTTCTCCTTTGCCGTGGTCTCTCCCTTTGAGACAGTAAGGTCTTTCTCCACACCGGACAGCTTCTCCCGGAGGTCTTTAATGGTTTCCTCTAGGGTGGCAATCTTTGTGGTGCTTTCCTTTTGACTCTTCTTCAGCTCCTCGTTTGCCTCCTTTAGCATGTCAGCATTGGTAGTAGCAGTGCGAAGGTCTTCGGACAGCTTTTCCTTCTCAGACTTAAGGTCTTTGATGATGTATGCTTGACCCCGGACTTGTCTCTCCAATGTAAGTACTGGCTGCACGTTGCTAAGCAAGGAGTGGGCTATGGTATCCTTTTCATTAGAAATAATGAAAGTCTTACCATTGAAGTTGACCGTATTAGAGCTGCTCGGAGGAATGTAAGGCCCTGCGAATTCATCTCTGGGGAGGCTAAGGAAGTATTCACCAAGCCCACCTAGACCGGTGATGTCCACTTCATCAAGGTTGAGATCTCCCCCTTCCACCTCATCGGTATGAAAGTCTCTTGGGATCTCTTCGGCCAGCGTTGAGTCAGAAGGGTCAGTTGGGAATAAAGGCTCCGGATCCCGGAGAGCAAGCTCATCTCCCTGCGAAGCCTTTTTCTTTTTGGCTTCCCGGTCAACACCTTCACCTTCTTGTTTGCGAGTCCTCTTGGGAGCCCTTGGAGGTTTTGGAAGGTCTGCTTCCTGCCTCTCGGACTCTTGCTCCAGTACCTGCAAAAGAGCAGCATCGATCTGGCTCTGGGCCGGTCCCTCCGAGGCGGTTGGGGCATCCTTCTCAGCATCACTTGCCACCTTTTTGCCTCTCTTCTTGCCCTTCATTTTGCTTGGGGCTTTAGCCCGCCCAGGCAGGAAGAGTGTCCCATCTGGTTCGTGGGACCTCTTAAGCATAGTGTCTGCGGAAGGTTGGGTGGTGAGCTCCTCCCAAGTCAGGTCTCTCCGACCTGTGGTGTTCCACAGATGAGACCTCGCCAGATTTCCACTAGTAAAAGCATTATGGAATCGATTCCCCCAGTTCTCTGCGGCCCAAGCATTGATTTTGCCACATGTAACCTGTCCGGCCTTCAAGTAATCCCCGGACTCCTTAGGCAGTTCTGTTAAAACAAAAGAGAGACCAGTTAATTTAAACCGACTTAAAAAAAAAAGAAATGGTCAAAGATTCGAAGTGTGAAACTTACGATCACTCCTCCACCTGCTTCTGAGGAGGCTTGGGTTCTCTCCGGCCTTGATCTTTTTTCCGTTTTCCCAAGCGCCACTGACAAACAAAAATTGGCTCCTCCATTTGCTTTCGGACTCCAACAGATCATCAACAGCTTTAAGGTCACTCCCCATATTGAAGTGGTAGAAGGGGAATTGGTGATGTTTGCAAAGGTTGGCCACTGCTGCGAACTCTTCCATAGGGAGAGGGATCCCGGACAACCTAGATGCCATGATACATGACATCAGAGTATACCAGCCGTTGGGGCTTAGCTGGCTCGGGCAGATCTTGACCATGTGGAAGTATCTAACGATCTCCGGGTCCAATGGGAACCTGAGTCCCCAATTAAAGAGTTCTGTGAAGATGACCAACTCATTTAGCTTGCAATCCATAGGAGTTTCAGGATCTATGGGGATCCTTATCTTCACATTTTCTGGGATCCCCCATTTTGTGCGCATTCGACCTAGCTCGGTCGTGTGAATGAAAGCATACTTGGTCTTCTGTAAGGCCAAGAGATATTTAAGTTTGACCCTGTGAAAACAAGGCCCTACCTTCCCCTCGAGGCACTCTGGCAGCTCCGGATGCCTCAGGCACAGTTTTTCCTTGCCTTTTTTGGCAGCAGCAGTGTTGTCAGTCTGGCCGGAGGACTCAGAATCAAAGGGGACTTCTTCAACGGAGTCCTCCATTCTTTCCTCCATGATTGTTGGGGGAATATCAATGGCAGTGGTCCGGAGAGGATTTAGACTTGGCTCAGCCTGACTACCGGACTGCTGGATTTCAGTGTTGCTTTGAATTCTAGCCTTAGGTTGGGGCTCCGAGGCAGATGTCTCTTTTGGAAGTGCTGGGTTGCTAGCCTCCGGTCCGGATGGCCTTTCCCGGGGAGCTCTGATGGGCACTCCAGACCCAGAACTACTATTTTTTGCCCCTGATTTTGAAGGAGTATTCTTGGAGCCTGGCCCCTTAACCAGCCGGCTTGTCCTCTTAACCACCAGTTTCTCCGGAGAATGCTCTGTGTCTGAGCCCATAACAAGAAAAGGAGAGGGTTTCCTAACACTTGTGACTGTAACTCCTGGCTCAACAGCAGGTACTGACTCCTGAACTGAGGAACCAGAGACTATAGGCGAGAGGGTGGATTGGAATGGCTTTTTGGGCTTAGTACCTTTACAGGAGGACGAGCCTCGATCTGACTCTGTAACGGAGGCGGCTGGTCTGTCAACAGGTGATGAAGGTAGCCCTGCTGCTATTCGTCTTTCCTTCTCAACTTTTTGTGCTTTCTCCAACTCAGAAAGGTTGAGCCACCCACCCTTGATCAATGCAGTTCTTGTTGTAAACATAAACCACCAAGAAAATCTTTGCTTTAGAGAGAGAAAGCTCTGAGTAAATTTGCAGAGTAAATGTGAAAGAGATAGTAAAACAGTAGAAAGTGAAGTTGAATTTATAATAAGTCTGAAAAAAGGAGTTGATTGCTAGGGGAATTCGAAAAGTTTGGCAATGATTAAAAGACGGCGCTGATGTCACCACTTGTAATTAAAGAGGTTGCTTTTCGAAGAAGGTGGTGCGAAATTCAAGGTGAAAAAACGGCTGGAGTGACCAATCAGAGAGCGACACGTGTCCCACGAACTCTGGCAAAAACCGTTTTGAGTTCATGAAGCTTTATCTGTCCGGGTAAACCCATAGACCTGTCCGGATTGAAAACTACTTCTAGCATCGGACTGTTTTTCAGGTCTCTGACAAGAATACTTGTTCAAACACCTAAAAAAGGGGCTCCTGATGAGTCCGAATTCAGCATGCTCCCCGGACAGGGACAGATCAGTCCAAAGCCTCCGGACCGGACCGATCGGACAGATCACATGGACCGGACAGATCACTTCGAACACTATGACCATAGGACTGTTCGAACTATGACAAAAGTACTAAAAAACCTAAACACTTCCTGACTAAGCTACTTGCTCTCCTGCTTAGAGCTCATGGGTCTTTGAAAATGACCCGGGTTCTTTAGACATGACCCGAAAGCCCATAAGGGCCCAAACATCACACTATAAATACCCAACCACCCGCATTAACTATGGGTAATGAGAATTAACTGCTACCAAGCTGCTTAATTATCTCTCTACTCCCTACTCTAAACAGTTTAACACCCTCATACCACCTTAAAACATCAATTGAAATTACCAGCCTACCCCCATGCGATTATTATCCACACCAGCTTTCATAACAACAAGAGAGTCTTGCAAAACCCTAAGTTTGCAATCTTCATTCTTATAGGTAAAATTTTTCTCATCTATTATCCTAATAGAAATAAGGTTATATAACTTTGGGTACATACCTTACATTATTAATCACTCTCTCAAGTCATGTAGATAACTTGAGATGAATCGTTCCAATCTCTTTGACATTGCAAGATTCTTCGTTCCCAGGATGACCCTCCTCCCATCTAGAATTTGCAGGTTTCAAACCAATGCTTATTGGAAATTATGTGGAACGACGCAACCAAATTCATCACACATTTATCATTATAGTTCCAAGAATACTAAGATATTAACCATCAGCGTACTCACAATCATCAAAGACTATTTTAGCATCTCCGACTTCGTTCTTATGGTAATTGTTTCTTTTTCCCTTTTACAAGAAGTTTTGTCTGATATATACTTTCTTCTTGCATACCCAACATATTCATTTTAAACTCATTACAGTTATTTTGTATTTTGATCGAGTGTTTCCTATCCTTTTACTTGAATATATATTTTCTAATCGAGCTTTTACACTCAGTTTGTATCCTTCAGAATCAAACTTTAAAGACACTCTTCTTTTAAAGATCATTGGATTTTAAGGCACTTTTGTTCTTCAGCCATCCTAAAGGAGTCTTTCCCATAGCTCATGTTATCCACGAAGTTTTCATACTCCTTCGACAAAGAACTTAAGAGGATGATTGTTTGGTCTTCTTATTCTACCTTCACACCAAATGTATTCAAGTCGAGTATGATTTTGTTGTAATCATATAGGTGTCTTTGGATCTTTGTGCTGCTATTCATAGATATTATGTAAAGTTTTTTTTCAAATAAAATATGTTCGCCAAGGACTTCTTCATGTAAATTTCCTCCAACCAATTTTATATTCCCAGCTTTGTAGGCTCTTCGGATTCCTGTTATGTGATGTGTGAACAATGACAGTTGTGTACCATAGTCATTAGCTAGATATAGATAAGGGGGCATCTAATACATATGTTAAGCTACAACAATGGTTTTAAAACCTAACATAGCTAGGTTAAGAGATAAATAAGCATGCCATGAAGTTGATAAGATTTCATATAGTCCTTTATGGACTTGTCCAGTAAATAGACCTTTATGGACCTCTAAAATATCTATTAAACCATGACCAATACCCCAGTTGGTCCTATACAGGTGACCTCTATAGCACTTCATCTCACAATCTCAGTATGATAATACTATGGCTTTAGACATTACTACAACATCAACCTCTATAGATGTATTGTCGATATCAACATCAAATCCCTTCTATACTATGTAAGATTTAACCTTAATTTTCGTGGTTGAAATCATTTAATCCGTTGAAGTTTTCTAGGTTAAGCTTCATAAAAATCATCTTTCGTGGTTTTCTGATTTCGAGGCGAGATCTAATTCTCCAAACTTTAGATCAACAATCGATATACTCATTTTACTATCGTCCATAATCAACCCACCATTTTTTGGGGAAACTACCATTCGGCCGAGGAAAGAACCAATGTATAGATTGACGAACCTTCGGAAGAAAAACAATTTATCTTGTTCAAGGTAAGAAATAAATTAAAGGAAGCTTAATAAAACCAAGCACACAAGACAGATTTAACGTGGTTTGGATTGTGAAGAAATCATACTTCATAGGCAACGAACACTCTTTTATAAACAATTATATTACAGAAAGAATCTCAAACACAAAAGAACTTAAGCACTCTTTGTAACAAAATATTATGTGATTCATGGAACCATATCTTCAGTATTTATCTATATCCTCATTTGTCTTTCAAAAATACCTATAACAATTTTTCTCACTTATAAGGTATATCGCTCACGTAGTCTGCCTTTAGAATCATATTCGCATCATACTTATGCATTTGCATATCTTCTTCTATTTATAGGTTTAGAGAAAACCATAATTCTTCATTAGACAGACGATATTAAAACTCATTAATCAACGACTACGATAATTCATAGAACCTTTAATATAAAAAAAACTTCACTAATATAGAAGACTCAATTAATAAGAAATCTAATTAATATATCAAAATCAAAATAGGATACTCAATTAAATATAATATACTTAACAAAATAGAAGAATTCGTTTTGGTCATGGTGCTCTGGTCTAGCTCACTTCAATTATGACTACTTAGGATCAGATCGCTTCAGACCATCCTCCTTTGGATCCGCACATATCTTTTTACACACAATAGCCACCAGTTTTCGACAGATTATCTCAATATTTAGAATACGGCAGACTTTTTTTTCCATTAAATCACGTTTCAAATTTCACCCACAGTTCTTGTGTATACCTATCATGATAAATCCAACTAATTTTGTATAGTGTTTCGATCCAACTCATATAAAATTAAAAGTTTAAAAGTTTAAAAGTTTGTAATAAATAGTTGTTTGAAAGTAAAATGAATTTCAAATAGAAACATGTGAAGCATGAGAAATAAAGTATGGTAAAATTTAGAGAACCCATTAGCAACGGTATTTTTCATACAAGTTGATAGAGTTTTTGTTCCTTATTAAATTATTTCGAAATAAATCTTAATATACAGAAAATTAAAGTTCTACTTCTAACGATAGGGATAATACAATTTGATGCGGAAGATAAAATATCATGTAAATAGGATATATCATCAGAAATAACCGAGACAAAATATATTTGGATATGATGAATAAGATTGATCTCTATTTTGCTATCATATACAGCAAAAAGTGGAACATAAACAAAACCATGACAGAAACTCACTCAAATTCTAAGGCTTTTAGTATAAGGGAGAGAGCAAAACTCTCGATCACCATTACAATAAATAAAAAAATATGAAAAGGAAAACAATTACTAATCATAAACACATCTGTTCTTGATGCTCTTTTTACTAACGTATTCGTAGTAATTACTGTTGTTCTGATTTTTACTGCTGGTAAAACTTTTGTTCCTCATCAAATAACCAAGCCCCAGTTTCGACCACCATTTTCGTTTTGATGCACCTGATGTCACGTGACTCATCTGCGGCTTCGCACGTTTCCCAAGCCCACGCACTTCCGGCGGACTATAGTTTCTGATCAACGGCCACTTAATTCCGTCGAAAAAAGGGTGACGTTTAATATCCTGCGCACCCGTAGTGCATCCTAGTCTCTTCCTCGGGTCTTTCACTAACAGCTTCTCAATCAAATCCTTGGCTTCCTCCATTCCCGCCTCTTCTCTCTCCTCAACGTGGAACCTCACTCCTCTGCTTGACACTATGTTACGCAGAGTGCTCTCTTTACTCCCTCCCTTAAACGGCGTCGTGCCGTGTAAGAGCTCGTAGATTAGAACCCCGAAAGCCCACCAATCGACGCCGTTTCCGTGACCGTTACCGGAGACCAACTCCGGAGCTAAGTACTCGTGTGTACCTACACACGACTGTGAAAATGCTGTCACCGGCTCGGCAACGAACTCGGCTACCATCTCATCCGCCTCCTCCATTGATTTCCTCGAACCGAAACATCGGCTTCGGCTTTTTCGGGTGGTGGTGGTGGAGGAGAGTTTCGTTACGCGACGGTGACGGAAAGTTGGGACTACGTCGGCTTTGAAGCATAAATCGAAATCTGAGAGCATAACATGACCATTCTCACGTAACAAAATATTCTCCGGTTTCAGATCTCGGTAAACGATCCCGAGTGCGTGGAGGTACTCGAGCGCCACCAACACCTCCGCGGCAAAGAATCTGACGGACTGGACGGATAACCGGTTTGCCGGCTGTTTACGAAGGAGAGAATGGAGGTCGCCAGAGGGACAGTAGTCGATGAGGAGACACGTGTAGTGAGACGCTTCTATCCGAGCGTAGAGATTAGGAAGGAACGGATGGTCAAGAAGAGAGAGAATCTCGGCCTCCGTTTCAACGTGTGAGATCTTCTTAGCCGTCGTGAGCAAGTCACGGTCTATGACTTTGAGAGCGAAGGTAGCGGTGGGGCAGTCTCGGAGGTGGCAGAGAAAGACGCGTCCAAGGTTTCCGGTGCCTAGGTGGCGAACGAGCTTGAGGTGACTGAGGTGGAGGTTTCCGTCGGAGGAAAGAGTGGTGGCAGCTTTAATTGCCGACCAATGTGAGTCCCATTTGCGGTTGCGGAGAGCGGTTGTAGTGGATGTTGTTGTTGTGGTTGATGTAGTGGAGAGACGGTCGTTGAAGGAGAGCGTGAGGCTTGAACGAGCAAGGCTGGTGCGAGCGCTGGACGAACCGAGTGTTCGATCGGTGGTTGTGGAGGTAAAACTGAGGTCTAAATCAGTGTCTGTGTAGAAATGATCTTCCTCCATTTGTTAGGGTTGTGTTGTTTTTTTCTTTGGTTTTGAGTTCTTATTGATAAAATTAGTAATGTGGTTTTTGTGATGAAGTTGGGTGGTGCTTATAAAGAAGAGGGAGAGATATTAATTAAGCATTTTAGTTGACCAAACTGTAGAAGAGTGGAAACATGAAAGGTGGAGGCAAGAGAAGATGCTATTGTTAGCTTTGACTTACATAATAATCAATTATTAAGATCGTTGCAGACAGATTAAAATAACTGAATAGAAAACTATAAAACTTTAATCTTCTATAATAGTACTAATAACATTTCTTTGACAGGATAACAGATAATATTTTATTTTATTAAAATTAAAAGTTTTTATTGTAAGCTAAAATTATCCTTTTATTTATACTAACAGCTATTTAATTTAAGGAATATACATAATTCCAAAGAAATGTTCTTCTTTTTTTCGGAGAGTCTGCATGAACTGGATACCAACTCATATTAATTTGCAGAAAAAAAAAAAGTTTCAATTGGCCTCAAAATGCCAATTCTTTGACAATGAGAAAAACACAAAACATGACATGGTCCATTGCAACCAATCTTGGATAAAAACACAAAACATGACATGGTCCATTGCAACCAATCTTGGATAGTATGAAACTACTTCAGTACAATTCTGGGAATTAAACTCACAAGAAACATGACGATTCATCACTTAATTCGAACCTGATACTCGTCTTCAACAAAGCTTTGTAGCATTAGATCCATCAACCCAACGATCATTGTGTGGGCTATCTCGAGAGCAAGAAATCAGAATAAGCATATGGACAAAAATATAACTCCTTATGCTTTGATCAATCAGGTGATATATATAATAACTGCTTTAAACAACTTAAACTTACTAAGAAAGAAGCAATGGGGGAAGTATTTCAGAATTGTTATTCTCCTGGGCTGTGATGTCCACCAAATTAATCAGAGTATCCCATTATCTCTTAATTGGACTGCTCCCAAGCTTAATCGGTATAAACTTAACACGGACTGTGCTCCAACTTCAACTGGTGAGGCTAGTGGTGGAGGGATCAGCAGAAACAGTGAGGGGGTCATTCTCAAAGGTTTTGGAAGAATATATGGGAAGAACAGCGCAATTGTTGCTGAAACTAGGGCACTTATGGATGGATTGCTGCTCTATAAATCTCTCTGCATTGCTAATCTCGACATTGAAGTTGATTCGAGTATCTTGGTGGAGCTAATTGGAAGAGAGAAATCAATCTGGTACTTGGAGCCCATTATTAATTACTGCTGAAATCTAATTACATCGAACATGACGATCAAACATGTCTACAGTGAGCAAAATAAAGCTTCTGATTAGGTTGCGAAGCAGACTTTGGCCCATAGAAAATACATCAATTTTGAACATTCTTCTGCTCTAAATACATTGAGAACGATTGTCTTTCTCGAGAGTATCGGGTTAGGCTACATCAGAAACAGGGAGGAGAATTGATTGTATGGCGATTTTCAGTGGTATGAGAAAGCTAGAGAGCTAAGTAGACGATGAAAACGGTGAGTGACCAGGGTCACCTGAAATTTGCGCTTTGGGAAAATTACAAAATGAAGATGTTTCTCTTGTGATAATCTCTTAAGTGTAATTGTTGATTTTTGTTTTAAAATCACAATATGTAACTTTGAAAGTTATCACTAAACGACAAGTTTGGGAAAACAAAATCTTAGAAATATAGTAATTAATTATTTAATTTAAATTTTATTTGTAAAAAAAAGTATCAATAAATATTTAATAAGTATTATTGGAGGCCTACTTGGTCACTTGCGAACAGAAAGAATAAGTAAGGAAAGAGAATTTAAAAAGGCTTCAATGAAAATATTTTTTATAACTACAAATATTCTTACTTTACTTGTTATATAATTACTTATTATATTGATTAATTTTAGCTATCAAATGAGATATGGTTAGTAAAAAAAATTCTTTTTTAGAAGTCCTAATTGATTTTATTAAATATTCTTATTAAAGACTCCTTTTTTTATTGTGGTTATTTTTTTATCTATTTCAGTTCTTCGTGATTTTTTAAAATATTCTTTCCGTAATTTTCATGTCTTTCTTTTTACAATTTGATTTTTATTAAAGTCTCCGATCAACATTTTTAGTTGAAATTGGCATTTGAATTGGAATGTGTTTCCAGATTTATGATTAAGGATTGTTTAGAGAAATAAATGATTATGTGTTTTCACGTATGTTTTTTCGTATTTCATGTTTTAACATTTTTCACGTAAGTTTGTCTCTCGTGTCCATTTCTCGCATATCGTTTTTTAGAAGACTAGTCGTGTAGGTTTGTTAGGTGTGAGTTATATGTAAAATATATTTTCAATGATAGATGCGGCATCAACAATGATACAAGACAATACAAAATATTTTTAGATAAATGTGAGACGAGTGTATATGCAATACACGAGACATGGTAAAATATTTGAGATATTGTAAAATACTTTTTAGATATATGTGAGATATTGTAAAATATTTTTTAGATTGAAGAGGGACCATTGATAGATGCTAGACATTGTAAAATATTTTTTAGATAGATACAAACCTGTGATAGATGCAAAACCACCGATAGATGCGAGACATTGTAACCAGTGTAAAATTGAAATTTTTAGATGATAGATGCATGAACAAAAAGCTAGATGCAACGTGATTCACAAAACCTTATATTCAGTACTTATATATCACCTCACTTATCTCACAAAAACTAGAAATATTCTCTCTCTTTGAAAATATGATACTCACAAATTTCCTCACACATTGCATAGGAGTATCTTTTTCTATTTATATAGAGCCTTTGATAACTTATAATCCTTTAATCAAGAAATCTAATTAATATAGAAGATCTAATTAATATAAGAAGACTAAAAATAGTAGATCCGATTAATATAAAAGACTTAATTAATAGAAAATCTATTTAATATAGAAGACCCGACTAATAAAAAAATTATTTAATATAGAAGACACAATTAATAGGAAATCTAATTAATATTAGAATACCAAAAAGTATATGAGTCCATTTAAAATATGACGAATTACTTTGAGCTTGTACTTAACAATATCCTCCTTGATGGGTTTTGCCATTTCAGTTTACCATTACTTTTCATGGTATCATAATAAGTCTCGGGTTTAAGAACATTTCTCTGTATTTTTGCACATAAAGCAAAGCATATAACCTCAACATATTTGTACCTCTTGGTAGGTTTATTATATATATTTGATATACCATCAGCAACTGATAATTGTCAGTCTCATCATGTTGTTTTTCAGTCCAAATATCTGAAGATTGTGTCATCAAAATCTTAGATAAGGTCAAACCCATGCAATGCTTTGCATGAGCCAAACACATATTACGTCTAAAACCATATTTGGTACAAGAAGCCACGAACTCACTCTCTTGTTCACACTCTATCATAAAACCATCTCCATTTTCAATAGTAATATATGGAGTCATCACCTTCTTGAGCTGTGGTATTTAACCTTTATTGAACACCATATTTTTGTTGCTTTAATGTTTTATCATTTCAATTTTCCAGACACAAAAAAATATACCATTTTACTCTTTTCAGTTAGTCGAGAAAATGTTTTAGTACTTTCGGCTGAAGCTTGTCTTGCTTCACTCTTATATAAAAAACACATCCAAATACTCTCAAATATTTCTTAACTAGTTTCTTTATAATCCATATCTTTTATGAACATTTGAAATATAACACCAAATATGAACTCATGTCGATGATGTATGCAGTTCTTTTGAAAATTTATCATCAAAACTTTTGGGTCAGACCAACTCTCATAAACATACAGCTTATAATTTCCATCAAGGTTCGATTCATCCTCTCACCAATATCATTTGGGTGAGGAGTTATTTTCAAGGTTTTGTTTCTAGTAATTCCAATTTTAGAACAAAATCTAGTGAATGGTTCATTCACATCTTTGAAGATATTAATTAGTCCTCAATTTATTTAATATTTTTATAGCCAGATTCTCTACTAGTTTTTTCTAGTACTTAAAATATCAAATTCTTCATCATTGGTCTTCAAAAATATAAGTCACGTTGTCATGAATAAGTCATTAATCTGATGTATGAAGTACTTAGCACATATCATTGTATGATGCCTTGAAGGTCCTCAAATATTGGAATGAACATATTTAAGCACATCATGAGTTGTATGATTTCTAGTCATAAACTCCCTCTTACTATTCTTCGACATGTAGATCTCATATAAGCTTAACTTTTAAACCCTATTATTATCCAACATCTCTTGTTTGCTAAATTTATTTAGATAATTTTTACTTAAATACTTTAACCTCATATGTCATAACTTAATAGAATCACTCTTTACACTATACATACCTCCGACCATTTTAGACCCTTCAAGAACTAACACACCATCAGTTTTATACGGTTTTATAAAAACTAGTAAGTCTTGTAGAATCCTAAGTTTGTCAATCCACCTCAATAAGTAAACCTCTTTCTCATCTTATATTTTAATATAAAAAGGTTAGGCTTAACATCATAGACATACCTCACATTTATTATCACATTCTTAAGTCTTGTAGAAAACTTGATACGAACATTTCTCATCACTCATACTATACATGGTTTAATCAATCTCTAGTATGAAATTACCATCATTAAACAATCTTATATTTTCAAGTCAATATTTCTTGGAAATCATGTGAAGTTAAACACCATAGTAAAAAATACACTCTTTCCGACATGAAACATTTACACAAAGAATGAAAATCAATGGAAATTGAAATCAATATTTAACAATAACTAATTTGTTTTGTCTTTAACATTCACGTTTCGACACTATAATCCCTATAATGAGGCTCTTGTTTTCGATAGTATTGCAAATATTACAATAAATAAAATCAATATAAAGATTTACATGGTTCGGATTATGGAATAATCTTGCGTTTGGGAGAATAAATTCAATTTTATCTAAAAACAATTACAAAAGAACACAAGTTACAAACAAATATGCATTATACAAACAAAAGGTTTCAATTTTCAGTTATATCTTACAATCTTTAGAATTTTCTACAATGTTTTTCAAGTGATTATATTCACGAATTCATATAACCTAAAACAATTAATTTCTTAAGCATTTTCTCTCACAAACAAAGTTTTCTTTTTCTGGAAACTTTTGTCTTTAACAATAATGTATTATCTCTCTAATTTCATATTTAGAATTCCATGAGATTAACTTTACACATGTGTTTTATCATTAATATAAATAAGATCCAAAATAATATATATTGAGATAATTATTCACCAACTCATAATTAAAACTAAGAAAGTTACACAAGATCTAGACCAATCGTTGTAATTAACTCGTACATATGTTTATTATTACTGTATTATATTCAAAATTAATGGTTATGATTACATAGTACATCAAACTCCAGCTATAAAAAACTTTTTCTATATTACTACATCAGCATTCCTTATTAAACTCTTTCCAATATACCCAATCAACCCAGACTGATTCCAAATTATATCTAAAGTTTTTAACTTACCTAAAATTCACTTCCCAAAGTTTTTTCCCATAATGTCAAAACTTGTCTCCTATCGGGACTTGTCGCTTATTGAAAACTACTTCATGCATAATAAAAAAAACTTATCAGAGCCTTTAACTCCATGTTAAGATAACAAACCTGTACTGGCAAAAATTAATTACTCCTAGTCTAAATCATGGAGTGGTCAAACCCTTTCACAAGGCTGAATCTTTATAATGGCTGAATCGTTTAAAACAGAGAGTTTATCCTCTGAGCTTAAGTTCCATCTTAAAGTTACTACACTTAAATCTTATAAATAACAAAACTTGATATAAATAAAATTATACATTCACTTAATCTTTCGAAAGGGCTCAACATTTTTCGAAACACGGTGAATTTTTTGCGTATAAGAAATTTACATTGACAATCTTTTACAAACTCGATATATAACCCTAAATCTCACGTTAAGTTTCTTATGCCAATAAAAAAATCAGTTATGATGAAAGTTTTAAATGTAGGTTAAAGCATCAAATGGTATCCAAAACCAACCTTATTTCTGAATAGATATCAACTGCATTATATATTACTAATAAATATTCATATACATGAGTCAATTACCATATAAATACCCCAACTACCCTAAATGCCCTTAATAACTATAATGATAAATTTCTTTTATCAAGTGGTGCCTTTTCTTTTTCTCAGCTTTTTCTCTCTCTAAACCTCTAATTTTTCATTTCAAGACCTAAATTCCAGAGCTTACCAGTAACACATAATCAATGTCCAACGATTCTAATGAAGCTTACGAGTAACACATAATCAACGTCCAACGATTTTTACGAAGAAACTATACAAAGACCAGTACTCACTACTATATTTTTCATTCTTTACAAAATAAAAATTAGAATTCATATTTTTTTTCAGTTTTGTATCTTAAGATTCTCAAACATTGATTTTATAATTCTTAATTCCATTCCATTTTTCATTTACGGTCAGTAATTTTGATGTTGATATTGATTATGGCTATGTGTTATCTTGTTTTACATTATAGCTATTAGAGGCGTTGAATTGAAAATATTCTCTCTCAAAATCCATATAATTTTATATTATTTTAAAATAATAATTTGCAAAACTAATTTGCATCATATCATTTTAATATATATATATATATATATATATATATATATATATATTATTGTTAATTGTCTCAATTAATCAAACCGATTTTTATGTTTTAAAAATAAAACGATTAAACATGTTCCACCTCTAACCTTCAATTAAGTTTTCCTCAGCTTAAAAAATATCAGATAAGTCCATTAGTTTTTTTGTTTCGCGTCTGTATTAAAACAATTTTTCTGTCCATTTTTGTTTTATAATAGTATTTACATTTTAAAACTTTGCATGTTTAATAATATCCAGATTTAAAAGGATAGTATTATTGGTAAACAATTGAAATTAAACTAGATTTTTTTGTTATCTTTATCTTATAATAATTTTTTAAATTTTTAAATTTTACATGTTTAATAATATCCAAATTCCAATTGTGAATATTATTAACAAAAAATTGAAAAATCAAAGGTGTAACAAAAAATTTACCACTCAAACAATCATATTTCAGATGCTAAATGATCGTACATGTAAATGGACTTAAGAACCATCTTCTAACGCGGATACCGAAACTTTAAGAACCATAGTTCAACTTTTGCATAAATACAAATGAGAAGTTGATAGTAGGAGGAGGAGACTAGGAGTAGGAATAGTACCGAATTAAATGAAGGAAGCTGACACAAATCGTAGTGATTAGCTAAGCCTAGTCTGTCTAGGGTGCTCTGATTGGGTTAAAAAGAAATAAGTAGCAAAAACTACAGTAACTCAACAGCTATAAATAAACTTAATAACGGCTTGTCGGTTGTGACTCAGCTCGGTTTACGTGAATTCGAGTAATTACTATTCTTTTCCGGTTATATTTTAATTGTTTTTTTCTTTTATTTTTTAATTTCGTTTTTAATATATTAACATAAATTTTAATATTCTTTTATTAATTTGTTTTTTATAAAAAAGCTTAGTAATAATGAGAAATTTTAATGGAATAACATAATATTAATTTTTTTAAAAAAAATTGAAACTTTTTTATTAATTTTTAGAGTATTTGTACAATAAAGTATTGAAAACACGAAGACGCCAACAAAAAAATGCACTCAAAAAGAAATTCAAAATCGATACATTTCTAAATCATTTGAAAACCGACAGACGAGATAAATCTACCATGGATATATGAATGCTTTCGAGATGAAAATTAAGACGAACATAAGCAAGGAGCCAGAAAAGACAAATGAAACATCTGAAGATTGATGAATCAAAACAGATGATTTGGAAAAGTTTAAGAGCTAAGAGACTTTTCTTGACATGCGCTCGATGAAATGCCATCAAACTAAACGGGGTCTTACGAAAGGATATCAACTAATTTAGTTGCATAATAGATTGATACAAGAGGAATAATGGTTTTGATGGCGACGATTGTTTGAAAGACAGAGAGGTTGGGATTTCATCAACATAGAGAGGTATGATTTTAAACCTTAGAAATTGTAGCTTTTGGTCTTTAAAATGACCTGATGATGGCCGACAAACATCCCTGAGGCTTTTCTAAAACAGCAACATGGTGTCTCTAATGATAGAGTGATTGCTGCTTGTTAAATTCTAGTTTCATTTTGCACTTATGACATAAGAAAATCGTTTACAAAAGCTAGACACGAAATTTTGATAGAGCTTTTAGAAGTACATAGTATTTTTGTTTTCAAACAAATTTCCCAAACCTCTTGAAAGAACCTCATCTGCAATTATGAAAAGACTAGGGGACAAAAGGTCTCCTTGTTCTAAACCTCTTTTGGTTTTGAAGTAACATACAGCGTTGTCATTGGTCAGGATTGAAGCATGAATGTTCATTATAATCCTATCAATTAAGTTACAAAAAAACCTTGACTCAAAACCAAAAGCTAAGAAAACTCTATTTAAAAAGTTATAGGACATTATATCAAAGACTTTTGTCATATCCATTTTGATCAGAATGTTCCCAGCTTAGTTTTCTTATTGAGATTATAAATCAACTCTTTAACAATCTGAATATTTATCCAAAATTGATTTATCAATAACATAAACTCATTGAGCCTTAGATATGATTTTAAGGAGGAATTTAACCAGCCTGCTATTAAGTACCTTGGATATTGCTCTATTCAAGAGAGTACATAGGCTAATCTGCTTGTAATCTTTCCATTTTGTAGGATTACATGACCTAAGGATGAGGCATAATCCATTTTCCAAGATGCTTTGCGGATATTCTGACCCTGAAAGAAGGAAACTATAGTTGCGCAAAAGTCATTTTTATGATCTACCAACAGGTAATATAAAAGCTATTGTTAAAATCATCCATGGATGATGCACTAGAATGATTAAGGCTTTTAATAACACTTGAAATTTCATATTCGGTAGGAGTCCTCATTAGGGAGGTGTTATCATCCTCAATAATCAGATTGGGAATGGAGTCCAATATAGAACTGTTAATATGATTTGATTCATCCTTATAATTAAGATAAGGGTTTTCCATGAAAATCTCATTGAAAAAAGATTCAACATAATTGTCAATTTAGTGTTCATTGGTTATCCATTTGGAACCATCTTTTATGCTTAATATAGTATTAATTTCAAACCGCCAACATAAAAATTTATTAACATGAAAAATAAGTTTTCAAATTGCAATTAAAATAATCTCTAAACATCAATATAAACAAATTGATAAATTTATATAAAAATCCGATAACTCAGACTTTTGAATTACAAAATAATAGAACATTTATAATTAAAATAATTATTTTGTTTTATAAATGAAAGAAAAACCTATTTGTATCACTTTTATGAATAACAAAATTTTAGTTAAAATTTAATTTTTTGTGTAACCTAACATAAAATATTTAAAATCTAACTTTTTTTTATCTAAAGTGAGGCTCAATATCTAAAAGTAATTATCAAATACTATTTAGTATCTTATATGTGTTAGGATAGTTCGATTATTATATATATATATATATATATATATATAATTAATGCTTTAGTCCAAATATTTTTATAATTAATTATATATATATAATGGTTTAATATTTATATATTATAAATGGTATTTGTAAAAATATTCGAAAATATAATTTATTCTATCTTTTAAACGAACAAAACTAAATTCATAAACGATATTTTTTTCCTCGCAATATGAGTCAATCATTTATTCATAATTACTAAATGCGAATAAAAGATTAAAAGAATTGCAAATTGCAAATGAAGGCTTAAATTTGATAATTTTTATTTTTATAACTGTGAATTACAAAAATAGGGTTAATGCTAATCAAAAGTTAAATTAAAGTGCGAATTGCGAATCAAAAATTAAATTTGATTTTTTGTTTAAATGCAATAGTGAACATGGATTAATGTGATTTGTAAAAAGGTTAAAGAAAGTGTGAATTACGAATCAATGGTTAATTTTTACCTAAACGTTAATTACGAGAATGGATAAATACAATTGTGAAACAAGGGTTAAAAGAAATGCGAATTGCAAAACAACGGTTAAAATAAGTGCAAATTATGAATCAAAGATTAAATCTTTTTTTTGTAAATACGAATCGCGAACACGAGTAAATAAATTTGAAATATGAACAAAGATAAAAAAAGCACCAATTACGAATAAAGGCTTAATTCGTCTTGTGAAAAAATAAATATATATTTTCTTAAAAAAAATATCATTCACGAATGTAGTTTTGTTTGTCTTAAAAAAAACCAATTGTATTTTTAAATATTTTTATGAGTTATAGTTTGAAAGATACAAAATTTTAAAATTATAAATCACAAAAAATAATACTTGTTATCAACAATTGTGATGAAAACCTATTTATACTAAAGGAATATTTTGGTAAAACAACTTGGTTGATATAACAGTTAGTAATGTTTTTTTGTGGTGATTCGTAATAAAGTTTGATAGCTTACCATACTTTTAAAATTATAATGTGTTAGTTGTAACTTAAAGTTTTGAAGTGAAATCTACATTTTTAAGATTGAGATTTTAAAAAATTCATAATGTAGCACAAATATATTTAAATAAAAAACAAAAAAAAACTACATTTGTCCCAATTTTATGCATATAAATATACGTTTCTCTCTTTTTGTAATTTAAATTCTAATAATTTACTTTCATAACTAACTTTTAGTTTTTTTCAATATCCAAAATTCATTTTGTTATTTATTTTTAACTAACTTCAACTACATGCACCACTAGGAAAGTTTTGGCTCAAATATCCCAAGTCGCGGTCCGTCTCCGTATAATCTTTTTCAGTGACAAGATTAGTCTTTAAACATCAATAATTCACCATAGCACCTAAACGCATTTATACTTCAGCAAATTGACACCGTATACGGGAACCTATTGGTATCATAATAATTTTTCTTTCAAAAAAAATAAAAATAAAAAAGAACTAAAAAATATATATAAAAAGTTATAATATCAAATTCATATGTGAAATATGATCACTCGATCGATAGGACGCACCTAATGCATTTTACTCCTGGTGTGCCTGCTACACCTACTACTTTGGCGGTCATAACTATGAAAATCTAACATCAGTTGAATGAACAAATAGAGGAACAATTCATCCAATTTAAACCCTTGCATGTCATGGTGATCACCGATGCACCACACTGAGATATAAAATCAGAAGTCATGGAGACGACAATGAGAATAAAATGAATGACGCCACAAACTCAATAATAAGGGAGAAGCTCTATAAAAACATTATTAACATATGCAAGTTGTCTTTCTACACTAAGGCCGGATAGCTTAAGGATTAATGAGACCAAGATTCGTCCAACAGGAATGAGAGGTGTCGTTGTTGCTCCCATAACTCCAACTATAAAACACCACAATGAGAAAAGAAGAGATGGATATATCCCCGAGCATCACCATGTTTATTATAAACAAAGTGAAAATATGGGATACATAAAATCTTCTATCAAGAGGAATGACCACTAAGCTCCTCAGTTGCCTCAAGTGGACCAACAAAAGTTTCATCAAGTTCATCAAGCACAATAAGAGGCTCAACCAAACTTCATCCAAGTCCTTCCATTAATATAACCAGCCCAATAAATTTTCCCTCATGTTCCACAAATTTACCAAATATTCATTACCTTCAATTCCACCAACAAAAAATAGAACTCAACAAAACTTTCTTCTCTAACCTTAATCAAACCCTTCAGGGGTAATTCCTATTGTGAAACTGAACCTTTAATGTGTTGAACAAAAAAATCAGCTACCCCATAGTTATCAAGAAAGGAACCATAGTAATAACAACTTAATACATTAAGTTACGTAGTGGTCTGAGCGCCAGTTGTTACAACCCACCTACCCATACTTTGACCAAATGAATAAAAAAATGAGAACATATCTCGATGATGAAAGTCTCATCGATTTTAACTCTCGACTAGCTCTAGAGAAATTGTATGGAGAACTTAATAGAAAATGTTTTTTTTTGTTTTATTGATGCATTAGAGATGTTAACTCAATAGTAAGGCTCTCAATATATAAAGAACTTAGAGGCCTATACAAAGAAACTTAATACACTGAATATTCTAACACTCCCCCCTCAAGTTGTGTAGTGGGATTACCAATACCCAACTTGGATAAAACTGATTCGAATGTTCTTGCAGCAAACGCTTTTGTCAGGATGTCTGCTAGTTGGTCTTCAGATCTAACAAACGGAAGTTCGACTGTCCCATCTTCAATCTTTTCTTTTATGAAGTGCCTATCTATTTCAACGTGCTTTGTTCTATCGTGCTGTACCGGGTTCTCTGAAATCTTAATCGCAGCTTTATTATCGCACATTAACTGAATTGGACACTTCATAGGGGATCCGATTTCTTTCATTATCTTCTTTAACCAAAGTATCTCGGTAATCCCCTTAACGATTCCTCTAAATTCTGATTCAGCACTTGACAGTGATACTACTTTCTGTTTCTTACTCCTCAAAGTCACCAATTTACCTCAAAGAAGAGTAAAGTAGCCAGCAGTTGATCGCTTGTCGTTAGGATTCCCTCCCCAATCAGCATCTGTGAATACTTCAACATCAAGGTGTCCATTTTTCTTAAAAATTATGCCTCTTCATGGTGTACCTTTGAGATATCGAATAATCCTCATTACTGCCTCCATATGGTATTCCTGAGGATGATGCATGACCTGGCTAACTACTCCCACCGCGTATGCAATGTCGGGTCAAGTGTGAGCCAGGTAAATCAATTTCCCCACCAACCTTTGGTACCTTTCTTTACTCGCTGGTCTGGCCCCTTCAAATATCTTTAGTTTGTGATTCAAAACCATAGGAGTGTTATTTGGTTTGCAATCCACCATGCCAACTTCAGCTAATAAATCCAATATATATTTCTGTTGGGAGATATAAATCCCTCCTCTTGACCTAAGAACCTTGATTCCTAGGAAATACTTCAATCCCCCAAGGTTTTTCATTTCGAACTCCTTGAAGAGGTTTTTCCTAAGAGAGCTAATTTCTTCTTTGTCATTCCCCGTTATAATCATATCGTCGACATATATTATAAGACAAGTAACTAATTGTCCTCTCTTTTTGTAAAATAAGGTATGATCCCCATTACTCCATTTGTAGTTATACTGTTTCATTGCCATTGTAAATCTCCCAAACCAAGCACGAGGAGACTGTTTGAGCCCATATAATTCCTTTTTCAGTTTACATACCTCATTTTCTTGAAAACCATCAAAGAACCTAGATGGGGGTTCCATATATACCTCTTCTTCCAAGTCTCCATGTAAGAAAGCATTCTTTACATCAAATTGATGAAGAGGCCAATCTTTATTCGCGGCTATTGAAAGTAAAACTCTGATAGTGTCAATCTTTACAACAGGAGAGAACGTTTCAGAGTAGTCTATATCATATGTTTGTGTATATTATTTGGTAACCAATCTTGCCTTGTGTCGCTCAATGGTGCCATCGGATTTATATTTTATATTAAACACCCATCTACACCGGACTGTTTTCTTCCCTTGTGGTAACACACAATTCTCCCATGTACCATTCCTTTTTAGAGCTTCCATTTCGGTATTCATTACCTCATGCCATTCAGCCATCTTCTTAGCTTCTTGAGCTGTTTTATGGATTTGTTCAGAGAGAATAGTAGCTGAAAACGCCTTTGCAATCTTCGTCATTCCTTTCCTGTCCATTTTTACCGGATATGTAGAAGCACGATGAACATGTTCTGGTGAATATCGGTCAGGAGGAACCTCTCTATTTTTTCTTGGGGGAAGAACCAGAGTTTGAGTTTCAACAAATGAACTTCCTGAAATGTCATGGTCAGTAGCATTTTATGAATTATGACATTGTAAATTGTTTACCTCTTGATGGACATTTTCTTCGGCTGATTCGCTGGTAGTATCCATCGCATTTTTTTCTTGTTGGACATTGTCTTCGGGAGAATCATTGGTGGTAAGAACTGCCTTGTCAGTCTCCTTTATGTTGGAAGATGCGTGTTCGGTGGCGCCATCTACCGACTCTATCGGCACATCCTCAAAGTAACTTTCATATAGCAACCAGTCGAGTGATTCACTTACTTTCTCCCCCTGAGCACGAGATTGGTGGTAAAAAAATAATCGGATTCTAAGAAGTCACAGTACATGGTGACATGGATTCGACGAGTAACCCATATTACGGACACCATACCCACGAATACACACTTTTCAGCACACAGATTAAGTTTGTTTCGACTAGTTTTAGGGATATGAACAAACACCGAACAACCAAAGACACGAGGTGGTAAGGTCATAACAGATGGAATTGTAACTTGGGTGGCAAGCACTTGTAATGGAGTTTTATTTCCTAGACATCGGGTTGGTAGATGATTTGCAAGATACGTGGCTGTAGCAAGAGCTTCTGGCCAAAGAGAATGAGGAACTCTAGATTCAATCATAATAGCACGAGTTTTTTCAAGTAAAGTACGATTTTTTCGTTCTGATGTACCGTTTTGTTGAGGTGTGTTTGGACAAGTGGTTTGATGGATAAGACCATTTGTTTTGAAAAAAATTGTGCATTGTTTGGCTGACAAACTCTGTTCCATTATCAGAACGGAGAATCTGTAATTTTTTTCAAATTGAGTCAAAATCATTTTGTAAAAACAAACAAGTATTTCTGGTACTTCCGATTTATGTTTCATGAAGTATATCCAAGTCATTCTTGAGAAATCATCCACAAATAAAACAAAGTATCTGATTTGATTGTTAGTGGAATTTGGTGCTGGACCCCAAACATCAGAATGGATTAGTGAAAAAGTATAATCAAATCTAGTATTACTTTGATTAAATGAGACCGTACGATATTTTTGCAAGAATGCAGGTTTCACATTTCTCATGAATGGAATTATTCAAAAAAATAATAGGAAACAAACTCTTAAGATAGCTAAAAGAAGGATGACCAAGTCGCCGGTGCCATAACCAAAGTTGCCTTTCAGTTGTTCCGTGAGCAAACATGACATGTCCCTTATGAACTACCTCATCAACATAATAGAGACCTCCTTGTTCAGTACCACGCCCAATGATCTCCTTCGTACGAATGTCCTATAAAATGCAAAAAAAATGAATACATAAGAACCACACAGTTGAGTTGTTTTGTCACTTAACTAACAGATAATAACTTTAAGGATAGTGAAGGAATGTAGAGGCAGTTTTTAATTTCCATTTTTTCTGAAAAAATAATTGAACCTCCCCCTTTGACTTCACAAATTTCTCCACTATAAGTTTCAATATGGGACTCCTTTGGAGATGACATGCCACCAAAGTCTTTAGGATCATAAGACATGGTGTCCGTAGCCCCGTAATCAAAGATCCAATTCATTGATTTCTCAAACCCTTTACCTCCAAGTTTTTCATAGGAGTTCTCCGCCATTCCTCCAAAACCAGTGCCACTTCCTTGCTCATTTTTAGTCGGATCTTCACCGCCACTTGTAGACGAAGCCCGCTTGACATTAGATCTGAAACTCTGGTTATTTTTCTCCTTATGACCGTCCTCCCACCATTCTGGATAGCCAACCAGCTGGAAACATGTCTCTTTAGTGTGTTTCTTTATCCCACAATGAGTGCAATACAACTTGGATTTATCTTATTTCTCTTTGGATCAGAATTTAAACCTCTGTGCATAATCTTTAGCAGCCAAACCCATTCCAATTTCAATCGAGTCACTATCAGAAAAACTTGATTTTAGTATATTAAGCATGGCAACTTCCCTTCGTATTGTAGCACATGCTCTGTTTCCACTGAAGGAAGAGGATCCTTTTTCAGGATATCCCACTTGACTGGTTCCAGCTTATCATTAATCGCCATTAGCAATTGATAGAGTCTTGGTTCTTGAGTCTTCTTATTGTAGATATGAATGTCTTCTGGGTCTTTCATAGGGTTCGGATCTCGCCTATCTATAGATATCCAAATGTTCTGCAGTTTGTTCCACAAGTCTTCTAGTGTATCGGACCCTTGCCTTAATGAATTAGCCCTCTTATGAAGGTCAAACACCTGTAACGAATCTGTGCCAGAACCGTATGTGGTGGCTAACCCATTCCAGAGGGCTTTTGCAGTGGGATATTGCGATAAATTATTCACCAAGCTGGATTCAAGATTGTGGATAATCCATGTGAAAACACATTGATCATCTTGTTCCCACCTTGTATATGTTTTGTCAGTTTTGGATGGAGGTGTCGGCTCCCCTGTAATTTGAGAACCTCTCCCCATTCCCCTAATTGTTTTCTTCATCAGGTTTGCCCATAGGGCATAGTTGTCACCACCGAGTTTAATCCCTAGGGATAAATTCTCAGGGTTAGTTGTTTGTTGTTTGTTCCGAGACTATTTCTCAGAATGGCAACAATCTGCATTGTTAATTCATCAGGGATTTGACTGACCACGACTTCATTGCCAGCCATCTTTGTTGAGGATGTTCAAAATTCCCAGAATCACACGTGCTCTGATACCATGTTAAAAAACAAAGAGAGAAGTAGCCGCAGGAAGCGGCTAGGGTTTTGTGTTTATTAGAAAATGTTCTTTTTTGTTTTATTGATGCATTAGAGATGTTAACTCAATAGTAAGACTCTCAATATATAGAGAACTTAGAGGCATATACAAGGAAACTTAATACACTGAATATTCTAACAGAACAAACACCAAAATTTATAATCAGATAATAGACAAGTATAATGGAAAATGGGATCATAAAAATCACATAAAACAATTTCAAAGAGAGATACTGCAATTCAGATGAGATAGAGAATTTATATGCAATGATTTATCCATGACCTTAGGGGAGATTACTATGACTTAGTTAAACAACCTTCCTTTAGGTCGTATAAAAAGTTTTAAGATTCCGTGGACCACCTTTAGAAATCAATTTATTAACTTCAAAGTAATCAAATACTATATTGACTACAGTATCCAATGTAAGCACATTTCAAAAGAGAGTCTGATGGGACTATATATAGAGATTCATGGAAACAAAAAAAATATTATAAGAAATTATAAAATTCTCGACAAGCTAAGCCCAAACTAGGATGGTTATATACAATATAATCAAAGGTCACGCAAGGAACATACATATGGCTAGATGAGAAAGAAAATTAACTTTACCACCTATTGAATATAGATCATTTAAAGCTCTACAAATCACTATACGCTTTGACTGTTATCTTCATTATAATTATCTTTGTAATGTTTTATTAGTTATTTTCATCTTGGGGTGTGTGTTTTTCTACCTAGGTGGCGCGGGAAAACTTTAACGAATCATCTGTCATTAATATAAGGTTTTTTTTTTTATTTATCATCAAAACACTTAAGGAGACTTCTTCTCTCAAGCAAAAACAAACCCGGACGAGGATGACTCCAAAATTAATTATCAAAACTCCAAGTAGCCTATGCATTTATTAAACAAAAATATAATAATGCGATGATTTCAAAAGTAATCATCAACACTTCAGGAAGTCTTAACACTCCTTGGACAAATAAAATGATAAGTGTATGATGATTCTAACAAGTAATCCTCAGTACTTCGGGGAGACTTATCACCCTTAAAAAATAAAACATGCGAGAATGATAGTTTTAAAAGTAATATTCGGCACTATATGGGTTCATCAAATAAAACAAACCAAAATATGAAATAATTTAGAATTAATCTTAAACATGTTAGGGTGTCATGAACCTTCAAACAATATATATATATATATATATATATATATATATATATATATATATATATATATATATATATATATAATTGTAGATATAATCTAAAGAACGTGCTCACGATCTTCTTCCGAATTTTTTTACTTTTAGAATTATCATATAGTATTTAAGAAAAACACAAAATTCCTAAGGATAATATAAAAATATCTCTCTAACAAAATTAAATAAATAAATAAATTACAAGCCATAAAGCAAAACAAACAAAATAAATATTAATACTTACATTATCTAGATAAGGCAAGCGAAGAAAAACATAAATTACTTAAAAAATATAGCCTGATCACAAGGAACATAATACTGCAATGAATCAAAGTTCAACTCGGGAAAATATTCATGAAAAACAAGTATCAATCTTGTTTTAACTTTTTCTATTGTTTCCTATGCATATTTTACCATTCAAGTCTCTACAACTTTCTCAAACTCAACATGGTCAAGGCACTAAGTCTCAACTATTTTTATTGTTTCCTCATCAAATTTTACCATTCAAGTCTTTACACATTTCTCAAACTCAGCCCGCTCAAAACACTCAGCCTCAAAGATTTCTCATAGTTTTTCCTTTTGTTGTAATAATTCATCTATTATTTTTAAATTTATCTTTTTCAAGCTTGACAATCTAAATAAGCTTATTATATTACTTATGCATAACATCCTAAAAAATTATTTGTCTTTTTGTTTCGACATAAACATTTCATAACTCATTGGAAATGTCTATAACACTCATATCTTAAACATACATCATATCTTTTCTAAACATCCCAAACTTCCGAGAATAAGCAGCTTCTTTTTTGCAGAGTCCATATCAGTTGTCAACTTTGCAAATGCAAAATATTTATCTTAGAGTTAAGCTTCAATGGTATCTCCACTTTGGCTTTAAATTAAAGTTTACTTTCAACCGTTCCTCAACCTCATTTTTAGTACGAATTTCACCCTAAAGTTCTCATGTACCTATGGATGGCTTTACAACAATTTCCACTAACGACCAAATATCAGGAATAGTCGATACTGGACTTTCACAAGCTTGGTGAACCAATACAAAAAAAATATACAAAGCCTGAAAACCAAAAAGAAATTAGAATTACAATATATCAATAAACGTAAATTATAAACAAAAAAATGTTAGAGACTTACTCTCATCAGATCCATCTGATTGTATAATATTAAGATAAGTTGGCAGCTTCCTCATGTAGACAGAAATTACAAAATGGTTGAACATTTGTCAAATCTATTCTAGATGGAAATTCCTAAGTGCATAAGCATGAATAATATTAGTAAATTTAAAATTAATTACATGGGATATGGTGATGATTCTTTTCAATTAAAGAATTAGAGTGCCCAAAATATTAGTAATATTCTTAAAGTAAAAAGTATAAACACCAAAATTGTTGTCGTTGATTACAAAGAGTAAATGAACATCATTCACCGCGACAGGAATAACAATGTTAAGTATTAATTCTCTATCAATAAATTCTTTATCCATGGTCTTTTTTGCCTTAAACCCTTCACTAGAATCTTCATTCAATTTTTTTGGATTTGTTTTCTCTCTAAAGAATAAGCTGGATAAGTAATAACATTGAGATATGATTTATTTTTAAGTGCATCAAGATATAACCTATACAAAATATCACATATCTTTATATTTTTATTTTCAACATAAACATGAGTCTCATTCACAATCTGAAACCACTTTGAGTTATAACAACACCTTTATTGGTTGAAAGAGGAGGATTGTTAGCAAAATTAAAATATCATTATAGAAGATTATCACAATAACAACATAGTTAAGAATAACAATTTTACAACAGTAATATGGTTTTTGGACCAGAATGATAAGTGGTAGAGATTGTAACAAAAGAAGTTTATAAGGATAATACCTTTATACGAGAGGTTGTTTCCATGACCTTAAGAATAACTTATATTAAATTAATATCAACAACCAAATTCTCATAAACCAAACTCTCATCATCTAAGCCTAAAAAACTTTGAAAGAAGAATCATTATTGATGTGGCTTTGACATCATATAATGATATTTTACTAAGCTAGCTGAATCGCCTTTATCAACATGGGTCTTAGACTCAGAGGATTTCATAACAAGTTTCCTAGCAGGAGATTTTTAACATTACCCATCTTGCCATGAGAATCACTTGTCTTAGACGATTTGAAATGAGCAACAACATTTAAAGACTATGTATGAGGGATATCTCTTTCATCAGTTTCAATTTTGGATCGGAATGCCCGACTAAAATTGCAGCAATATTGGCAAATTTAGGCCATGACTTGTTGCCCATAAAATTTATGGGCACCATGATGACCCTGTAATCATCGAGCCATAGTGCAATCTCTTTGGAAAGTTTGGTATACGTCTTCTTAACATGAAAGATACACCTCTTGAATGAATTACACAAGTTAAGGTATAAAATATAAAGAAAAGCTAAATAAAGTTAAATATTATGAATAAAGAAGAAAATATAGCAACAATATACGTGAAAGAGAGAATGCTTACATTCATGTTTGCAAATATGAGAACAAATATGTTGCTCTTCATTTTGGCAGTCTCCCAATCCCCCAAAACATAGATAAATTTTTCATAGAGATGGGGAATATTTCATGAATATTAGCACCTTGTTCCATGAAAAATTAAAAGAAGTGAGTACCTTTCCTAACATAAATTTTGGCATATTTGTTTTTTCTAGATTTGAAACTTTCCATAGACACGTCTAGAAAGAATAATGGCACTCATCAATATCCTTAGCCATTGGGCACAAGCTGGCTATGACATATGATGGTTTCTTAGAAAAACTTACACAAATATTTACTGAGGGGAAATTGAAGTCCAATGTCAAAACAAGAATAAAAATTACTACTTCACCAACTAAATATCTAAAGGAATTTCCCCTAGTTTCGGGAACCATATATGAACATTGGAAGAGATTCCTGATTGACATATCTTCGTAGAAAATCCTCCTACCTAATGTAAAGATATTTGTATTAAATAAAGATTTTTGCATGGCCTAAAAATTTCCTCCGAAAGGGAATATCTTCTTGTGTAACATTATAAGTTCATTCGAATTTCACTGAAACTGGAGCTGAGAAAGTCTCTGCTTCAAGATTAGTAAAAGAGGTACCAATTGCACAATACTAACAGTAGGGCTAACATTCCTAAATACAGAAAAACATAATCATTTGAGGGAAACAGTGATGTTACATGTTGATAAGCAACATCAATAATATGAGTTGTATAAGAATTTACAGGATAAACACCATGAACAAAATAAGCAAATGGATTCATAAGCGGACCGCGAGACCCAATAACTCCTTCATGAGACTCATCATATCTAATTGAATCTTCTGAAAAATGATCCCAACTTGAGGACTATTGCTTTGATTTTGACTATCTGACTCATCTACGTCTTCATATAGATGAGCTTTTATATTTCCTTTTCTGGCCATTTTTATAATCAAGAAGATGGCAAATGATAAGCTTTGTAAAATACAAGTAAAAGAATAATTAAAATGGATATTTTTAAGTATAAAGAAAGAATAAAACAAAAAGGAAAAAAATGCTCCAGAGAGTAAAAATAGAGAAGTCTGTACAAAAAATAAATAAAAAAGATAGAAGAGAAAACTATTTTAAAAAAGGTTAGTAAATCATAACCTTTGAATTTTAGAATAAACGTTTCATATTATTTTAAAGCTAAAAGTTCAGAATCACAAGAAGTTCAACGATTGAGATGAAATAAGTTCAAAAGACAATATGGATGAAAATCAACAGTACCTTTACATGCTTGTGACATGTCTAAGGTGACTTTTTTCTTTTAAGAAATCATACAAACAACTTTGTTTATTATTTCAACACTTGGCATATTCTTACCTTCACAAAAACAAAAGTTTCGGCCATACAAAATACTTCAAATGAAAATCCCAACAATAATATTTATAAATAAAAATAAGTCTCGGTCATGCCAAAACATAAAGTCTTGGATTACATACTCAACAAGTCAATTATATTTAATAGTCCTTCATTCATATTTTGAAAATACTATATGAGCAACTCTTATACATCTACATGCAATATGAACTAATTTTTTAAAGATAAATCTCTCTCAACTTCTTGCCAATATGTAACTAAATAAAAATGGTAACTACAAGATAAATATCTAATAGTAAATTAAAAATAGAAGAAATGCTACTTATACTTGTACTATTTTCGCTTCAATAAAATAGAATTTTTTGCCCTCAAGTAAGGTTTGGGCTGGCGTATGGTGTTTAATGAGGAAAGTATAAGGATGTTAGACCTCAAGATTATCATAAGTCAACCCATAATTGGCCGGTAGTTTGGCTTGATAGACCATCAGTAGGACACAAACCTTTAAATTTAAGACTGCAAGAAAGCTTCACAAAATTACAAACAAAATAAAAACAATAAATGTTTTAACAAAAAAATCACCTTTAGGGTATAGCCTCCATTAATGTTCTCGCATGGACTATGAGGACTATTAATAAGGGTGTAAATTGTATAAGATGAAGATACTTATTAATGTATTAGTTACTATATAAAGCTTTGGGCTGTAACTTAAGCTTCTAGGGTTAGTGCCGTACAACTCATAATGAAACACAAAGAGACTTAAGGTAAAATTCCAAAAGATCTTTTGGCCCAAGTTCATGCCTATCGATTTACAAAAATTATCATCCACATAATCACTTGGTTCTTTAGCAATTGTTTGCTATTTAAATATATGCGCTTATTTCTCTTTGCAATTCAAATCCTAAATATCCACTCCCTTAACTAATTTTTTATTTTCTCTCCAACAACCGAATCTTCCTTCATGTCTTCTTTGACTAACTTGAGCCACCTGTACCACTATGCAAGTCTATCTTTCGAGTCTTGATCAATCTTTGCATAATAACACCTAAATGTATTTATACCTATCCAATTTCAAAATTATGTATTTTTTACTTTAAAAATAGTTATTTTTATTTTAATAATCATCACTTCTTTAATATTTTCAAAAATTAGTTTATTTTACAATAATTGTAAAATTAAATTTATATAAAAGATTTGAATAAATAATTAAACAAAAGTAAAATATCAGTAATTATTTATTATATTCTTAATAAAATTTTATAAATAAAATTTTAATATATATATATATATATATATATTAAATCAAATTATTAACATGTTATTGGAAATATGGTTGACACATATCCACACTAGTACGATATTGTTCACCGGAAAGCCGCACGTCTTTGTCATTGGTTCATTTCCATAAGTCTTATGGTAGTTCAGATACGTTCTTATACATCATTCTCATGTGTAATCTATGTGAGATTTTGGTCGCACCTTACAAATTCTCATTTCAAACAAAATAACATTTTAGTCACTTCTCATTTGACTTTCATAAGTCCACTCTAATCCGATTGTGACACACTTGAGTCGTATAGACATTACATATTTACCTACTCACTCAAATCAAACCACACTATTTGAGTAGAAGAGTTTTACAACAAATATTTCACCAGTCTAGCTGATTTATCTTTTGCGGCACTCAAATTTCAACAACACGACATTTTGTTGTATTTGGAACTCTGATATTAATTTATTAATAATATATGTCTCATATTTTGTCTCCGTATATAAATATGACCGATTCGATTTCAACATTAGTATGAATATTTTCGATATAAAAAATATAGATTTGTTTTTTTTATCATCGAGCCGCGTCATTATGGATAAAAAATAACCGCCTTAATCAATTTTAGTGAAATTATATTAGATCACATCATTCAATTATAATGATAAATTTGATATCTCAAAATAAATATTGTTTTTTAAATCTGATATTTATTTTTGTTATTTTTGTTTATTTTGTATATTAATGAAAACAATTTTGATAGAATAAAATAGTTTTTAATAGAATCAAGTTAAACTACTCTTATTGTTTTTCTACAGAGCTTAATTCTCCACATTTAAATTTAACCGAGACTAAACCAATTTACTTAAAGTAATAAAAAAGTGATTCTGGCATTTGCTTTTTTATAGTAACATTATTGCTGTTGCAGATTAAATAACTGATCTGAGTACAGCAATTAAGAAAGTTGTATATGAGGTCGTGATACAGCTTGCATAACGTGGTAATTATTTGACTTTTTGTAGTAAATGGAATAGTAATTACGTGAAGTCACCATCACTTCTTAAACCAAAGTTCTGAATTGCATGCATAGTGATAGAGTTATGCTAGCTGTAGGTTTAATGCTAGTATAAAATATCAGGTAAAAATTCTTTGGTTTTCCGGTGACGGTGAAGTATAACAGTTCCGGTTCTAGCTAGTATAATTTTCATTTGTTTATTTATAATTTTTATGTTTCCACAAATGAAAACTTATTCACAGTTTATACAAAAAAAAAGGTTTATGTTTCCACATATGAAAACTTATTCACAATTTATACAAAAAAAAAGGTAGTATCTTATGTAAATATATAACTGTTACAGGTTTATATTATTTCTTCTACGCTCGTATTTAAATTTCAAAAGAGTTTATGCTTGATATAGTAGACTGAATAGCAAGATTCATAAAAAACTTGAAAGAAAGAAAGGAAATAATTTTTGTTTACTGACTTGTTTTGTAACGTCATTTTTATAATAATTGTTGATATGTAATAAACAAATCTGTTTTGAATTTTTTTTCTCTCCCGTAATATTCAGCCATCAAAACAATTATAAAAAAAAAGCCAGCTACGAAATTTGATTAAAGAAAATCATAATTAATATGTAAGTCATATTAAGAAATTATTTTATTTAATAATAATATCAGATATAAGTTCAAGTTTCTAAATAACACTAACACAAATAGCTATTAAGACACAAAAGGATCTTTTATTTTGTTTGCAAAAAAGAAAAAAACCTAAAAATAGTTTCAAAAATTACATCAAGATCCGCTTAAAACTTTACACTAACAATAATTAAAACTTCGCATGTGGCTATCAATATCACATTATTTTGGCAATACCGGAATAGAAAAATCGAACAAAAGTTTTCAGAATCAAGTTCAACAAATCTCCAACATGTATCTACAATTTCAAAAGTCAGCTCATTTGTCCTCAACTACAAAAACAGAGTATCAACATTAGAGTAGATGAAGCAAAGAAAAGACCGACTGATATCAGATGATGCAAGGTCATTAAAAACCACACAAAAGTCAGTTATGATGATCAATTTCCTCATTTGAGGAACAACCCCATTTACGATCAAAGTTCACCACAACAAGAACTCAAGAATCATCAACAAAAAATGGCCAAGTCGTATATCGATGTTGTAAAACCAAAATTAAGCAAAAATAAATTAATTCATGAGCAAGTATAAATTGTTAGAGATATTAGGCTCACACCCATTAGCTCATATATTTTATCCAATAAATAAGAGCCCATAATCTATGTAGTTTGTATTCTTTCTAAATAAACAAAAACCATAGTAATTTCTTAACAACTTCTTATTTTTCTCTCTATTTGTTTGTTCACATGGTATCAGAGCGTGTTTGATCATTGGAGCTCGTCACGTATTCTTCTTCAATGTGATTTGTTTGATCTTATTTCAGATATGATTGTGTTTAGAAATTTGGACTTTACTTTTTGGTCGAGAGTTTTTTGGAGTTGTTTTGTTTTGGATTTATTACTATTGTGCTTCAACTTAATTTGTTTGATGTTATTCTAGATATACTTTTGCTTGAAACTTTAGACTTCGCTTTAGGGGTTACGATTTGTTTGAAGTTGTTTTTCTATATTTTTTTCTTAATCAATAAAAATAAGTGTTTGTACAATAATCGGGCCACAATCAAAAGGTCAGATCGAGAACAATGTCGGTTTTTCCTAAATTTGAGACGTGATTTGGAGCTACAATTTAAGAGAAATAGTTGTTTGACCAATGTAGTGTTTTTTGTTGGTAAAAGAGGTTTGATTTTACACATAAATTAATTTTTGGATTTGATTATGATCTGGAATTTATTTGAGTTTGGAATTCGACTTGATTGGTTTTTTATTTATTGGTTAAAATTTTGATTTGATTTTTTGATTTGGACTTAGTATCTCTTGATTGTTTGAGTTTGTTCGATAAGAGATTGTCGATTCTATTACAAATATGATAGGAAAAGATGACTTTCTACATTTATAAGTACTAAATTGTATAAAAAGAAATTTATCATGTTTACATCTGCATATCATTCGGGTATGTCATCGTCTTACACTTCTGATACTGATTCATCACTGTGGATTTTGGATTCAGGTGCGTCTCATCATATGTCACCTTACATGTTAAATTTTGTTTCATTGTCTCTTGTTTCACCCATATTTATTTTGTTTGCTGTGCTAAAATAATATGAGTAAAGGGTATTGGTTCCATTTTTACCCTTTATTTATCGCTATCTGGCATTTACTACGTTCCCACCATTTCTTTGAATTTTGTTTCGGCTAGCCAATTGTGTAAATTTGATTATTGTGTCTTGTTTTCTGATTTTGTTTGTGCTATATAAAATCAACATACTCATAGAGTAATTGGGACACGTTGTAAAGTAAAAGAGCTCTATGTTTTAGAAAAACTCGAAGTAACTGATGTGGATGATATTGATAGTGGAAAAAACATACATGACTGATATTGTTGCATCTGGTGTTGATTTGTCTTCGTTTCTTTTGAGTCATTTGTTGTCTAAGTTTTATTTTTGGCATTCTCATCTCAGACATATATCTGCGTCATGTTTGAAGTTTTAAGTCTCCACAGGTGCTTTAGATCAGTTAAATACTTGTAATATCTTAGATTGTAGTGGTTGTAAACTTGTAAAATTTTCTGCTTTACCGTTTAATCAAAGTGTCACTTCTTCTATTGCTCCTTTTGATATTATTCATTTTGATGTATGGGTCCATCTTCTGTGTACACAAAGGGTGGTTCATCCTATTATGTATCTTTTATTGATAATTATACTCGATACGCATAGATTTATCTCATAAAACGAAGGTCAGATTTCCTTGGAATTTATAAATAATTTTAGGCACTTGTTAAGACTCAACACTCTGCTGTAACCGAATGTTCAGGTGGACTTAAGGGGTGAATATACATCCAATGATTTCACTCAGGTACTTGCATCTGATGGTACCATACATCAGTTTTCTTGTATTGACACCCCTTAGCAAAATGGTGTTGCAAAAACAAAACATCGTCATCTTGTTGAGACGACTCATTCTTTTCTTCTATCAGCTCATGTTCCTACTATTTTTTGGGGAGAAACAATTTAAAATGTTGTATATTTGGACATCCAGCCTAATCAACGTCACTATAGAAAACAAGTTGAAGAGATGAGCCAGTATGAAAGAATAAACCATGAGTAGACAAGCATTGAAGATAATGAATGATGCGTCAAACTACAGCAAGGTGTAGATATCGAAGAGAGAACATAAATTAGCTGACTTGATGAACAATATATGATATATAAGGACACATAGTTGTCAAGTAGATAAGACTCCCAACCAAGCGCCGACAAAGAGTAAAATCATTTAAAAGGTTCCTTTCATATTTCCTAAATTTGACATTTACCTCCATAGAAGTATCAACTAAAGAAGCATCCTCCAAACCAGCCAAAGTGATAAGATCTTGAATATACTTTTGTTGGTTCAAAAAAATACCATTAGCCCGATGATGAATTTCTAATCCTAAGAAGTATGTAAGTTAGCCAACATCTTTCATATAGAAAGTTGCATGTAACTGTTTTGAAGCTTACTAATCAAACTACAATCAATATCAGTGATGATAATATCATCCACATAAACCAAAAGAAGGACTATCTCGATGTAGAGGTGTGGAAAAATAAAGAAGAATCATACTGACTTTGGGTAAAAGTGAAAGAAAGAAGTGTACGACGAAACTTCTCAAACCAAGATCGAGGCGCTTGTTTTAGCCCATACAAAGAACGCCTTAACTTACAGACATCATGAGGAGAAGAAGTACCCATAACATATGGAAGCTTCATGTAAATCGCTTCTTGAAGATCACCATGAAGAAAAGCATTCTTAACATCCATTTGATGTAACGACCACGATTATGAATCAGTAATAGCCAAGATGCTTCGAACTGTGGTCATTTTAGAAACATGAGTAAATGTCTCCTTATAATCAATCCCATATTCTTGTTTATTACCAGAGCTACAAGACGAGCTTTATACTGTTTCAAAGGCCATCAGAACGTATTTTTACGGAGAAAACCCACTTACTCATAATTATTTTAACTATAGGAAGACAGTGAACAATATCCCATGTATGATTCGCCTCAAGTGCTTGAATTTCTACTTGCATTGCATTTTGCCAACATTTTTTCTCCATAGCTTGTTTGTAGCTATTGGGAATTGAAATACTTGATAAAGTATTTACAAGAGAGACAGGGGAAGAAAAACCATACCTATCAGGGGGTCGAGAAGAACAAATAGATTGACGAAGAGTTGTGGAATCAAGGGCATGATCAGGTATCGATATAATATTAGAAAAGATCATAGAATAAGTGGGACCATACTCATCTCGATTACGTCGTTGATACACAAAACCAGGTTTAAATCTTTCTATAAATTTTGGAATATGAGAAAAACTAGGCATGAGAGATAAAGATACATGAGGTGGATCAACATGAGATGGAAAAATATTGATTTAAAAAAAAATCTAATTCATAGACACCTAAAGACAACGATTATGAGGATCATAACAAACATAACCATTATGAGGAATATCATAATAAAAAAGCATATTTTACAGATTGAGCAGTAAGTTTATTACGTTCATGAGTAGGGAGATGTACAAAACAAACACATCCAAAAGTACGAATATAAGAATATGAAGGAGAATGACCACACAACTTAAAAAAAAAGGAGAAACATGATTTAATATAGGAGAAGATAAGCGATTAATTACAAAAATAGCCGTCGAAAGTGCTTCACACCAAAACCAATGAGGAACAGATGATTCAAGTAAAATAGTTCTTACCACATCAAAAAGATGATGATTTTTCCTCTTAGTAACACATTTATTTGAAGAAAGTTTTGAAAATTATATGACATATATTCACCCCCAGAATCAGATCGTAAAACTTTTATATTAGCAGAAAATTGAGTTTCAATATATGCAAGAAAACGTTTAAAAACTGAAAAAACTTCAGCTTTAGCCCGGCGGAAGTAAACCCAAGTAAAACGACTAAAATCATCGATGAATGTAACAAACTAATTATAATGTGCATGAGAAACAATTGGTGCAATCCCCCAAACATCACTATAAATAACATCAAAGCATTGTGAAGCACGAAATACATGATGATGAAAAGGTAAAACCTTACTTTTACCAAGTTTGCATGATGTATAATCAAAATAAAGATCATGAAAATAACTTTTTTTATTTCCCAATAATCCATAAAGATCCAAAGTACGAAGTACATCAGAATGTGCTCGACCATTCGGAAGGTTTCACCAGTACTTATGAAAATTAAATTATGAATTTTTTAATTTAAGTAAGTGAAATAAACCATGTAGAGGGTTTTACTGGTACTTACAAAATTAAAACAATAATCATGATATTTTGCTATACTTATAAGATACATGTTAGTACGATTTGCCCTACAATATTTATTATGAGAGCATTTTATGTATTACATGTATCTGTCATGTTCATATATATTTTTTATTTATATGTTAGGTTTCTAACTATGCTTTGTGTGATGTTTGTTTTATTTATAGTGAACACGTGTTACAATCTATTCGAGAATTGTTCACCCATGTTAGAATTTTCAGATTTCCTCCTCTGAAAAAGGACACACTACTGTACTTTTATATGCATGATTATGACTATACACTGGCCTATCCTAAGCCATCTAAACTTAGCCTGGGAAGTACAATTGAGGAATCTAAGGAACATTAAAGGTGAAAGAAGTCAACTAAGATATGCGCGGGTCTAATGTTATAAGGCATACCAGTAGCACTTTATGGGGTTGTCCTAAAGAATGATACAACTACCATGATCTTTCTTGCAAAAATCGAGAAAGCCTTTGTTAAGAAAGAAAATATAGAGATGTAGCTTCTTATAAACAAGTTATCTACCATGATGTACACTGGAAAATGTAAAATTTGTGAGCACGTTCTTGAAATTTTGGCGATTGGCCAAACCTTGAAGGAAATCGGGGTAGACCTTAAGGAATGTATAGTAGGGTTCAAATTTCACTTGTTACCGAAATATTTTAATTATTTATAGTCCACTTATTATTTCATGCGGGAAAATTAGAATATCAATGAGTTGATTTCGCACGCTGCACAAGATTATGAGAGATTTAAAGTGGCAATGCATGAGGCTAACATTATAGCAGTTTCCTAAGGTATTTCCACCCGAGGCAAGGGCTCATAAACCTCAGGGAAAGAAAATGGATCCAAAAAATATTCATCAGCTTTTTATAGGTTATTTTGAATACTCTAAGGGGTTTAAGTTTTATGATTCTCTCACTGGTATTATATTTGAAATGGGAACGATAAAGTTTCTCAAGGATATTGAGTTTAAGGGAAGAATAAAGGGAACAAATGTTGATTTTTAGGAAACATCTGTAAGGTTTATGAAGGCTTTAATGAGGATACACAAGTATTAGAAGATTAGGCTTTAACACTAACCATTTGTGTCTAGTTAGAAGACGGTAATACTTAAATTAACACTAATATTCTCGTTGAAGGTTCTAGCTAGAATACAAATTTAGTCTAGTTAGACTTAGAGGAACATCAATGTTATCTTCTATAATAAGATAAAAATGAAATCATTCATAATGATCAAACTCAACCTCCCGAAAAAGTGTAATAACATTAAATAATGCCTTTAAGAAGGTTTATAAGAGAAATAAATAGTGTAATGGGTCCATAATTTATAATATATCTTCAATAGTATGATGAGTCATGTGCTAGAATTGTAGATTATCCTGCATCCTACAAATAGTCCTTGGCATGATCTGACGCTCAAAAATGGATTGACGTTATGAAGAAAGAGTATAAACCGATAGAAGACAATGCGGTATAGGATATTAGCTTATCACTTGAAAGGGAAAATGTAATTGGTTGTAAGTAGGTTTACAAAACCAAAAATGATTCCAAGGGTAATATGGAAACACATAAATTATGTCTTGTAGCAAAATGTTATACTCGACATAAGAGGATTTATTTTAAAGAAACCTTCGCTCTGATATGGACAAAAAACTCTTTTAGAAAAGTCATGGCATTAGTTGCACACTTGGATGTTGAGCTCTATCAGATGGATGTTAAGAATGGTTTTATCAATGGTAATATTTAAGAAATGATCTATATGGTGCAACCCGTATACTTTATAGAAAAAAACTTAAATAATATGGTTTGCATGCTTAAGAAATCCATTTATGAGCTCAAACTGGCCGCTCGTCAATGGTATTACAAATTCCTTAAGGTGATGGTCTCTTTTGACTTTGAAGACAACTTGGTTAATGATTGTGTGTATCATAAATTCAGTGAGAGTAATTTTATATTTATTATATTATATGTGGATGACATACTGCTTGCCTCTAACAATAAGTAATTGTTACAAACTATAAATAGATTTCTACCATATAAGTTTGATGTGAAGGATCTCAGTGATTCAGTTTTACATTAGAAATCTATATACATAGAGATTTTTCATGAGGTATTCTTAGATTATAAAAAAAAACATATATTGAAAGTGTGTTACAATGTTGCAGATTGACATATTGCAAAACCTAAGTACCCCTATAACAAAGGGTGACAAACTTAGTCTGGGTCAATGTCCTAAGACAAAAATTGAGATTGAGATAATGAAAACGGTCTTTTATGTTTCAGCAGTTAGGAGTTTAATGTATACTCAAGTTTTTACTAGACTGGATATTAACTTTGTTTTAAATATGTAAGTAACCCATGGATGGATCACTAAAAGGAAGTTAAAAAGGTACTTTCGTATCTGCAAGGAACAAATGGACACATGTTGACATATCGAAAGTCGGATAAACTAGAGATCATTGGGTATTTAGACTCAGATTTTGGTGGATGCATAAATACACTAAAAGCATTTTACTCAATATATTTTGACTACCCGAATATGTAATATAAAGGAAAAGTGTAAAGTAAACACTTATTGTATCGTCAACGATGATGGAAGAATTTATTGCGTACTTTGAGGCATCAAACTAGTAATTATGGCTGCAGAATTTGCAGTGCAATATTGTAATAGTAATATGAACTTGTCTAGATCCAAACACATAAAAAATATAAAATTATCGTCTCTTAAAGAGATGTTCAGATGGGCCAGAAAAATATAGAGCACATCAGTACAAACTCCATGATTGAAGATCCTCTAACAAATATGGTTTTGCCCAAGGTTTTCCACGGACACACCATTATTATGGGTGTAGTTAACTTAAAGGATTTTTATTTTTAATGTGAGGGTTTGTAATAAGATTCGATGCTATGTTTTGCAATATTGTGTATATAAACGTTTTAGTGCATATATATATATATACACTTAGAAATTTTTATTGATATATCTGTTGTATTCGATCCCCAAAAGTAAGCATAATCTAATAGTAGATATGTAAGATTACAAGCCATATTACTTGTAGGATACATTCTATAATTGGCTCAAGTAATTGATCGATAATAGTAATGTGATTATTGTTGATTCTTATTATTCACATTACAAGAAATAAGTCTTTAGTCCTTTATTGCTATCAATCATGTATGAGGTTGTCTCATTTTCTAGTTTACAATTGATTTAGGGATCTCATGAGAGTTGAATATTTATTCAGGAGTAGCATGTGACAGTCCAAGTGGGAGATATTTGGAATATATTTATAGACCAACATGTTAAAATATACATATCAAGCTATTGCCTTAAGGATATCTAAATTAAAATTAATTGAGTTAATTAAATTAAGTGATGAATTGAATTGGACTTATGAGTGAAAATGCGGTATGAGCCCAAGTGTGGTAAACAAGTTGAATTTGGGCATTGTAAAGAAGAGGACCCAGATGTCAACACTTAAGCTTGAACTAATAATTCATGGTGTAAATTAAATTATCAATTTACTAGGTTATGGTCCCTGATCATGAGGTAGTAAATTAGGTTAGGGTTTGCAACTTTTGGCTTCAAGTTATAAATTGTATAAACAATGGGCTTAAGTTTTGGAATTTCTTCATTCTAAACCTAAATCAATCGATGATCGCTACCTCTTGTGATTGGAAGACTTCAACCTTTCTTTCATAATTTTTATCTTGCATTTCTTCAACCGGCATCCTTAAAGATCATAGACTTGCTGAGGATTAAAGTATAAACAATATAACAGAAAGAAGTTGGCAAACAAGTGAGTTTTCCTTATTTCTTATTTTCTTTTATTCAATAGGAAATCACAAAAGGATCATTATATATTCCGTGTTTTGAAGAGCGGTTCTACAAGGTGTTATGTTATTTTGTATTAATAGTGTATTATAATATGTGTGGTCGAAAAGATTACTAACTACGATGTATAAAATAATTTCAAAATTTCAAAATTTTAATTAGTCAAATCATCTTAAGATTTTTTTTATCAATTATATTTTTATTTTATATTATATTTCTTAAAAGATTCATGGCACGTACTTTGAAAATTTATAGAAAAATTTAAATTATAATGAATATAATATATTTTGGAGATCTGTATGATCTCAGCCACATTGTTGCAATATATCAAATTGTGTTAGAGAACTCAAGTGTGGACAATACGAGTGTTAACAAATGAAGAGTTATCCCACTCCGGTTGTGTACTCTTAATTTGTATCGTATAAGAGGAATAAATAACCCTATTCTCTTAAGGTATATTTTGAGAAGTATTAAGATTATGTCCTATAATATGATATTAGAGCTTGATTATCAAAATTAGGTAAAACAAATATTAAGATAAATGGACCGTGCATGATGAGAAATAAATATTTTACAATTTACATAATCACCAAAAATGATTCATTATATAGGAAAACAAAAAATTATCGTAAAAATTTGTACACGATATTAAAGTTCGTGGTGCTAAGAGTTCTATATGTTTGTATAAATGTGTAAAGCTAAAATTTTATTGACAATGATGATTGAAGAGGTTTAATTGAACCTCGCCATACTATTATATATGAATAACCCTTATAATAGGGTGCACATAAGCAAATCTAAATTAAAATTTGAATTGTTAAACGAGAATTTGAAAAATATTCTTATGCTTAAGAGTTTTGTTGGTTTGGAAGTCATGCCTTTTAATTACATAAGAATGTTAAATTCATCGTTATAACAAACATGAATATTAATAACCAAAATAATTGTCCTTATTTACAAAGTTACCATATTAAGACTAAAACATAATTTAGAAAATTATAAAAGAATTTTGTTTAAACAGATTTTATTTAATTAGAAAATAACATGAAAACTTGTATTGATGAGATGTTGATAAAAGATGATTGTTATATGAGTTATCCAACTGGCCATGATGAAATGTTTACACAATGACGATATCACAACTTAAGCTAAATATAGTTTATTAGTTTGGATTGGTTCATACAAATGAATATGTTTTTATTACAACTATAATGATAATTGAATCTTATCATATATAATTGAAAGTTATTATTGAAAATAATTCACCAAAATAAGTAAAATACATTCAAATATTAAAAGATCAATAGTTATTTCTAATATATTTGTGTCTCGAACTTTTGATTTATGTCATAATGTTTCCCAAATTTTAAAAGAAAGGACAAAAGTTTATGGACAAAAAATACAAACCCAAATTTTAAAGATATAATAAATTATTTGAGAGGTCTTTATAGATTTTATAAAACCCTAATTAGAAAACAAAGTGCGCATTTAGTTAGATGTATATAATTATGTTGTAAGTTTGGTTTTAGTTTGGAAAGAAAATAAAATGTAAAAATATATTACATTAGTAACATCATATTAGATAAAAATCAAGCTATGTAAGTTTAGAAAATTTTGATTATTTATTTATATTGTAATTCTAAAATAATATAAAATCATTATTAGTACATATTTTATATCAAATGACGGTCTTCAAAAGCCATACATAGAATAATTAATAGTTGGTAGAGTTAAAAGATATGTAAGGGATATATATGATATCGAGTATGAGATGTAAAAATAATAAAAACTAAAATTGTTGCTTATTGAATAATTGAATTTGAACAAACACAATTAAACGCCAAAGTTATTTGGTTGTTATAAGAACTGGAGAATTTGTTTTTTTCACAAGCATAATAGTTTTATGATATATGGTCTTAGGCTAATGGATGCTAACGAAAGATATTTAAATGCACTGGCAACATCACCTTGTCAATCAAATGGAAAACCACCTTGGTTCGGTAAAGGTATCCATCTCGACAGACTGTTTTATTTTTATCAAATTATAAATATTGATTTTGGTAATAATCGGCTACTACAAGAAACAAACATCTCTAGATAAATTTAATTGGTTGTTTTTTAATCAAACATGTACCAATTAAAGACCAAGTACCAAAAGTAAAGCACGATATAGAAATGTATTGTAAGGACTTAATATCGCCAGATCCTTATCGATTTGGGACTATCAATGGACAAAACACGATAGGTATTCAAATGTTTTGGAGGATACTACAACATGTTTTAAGTTCCCCGCCGAATAAAAATATATATTAGAGATATTGGAAAAGGAAGGTAATTTCTTACAAAGTTTGAACTCATTTTTACCATTACGTTTTAATCATGAATGAATGTTGTAATAGGTTGATAATGACATGTTTTTTTAATTATTTATGTGTGTTATGTAGGTATCTGTCCTAATGACACTCTATGATACGTTGCATCTCAGTTCTCAAATATTATGAGGGTTAAAGTTGAAATCCGTTGCATTGAAAATCATATTAATTTTTTTGAGGTTCATGTATTCATGGATCCTAATGCCAAAATAATAAATTATTCCAACCAATATTCAGGATGCCCGAATGGAAGATTTTCTGCTATATGGTTCCGCTAATATTCCTAAAGACTAAAACTTGCGTCAATATTTTAATATGTTATATATATATATATTGAAATAATAGATATTCATGTCATAGTCTTATCTTATACTATATCAATGAAGCTTAATATTATTAATTTTGTTATTATATATTAATTTTGTTTCTTTTCATTTGACAAAAAAAAATAGTTTTTCTTTTTTGTATATTTGGTGTAATTTGATTTTGATTTCTCATCCTTCATTTGCATATCTGACTAATGCACGACCAAATATGCTAATACATGTATCATAGCTTTGTTATATATTTGTTTTATAGTTATTGTATGTTTATATAAAAACTAACATTTAAGTAGCTAATATTATTTTTAATATAAAAATATTATTTAAATTTTAACTAATATATTAGATATAGTTTTAAAACTTTTACTCATTTGTGTGTATTGAATCATATTTTTTTTCAAACTAAAATTACTGAAAGTTTTTTCAAGTCCAATGGTTTCATAAATCTTTTTCTATTTGGGTTGTTTAATATTTTTGTAGATGGCTCATCCACTTCAATAACTTGAGCCGAGTTTGGATAAAGTTTAAGTTATGTATTTAAGAACGATGAATAACATAATACTCTCATAGAAAATGATATTGATTTGAAAGTAACAATAGTACTAATAGTATTTTTCAAAACATGTCATTCTCTTTTCAATATTTTACGACGTCTGACAAAATTCGGTTACAAATTCATCTTTAATAGTCATCTTTTTAACAATTCATTAGAATATAAAGACTGATGTTAACAAATTTGTTACTATTTTTGGCTAAAATTTGAATTGGTTGTATGTGTGCTGATAAAAATAATTTAAATTGGTAAAATAAAGAGATATTGAAAATAATATTGAATGCATAATTCATGCAAACTTTCAAAATACTCATAAATGATTTTAGCTAAATACACAACTAGTTTTTCTATCTTTTATGGTTGAAACTATGAATATGTATAACTTTATAGTAAGAATAATTAAATTTGCGTAAAAAAGTTTGTATTACATTAACAATTTATAATAATTAAATTACGAAATAAAACTTATTTTAAGTAATGTTTTTAACTATATAAATATTATAATATATATTTTACTCAAAATTACAAATTTTTCCTTCAACATCATGATAAGGATATAATAGTGAGGATTAATTATAGTAAATATGGAATTAGAACGGCAGGTTAGCACGTTTCAATATCCAATAAATAAGCGATATATTTTTATTTTAAATTAAACGTCACATTTATCATTTATATTTATATTTGGATATATATAATAATGTAACATTAAAACCTCTTGTACAACTCCAAAAATAGGAACTCATATGTAAAGCATCTCAAATTATATACAGTAATACAATTACATATTTTTATTCATCTTCTCTCTATATTTCTTTCTATTTTATCTCTTTTTATATAAGATGATTTAGGTAATTCCTTATCATATCAGACTAAGTTTGTTTTAAGAAAATTTTATAATTTCATAAATATTAAAATGTTTTTCTTACTCGAAAATTATAAAAAATTTCTTTCAACCTGAGATTAAAGTATATATATATATATATATATATATATATATATTTGTAGATTATTAAGTAGAATAATGGAGAATGACATGCTTGTTTAAATTCACAAACGAATAAGGAATAATTCAATTACATATATAATCACAACATCAATTATTAAAAAAAACATGTTAAAAACTAATTATCATGATGAAATTGACATAATTGAAAAAACATATTGATTAAAATGTACAATATATTTGATAATCTCATTCCCGATACGACAAAAGAACAAACCTCAATTGAGTTTGAATATATACATATTTTAATTTCCAAAATAAGTTATAAATTAATACAACTATGTACATCAATTTTAATATAAATTTGTTGGTTTAGTATCGATAAAGTGTATGTATAATAAAACTTCTAAAATATAAAATGGGTTAGTTTAAAAATAAATTCAGTCAAGATTAATAAAAATATTACTAGAACAATGGTAATAAGAACTATATTTAGGTTAAAACTTACAAATTTTAAATTTTCAACTATAATGAATTTAACTTCCTTATCAGACTTAGTCCTACCAAAAGTAAAAAAATAATTTATTGAAAATTTTGGATTATATACTTTAAGATGATGATTATAAAAAGATAATTTTTTTTATTTATGTACACACCGCCCGTCACACCTGGGAATAGGTTTATCCCAAAGCGACGATCACGCATGTTTTTGTGCATCACTAGTGTTACAAATGCTTTGGTAGTCTTATGAGCACATCTCACGATGGTGTCTTTGAGTAGGGTGAATTCGCAACCTTGAATCATTCGTGATAGAAGTGTCTTCTCCCTCCTAACCAACATAGATGGCTATTATGATTCCACTGACGACAAACAAAGAGTCTAAAAGACATGTAGCCGAGGACAAGTCGTATAATCTAATAGTTATATTATCGTTATTGTTCATCAATTATAAATCAAGATAAAATCATGCACATTGTGCTTCGTATGTATTGATATTGTTGGAGAGACATGGTCCAAGCCCGATGAAGAATGAAAATTAAAAATTATATAAAATCAAAATCAAATGTTTTTCTTAATAACTCAGTTGTGAAATAAAATAAGATTTTTCATTTTACTATTCCGTTTTATGAGCATAACAAATAAGAATAAGTAAACATATGAAGAAATATATGAGAATATGCCTTTTGAACCTCAATTTACTTATTGTCTCTTTTTTTCTCTCTTATTTCTTTTGTTGTTACAATGGAGTGTGGTACTCATTTTTTTACTCTCTTCAACTCGAGTCGAAACCTATTTTTATACTTATGGGAGTTATCGTTTGTGATTTTGATTGTTCTTCCGAATAAGAAGAACGTTCTTCCACCTTAATCTCACCAACTTGTCAGACTCACGCTTTATCATATCTGAATTTTTCTCCATAGAAGAAGAGAAAAATTATAACATTTTCTAGCAAAAAAACTTACATAACATTGGCCACAAAATATTGAAAATAAAAAACAAGAGTGATGTACGATTGAAGTTTCGAATAAAAAAAAATCAAAATCATAAAACATAAAACAACTTCAATAAAATATAAATATTATTGAGAAACAAGGCTTAGAATTTGACATCGTTTTGATAAAGCAAATGCGTAATTTAAATAAGTAAGAAATTCTTTTCATTATAAAAAAAACAGATGAAACGGTATATCATTAGAATAAACTACTTTAATGCAATAGATTATAGAGAAACTATTGAAGCTAGTTTAGGTGATTGGTTTCTTTGTTCACATATATATGATATAACTCTCTAACTTAGAAGAGATTTTGGTTATGTTTCTACAATTGACCATTCATTTTCAAGCCATACTACTTTCTAAAAGTTTGATATCTCCCTTTCAATCTCTTTAGAGACAAGTTTGGCGTTGATCATCTTCCGCACTTGAGAGCCCCCCTCACATGTCTGTTTAAATTTATTGTTTTGAGGCCTCAAAACTGACCTTGGTCATCTAGTGGGGTTCTTATCTAAAGTCTGAGTCTTCACGATGATCCTTCTCGGATACGTTTAAAATAGGTTACTATTTTAATAGCTAATCAAACATTTTAATATCATTTTCTTGTACTACTAAATTTTTTGAATCAAGACCCCACTAGTGTTGGAGGCTCTTTTCCAGATGAGCTATGAAACAAAACTATTTTATTTTAAGATAACAAAAATATCTGTTTTACTTGGCTCATATATTCTTTAAATACCATATCTTCTTTAAATACCATATCTTCGTTATGAGTTACTCGGAAGTGTTTTTTCATTATCATGTAATGGTACCGAATGTTAGTTTCATGAGATGTTGGAGTGCATAAAAAGAATAATTGTTCAACTCTTCCTTCTATTTAATATATAAATATATCTTTTGGATTCTTGAATGAGTTTGAACCCGAAAACCTTTCATAAGTGAAATTTAATTCAAAACCTAGCATAGTATCATATTAAATATACACTCTAATTAATGAAACTAATATACCAAAACCAATTAGAAAAAATATATTTTTGACAATACTTATTAGTTATGTTGCACTCTATATCAATAAAATTTATGCTTATTTATTCATATTTGACTTGCTTCAAGATTATTATCGATATTGGGTGAAAGAAGAACTTAAACATATTATTCACGGGTATCGTTCAAAACTTTTATACCAAAATTATTTATCATGGTGATTGATTTTCTTTTTCCAAAAGAAATCAATTTTTTTTCAATATGTTTCGACTCGATTTTATTTTTCCAATTTTTTTTGAACTTTGTAATTGGAATTCTTCTTTTTAGTTTGATATTTTTATTTTTCGAGTTATTAATTTTATCAAAATATGTTATATGCAAATATAAATATATATGAAAATATATAAATCTTATTATATTTATTTAATATTTTATTTTTGTCAAAAATAATTCTATAAAAAGAAAAAGAAAAGCCAAATCAAATAATCTCGTATTACTAATTTTAGCATCGAAGTTTAGAACTAAAAAAAGAAAGAAGAGGAGTAAATGGCCCCATGTGATGTGGCCAATATAAGCGCTCTAATCGCACCTCGACCGGGACCCACGTTGAATAGAAGACGATGCTGTCTGCCACGTGGTCAACATGGGTCCTACGCTGTCGTTTAACAAAATTAATAATTTTTTCATTAGGCTAAATAATATCTTCTGATCCTCTAAAGTACGACTCTATTCCGTCTGTGCACCATAACCTTTTATTTCCTTTCATTTCAGCCCCTGCGATTTAAACTTCTAAGGAAGTCGGCATAATTAATTTTCTTTCAAAGGTCTACTGTAATTTAAATAAGTGAAATTGATGCGTTATTGAAATCTTAGGGTCCAAACATTGAAGATAATATAATATTAACAGATAAATATTATTTATGTTTCATAATAATAATAAGAGTCGTTTAAAGTTATTTTTATCCAACTAGAAAATAATAATAATTTTAAAAAAGTTAAATAAAAAAAATTGGTTGGAAGTTAATAATTTTTGCAGTAAATATATATTAAATTTTAATATATAATTAATATTATATTGAAAATGATATTTACGACGAAGCAAAGATTTCATTTAAAATTCAAAGAATTTTTGGTTCCCCTCCGGCCATCGCCTCTCTGGTCACGCATCGAATCTTCTCTGATTTTCGGTTCAGGTTCCATGACTCCACGATCTGCTGGCTTCAGTAATTATTTTATTTTCCCTACTTATTTCTCTTTTTATTGCAAGTATTTCTGCTTCCCGATCAAAATCCTTGGATTTGGATTTATGGAGGCCTTCCTGTAGAGCTCTCATCTGGTCATTTTGAGGTCTCTAATTGCAAAAGTGATTGAAAAAACGATGCTGTTATTCCATCAATATTATCTCGGCTATTTATTTCAGTCTGTTATCTATCTTTGTATCTCTTCGGGGTATGCTCCAGGTATATGTATAAACTCCCTATTTTATTTAAATATTTTTATTTCAAAAAAAAATCATTTAAAACATCACTTATTATAGCATGAAAGGATTATAAATTTGACTCTATTTAGCAAATAAAGAATTAAGAATAGAGTAGAATAAAAAAATAATATAAATGAGCAATAATGGCTGTAAGTCCTTAACTAGTTAGTGACGCTAATAATGCAGGCAAAGAAATTATGAAGTTGTCGTCTCCTCGTGATCAGAGTGATGGACCTGCCCATAAACTCTACACTACACTATTTATTCTTTTTTCTTCTTGTCCTCCGAGTAAATGCAGCAGAAACAAATATTTAAATTCAAATCGGGATAAAATTTTATATATTTTAAATACTACTATAAGTTAGCCACTGGATTAAAAAAAAATTAATTTTTATTTATTTTTATACCTGCTGCTGTTACTTGGATTAAGGAACGATGCAACAAAATATCTGTTGGAAATCATGTAATTGTGAGTACCAATTAATTTGTCATAGCGATTAGGGTACATGTAATTTAATGATATGGCAAATAAAAATCACATGATTCCAGCACTTAATTTCTGCTTAAGTATTGCAAAAACATAGGCTCACTGGAAAAGATTTTATGCCAAATGGAATGTGATCAACTTGCTACTCCTATCATGCTTTGTTTTCCTTGTGCTCCAAATAATTTTAGTACTATCAGTTGGTTCATACAAATATCAATTATTTATTCAAAATTAAATGTTGTATCTAAAAACATTAATCTTTATAGATTTTTCTTCATATATTTACACGAAGAAATTAAAAATATTGTGCTATAGATGGTGTTAAACAATAATATATTTGTTGACTATTTTTCGATAATAATAATAATAGGGGAATATAACTCAATTTTTATAAAATATTATAAAACTATAAACAAATAATTTTAAATATTACAGTTTGGGAACAAAATATATAAATATATCGAAGTATTCACACACAATATTTTTATTGTGGAGGTGAATTTTTTTTAGGAAACCCGCAGCCGTTACTCGGAGTGTAATGAGTGTGCACAAGGTAAACTCACCGTCTGACTAGATAGCCTGTAAACCAACGCCAGAAGGTAAACCACACAAGGTGATAGGTTCAGCCGAAAAAGCGTATGTAGAAGGACTCGAACCTATGACCTTTAGTCACATACATGTCTTACTCAACCAACTCGGCTACCCCCTTAAGGGTTTGTGGAGATGAATTTGATAATTCTACTACGTGAATTTTTAGAAACCTTAAATCATCCCATTTTCTAATTATATATATATATAATTTAAGAATGGATTATATATTATTTTATATTTTTGACTCCCACACTTATTTGAATGAACGAAACTCGATTGTCTGATTGATAGAGATCGACACTTGATAGTCCTTTCACCATTACACTCTTTCTGAAAGATACGAAACAATTACTTTGATAAAAGCATCGGAGAAAACCTTTCGAGACCAGAAAAGAGCATTTTGAAATAAGCACCATACAAGAAGAAGTATAGAGGAATGAAATATCATTTTGAAATAAGCACCACACAAGAAGAAGTATGTAAGGTCGAAAGAGTACTTTGAAATAAACACCACAAACGAAGAGTATGTTTGTAATAGTTTAGTTGGTCTTATAGATGGTTAGTGAATATAATACACTAATTATTTTTTATTAAATCCATTTTATTTAATATGCATAACCCTTTCATTTCTTCACTTAATTATATTTTAGGTTTTACTACTTCCAGTACTCCGACGTCCTAGCTGTTGTAGGAGATCATGACTATTATTGGGCTATTAGGGTACAATACTAAAATGTTGGACTAAATGGTTCCTCCTTAAATATACATGTTAGTTCAAGTAGTATATAAACTTAAGTAATTCTAGACCAACTAATATTAATATATTTATTATTATTATTATATGTAAGTTCAATTCTAAATATCGATTACTTTAATTAATTGTACATGTAATAACAATCATGAATAATATGTATCTACACAGGATGAGACATTCTATATCTAGGATTTCCTTACAATCTCTTCCTTGGATCAATTATGTATACTAAATTGTATCCATCCGAATTGTGAATTATATAATAATATTATTCACAAATATTTTTTTGAATGTTTATTTATGTCAGATGATAGTTAAAAATGAACCAAAGAGGTTCCACAACGTCTTACGTTGGCGTAATAGTTCTAATATAAATGCACTGCTAACTACTACCTTACTGAATCCCTACTTCTCATAGAGTGTAACATGAAAGTATGAAACAATAGTGTAATTAACATGTGTCAACTTTCAACGGGTCCTACATTATTGAATAAAGATCACCTCATTCAACGAATACGAGCAAAGCTGAAAACTTAATGGTCTCTTTATTAATATGAAACAACTTGAGTGTATGAATACAATAACAATACAATCTAAAAAACTGAAAACTGAAATGAAAACAACACTCCCACTAAATATGAATATCATCTAAACTAAGAATATCTACATGAAAGTTGTATTCAAAACAACACACCCACTGAATTAACTTGAGTAGTTCAATTTCCAAAACATATAAAATTGATTTGTATATCTTAAATTTCTATTTTTTTCTTAAAATGTTGATTGAGAAGACTTATCTCAAATAGCCTCAAGCAAATCAAAAGTTTATCGTTTCTACACATTATTGCTTTAATATGCTAATAATGTATATCTTTTATAATAAACCTTCAGAATTATTAAGAAATATCCCGATGATTATTGGTTCCTTAATACATAAGACGCATCACTTAGAAATTTCGACTTAATTTTTTGAATAAAAACTTATTTGTGGCATACAAAAGGTCACTCTAACTTATAAAAATTAACACGAAAAGTAATTTTAAATATTAATCCACTCTTATTGAATTTATGAATTTCATAATAAACTACTACGTTAATCTCAAACCAAAGAAGATTAAAACTTTGATATATTATGATATAAGGCATGGGACATTTAAACTAAATATCATAAATAAATTTCTAACTACTATAAATTATTTATTCAATTAGACCTAAATATAATTGTTAAAAAACCTATTAATTTTTTTGTGGACCACTTATCTTTTGCAATTTCATTCTTTGATATATATAAAGTTTTCTTTATGTTAACATAAAAAAGAATTAGTCATAATATTCATTTAATGAAGCTTATTTTTTTGAAGTGTGCAAGATGTGAAATAATTATCTTAAAAGAGTCATTTGAAGAATCTCAAATAAAATCTCTCTTAAAAGGTTAATCTTTTTGTATTGAATCAAACCTATTTTGTATAAGACCTTCTCAATATCTTAAGTGAATTATCTTACATCAATTTTTATTCTTGTTACAATAGTCATAAATAAAACTTTTTTATACGACAGCTTAAACTAAATTCTCCACTTACATCATAATATTTCTAATGTTCTTATGGAACTCTTTACAATGTTAGAAAAGCTAAATTTAGAATATTTTGAGTCACCATAAATGATCTTAGTGTTCTTTTATAACTCTTTATGGTGTTATAAAAGGTGAACGTGGATTCTTTTGTTGTATCATAAATTATCTTAATGTTATTGTAGAAATCTTTATGATATTTTTATTGATCATAAATAATGTTAATGTGTTTTTTTGTAAAACTCTATATGACATTAAAAAGGCAAAACTGAAGCTACTATACTAACCTAACTTTGTATAATTTCTTGAGGATGTTGAGTCTGTCCTTCATGAAGAATTACACTGCTTAATCTTAAACAAAAATTTGAAAATTGATTCCTGGAGGAAAAATAAGAAGATGATCGATAATGAATAATCAAATCATTATCGTTTGAATCAAAACAAATCATTTCTAATTTTTCCACAAAATCAAGGTTATCCACTAAATAGTTCCCCAAACAATACATCTTCAAAGTTACTATATTGTCTCAAGTCTAAATTGGGGTAGTGGGTTTCTAAAACAAACTTTTATGGAATGAAATATATTCTATAATTGAGATAACTATTATTCTATCACATTTTAGTTTCCAATGCTAGACTTGTACGTATTTGATTGTACTAGATGTCTTTAAATTTTTAAAATTATTAAAAAATTATTTTGTAGAAAACTATACTAGAGTCTCACTGTATGGCTTTGTTTGTACTAGATGTCCTTAAATGTATGATTCAACCACTAAAGTCAGACACCCATAATCGAGCAATTTTTTGGGGGTAATTTTATAGGTTCTCCACGATCACCATATATGGTGATTACAGTGAGCCTTTGCTTGGTCGGGGAAAAACCTGAGGTTTTCCTTTGCAAGATACATGCTGAAGGTTGTTCATTGGTGATATCATTCATGATCGTGGCTAATCCTGACGATTCTCAAAAATTGACACAACCCCCAAATTGGTATAAATTAGGGTTTTGCCATGAATTTTCCAGCATCGATCATGTAATTAAAATACACAACGTATATATCCAATTATCTTCCTTCGATTGCATCACCCAATCATAAACATACGATGATATGTTCTCTATAACATAAACATGCTTTAAGGCTCGAAAATCAGAATATATAATTGGGATTTTTCTCCCAAACTGAATCAATCTTAACATAATATTAGTGAGAAACTTAATCGAAGTTTTATATCTCGGAACATGGAGTAATCAGAAATCTCTGAAACTAATTGGTGATTCCACTACATGAATCACAAGGATTAAAAACCATTTATCATCCTGAAATCCTAATTACTCATATATATATATATATCAGATGAAAAAAGTATGTATATCAGATGAAAAAAGCATTACATACTACTTTACATCTTCGAGTATTAAGATTATCTGTAGGAGTGCAAATGATTGTCCGATTGATAAATACCGAAAGTCGATGGTCTATCTACAACTAATCTTGTTGCTCAAGACTTCTCGTGAAGGATAGAGAAAAGTGGGATCAGTGTAATCTTTAAAGAAAACGTGCATATAAATAAAGTGGCACAAAATGAACTGTATGTTTCTGGTAGTCAAAATTAGGGTTTAGTTGGTTTCATATGTAGTTAGTGAATATAATTCACGAAATTGCATATATGCCTGTTAATTAAACCCACTTATTTAATATGGCCATCCTTCTAATTTCTTCACTTAATTATACTTTATGTTTTACTATTTCTAGTATTGTGATGTTCTCATTTTTGTAGAGGACTGTAACCATTATTAGGCTTTTAGGACTCAATATTAAAGTGTTGTATTAATGGTTATTCCCTCAATATATATATATATATATATATATATATATATTAGCTCAACTAGTATATACATTTAAGTACTTCCACGAGTCTTAATAATAATATATGTATTATTATTATTATTGTTATTGTTATTCCTAAATCCATTCCAAATACCGATATTTTAATTAATTGTACTTGTAACACCATGTTCGAGTATTATATATTTACACTTGATGAGACATTCGAAGTCTATGATATACTTACAATATCATTCCACTATATGTAACATATCATATTATGGTACATGACCCAAACTAGACGATAAAAAACACAGTTTGCAACCTTGATCTGCATTTAAAATAATTATCTGATTTTTTTTATCAATAGTATCATGATCATATGGACCAATTTATACATTAGTTTTTTAGTTGGACTTATTAAGAGTTTTTAAATCCTAGATCCATACCTTAACCATCTTAAACAACAATTATTTCCTAACAATATGTATTTTATACTGAATTTTAATTATACATCTTATTTTATTGATTAAATATAATATCATACATATGAATTTTAAAGAACCTAGTATGATACCACTTGTAAACTAAATTGAATAGCTCGATCTAGTGTATGTGTTTCAATAAAATAATCGATCTAATTTATCGATCAGACTATTAGAGAATAACTTATTTGTAAGACTAAACACTCTGATAGTGTTATTTTCAAGATATGCTATACAGTTTAATTTTATGTTTGTGATACTTTGTGCTTTTTTGTTCTTAAATCTAGAAGATAAGTGCTCAAATATTGTAGGCGTCACTATATCTGAAAGAATACAAGAAAAACTAGACATAGAAAAAATGTTTAATCTTCCAACTAATAGAGTGACAAAATATGTATACGATTATTCAATGAATATAATCGTGTGTCTCTTTATATAGAATTGTAATTAAGTTTAAAATTTATCCTAATTACACTTATATCCTTTAATTTTCTATATGAAGACCATAAACTCATTAAATTTATTTAATTCAATGCATGAACTGTTTTGTTTAGTCTTAAGTGTTAAGGCTCACTCCTTCACGAGACCAAAATTTGACCAAATATTTACTCAATAAATAAATAATGAATTTTCATATATTAGTTCAGTTCTTAATTATTTTATTAACCAATTATTTATTAATTAGATTGTTAAATGACAAAAATTAGTTAAATACATCATTAAGCATCGAGTGATCCATAATTTCTTATAATTTCCCACATAAATCGTCGCATGCTACCAAATGATGTACTTAATTAATAAAATTCCTAAATATATTGTTGATAGATAAAATAAACACTTTGGTACATGATAATGAACGATAAATGACTAAAGACCATTTAATCGTAATGTGCACAAGTAAATATAACATTAATTATATTATCACCATGAGTCACTTACATAGATCAATTATGGTATATAAAATAAGAATAATATAAATTATAATCGTGCATATCTATTCTTAACTGTTCCTACTTAAGTGAAGATCTACTTAATGAGTTAAAAAACTCAATAAACTAACTAAGCCATATATTGTAAAGAACCAAAATGTATACAACAAAATATAAAATATATACTAGTTCTTATTGCAAAACTGCTATTTAACTCAACAAGCATATACATAAAAACACCCATCCTAATGGTGTATCCTTGAATAACATAATAATAATAATAATAATTTTGTAAGAAGATTTACTACTATGAAGTTTGTACCGATGCGATATATACTTATTTGACGACTCTTAACTCTTGATTTTATAAATAGGATCCTAATGTCTATATGTTTGGACTTAGACGAGTTCCTGTTACTGTTGGAATATTGAATCACATAATTATTTTTACAATAAAAATTTATGATATCTTTTATCCATTCTACAATACTTAGTCCAATGAATTTTTTTGCAGCCATAATGCTTGGTTGTATGCCTTAAAGCATGCAATGAATTTCGTCGCCATAATGAATGATGCAATTAGTGCTTGTTAAATAATTTTCCATGATAATGCACCATAATATAATAAGAATATGTTACCTAAAGTGCTCTTCAGTTTGTCAACACATCCACCAAAATCCGAGTTTGAATATCCAATGATCTCTAGATTATCCAACTTTTTATATGTCATTATATGTCATTTTTCCCGTTGTAGGTATCAGAAGACTCTCTTAAATGCTCTCCAATGGTCTATCATTCAGTTGCTTACATAACTTCCCAAAAAACTGACAACAAAATCAATATATGACCTTGTAAAAATGTGAGCATTCATCAAACTCCCAACTACCAAAGCATATTATTTTGTTTTCATATTCTCAACCTCAAGTTTTTTCTTTCGATATTGACCACGACTTAATTTGCCACCTTTTTCCATATGGGTACTCAAGAGCTTGAGATTTTCCATTCTACAAAGTGGCAACGTACTCTATAATATATGCATGTTTGATAACCTTAGAATTACACAAGAGCAATCTCGTTGAACCTAGATTTCTATTATAAAAATCGCATCACCAAGATCTTTTATATCGATTTTTTTCCGATAAAAACTTATTTATAGTATGTTAAATTTCTTTATTTTTGAGATAAATAGTATGTAATCAGCATATAATATAAAAATATGAACTCACTCCCACTGAACTTGTGATACACACAATCCTCAACTGAATTAATCTCAAATCCAAATGAGATGATTATTCCAAAAAACTTGTGTTACTTGTTTCAACCAATAAGTGGATTTCTTAAGCTTACATAATATGGACTTTGAGTCACCTATTACAAAGTACTCAAGTTACGACATATATATCATTTTCTCAATGTCACCATTAAAAAAATGATCTTAACATCTATTTGATGAAGCTATAGATCAAAATGTGCAACTAATTCGTTGATTATCCTAAAAGTGTCATTGACGCTAAGTATAAAATTTTAAATTAAGACATGCTTTATGCTTTTTTACATGAACCTTAAAACGTCGTTTGGTTGTGTAAATCCATTTACAACAATCAATTTTTTTCCATCAGGTAATGGGACAAACTCACATAATGTTCTATCTTGTATTGATTTATATTCTTTGTTCATAATGTTTAACTACAACTGAAATTAAAACTCTTCATGACTTCATGAAAGGACGATGGATAGTTTGCGTTACATCACATGAATCTTTATGTTTTTGAATATATACTACATAATACAAAGATATAACATTCTATTTTTTCTCTTGTAGACCTTAGTAAGGGAACTGTTACTTCATGTTGCACTTCTTGAAAAGGTTGAGTTTTCCCTTTATGAATAATGTTTTTTTTATTTGTAGAAGATTGAAATTATGTTGAGTACCCTAAAATTCTAACTTGAACATATTTGTATCTTGTTTAAAACCATCAAGTTGAACATCTTCTTGATTTTGAGTATCTTCATATTTTAGCGATATTAAAAGGATCAGCATTCGAGATAAATCGTCTAATACCTGAGTATATTCATTAGAACCTTCATGAATATCTATTTTTTTTCTTTAAAATCAACATTCGTTCCTAAATCCATCACCCAAACTTAACGTTCTCAAGGAGCTTTATTGTTCCCATATCACATGTATATAAAGTGGAAGGATTATATTACTTAAAACCCCTTGAATACTTAGAATAACCAATGAAAATTAACTAACTATTTTTTGGTTTAATTTCATTTCATCCGGCTTATATACCTTTGTTTTAGATCGACACCCCTATATATGCAAACACTTTAAGCTAGGCTTACACACAGTCTAGAGCTCAAGAGTATTTGTGGTTGTCTTTGTAGGAACTCTATTGAGAATATACACTGGATATTTGATGGCCTCACACAAAAGCGATAGTGGTAGATTCGAATGACTAATCATACTTCTCACCATATCCTTAAGTGTACGGTTTCACATCTCATATACTATTTTATACTAGGTGACCTCAAAATTATATATTGAGTGACTATATTGCAGTCTTCAATATATTTAGCAAATAATCATTGATATTTCTCACCTGAACCGTCACATATTTTATAGGATTCACCACCATAGTCAGATCTAACGCCCTTAATCTTTTACCTAGTTATTTTTCAACTTCAATCTTAAAATGTATAAATTTCTATAGGGCTTATGATTTCTCATGAAGAAGGTAGAGGTACCCTTAACGAGAGAAGTCATCTATAAATGATATGATTTACCATTGTATTTTCTATGATTTTTTTAGTTTTGGTCCATATATATTACTATGGATCAATCATAAGACTTCTTTCACTCTATGTATGCCTAGTCTTTTCATTTTTGTATGCTTCCGTTTGATATATTCGATACAAGTGCCGAACTTTACATAATCAAGTGAGCTTGATAAACCTTCAGCAACAAGTTTATCCATTCTTAGTTAAGAAATATGACCAAGTATTTCGATACAAGTGCCAAAGATTTGCTGAATTTTCAGATTTATTAATACTATTTTATGTTATTTGTATGTTCATTTCTTCATTGTGATGTTCACTTGTATCTAATAAAAATAACAATTTTAGTTTTATTAATCATGTGTTATTTGTTGGTGTTCATTTATCCATTATGATGTTCAATCGTATATAATAAATACACCATATCATTCATTTGCAAACAAAAATCTCAAATTGTAAGAACAAAAAACGAGCTTCCCACGGTTTTATAAATGCATATTTCACCATAATTGAGGTTTTGGGTCCTTATCATACCCTATAAAGAAATACATACACAAGTGGTTGTAGTCGTATCAATCACCCAAGTATTTCTTGTAACTGATATAAGATTAATTTCTAGGCATTTCAAAGTAGCGAGATTATATTTTGCTTTCATGTAAGGTTGATACATTTTAGAATCCTTTTTATATGCTCTTTATTCTTGCAGAAGAAATATCAATCATCAGTCGATTTATTTTGTTTTTTTCCTGAACCAAGATCTCTCATCAAACTTTCTCTTTTAACTTACCCCCTTATTGGAGCTCACCACATGTACATCACCGTATTCATTTTTAGTCTTTTCTCTTCTTATGTAAGATGAGAAATCAATTCAATAATTTTCACACATTCACCGTATACTTAATCAGAAGTGACTGAAAATAAACTCAATCACACATTCTTCAAGAAGATTAAACTTAATAGCCCTTAACTTAGTGGTCAACATCCAAATCCCAAGAATATAATTTATATTATGGTCCATTTTTCTTTGCAACTTATTAAAGATATTTTTTTCATTAATCTCTGTATTTGTACCTTTTTATTTTTATAAAAACTCTTCTTAAGCCTTTGTAAGAAATTTGGAAGCAATGGTGATCTCCGTTGAGAAAATTGCGCATAATGTTATTGGAGTTTTCTTAGGCATTAACGGAAAAAACAACCTATTAAACTTTTTCCATGTCTCTAATTCTAATATCACTTTCTGAATACTTACTTCAGTAAGAGGCATGTATGTTAGTATAATTAGTGTTCGATCATAAACAATTGAGATAAAATTTCATTCCCCTTATTTCTATTGGTAAAAATATGATCCATCTAACATGTTAAGTTTATTACCCATTAGGCTGTTTATAACAGCAATTACTATAAGACATATAAACACATAAAACATAAGATTCACACTCATTCATATATAATTAATATAAAATAGTATCTAAACATGACATATACATGTAAAACACATCATACATCACTAATAAGATACCTTTGAATAATTAAAACCTTAAGGATCAATTCACATATAATAATCTCCCATTCACAATTAATCAAAATATCGACATTTTTTGGACCGACAATGCTTGCAATAAGATTAATCCACGAACTGTCTAGACCCTAGGTTCTTCAATTCACCAACATTTTTTCTTTGGACCGTTATAACTCATTTTCTATAATGCAAGCAAAACTCCACTAAATCAAAGCCTTCGACATGATAAACTAATCTATTTTCCACAGAAAGATCAGGGATTGTCGTGGCGAACAACCGTTGGACAATATTTCGCCAGGAAATATTAAAGGTTATCGCAACGAACTTGAAATTCACATTTAGGGTTTGTGATTCCTCGAAATTCACATTTGTTCTACCAGTAAAACCCCTTAAATGAGTATAAATTTAAACACAAAGCATGCGACCTTAATTATTTTTTTATGAACAAATCAACCAAAAACATGCTTTTAAATCCTAGATCCATACCCTAACCAACTCAAACAACAATTATATCCTCAAGGTATATATCTTGTACTAAAATTGAAATACACATGTTATTCAATTGATTAGACACACAATCCTACTATTTAATTTTGAAGGAAACTTCTTTGATACCAATCGGTAAACTAAATTGAATAGCTAAATATAATCTGTGTTTCAATAGAATAAAAAAATGATTTATCAATTAGACTACTAAAAAAAAGTGAAATAACTTACAACTTACTTGTAAGATTGTACATTATAGAGTGTTGTTTTCAAATTGTGATATTTGTTTTGATCTTTTCTATTTAAATTTTCTTGTGATTCTTTGGACTTTTAATTCTTCGATCTTGAAGATAAGTGCTCAAATACTATAAGCTTCACCATATCCGAAAGAACATGAGAAAAATAAAACACATAAAAAATCTGTATACCATTAATAAAAAAAATAAAACTGTTTACCCTTTTACGTAGAAAAAGGGTTACAACTAAATTTTATTCTAATTGCACCTATATCTCTTAATTCACTCTATTATATTAAATTGTTTTATTCAAATTAATCTATAATTCGTTTAAATTCAAATATTTATATTTGTCTCAATCTTTCCTCGTGTCCAAATCTAATTTCAGGTTTATATAATATTTTCGTGACCAATTTTTTTATTGGTCTAATTTGTAATTGTTTTAACTAGTCAAATACTTATTCATTGGAGCATCCAATAAAAATTAATTAAATACACTATCAAACATAAATTACCTATAAATTCGAACTATGTTTACATTGTAACTTTTTCTAATCACATTAAAGCATGCTATAAAGTTATCATCATAAAAATATTATTGTGTTATCATCCTAAATTTATGCTGTGTATATTATATGGATCTAGTAATACATCTCAATATTTTCAAATTTCACCCTTTTTTATTAACGCGATGATATCTTAAAATGTTAAAGCTAAGTACGTACACCGAATAACTTATTCATTTTACGAATACAAAAATACGAAGATTCCATGCATAAAAATTCCAAAATAAAATGAAATAAAAACTATATTATATTATATTTCAATGGTCGTTGAAATGAATGTAGGCACAACTACCATTAACAGAACACACAACATATAATACAAACAAACAAACAAACCAGACATCCTCCATTCCTTCTCTTGTTTTTTTTCTTTCTTAGATGCAATGAACTTAACCATTTTTTTCCAAATTCATTTCGAAATTCATTAAATTCTAATTAATATTGTCAGTTAAGCTTATCTTTATGTTTATTTAAGTATATTATAATACCTATTATATTACTTGACATTATCACATGCACCCAAAATAATTTGTTTGTGCCAACTACAAAACCTCCCAATCATTAAGTTAGATCCCACTTATATAAATATAATTTCTTTAGAGAATGTAATTACATGAAATCAACAACTCTTTGCATGCAATAATTAACAAAAATATATATTTATAATGCTTCCAAAGATTCTTATTGGTTACTATAAACTAATTTGAAAGGTCAAATGTTTGATTATTATTATTGAGAAAAAATAATACATGTGGCTTATGGGTTTGTCTGGTGACCCACCAAACTTGGGTTCATATAATCACAAGAGGTAAGTAAATTAATTAGTAGAGAAAAAGCCAAAAAGGGTTCATAAAAGTGTGTCATTATTTGTTAATTATCCAATTATGAAATGGATGATACTCCCACTTGCTTATATGGTTATCATATAACAAAATTAAAAATAATAATTGAAGTATCTAAAATGATTATTTAGTTTTGCTATATTTATACTCAACTAGTAGGGAGTTGGGTATTTAAAAAAGTTTTCTATAATATATATATTATATATGGTATAGAAACATAAGGAAATATATTTTATGTAACATATCACATGACTTAAATTTGTCATATTCAAAATTTACAACATCATAATATTAAAAGTTGTTTTAGCCACCTAATCAAAGATGCAGATTCATTAGGTTTGTTGTATTATATGTTACATTTAGGTTTTGGCCACCTATACCATGCGGGATGATAGAATTATATCATTATATGTTGAGGTAACTCTTAATATGTTATAATAAAGTTTAGACATCAGATTTACCTTCTAAAGTAAACTATAATGGCCATAAAATAGTTCAACCAGAACTTGGATTTAATAAGGTGGCCTTGGTGGGCTTTAAAATATGTTTTTTTTTTTTTTTTTTTTTTTTTAATATTTGGAGTTTGTTATTTTTTTATATTTAGAGTTTGTTATTATTATTTTCCATGATAATTTTTAATGATATTAATTTTTATTTAATTTTTTATTTGCGATTTTGTTCATATTAGTTAATTATAATATTGAGTTTGATGTAATACACACTCTCCCTATATATATATATATAGGGAGAGAAATAAATTTGATAAAAAGTACCCTATAAACTATAATTTACATATAATTATATAATTTTTTTAATCTAGTTTTGAGCACATTTATATACTAAAAAAATATTTAGATAATATAAACAAATTATTGTTCTAGTTTTGTTTTTATCGATGAAATCATTTAAAAAAAAAATTATTTTGGAAACAATTTTTTTTTATATATTCGTATTCAGAGATGAGTTTTTTTTTATATTAAATTTTATGCTCATGCTCCTCATAGAAGATTTTGATAACATTTATTTTTAGATTTAAAATTTCTCACTAATTGCACACCTGAAATATGTATGTAAGTGAATGAAGTAATATTATATTTATCTTCATGTTTACGTATGATTCGTAATTAGAGTTTTAACTTAACCAAGTTGCAATTTTATTTTTAAATTCCGCTATTGTGATTATAAATCATAATATGACTAATTGTTTGTTCACAAATTAGCTCATAAATTTTATGTTTAGAAATGTTAAGATTCGTTTTCAACCATTTACAAAACCTATATTTGACATGGTGGCTACACAATTACCTCAATAAATATTTTTATCTATTATTCTAATTCATTTTATTTGATTACTTTTAAATTAATCGTCTATCAATAAAATGTGATGATACATAATTTTCCAATAATCTTCCACTTGAATGATCAAGTGTTGGCAAATGATGCATTCACTTAATGAAATTTCTATGATAAATTCTATATGGATGAATTGAACAATCTCGTACATGATGATGAATGATAAAAGACAGAATACATATTTAATACAATGAGAAAATTAACTCAACAATAATTAAATTATCATAATAAATTAATTACACATATCTATTATGATGTGTAATAAATATATGAAGGTACGCAAAATAATATTAATCTTCTACACGAAGAACAATATGACATTGTTCATGAATATCAAACTCTACCTCATATAGAAGTGAAAAGTAAACTAATAACGCCCTTAAAAATGTCCATTATTGAAATAAAGAATACTACATCCTCGTATTATGTAGTATGTCTTCAAGAACGTAAAGATTCATACGGTGGCAAAATAATTTATTTGTTGTGTTTTCGTAAAGCCATGAAGAGTTCTGATTCTCAGTTGTGCATCAACGCTATGAAAGAAGAGTATAAGTCAATGCAAGATAATGCGTTTTGTAAGTTTATCCTGTTAGTTGAAAGAAATAAGCCGATTGGTTGTAAGTATATTTACAAAACCAAACAAGATTCTAAGGGTAATATAGAGACATAAAAGTGACTTGTGGCAAAGTGGTATACTTAGTTTGAATTGATTAACTTTAAATAAACATTCTCTCTAGTTTTTTGAATGATTATTTTAAAATAATCATAAAATTAGTTGCACATTGTGACCTAAAGCTTCATCAAATGGATGTTAAGATCAATTTTTAATGGTGACATTGAGCAAAAAATCTATATGATGCAACCTGAGAACTTTACAATTTATATTCAAAGTCTATAGTATGCAAACTTAAAAAAAAAATCCATTTATAGACTCAATCAGGCTTCTAAAAAATGGTACCATAAGTTTCTTGAGATAATAGTCTCTTTTATATTTGAGATAAACCCATTTGACTAAATTCATATTTTAGTATTATATATTGACGTACTTCTAGCCACGAACGATAAAAATTGTTACATACTACCAAAATATTTTTTCCCGAGAAATTTGATATGAAAGATATAGGTGATGCAACTTTTATAATAGGAATCTAATGAATGATCCCTCATATGGAATCCTAGGACTAACACGAAAGGCATATATAGAAATTATGTTGCAATATTACATAATGATAAATAAAAGACCTTTGAATACCTCTAATATAAAAGGAAAAAAATTCAATTTATGTTAATGTTCAAATATAAACTTTGAGATTGATAAAATGCAAAAAAATTCATATGTTTTGGCAGTCGGGAAACTGATGTATGCTCAAGTTTGTAGAAGGCCATATATTTTCTTTATTGTCAGGTTGTTGGGAAAATACGTAAGTAAGATGAGGATTAACCATTGGAAAGTGGTCAAAATGATTCTCCGATATAAAAAACAAATAGAATAACACATATGAACATATAAAGGTTCGAATAATCTTAAGGTCATTCGGTATTCCGACTCAAATTTTTGTAGGTCGCATGGACACAAATTGCAGCACTTCGGGTAGCATATTCCTACTACATGAAGGTATAATATTATAAAAAAGTGTAAAACTGCTACATTATTCATTATGGTAGTGAATGTTTTTGCATATTTTGAGGTGTTTGACCATACACTATGGTTTTGGAGTTTTTTTACTTGGACTACGTGTTGTAGGAGGAATTGAAAACCAATGAAGCTATAATATGACAATAATTCTATAGTTCAATATTCTAACGATAACATGATCTCGTGTAACTCCAAACATATAAATATCAACGTCCTCTCTATTAAAAATAAAGTACAATCTCATCAAATTAGTATATAACACATCAATATAAACTCCATTGTAGCATACCATTTTACAAAAGTAGTAGTAATTACAAATTTTCAGAAATACACTATTAGGATGATGTTGTTGGTTTGGAGGATCATTGATTTTAGTGGAAGTCTTGTAATAGGTCCGAAAATATTTTTTTATTTGATTGTATATATACATACATATAATTCTCATTTACATTAAATTGACTTCTCTTGCTCATTAAGTATATCTTCACTTAAGTAAGCCTCAGTGAACTTCAAAAGTATTCATTGTTTCATGATTTCTAAGCATAATCGATTTGATTTCTCTAATGCCTAAAACCCTTTTATCTCCTAAGGAGAACTAGCTTCACTGAGGGGATTTGACGTAAGAATCCTTGATGGGAGGTTTATTTCCCATTAGGTTAAAGATATGTGGAAATAATACAACAACACATAACATATATATAATATATCGCACACACATTTGATATATAACCTTAGAAACATTGTTTAAATATGAGATATTACAGGTTAAACATGCATTCATAGAAGTTTGAGAAAAGTCACATTTTCTCCAAATTTAATCAACTTAGTTCTGGAAAACTCATTTTGGATGATTTTCCTATTTTGATTGAACACTTAATGACCAACTCAGAATAAAATAATCTCTCGTTCATAATTAACTAATTATTTCAAATATTAACCTTAATTTGGACCATTAATGTTTGCAATAGTATTAATAATGAATTCGATTAAACTCTAAGTTAATCAATACACCAACAAAGGTACTTGGGCAACATGTTAGCTTCACGAATTACTTACGTTAAAACAACATTGGTCATACAATCCATATAACACATAAACAATGGAAAGCCTTACAAAAAATACTTAAATCTAAATATAAAATATCGTCCAGGTCCAAATCAAGACCTCTCAATGTGCACACAAGGTGCCAAGATGTAGTGGGGAATTTTTTATAAAACAACTTGGCGTCACCGTAAAAACTAAGGTTGCTACTACAAAAATATCAGAATTTTTTGCAATAACTGATGTCTCATAGTGGTTTTTGCCATGGAAACATTAGGGGTTACCATAGTGAAGAGCCACTGCTTCACTTCAGACTCAAATTTAGCTTTATGTGCAGCGATGATGTACCTTTTTCCGCAACAACCCGACCCTAAATTGAGTCAAAACACTAATTTTGGTCTAAAACAATATTAGTTGATAAAACACATAGTCCTAACATGATCTATCCCTAAAAAATCAATTATGAATGGAATTTCAAACCCTAAATGCACAGATTTACGAGCTTAGTCATAAAAAAATCTCAAGAGTGTGGATTCTATACTGAAAAATAAAATAAGTTGCCACACAATCGGTTTAAGAACAAATCTATCATTCAATATGAATGAGAATACTTTGATACCAGATGATATATTATATATCCCCTAAAATTTAATTTAAATATTATTAAATAATACTTTATATTACCAAATTCATAGATGCATAATATAGCTCTTACATGATGAAGATAACATCTTCTTTCTTCAGTTTCGTTCTTGAAGATGATATTGACTTTCTTCTATTTTTCTATTAGAGACGAGATAATCTTTCTTTAGTTTTTCTCTTGATGATGATATCATTTTTCTTTAGTTATTTTTGGAGACAAGCTCGTTTTTTTTTTCAGTTTTGTTCTTGGAGACAAGATTATCTTTCTAGATAACTAAATCTTATGCTCTTGAGTTAATATTTAAATAAAATATTTGTGTAAAAGTTGAGGTTTTCTAACAATTAACATGACAGAATCTACATGTAAGTGAATGATAATATATATTTATCTTCATGTTTATATATAATTTATAATCATGTTTTTAATCTAAGCTCAATTACAATCATATCCTTAGATTCTGTTATTGTGATCCAAGACCATAATGTGACTAATAATTTGTTCAAGAAATTAATATAAAACATTTGTCTTTAGGCTTAAGTGTTAACATTCGGGTTCAATCGCTCACAAAACCTGAATTTGACCCAATATGTACACAATTACCTCCATTAATACTTTTCATCTACTAGTCCAATTTCTATTTATTTTATTTATCCAGATAACTTATTGATTCTTTCATATATCAACAATAGAAAATGCAGCATCAAACATATGATAATCTATAATTTTTTTAATAAAAATCATCTAATATAAAATTAAATATATATTTTTTATTGTAAATAGTTGATCATATAACTAAAGTAGTCGAACTCTAATAATTTAGTTTTTATCATTGTATAATGATATATATATATATATATATATATATATATATATATATCATGTTTGGGTATTGTGTATATGTTTAGTCAAAATACTTAAACTATTAGATTCTAAGAGCTTTTTAGAGATTATAATCCTTAATTAACACAAATAACATATAAGTATTTAAGCTTATTACAGATGATATATTGAGATACTTTTAAGAGATTTTATTTAAAATTAGAGCTTCACTTATTTTATTCTTAAAGTCTTAAATCTTTAATTCACATCTAAATTTGACTAAATAGTCAATATTTTTTCTATACATTTTTTAAAATGGAAAACTAGCGCGTCTAGATGAGATCACGAGTCTTCGCAAAATATAAAAATAAAACAATAAAAAAATTACATATACTTGATTTTGAATCTGTTATTTAAAAAATATGATTGATATATTTTTATTTATCATGTTTGTTATTTTTTTGTATTAAATGAAATTCTTACATTTTCAGCTTATTCTTTTATTTTTTTCATTCATATATGTTAATAACAATGTTAAACTTGATTTCTCAAACTGTAAGGTTGGTGCTTGATTGACTATAAACTATTCAAAAATCAATTAGATTTTTTGGCTAAATTTATTAAAATAAAATTTATATAAAAATGAAAAATATTATATATACCAATTGATAAGAGATCGGGTTACCGTACGAGTCTGAAGCGGATACTAAAGAGGAAATTAGTCATAAGAAAGTAACTTATGCACTCATTAGTGCATTAATGACCCTTGGTACAATTTAGCCTTATGTGTGAGAAGGTCACCTGTATTAAGCCGATAACTAAATTGGTAATTAGTCGTAAGCAAATAACACATGTACTCATTGATCTATTAGTGACCTTAATTATAAGCGGGTCTCATGTGTTAGAAGTCAACTTGTATGGTTGTAAATAAAGTAAAAAGTGGTGAAAAATTAAGATAACAATCATTTTTATAATAATTTTCTTTCTTTAGAATATGTTTTTTGTATTATTCCTATCTATGTAGTGCTCTGGCCGATATGGACCTATCTATAGAGTCCAGACCTAGTTGAACATCATCAATAGTGTTGTTTATAGGAAGTAACTGGTACCCATGTATTATAGTTCCAAAACCATATACAAAAAGTCATTAGTTACTACTATTTTTATTTTGACTATGAAAAGTATTATTGAGGCCAAGTGTCGGTAATGGAACAAGCTCCAACAGTAGCTGAGCAGTTACATGTCTTAGAGAGCATGCGAGATAAAACCATCATTTGAGCTTAGTTGGTGGAGGAGTGCTGAGCCAATGTAGCGGAGGTCGTGGCTATTAACAGTCAGGTGGAGAACATAGGTCTAGTATTTTCGAGGTTCAGGTCTGAAGTCATACGAATCAATATCGATCAAGATTATTTGGTGGTTTATTATGAGATCTGTCAGATTCACTCATATTACTAAAATGAGCGATCTTATGAGGATGGGACACAAAGTTAGGAACCATCATCACATATATTTTTTGTTAAAATAAAAATATATTGATCTTGGTTAGAATTTAGAATATACTGAGTACATGAGGCACAAATTATCTTTGTATAGGCATCAAGGCAGACCGAGGGAATCATATCCTTAACATAAGGCTCCAATTTGAATGTCTGTATTTTACTTTATTCAGGGTTCAAACTCGGTATCGGTGCATTAGGTTCGACCATCGGGGCCAACCTAGTATCAGCTTGATACTCCCCCGTAACAATATGTATAACCTTATTTTTAACTACCTCATCTTCACCCTCAACCTCAACAACATCATTCTCATCTTCCATGTCTATAACATGTTCAACCGACCTTTCAACATCATTCTTTAGAGACTAATCTGGTTTGGGATTAAACACAAAGGGTAGAGCATTATTATCCGAATCTGTATAAAAAAGTTCATTTTTACTCAAACGCATTTTTTCCAGATCATAATCAACCATATCCAGAAGGTGACCAAGGTTTGACTCAACATCCCGTGCAAAAATATACCATGGAAGGTTATTTCGACATGCAGAGACCTAGTGTGACCAGGTCCCCTCCAACAACAAATAATTTTATAGAAGTTTGGAGTGCATTCAAAAGTCAATTTAATTTGAATTAAAGTTATTAAGAATGATAGTTATTATATTATATTGAGAGGTCCGTTTATGAAATGAATAGTTTAAAAATGTGTCAAGAAAGAGTTATTTTGGCTGAAAGAGGGCTTCTTTTAGACACTCAACTGTTAGAGGAATTTATAGAATTATCATTTGATAATATATGAGATTTATTAAGAATATCAGAAATATTTATCAAAGTCGAAGAAGCAAGATGAGGTAGACTTATGTCGAGTAAAGTTCAAGAACATAGGATGACTAATAGAATGAGGGTAAATTATGTGAGAAATGATGAGGTTGGGAAAATGCAACCAAGTCGGGCAAGGTTTTATATTATGATAATACAAATAAGAGGTCTACACCATTTACGATAGGGATTGCAATAATTTATATTAAAATTAAGGATAAAGTGAGTTAAAAGTCTTCTAGAATAAGATTTGTTCCACATAATGAAAGATCAGAATATATTGTGATGTTTATCATAATGATCATGGTCATACAACATGTGATTATTTCAGCTAAGAGATGAGATACAATAACTTATACACAATGGGAATTAACTGAGTTCATAAAAAGTGAAGGTTTTAACAAATCATACAAAAGTGAGAAAAGTAATTATTCAGTAATATCCGAGCTAACAAACAAAAATTGTGTATATGAATGATATATTTTAGCTAGAACTTTCAATAAATCTAGAAAAGCGTATGCGTGGTTTAGAGGTTCATCTAGTTGATGAGGTATCATTACATATGAATAGACTTCCAAATCCATTTTTAAGTTTTAATGATAAATATACGAGAGGGATAGTGACTCCACACCAAGATTATATGTTGGTTACTCTACAAATCACCGAGGTAATAACTAAGAGGGTTAGGATTGGCACATGGAGTTCAACTATTTTTTTACGAGTAGTTATGATAAAATGGTTAGGATATCTCTATATGAGAAAACTGAGAGATATGTAGTGAGTTTTGTTGGGAGGCCAATTGTTTGTGTTGGTTAAGTGGAATTGAATGTAATACACTTTGTTTATGATAATAGATACACCAAGGTCGTACAATGCAATTTTAGGTCATTTATGGTTACATATAATGGAAGCAGTAGCTTCATCTTATTATCATTGCGCCAAATATTTTTCTAGAAATCATGTTAGCCTTGTAAGAAGAAGTTAAATAGTAGCTTGAGATTGTTATTCAATGTCTCTTAATCTGGATAATATCATTTTATAGCAATTACAGAGTACATTAAAGGATCAACATCCAATAAGGGAAGATGAACATCTAGTGAGAATTTGAGCATAAGAGGTTGATGGACCAAAGAATAATTTGAAAGAATCAACACCATTGGAAATTGAAGTTGAAGAAGAAAAGTTAATAAATACTAAAAGTTATCTAACTCTAGAATTTAAAAAATATTATATTTTTTAAATAAAAGTTTCGATGTTTTTGCTTAGAGCATTGATGATGTAACTAAAATGAGTAAATCAATAATTTGTTATGAGTTGGTTGCTGATAAAAGGTTAAAACCAATTCATCAAAAGATGAGGGTATTTTCTTCACAAAAATATGAAGCTATAGTAAGAGAGATTGAGAATTTGAGAGATTTTTAAAGGTAGGCCATATAAGAGACCAAATATTTGACGCGGGTAATAAATCCAGTTTTGGTTTAAAAATAAAAATGATCAATAGAGGACGTGCATGGATTTCACAGATCTTAATAGAGCTTGTCGAAAATAATTTTTTTCTTTGCCATATATTTTTTAGTTAATGGATGGTACATTAGGTTTCGTGATATAACTAAATTAAGATGCATACTAAAGATGAAGAATATACAATATTTATGACTAAAAAATGTTTATATTGTTATCAAATAATATCGTTTATGTTAAACATTGTTGAATGAACATATCTGCGGCTCGTTAATCATGTATTTGAAAAGAAATAAGGGAAAATTATAGATGCATATCTTGATTATATAATTATAAAACGCAATATTGAAGACAACCATATATCAACATTATCAGAAACATTTGGTAGTATTAAGAAGTATAATTTGAAATCAAATCCTCTAAAGTATTCATTTGATTTATAAGCTCGAACATTTTTATAATTTGTAGTACGTAAGAAGGGCACTGAGGCCGATCTTGAATAATCAAAGGCAGTTATCGATATAGGTTCACCCAAATCTATTAAAGATGTTCAGAAGTGGACAGACAGTTTAGCAGTATTATCTCGTTTGATTTAAAAAACATCTAATCGAAGTCATTTGTTGTTTAAAAAGTCTTAAATGGGGAAAAAGGTTTGATTTAAATGCTACATGTGCCCAAGGTTTTGATGATTTGAAGAAAATATTGACTAATAGTAGAAATCCTAGCAACCGGAGCATAAGTATCAAAGAATTCAATTCCTTCTCTTTGTCTAAATCCCTGGATAACCAATCTAGCTTTATACCTTTCAATAGTACCATCTACTTTTATTTTTCGTTTAAATATCCATCTATTTCCCAATGATTTGCACCCAGGAGGTAAATCAGCCAACTCCCATGTATTATTATGCATGATAGACTGGTTTCTCGCCCGAGTATCAATACTAGGCGAAATTGGTACTCAAATTGAACGCCTCGACGAGCCCAACAACTGTCAAAAACGTGATTTTTTCATGAAATTTAGACTTGACATTCTACTGTTCAGCGTCTGGAAATCCTATTTTACTGTTTTTGATATTTTATTTTAAAATTAATATTTTAATTAGTGAATCAAATCTAATTGCATTCAAATTATATTTGATTTTTATTTTTTAATATCTTTATTGTACTTTTTAGAGTATTTTATTAGGGTTTTGGATATCTCATATATAAAGCATCTTATACCCTATTTTACCTTCAGACTTTAATGAATAAAAATTGAGATTTTTCTTAAAAAAAAAGGTTTGTGTTTGGACTTTCTGGGCTACATAAAATCGCTAACTCAATCACCCGATGATTCACTTTGATAGTTATTTTGAAAGTCAGATTGGAACAAATTTCTAAGGATCTTGATTTTATCCCCCATAAATTAAAGATTTATGAAAATTTCTATCAAAATAAAACTAAGAGAAAATGAAGTAATACATTTTATAAAGATAGATGACGAGCAACTAAGAACTTAATATTTTGGATTCTTGATAAATTTTAATAGTGGTAAAGCTAAAGTGATAGAGTCTGAAAATAAAATAGAATAAAAATGAGTTGGATCTTTGAGTTAAATTTAAGATGCGCGGTCTTTAGATAGGCATGAATTTAAGTTACGTGTAAAACAGACTTACTTTAAGTCACATCACATTTATTATGGGTAAGTGTGTTTTTATTTTTGAATAAAATAATTATAAAGTATAAAGAAACGATTAATCTTACGTTGTATACTTAGTCCGTACATAAGTATAAACATTTTTGAGGGACTATGGGAAACTCTGATAAGGTTATATCCTCACTAGGGCATATTATTTTATATACAAGGAAACATCAATATGATAAGACAAATAAGATAAGTTGATACTTAATGATGAAAGAAAACAAATTATAAAGAAGTTTATATTGTTGAGATATAAATAATGTTGATTAGACATTGCAGTGAGTGATGATGAATCATAAAAATTAATAATTAAGATGAGTTAAGCAAAAGGAATAACAAAAGGGAAAAGATACACGAAGGTGAAGAATCTAGACATGTTAAATAAAAATTTAAGAAAAAATAAAAAAAAATATAGACGGGCTAAATTTCAAAGATTTAGATGAGCTAAATAAAAAGATAAAGAAATGAAAGAAATAGAAATGGTTAAGGCGAGCAACATAAGAATTACATCCATGAAATAAGATGAGTCTAGAAGATCAAATAAGGTTCAAGAAACTTCTAGTTTAGTATAATAATATTACTAAATATCATATGTAGTTAGATGGTATATTAGTATGGTCCGTAATATATGTAATAACTTAATTCCTAGACGATCGTCTCGTGTCTATGTTTACACGTGTCATTCATTTATTCGTTTTACTTTTAAGAAATTATATATAAACCTTAATTTAAAAGTGAATAATTTATGGGTAATAATTTTTTTTATTTCACTCTAATTTTTGAGTTGTTGAGTTTAAAATTATGTTGGCATTATTACCTTATCATTAGGATGTTTAACTCGTTGGTCCTTAAAAATGATGGATTATGACATAAAGTTTGAGTCAAGAACAACCATAAATTCCCAAGCAATGTTTCTATGCTTAATCAAGAGTTCAACCCCCACCCCACCCCGTCATGGGTAGTCTAAACAAATGAAGGCTTTTGTTCCTAAGGTTGTGGTACCAACATCTATTTGACAACTCCTTCTGGGTAAGCTATATATTAAGCTATATGTTTGAAATTCTAAACTACCAATAACGAAGCTAAGTATGAAGTAGTGACTTTAAGACTTTAGCTTACACACATTTGTGGTGCTAAGACGCTAGATATGTTAAGTGATTCACAACTCGTCATAAACCACGTCCTCAGGTATGTGAAATCTAAAATTGATACCCTTATATGAAATTTAGATTAGTCGAATAAGTTAGTTAATCATTTTGATGAAGTATAGTTTGAGCATGTTTGGAGGGCTAAAAATTCATTGCTTAATTTCCTAACTTCACTATCTAGTTATGATTCGACACCTTGGGTTACACAACAAGAGCGACCGTCAATTAAAAAAAAATGATCCTCTTGACAATGATAAATGAACGTTAATACCATTGATGTTAAAGAAGAATGGGGAGCACTGATTCAAAATTACATGTTGATAGGGGATCTGTTGTTTGACAAGGTCGATGCATGTGAACTAAATCATAAATCAAACAAATATTTTGTGATAAGAAAGATGATTTATTGTAAATTATATTTGGCTCTTGCGAATGTTGGGTCCTCATGAATATTTTTATTTGTTGGATAAACTTCATAATATCGTGGAATCAGACCCATTATGGCTATATGATTTTGGGAAAAGAGACCAGTTATTTTTTGTCCGAAGCTAACTTCCAAAACCAAAGAAATAGTCAAGAAGTGCGATTTATTGAGTACTTTGTCAAGTATTATGCGTAAGTCGACGGTTCGTTAGAAACCATATGTGAACCATTGTCATTTGATTGGTAGATACTAGACCTGGTCGTCCTTTATTCCTAAGGGTTTGGGTGGCTAACCGGTACATATTAATTAGGGTGGAATACTTCTCCAAATGGACATATGCCGAACCTCTAACTAAAACTAAGACGATATAGGTAATTAAATTTATTAAAAATAACATTTCTTACAAGTTCTAGATATCAACGGTAATTATCACTGATAATGGAACTTAATTTTTTGTTGTTCATCGCCAAAAATATCAATAAAAAATTTATCAACTAATTTCCATCCAAAAGCTAACATAAAATCTAGATAACTAATCACAATAAAATAGATGGTTTAAAAAAAATATTGCGAGGCTTGACCACCCAATGGACAGATTTTTTTTAGAACATACTCTCGGTTTATGGAACCACTACTTGGTAAACCACCGACTAGATGTCTTTTACCTTGGTCTATGAATGATTGTAGTAGTCCCAATAGAGACATAATCGAATGCTGTACTTAGATCATTATTCGCTAAATACATAATTGAATAAATAACAATACAATTATATCTTTTCTGTCATAGCATTTCGTCGGACCCAAACACTGTAAAAACAAAACAGACGGGATCATATCATTTTCTTTATAATCGGATCGAACTCAAACAATATTTCCAAAGGTGAGTCTTATTATCTAGCGGAGGTTTTTTTATTTCTTTTTCGTTCAATTTATACCTATTTACTATATCTTCTATGAAATTGTTAAAAGAAAAATATTAGATTTAAATAAATATAAGAGTTTTAGTAGGTGTTTCTTGTTGTAGTTTTTATTTTAAAATCTTTTTTAAAAATTCCAAAAGGAAGATAACAAAAAAATATCATCCCTATATGTTAAGATACTATTCAAAAGTGCTTCCGAAAGAAACCAAAGACTGATCAAAGATTTCATTTATTAAGGAATTTTTTTTATTAGCATTGAAAGTATTACATTACGTGGTACTTTATTTTAATATAACTATAATATTTTATATAGCTTTTTAATTCCAAAATATTAGAGATTTTTTTTTAATTAATGGTTTTTTTTTATAATTTTAAAATGTTTGGTGGACGTCACTCGATTTTTTACAATTTTGATAGGTTTAATCCCCGTCATTTGAATAATCAAAGACTAAATTTATCAAAATCATCATAGTTTAGAGACGCGCACCAGACATTTTGTCATAGTCGAAGGACGCTTTCTGGACACTTTAAAATCAAGATACTAAATTTTTTGAAATCAAGATACTAAATTTATTGAAATCAACAAATGGAAAAAATTTAACCAAACATTTTGAAGTCACTATATGAAAAAAATCGTTATAATTAAATGATCAATCACGAATTTAAACCTACATTTCATCATTGATACAATTAATTGTTCATAATCGTCGTACTCATTATTAATACGATATACTTTATACCAATCATATGCATAACATATATATTGATCTTACGTGTCCTTACGTTTGGAACAATCATATCTAACATATTAATGGTATTATTCATGCGAATATAATTTATTTTTTTGATAAAAAATACTTCTATTGACTTGCCAATGACAAAGATTACATGTTGAGTCTAATATAAAAACACTCACTATGAGTATCTAGGTTTTGAACAGTATATCGTCCCTGGACTATCACATTTGGTGACAGATAGTTCTTTGACTTTCCAAAGTCCATTGGTAGTCTATGGACTATCAGCTTTGGATAAAATTAGTCCACCCGATCCTTTGATTCATGTGAACCTGCCACCTATCACCATAGTCACCAAAATTTTATATAACCATTGGTCCCTTAAGCTTAGATCAAAGCCAAAATAAAGTCTACAAGTGACCTAAATTTAAGGGACTGGTGGTGATACAAACATTTGGTGACTATGGTGACATGTGGTGGGCTCACATAAATCAAAGGATTTGGTGGATTAACTTTATCCAAAGCTGATAGTCCAGGGACTACCAGCAGATTTTTGAAAGTCAAGGGACTATATGTCACCAAATGTGATAGTCCAGTGACGATATACTGTTCAAAGCCCCATATTTAAGTTGAGGTTACATAAAAAATATCTAAATATATGGATATTTTCCCAAATTTGAGAAAACCAGATGCTCTTAATTCCTGATGCTTGAAGATCAATATGTAATTCTTTGACTCGATGAGTTCCCAAATGCAAAAAATCCACTAGTGTAAATGTTGAAGTGTTGGAGAGGTCCAGATGCTCCAAATTCCCTATTCTTGAAGTCCAGTGAGTGATCATTTTATCCTCTCAGTTCTCTATTGCTAAGAAATCCTCTAGGGAGTTAGTAGATGTATCTGTAAAATATATTATAATTAAATATGGTGGTCATGATGCCTCATGCCAAAAAAATGTTAGTAATTAATAAATAATGATATTTATTCTCCAATATATCATTTTTTTAATATTAAATAACCTTCATTTAGGTTATCTAAATATATTATAGCTTTGAATGAAGCAGGAGCATGTGTGGGGGAGAATTCACAATTTGATTTGGATTTGATAACTCATTTTGAGATCCAATCATTAGCTAGGTTTTGTTCGCGAAAAGTATGTTTTAATGTCATTTGAGGCCTAATTAATTTCCCAAAATAATTCAATAGAGACATAAACTATGTGAATCATATAATTGAGTGACATATGTTGGAAAATAAGGATGCCAAATAGTCCTGCGAAGTATTGCCATTTTCCCAAGATATTTGACAAGCTACAAATAAGTGTGAGATAGATTTCGAGTTTGAACAATATTGGCATTTAGATGTCAAATAATTTTTTTATCTTGCATGATAGTGTCCACCAAAATGAACCCATTAATAAATCTTCGTAAGATGAATGAACACTTTTTAGGGTGATATTATTCCAAATTTTAAAGTGAATGATTTATTTAGGTTGAATATCTTTTATAGATTGCCAAGTCTTTTTATGAAAAAGAGTCATCATTAGATAATATCCATATGATGGAATCATCACTGGAATCAGATAAAGAATCTTTGGAAATTATGGTAATATCTGAGGGGGGATTTGATCTTTGAGTTTGTCAAGGTTCCATGAACCATTTGACCAGAACTCAGAGATCAAAGACCCTTTATACCAACTATTGTTCTCTTAGTTTGAAATGCTGATGAAAGGGGGAGAGTTATTCCATTTTTTAAGCTAAAAGTCAATATGACCTTTGCCAACATTCCAAAATAAGTAGTGTCTCTGGCTTTAAAAATTATTTTCCAAAATATTTATTTGAAGATGATGGGTTGAACGGAAGTAGTTGAAGTGCATCAACTGAGCCTAAAGAGATTTTGTGATCTCTGAATGTCATCCAAAGATGACAAGAGAAGGTTTTTTTAATATAAGAAAGCTTCCTTATTTTCGGACCATTTTTTAAAAAGGGTTTGCATAAGAATGGCCAATTAGACCAGATCATTGGGTGATGATTTTATTTATACCCCAAATGAATTTATTCATTAGAAGACTGATTCTTTTGATTGTTGTTTTAGGAATATAACTACTTTGCATGTAATAAACTCGAATAGCCATAGGGACATATTGAACTAATATCAATCTACATCCAAAATAAATAGATTCACTGTCTCAATCCATGATTTTGGATCTTATCTTTGATACTAGGTGATAAAAATATCTAATGTTATTATTTTGGTGAATGATGATACCTAATTATTTAAAGAGAAGATAACTGTGAGTGAAGCCAAATATAGTTTCAATGGTTTTGATTCTAGTTTTGTTCATATTTTTAGATGAAATGAATACTATTTTTGATAATTAATTAACTAACCAGATATAGACTTATAATGTTCAAAAAATTTGCAAGTTTTTTTAAATGTTATTTAAAGATTCATTCATGAAGATGATTACAACATCAACATAAGAAAGGCAATAAATTTTGGTAGAGCCTCTAGATGAATACTACATTGAGTTGTTGAAGAGGAAGATAATATTCAATCTTTTTAAAGATATTCTTCAACAATAATAAAAAAAACTGGGTGATAAAGGGTCATCTTGGCTTACATCATTGTTGGATTTGAAGTAGTCATGGGAATACCTATTAATAAGTATTGGAAAAGTTGAAATTTCATAAAGTTTTTTTAACTCAGTTACTTTATCATCAAACCCAAAGTTTTTATTATAGTGAAGATAAAGTTAAAAGTGACTCTGTCAAAAGCCTTAGCCATATCAAGTTTAAGAATAATTTTGTCACTTTTGTTTTTTCTATTAATATCATAAACAAGTTCATGAGTGATTAAGATATTTTCCTTGATGTTTCTATTATAAAAAAACTACCATGATCTATTGAAATAATTTTAGGAATAATATATGCTAATGTGGTGTTAATTATGTTAGACAAACTTTTAATGAAGACTTTGCACAGATTAATAGGTCTGTAGTCTTGCCAGATTGATGATGATTTCTATTTGTGGATTAACAAATTACAGTGGCATAAATTCCAGTTGGAGAAAATTTTATATTAAAATAATCTTTGATATTATCACATAATGGAGATTTAATTAAAGGCCAACAGGTTATACAGAATCTGAAGTTTAAACTATCAGCTCTTCGAACGATGTTTGTGTTAATATATTTAATGTTATAATGGATTTCCTCATCATTAGGAGGGTTACGAATTCTTATATTTCTTGGTCAGTAACTAACAAAGGAACTAAATATTTGAGCTCATCCATATTGGTATTTCTAGAATGACTAGTTAATAGGTTTTCCAGAAATGATCAATGACAAAATCAACAATTTGGGATTGATCTTCATTCCACTGATCATTTATCTTATTACCAATAATTTTGTTTCTTTTTATCCTTTATTTTAACAAAATTGTGAATAGCTTAAGTATTTTTATCACTAGTTTTAGTCCAATGGGAAGAACGTTTCTGCTCCCATAACATTTCTTCTCTTGCAAGAAGATTTAGTTAAATAACCCTAGCCTTAGATAAGTCTATTTGATTTTATATATTATTTGAAACTTCTTAAAAATGTTCAACATGTTGGACATTGATTTCATAATTTGAAATACTATCAAATAGGTTACCAAAAGCATTTATGTTCCAGGTTTTAATTTTTTATTTGAGTCATTTCAACTTGTCGCAAAAGACATTTGAAAGCTTACCAGACATAGGGCCTAATTAATTATTTTCTACACTTTGAAGGAATTCATTATGAAGCATCCACATATTCTGAAATTTAAATGAAAAATTAGGCTTGGTGGAAAGGGTTGAGATAGTGTTAGACAAAGATAAATTTCCAAACTATATAAAAAAAATGTAAAAAAATGCATATATGAAGTGTTCGGTGTACACTCCATTTTGATCTGGGATTCTCGGGGCGTATTTAGGATTTTAGAGCATCATGATGTTTTTTAGACTCAACATACTCATCTTGTTTTGACGCACATTTTTTTTGTGTTTGTTGAGGCATCCATCTTTTTTTGCGCTACTATTAGAGTTACGATTTTTGTTTTGTTTTAGAATATTTATCGCCATAATGCTCATTTGATTGCAATGACAGCCATGATAACGAAGGTTATAATCTATTTTTTGTGTCGCAAATTTATCAAATGAACCTTATGTTTTCCTGGTAACATTATTGTCGCAATTCTTTTCCTCGTTGTTGCGAACATAGTTATCTTTGTGCACTGAATATTTGTTATTTGTATATGAACAATTGTTTATGGGCTATTTTTCGTTGTTGCTTTTATGTTTATCGCGATGGCTTAATTTTTTACCATGGTATAATCGATAATCTCACTTTATTTTTAACCTTGTTTTGTTTTCACCTATCCACTTGTCGCCCACTTCGCAAAGTGGTTGCAATGATTTATTATTTGAGGATTTTCTTGGTGTTATTAAGACGTTCTCGTTATTTTCTTAAAGCCAGCGTTGTATTAATATGACATATTTGAACTTATATGTTCTTTATACAAGCTCAATGGTTTTGGACAAGAACTTTAGATATTTCTCATACGTTAAATCGAAATCTATTTTCCTTAACCCGTGTATTTATTCTACTACTAATCTTATCGAAACATTTTTTAGAAGCTCTAGAAACTCAGTCAACATTTTGTCTAAACATTTGTTTTCACATACATGACGTCATTAGTTTGAGAAAGCGGATCTATCTAGTCATAAGTATTGCATACGTTTACACTCACAGAGGTCATTTTCAATTGTGAAATTTAGTTCTCAAGAGTAACTAGTTTGACCATAAGTGTTGTGTTATCATCAACTGAACTTATTCTAGTATTTTTTTCCTTTATAGTTCTTATATTTATTTTTTGCTGGAACCGCGAGAACTTCATATGTTTTTTTGTGGGTTTTGTTGTTGATGAACAATTCACTTAATGCATATAGTATAAGTTTATTATTCACATTTAGCCAATTGTGAAACAACCAAATGTTCATCCATGTGAGGAAGAAATGACGATGGATCTTCATAAAAAATCCTTATATATCTCATAAAAATTGTAGATTGATTTTGCCTCTTGTTGCTAGAAATATTGGATGTTGTTCTTCCGTGATGTAAATTAAACAAGTGGGAAATACTATGACAAAAAAAGTTGGACCAATTGGTTCAAATTTATGGTATTAGTAGGTAATTAGAAAAAATGTCATGATTTTTCCTCGCACTTTAGAGAGAAAGAAAATAGGGATTGTTTACTTGAATAGGTAAAGATTCCATTATATTTGCACGTAGCATATAACTCTAAAATGTTTGCTACGTGAAAATAGGGAAATTTAAACGTGATTAATGGGTAGAAAGAATCTCTTAAAGGATATGTTAGATGTACGAATCCTCTAAAACATACATTCTTTGAACTTCTATCGATTCGGACTATCCGCATAGGTTCGATAGTATCTTTAGAGGGAGTTGGCATTTCAGCATGGAATCCAATCAAGAAGTCTACTAGAATTTGGGCCTTGATGGTAGTTCTTGGTTTGAACATCTAAAATGATTAATATTTCCTGATATAATCGAGGGTGAAGCTTTGGTCTAAGTAACTCAGAGTGCCAAGTTGACGATAAATGAAAATTATCTATAAAAGTGGAATTGATATACCAAGAAAAATGATAGCTAAATAATAATAATAATAAATTATTGGGTTGCCTCCCAACGTAAGCTCGATGTTTCAATTTTTATTCTTTAATCAAGGTGGTTTATATTTCATCAATGTGGTTTATGATGCGCATTGAAAACTTATTTTCCTGACGAATATGATGAATTAGTTGGGAGTTCAAGAGGAGAAAAATGTTTGTTTGAAGTAGGTTATTTATGAAATACCTCTTTACAAAATGGTTAATTTCTGAAGATGTTTGTTGACTATATTCATAAAAAACTTTTGTATTTTTTGCCTTTAGAATATTAATCTACAAACATCATTTTATATCCAGCTTATTATTTACTTCCTTGAATAAATTAGACAGAGCATGTTAAATTTTTACTCGAAGTACTATATTTGCATTATATTTGCATGTAGCATATAACTCTAAAATGTTTGCTATTATTTACTTCCTTGAATAAATTAGACACAACATGTTAAATTTTTACTCGAAGTACTATATTTGTATGTAGCATATAACTCTAAAATGTTTGCTACATACAATTTTAAATCTTGTGCTGGATCTCTTACAAACTGAAAGCTCTGTTGTATTATTGAGATCAAGAACAACTTCATTTCAGATTTATTTTCCGTTGTAATTTTTCATATGATAATTACAGTTGAGTTATTTGAGAGAATGATTTATTTATTCGCTTACTTTCTATTGGTGTGGATCGTGTTTCCATTTTTCTTGCTTCAGTTGACTTTGAAATGTTCTTTTGATCTATTAATAGAAAATGATTAAGGATATGGTAGCATATCAATCGTTGTGAAACCTGAAAAATAAATAAAATAAAAGTGACTAGACTAGTACTAATAATGATAAAGAAAATTAATCCCCCAATAACGGGGCCAAACAATTGATGAGAATGTGTAAAATTATTGTCAAATAATAGTGAATGTCGTAATAATCAGATTATCTAATCCTAGAGTTTTATTTTATTTTATCAATAATTAAAACTTATCTACCTACTATGTTGAATTTTAAATTTGATGAAAATAGTTTTAAATTATTGAAAATTGTGCACGAGAGAGTTTAAGCAAAAAAAATAAAGTTTATAATTTCTATTATTACTTTTATATAATTATTTAAATGTTTTTTAAAATATAGGTTCGTCTGAGTTAATTACTACTTTCTTTCTAACAACAATAAACCGGCTCTTTACCGGACAAAAATTATCTATAGAGTGTTTGACTACATACAAATGGGTATTTAGGGCTCCAAAAACTTAATTAGGACTTAAGAAGGTTACTGCAAATATCTTTACTTTGTGTTCATTTTTTATTCTCATGAATCTCATCTATTCCATTTTGATGTCTGGCATATCATTTTGATCGTTAGTGGTTTTAAGTTTAGCCAAGGTCTTCTTTTAGCTTATGAATTTCGCAAGATTCAGGTGATGACGGGCAAAGATGGGTTATTATAAGTGTTTGTGTTTTCAAAAGGATGCAGAGGAGGAGGAGATGGGGATGTTAGTGCTAGGGTAAGGGTATTCTTATACCCACTGTGGGGTTTGTCTTCATCTCATCACATTCAAGAATGAGACGGGTGATGTCTCTTTGGTTCCTGGGTAAGCAAAACAAGAAACTCTTAAGACTTGTTATTTGTTATTATATTCTGGGAGAGGAGAGTGATTCGACACTTTACAAATGCATGCAAGCAAAAGAAACAAGCTGCTTACTTACTTACTTATCCTTTCTCTTTACTCCTTGGAAAGAACCAACATCCCACATCGCAAGTTTAGGAACCCAAACGACGCTTTATATTGTGAAAGAGCAGCACCATGGATTGTCCCTTCGGGGACATCCGATAAAATTGGAACGATACAGAGAAGATTAGCATGGCCCCTGCGCAAGGATGACACGCATAAATCGAGAAATGGTCCAAATTTTTTTTCCTTTTTTTCTTTTAAACCAGTGTGTGTACATATTATGGGTTAGCATACATACAAGTGGAGAATTGGTGTTACTAGTTACTAGTACTGAGCTGGGTTTGCATCATATTATGGGTTAGCATACATACAAGTGGAGAATTGGTGTTACTAGTTACTAGTACTGAGCTGGGTTTGCATTTACAGGGATAGAACACACTTAACTTCAGACAATATACATAGCATGCATACTAACAATATGTATTGTATTTGTCACTCCAACCCAGCTTCTCAAAACATGTCATACCAATTAAACTAGTTTTTATCAATCTTTCGAATTAGTAAAATAAGCTGGACATGTTTCCTTGCATGCTACCAATATATGTATCATGCAGGCTGCAATGGATGCCACCAAACAAGAGCCTTGAATTTGATCACCCGTAAGGTAAGCTATCCCCTTTCAAGTCCTTCCAACTTTTGCATAAAAGATTAACATTTTGTCCTAAATATTTGAAGGAAACCAATATGTGCTTCTGTGGCTGGAGGAGTCAAACAGACGCACAATTTTTTTTTTATTTCCAGCAAATTCACATTCAAATTCTAGATTATCTCCATGCACTATGTGAATACTACCACACAAAGACTTGCCAAATGTGATCCCAGATTCATTCATAACCACACAAAGACTTGCCAAATGTGATCCCAGATTCATTCATACGGATAAGGCCTTGCCTCCACCTTCTCTCAATAACTTGTTAGTTGCATTTCTTAGATATTTCCGTCTCTCTCCGATCTACTTTCTTGTTCTGTTTCTTCATTACTTGCTTCGCAAACCCATTTCCTTTCACGTTCTGTTTCTTGATTACTTGCTTGCCTTCCTCGAAGATGATGCTATCCTAGTTCTTGAGTACCTGTAATTCATAATATGGTTTGATTATAACTTCTCATTTATTTTAACATCTTTTTCAACCGGCGCTTTGGTTGGCCATCGCTATGACCTGGGTTCCTTCAGGGGTGCCTTTCCTTTGTAGATTTCTTACACCCTCCATTGGTTGTTTCTCACAATATAGCTTTAACATTGGTCATAGGTGGAGGAACCTGGCTTCAAGTTTAGCTTGTGTAGCCGCTGGTGTCCTACTGTAAGGTTGTTTGAGGTTGGGGTTGCCATCTTCAAAGACTAAAAACTTTGTTACCTTGCAGACATTCCAGATCTTTCCCTCAAGCATTGTCGCTTAGTAACGATTTCTAATGATCTTATTATAATGAATAGTGAAAAAACATGTTGATCCGCACATGCGTTTATGTGTATTTTTCAGGCCTCAGCAACCAACCATGTCTGCTTGTGGAAATCAACCAACCCATCATTGTGGGAAAGTCTCTATATACAATACAACAGGTGCGGCTTTTTCAACGGTCTTCCTATGAACAAACTTGATATGGTTACTGTCCATCCCGGATGTCAGTGTCTATGTATACATCTTCCGAGATTTGTAAGTGTACATGGTTTGGCTCGTACCCTTGTCTAAGTTCGCAGATGCATTCAAAAAACTGTCACCTGTCACCTAAAATTACCAAAATGGAAAGCAAATTCAAGCAATGCTTAAATTCGCTGTACGTCCCGGGATTGTCATACGTATGGACTTTCATCACATATACTCCTCCTTCCGAGACAATACCCGTGTCGCGTACGAAATGTATGGTTTGACCGTTTTCCATTTTCTGATGTCAGGTTGTTTCGCGTGCTCTTTTATCGTGACCTCTTTTGATTAGCCTATAATTTTCTTTTATTACAGGACCATTATACTCTGTACTGATATGAATGTCGTTGCGGTGTTTCTATGTCGATTCCTTGATCAAGAGACTAGCCTTTTTTGATATATTTGAGGCATGTAGAAACAAGATTGTTGCAATTTCAGATTGTTGCACTTATGTATGTCTATGACCATAAACCTTTTTCCTTTGGGGTGTCCTAGTACAAATTTGTTGCAATTTCAGATGGTTGAACTTTGTACGTCGATGTCCAGAAATCTTTATCCTTTGGGCTGTGCTTAAGAAAATTTTATATCTTTTTTTTCTGAATATAATTTAATAATGACTTTGAATGATATTTTCCAAAATTAAATTATAATAAAAATCTTGTTGGTTAGTTCGAGTTTCAAAGTAAATGGTAACATTTTAATCAACAAACTTTCAATTTGTCTCTATATGATTCATATATTTTGTCGGTCATAGCAAGCTTTTCAAATTCTCCAAACCGAGTATATCCTATTTTTAAATAAAATTCAATTCCTCAATCGTTGGGATCTAAAAGAGACTTTTAGGATAATAGTATTACTTTACTTCCTATCACTTTCGATGACGAGGACTTGAGACGGGTAATACGATCCTATAAGGATTTAATAATCATCGATATCAAAATTATTGAGCCTGAAGTCAAAAGCATCATGCTTCACATCTTAGCGAATATCTTCGTAAAATAGAGTTATGATAGAATTCAAGATATAACACCTATATCACCCTCTGGCATAGTACCGATGAGCTTCCATGAAGCTCATACTTTAATTCTTAGCTAAACAAGACTAGACTTCGTCATCCGACATCAAAGGGGGCAAAAACAAGATATAACGCATTTACAACGTTATTTGTTTCTCATTTAGTTTAGCTAGATACACTCAATCATGTCTACCATACATCAGTGCGTATCATATGTTGTTAACGAAAGGATTACCGTAATTTGCGGCAACCGACATGTAACTAGAAAAAATGTTATGTTACTTCTTTTTCTCCTCGTAAATACCAATTAAGTGTGATTTTTTTGTCTTAGATGATATAGACAATATGAGGGAGGCCACCAAGATAGTTAATTTTGGGGAGGCAAGGTAACACTTGCAGTTGGACGGATGATCCGTATTGGGTAGGGCCTACAATGGGTTTTGTGAACTAAATTATTAAGATTTTTAATTAACAAGGTATCTGACTAATAATGAAACCCTTTTTGAAATTAATTATGTAGATACCAGGTTAAATCTGGATTATGTGAAGGATTGAATTCGAACATCTAAACTATAAAGTGTAACGAACTAATTTGTAAAGAAAAATGTTTATACGACTATAATTAAGGCTATGTTAAAACCATAATTCCAATCATATATAAGTGGACAATAATACTCATTTTTTTCCCAACACGAATGAAAAAAAAGGATTATTTCCGATTTAAAGATCATATATCCTAAAACAAATTGCGGCAATAACTTAAAGTACCGCAATCTTCTATGTGGTTGTTGCAACAATATTATTATCATTGTAACAAAAAATCTCACTACAGATTTTTACGATATGCACACTTATAAATGTCATTCTTTCAGACTTGGACCACAACTTAGCTTGAGACTTGAGCATATTTGTGTCATTGTTCGGAGCTAATGTTTTATATGGTTTTCATACTCCTCAGAATGAGAAAATACTTAAACAAGGACGTCCTGAGTTGTATATGGTGAATCCTAACAAGAGAAAAGAAAAGAAAACAACCAACAAGATTAAAACAATAACATAGTGACCTACATTTATCCATATCACCATCATAATATGCATCTATAAAAAAAAATTCATGACTAAAAACGTGACTAGTTAACATGGTTGAGCATAAAAATCGAAAATATCAGTTCATAACGTTTCAGTGGTCATTTCCAGCGTGCACATAACGGGATAACACACTAATAGAGTCTGCTAAGTCTGGCCTAGGACATAACTTTGATACGTAAATGAGCCTACTGAATTATCAAAAGAACAACCTATATAAACTTAACATCTTAGGAAACGGTAGAAAACAAAGATGAGAACAACTCAAAGTGAGTTCCTAATGGTACATCGACTGATTTTTTAGATCTCCATCGACAATCTCTTTATTATACTAATTCTGATTTAAAAACAACTTAACATAATTTCTATCTCTAGTATATGAATGTATAGACAGCATTATACCACTGGACGAGCCTCATATAGTTGGTATGAACAAAAAAAGCAAAGCAAAAACAAAATAAGAGTTGATGAATAGGAAATAATCGTGACACAATCCATAAAAGTTTTGAATTATAAACTAGGCAATAAATATACCAATAGAGTAAATACTATGATTTACGAACTATAATCAAACTTGTTCAGACTATTGGAATTTTTTTATCAATTTAGTTGGTCTCATGAAGCATTCAGTCACATAACATAAACACTCACCCTAATGATAAATGTTTAGGCATCAAGACACCAATTTACCAGTGATATATTTGACTACACAAATCACAACAGCTTCACTTTAATGTAAAACAATGATAGATTTCAGAAACTAAAGCTTATCACTTTATAACATAAGAAATAAATTACTTGTCTCGCATCTATCTATTTTGTTTTTACATTGTGTCACATCTATCACTTGTCTCGCATCTATCTATTTTGTTTTTACAATGTCTCGCATCTAGCACTTGTCTCGCATCTATTTATTTTGTTTTTACAATGTCTCGGATCTATCACTTGTCTCGTATCTATCTATTTTGTTTATATAATGTCTCGTATCTATTAATGGTCCGCATCTATCAGCTAAAAAATATTTTAAATTGGTCAATGCTAGATGATATAGGCGAGATCCTATTAATGGTCCCGCATCTGTAAATTGACTTTAAAGATGAAATATATTCAAAATTAACAACGAAATCAAATGAAAATCGACAATGACTTTAGAATATATGAAAAAAATAATCTAAAAACTTTTTTAAGAAATATGGTTCAAATGGAAAGGTAGATAAAAAATGGTAGAAAGAGAAAAATATACATCATTATTATTAGGATACAAAGAGAAAAAACAATTGTTGTAAAAAACATAAATATTTTATATAATTAATTATAGGGTTTTGGAGTTCTATGCAAACTAGTTGGAAGTTATATTTTAAAAAGAAAGGTTAAATGAATATTTTTTAAAAGATATATAAAAACATTGTTTTAAGTGGATAATAGTTTGATTTTTGGTTTAACGATTCTATCCAAATATTTTACGTAGTGAACTAAGGTTGAATCCATCACGACCCCTGAAATGGAGAAGAATTAAAACATGTTAATAGTATGAGGAGTACAAATGTATCACGTACACATTCGATATCGTTTCTTATTGTTGTTGCTTTCAAGTTTGCATCTTAAACAGACTCCTAAGTTAAGAGATAGATCTTTTGGTAATATTATATAGTAGTACTTAAATTGGATTTATTACCTTTATAGTTTTTTTTATTTGATGGGGTGTCCTTTTATATCTTTATCTTTCTGTTACAATGTTTCATTGATCGAAGTACGTGGTAATTATATATGATTCTCATTTCCGTTATCCATCATCCTAATCTCAAAACTCTTTTTACTTAATGATATTCATTTTATACCACACTTTATACCAAAAATTACTTTGACATCTTGGTTCGTGAGCTTCACATATTTTTCATCAAATTTAAACATTGCGCGATCAATTTCGTACATATTAATAACTTCAACTATTAAGTCCCATCGTTTATTTCGGACAGATAAACCACCAAATAACTTATCAAACAATGCGTTAAAAATAGTGGACTTCATGCGCTCAATATGATGTGTCTATATTGTGGCACGCTGAGCCTCCTCCTTCAAGCTATACAGTTTTGATCGGTAGTGTTATCAATGTATCAAATTGTCGGCCAGACGTGGCTAGGAATGAGAATTGGTCAAGATGAGTGTAAATATAGCTAAACCAAACCAATCTCATTTTAATTTTTACAAACTCGTCGGGTTCGGGTACTCAGTAATTATTTATTTACCCAAGGATTTTTTACGTATAAACCTATCCAATAAAAATTATAAAAATAAAAGATAATATATTATATAAAAACTATAAAACTTATTAAGTATTTGTTAATAATTGTTTTTAAATATATTTATTATTTTAAATTTTATATTTACTTAATTTGTTAATAGATTAAATTTGTTATTTAAATATGTAAATATGTTAACAAATTTTCAAATATGTGTTTTTTAATTTGTTTAATTTAATTTTTTAAATATAAGATAATATAATAATTCCAAATCTAATCAAGTATGTATAAAGACAAAACTATCAAAAATAAAATAAAAAATATAAAATCACAAACAATCAAAAATTGATTCAATCACATTTAAATATTTTTAGAGGTTTATAGAATAATAATATATTATGTATTAATAATTACTAATGATAGAATGATGGTTCTCCAGTTGGTCGAGTTCGTTACTTGTCGATTTTTTAAACCATCCCAAACATGGTTGATAATATATTTTAATAGTCACGATCCATCCCACGCAAAAATAAAAGTTTGGTACCCTAACTAATCGGAAAATCCCGGGTCTGGTACCCATGAGATCAGAAATGTTGTCAGATATAGACTTGGCAGACTTGGGAGACTTGAGACCAAGGGTGCTGCAAATCCAAATATGTTATTTATGAGAAAATATAATAGTGTTGTATTGTATGTGAAACCACTATTTTGAAGCATATGCAAAGTACATATTGTAAATTGTATGTAAAATATGTGATGTTTGTGATATGTGAAACCAATAGTGCCGATTATTTATAAAATCGTCGTGCCAATCCGTGTTGTTTTATAATAAACTCTGAAACATGTACTGACTTAAACATGGAAAACATCAAGCTTTGTGAAAGGTTACAAAATACTAATTTGGAAAACATTAGACTTGCAAGTTGTTAATCAATTAGATAACTAAGAAACCTGCATACATAAAATACCATATTCGAAATCGAGCAATTTTTATACGCAATCAACTTAAAAACTAAATTTAAAAAGTTTTTTTTGCACATCAATTGTTTAAATGATGGTTGTATCAGTAGACTATCATCCTAATAAGTAGTATTTTATAAATGAAGGTATGTCAAATAATGATACACATTAAAATGATTAAAACTTAAAATTCATAAAAAAAAAGCATATTGATGATACTGAATATAAAATAGAAAACAAATTCATAGAGTAGAAGTGAGGAAATAGAGAATTTGATGTCTGTTTTCCATGTTTGAGAGAGAAATAGAGTATGAAGAGACGTGTTAGTATCGCTAGAAACTCCAAGCTTATAGTTCATATTGTATTTATTTTATTTTAAATTTAGACTAATTCGCCATAAGCCGCAAGATATTAATTTTTAAATTAAGAGTACTCATATCACAATGAATATAATTTAATTTCACAATTATAATTAAACTTAACTAATTATGTTTCAGATACGATATATGTGTTTGTTTTAGCATACAATATATATGTGCAATTTTCCAGACAACGTACAAGTAGGATTTTGCATAGTACATTTATTTTTAAATCTCGCTTAAATTGGTGACGAATAAAAAAAAGTTTTCTTTTAGACAACAATATAATCTAGGGTTTTTATTATTTTGAAATATGATTTTTTTGTACTTGTTTTCAGGTGAAATATTTTTATATGACACCTGAATTAATTATTTTTAAAAATATTTTTAGAGTAATGATTTTGCAATGCAAGTAGAGTTAGCACGTGACATTTTTTTCTAAAAATCTCATGAATCAAGATTTACATGCCATGTGAATCAAGGTTTTCCAGATTCTGTATTATCACTTGTATACAATAAAACCCTTGAAACAAATAGCCTCACATATATTGTATGCATTTTAATTTGTTGCTAAAATATTTAACAAATTATATTTCTTAAATATAACATAGTAATTATTAGTTTCGCTGAATGATAAAAAAAGTTTAACAAATGCTTAGTGCTCATGCATAACAAGTAAAATAGTTTTGTAATACTGAGATAACTATTATGAGTCTTTGTTAACTCTTTGAATTATAGCAAAACATCGATCGTTCATGGAGGTAAAAGTTGTCGGAATATCGTAATCCTTGTGTGTACCAGTAATGGCCAAACAAATTATTTGTATTGATTGTATTTATACCATCCAAAATATATAGTTGGTAAAGGTCCATTACAACATATTTCACATATAATCTATTCAATGTTTCACGTTTATAATTACTTGGATTTCGCAAGTAAAAGCGTAAATTTTCGTATTCACTGCGTAGATTAGAAAAATATAAGAACAAGCATAAAAAGTTAATATATCTCCTAAATCTGGTTCCCACAACACAAATACAACATATTGGTCATAAATTATCCAACATATTGTGGTTGAAATTGCCGAAAATAATTCTTTACTTCATTGACGACTTAATTAGTTTTATTTGTCATTGGGTTGGTGATATTAGTTATGATGGTTTCTCATATGTTATTTCTACTTTGTTTCCCATCATACTTTCTAAATGTTTTACATATAATTTATATAGGATTTGTGTATGTTTCACAAGCACCAACGTAGATTTGTATATTCTTGAGTAGGTTGGAAAACGATAATAGCAAGCATATAAAGTCATTAATTTACGTCAATCAAGCTAATACGTGATCAAACCAACACATGTGGTCCAAAAAACAAGAGATCCGAGGTTGGAATGACCGAACATAATTGACCATTGCAATAGTGACTTAGTTAGTTTTATTCGTCATAGATGCGCTTAAATCTCCTATGAAGGTTTCACATAACACAAATAATATCATCCCTGTTTCACATCAACTATACTAATACTTTTTTCATATAATTTATTCAATGTTTCACATTTATAATTACTTAGACTTCACAAGTAATAACGTAGATTTTTGAATTCTCTAAGTTGGATAGAAATAAGAACAAGCATCTAAATTCTTTTTCACCTAAATCTTGTTAGCACGAAATCAAAATAACATATGAGTCCTAACAAAACAAAAAGATCCATGGTTTGAATGACCTAAAATAATTTTACATTATATTGGCGATATTTGTTTTTTCCATATATATGGGAAAATAATATAAATATAATTCACCCGTATAAAAATGTAAAAATAATTATGTGCCAAACTGATGACGCATTTTGTAGAATTCTCCATTTTATTGATGAACTTTTTGGGTTATTCGTCAACGTAATGACGTAGTCCCGTTTGAATTACGTCACGTCTTATAGTTTTCAAGTCATGTGAAAAAATTTAGTTAAATAACTATGTGACATGTTTGGTTGCGCAAGGCAATTATGTAGTTGCGAAATAATACTTATCAACCTTAGAAAAAAATAATTTCTGCATCATATTGATATCAGTCCGCAACCATATATGTACAATGTATATTCGAGATACACTTAACAAATATAGAACCTATTTATAATGAGTTTTGAATGCAATCACGATGAACATCATCTTCTTGTTCAGGTTTTGAAATTTACAAATCTACATTTTCTTAATAAAAATAGTCGAAAGTAATTACAACTCTTCCACGACCATTTCCAATGGATTTTCACGAGATATGAGAACCACGGTGTTGGATCATATATTCACTTTTTAGATGAATGTTTAAAAACTTAAAAAATAGTTGGGTAAAGTTTTTAGTTGATGAGCTAAATGATTTTCTTATTTAGTAAGAATGAGTTTTATAGCTGTGTGAGTTTTAGAATTCGCTCGGTGTTGTGTTACGTAACTACTACATTTAGTAAAAATAGTGGCAATGATTGTACATTATCCAAAAATACAAGGGTTTCTAAGTGTTTTCCCCAACAATAGGTGTTATATATATTATCTTTTATTGTTTTATGATTTATTTTTCATATTTTTTATATTTACATTTTTATACTTGTTGTTTGGTCTATTTCTATTAAATTATAATACTAAAAAATTATATATAACCTTACCAGACAATTAATAGAAAACATTAATGTAAAAAAAATATTAAAAATTTAAACAAATAAAAATAAAAGTGAGTAACCATCACGTACCAAGCTACCAAATATATTACCACCAGAAATTAAAAAAACACGTTATTAATAAGTATCTGAACTATTTTTTCTATCATAAATATTTTATGTTTTGTTAAAGTTCATATTTTTAAAAATTTTAAAACAGAAAAAATTAATATTAGTGTATTTGTTTTCTAAGATAAATCATATTTTTTGTTGTGAGACCAAATTACAAAACAAAAATTAAAATAAAATGTAAATTTATGTTCTATTTCACATTTTACAATTCATTTAACAATTGTTTCATCTTTTATCTTTCTTTCGTATTTTACATTTCATATTCTAGTTTTTACCTTTATTTCATATTTCACAATTCATTTAATTTCTTATTTTGCATTTCATCCTTATTTTGTATTTGACGTTTTTTTAACCCTAATTTCGAAATCCATTTAGCCTTTTCTTAAATCTTTAACAATTATTTTATAGTTTGATTTTCCCCTTTAACCCTTGTTTTACATTCAAAATTCATTTAAACCTTATTTCATTATTTCATGTTAAAATTTATTTATCTATTATTTAATATTTCACACCTTCTTTTACATTTCATTTTTTTTCTTTAACCACTATTTCATATTTTGCAATTCATTTAATAATGCATTTCGCAATTCACCCTTATTCTGTATTTTATTTTTCAATTTTTTTATTTAACTTTTATTTTACATTTTGCAAGTCATTTAGCGTTTATTTGGAATTTTTCAAAGCAATAGTCTTTTTTTTTACATTTCACAAATACAATAACAACTAGATTGTAAAAGAATTTCAATTTGGTTGTTTTTTTGTATTTCGTAAAAAATAAAAACAATACATGAACAACAAAAACATCATTTCTCTCATTTGTTTTGTTTGATTCTTCGTCAGTTTGTGTTCTTCTATTTGAAAAAAAAAATCATCACTATCTACCCATTAGATGTTTTAATATCACAAACAATGACAAAGTACACCTCAAAATCCAAAAAAATTACCATTCTTTAACAAAGATCAAAAGAAACTTAATCCATAAAATTATAAGATTCAAACAAAGAACGAAGATGAAATTTAAGAAATTATAATGCGTTTTAAGATTTCATAGGCAAATGCAAGAACCAAACAGTAAGAGTTGATCGCTTATGATTAGGCATGGGCATATGGGTATGGAACCAAAGAACCGAACCGAACCGAACCGAAATAACGGATTCGGTTCGGTTCCGGTTCTTTATAAATACACGTATGGTTCCTTATCTTAAATACCCACGGTTCTCGGTTCGGTTCGGTTCGGAACCGAGAACCGAATAGTACCCATAAAGAACCGAATAAGCAATAGTACCTTTGAATATCCATGGTTCTATTCGGTTCCAAACGGTTCTTTTGGCTACAAAGTAACCATTTGGTTACAAAGTAACCATTTGGTTCTTTTCGGGTTCAGTTCCAAACAGTTCTTTTGGTTAGAAAGTAACCATTTGGTTAGAAAATAACCATTTGGTTCTTTTCGGGTTCAGTTCCAAACATATTTTTTGGTTAGAAAGTAACCATTTGGTTAGAAAATAACCATTTTGTTCCTTTCGGGTTCGGTTCCAAACGGTTCTTCTGGTTACAAAGTAATCATTTGGTTAAAAAGTAACCATTTGGAACCGAAACCCGAATGTAACCGAACCGAACCGAGAAGAACCAAACCGAACTAAATTTTAATCAGTTCCTAAATGGGTACTAGTTTTAAAGAACCGAAAGAACCGAGAACCGAACCAAACCAAACCGAATTTTAATCGGTTCCTAAATGGGTACTAGTTTTAAAGAACCGAAAGAACCGAGAACCGAAAGAATTGAACCGAACCGAACCGAAGAACCGAATGCCCATACCTACTTATGATATAATTGGAAGTGAGTAGTTGATATTTTATCTAAAAGTATTTCTAGAGGGGTCAATCAAATAACTAGACAGAAAAAGTGTGAAGAGTATCTTAGAAAGAGAAAGCGACAAGGGTTAAAGTCAAAAGATAATTCTTGATCATTTTTTCAAGAGAAGTACACATATTTATAGAGGTGACAAGTTCCACGTAGCTAACATACACTTAACTTCCTGGATACTTTACCCCATTATTGTATAAAGTAAAAATATATTTATTACATATTGCACTTTTAGCCTTTTAGTTTTCCATCCTACTTAAAATCTTCTACATACATTATTTACTGATCTTTTAACCATTCTAAACTAATTATTTTGGCTCAGATTAATTTCATCCTTATTTGTAGCCCCCTAGTCTTTGTGAAGAATTCGAAAGGATGACTAAAATATGTTTTCAAACGATACCACCTTAGAATCACATAGGTGGAAGAATTAAACCCATTATATTCTTCGAACTAACCAACCTCAGATACAATCTTAAGTAATACCCTTAATCTTATGAATTATATGGAGGGTATTATCTTTCCTTTTACATATTTCGACAACTGTTAAACCACGATGGTCTCATCATTTAACCGTTGAGTTTAAAAGATCGACGTGTCTGGGTAGATAAGTAGAATTTTCAACTCCTCTATAAAAAACCCATTAAGATTTTTATCTACTTGCTATAAATTCTTCTTTTTTTCCTCATAAATTATTACTTACCAAAATATAAAGATAAAGAAAAAGTAACATCCCACTCTTTTCACCGTTAAACTCATATTTCCATCACTATTCATCAGAAACCACCACAACAGCTCCATTATCCCTTCATAATTAACTGAATGCACTTTAATTTAATATGATGATTATTCTCTATTTATGTTTGGGATAAAGAATGTGTGAGACTGTCTTACCATTGCTAAAAGAGCTGCTGAAAGGGAAGCTACATGAATATTGTTTGATGAGTCTTTACAAATTTTATAGAATTTCACCTATAATCATTGACATCATCTAAAAATCAATCCTAAACTATTATTCTTCTAATAATACTCATTATCTAATCCCAAACCATGCTCTAAAAAATTAGTTCAAAATTCTTAGTATCGCACTTTGCGTGATTCAAATGACCAAATGTCTCAAAGAAAAATCATCCATCATCAAGCCCCAAAAAGACACATACCAAAAGATAAACCCCAAAAGGTGAAGACTAATCATCTCCTGAATGGAGTAACTAAGATAAATAATAGATCGCAAATGCTGCCTTCAAATAAAGGAAAGAATAGTGCACCGTATTTCCCTCCCCAATTGTAATATAATATTTCTGAGGAGGTTAACAATAATAAATCAGCAGCGACCAATAATTTGGACATACATATCATCAAAGACACCCTTACACCAAAATATCATGGTAAAGCTTCACAGAAGAAAATGAAGACAAAAAAAAAGAAAACGAAGGAAGCTGTTACTCTCCCAACCAAATTGGCTACCAGTCTTAGTGAAAATTTTAAAGAAGTACTCTCAGATTACATTATTGTAATGAGAAAAGTGAAATATAAGTATTTTATAGAATTTGATGCGCCTACTTCAAAGATAATAAGGAATCCATGACTCCACCTCAAGTCGTCTTCCCGCCATCAGAGAAACTCCTATTGACACGTGATGCACATGAACTAATTGTCTATTTAGATATTTTAAATTAAGGTCTTTAATTTCCATTGGACCCCGTCATTATTCAATAGTTCAAAATCATCAATTTATGTCCGAGCAAGGCTAGCCCCAACATGTGGTTCAGACTGCTTTTCTGTATCATTTCATCAAAGATTTCAAAAATTAAACTTCTGATAGAGCAGTTCATGGCCAAAGCAGGTGTGTCAAAAAATTATTGCATGTCCTTCTACTATAATTCTGGAAAATGCTTCAAAAATACTCGATGAACTCCTCAAAGTTGATAAGACAATGAAGTAAAGATTGTTTTTCATAAGTGGGTGTTGGGAAAACGGGAAGGAGATCTCGTCTGATAATCCTCGATAACTCTCATTGAAGTGGAGGAGCACAAGTAAGTTTTAATTTATTTCAAAATTATGTTGTTAATAGTTTGTATCTAAGTCAATTTAATTTTCGTAGAAATCACAAACCGCTTCCAAGAACACACTGATGTTGTCGATGAGACTTTTTCAAAAAAACTAAGTGAATGAGACAAAAATGAATGGTCAAATAAATATCACCAATGCTTCGGCCCGCTAAACCTTGTTCAGAGAAATCTGTGGAAAATCTCTCTGGAAACAGTTATCGCTCATGAAAAACTTATGGAACCCTATGACGCCTCTAATATTGTGAAAAGGCTAGCTGCCCCGGATGCTCAAGCTACTCTTCATGCTATGAATGTGGATCCTAGCCACAAAGTGAAGAAGAAATCCAGGGGGAGAACCATCCAAATGTAATAAAAATAAATCAAAGCCTAGCTCGAAGAAAAAGAAAAAGGAAATTGATCAAGTAATCACTCATAACATTGAAACACTATTTTTGAAGCTTCAAAGAGAAAGAAGACAGTAGCTTCGAATAAAAAGTAAAACTTGTACTGCTAAGAACTCCAAAGAATATGTGTATGATCAATTTGTTAATGTATCATCTCCCGACCCCACAACAGACTTGGTTGAAGATAATGAAAAAAAATCAAGACCATCCGTTATTTGATATTGAGCCTCAATATGATCAATATGAAACCCCGATTGAAAATGTCAATGAAAACCACGACCTTGTCTAAGAAGACTTCTCACCTGTCCATTTGCTGAACTATCCTGAACAATCTAAATCTGAATAAACATTCTTCCTACTGTTTCTTTCCGACGAACTATCACTTACGCTTCATAACATGTTTTGACTTGTGGAAATTGTTGAAAGAAACGCCAAATAACTCGAAATTAATGCTAAGAAATTTGTTGATGAGGCCGTAACTGTTTGTGAACAAACTTGAAGCGGTAGCTAAAGAGGCTATTCAGCTTTGAAAATAAGTCACTGCCAAAAAATTGTGGGCCAAAAATGCTCAAAGAAATATCGGCGATCAATGTCATGCCTTTCAAGAAGACAAAACTTAATTTCACAATATCATAATGTTGATAAGACATGAACTGTCTGTAAAACACAGAAAAAAAATGCAAGACGTACACTCAAACTACAAGGAACTTAAAACTTTATATCAAGAAAACAAAGAAGGAAAAGATAAGGCCCTCAGAGACTTGGAAGCATTCATAATCAAAGTTGAGAGGGATAAAACCTTTCATATCATCGATACTATTAAACGAATGTGCCAACGATTGTCTTAAAACATTGAAATCGTGAAAAAAGGAAAATATATCTTTAATTCTTGATATGCATAACAAATTTCTGAAGCTCAACTTAAAATATTTTTGGTACATGGTTTGTAATGACCAATGCCCCAGAGATATGAACAATACTTTCTCGACTGAATCCGATGACTCCAAATCAAGAGAATTTTGAAAGTGATAGTACAAAGTCTTTTAAAAATGATGATTCAAAGGACGCAAACTATTCAAACAGAAAGTCAAACAGTTCTTTGAATGATGATGAAGAAAATTGAGGAGAAAAAATCAATTTCACTTTGTTTATTGTGTGCTTTCTTAGTTTGTTGTTTATTTCACTTTTGTATATTGGCAATCACATGTCATATTTTAAATCAGATATTTAAACACCATGTTATATTTAATTTCACTTATATCATTTGACTACTTATATTATCATTTCGAAAATTTTAACTTTGAAAAATGAAACTCCACACATTACTAGTATGAAACACTCACACTTTGTAATTATCACTTCAAAAAATAGTCACACTTTGTAAAGTAGTCATTTAAAAAAAATAATCACTTCAAAAGATAATCACTTTGTAAAATATTTAATTCGAATAATAATTACTTTGTAAAGTATTACTTTGAAAAATAGTGACCTCCAATACTAGCCAGTTCATAAATTAATATGAAACATTGATTGAATTTCAAAGTTAAGATTATTCACCATCAGATTTAATAAGAGTGATCAATCCTTATTTTATTTCTAAAGTGTTTTGCTAAAATTATTTTGTGTGTGTAAATTATTATGAAAAATTTGCTAAGTTTTAGTATATAAGTTTTAGTCACCAAATTCACATTGTTTTTGAACTTATCTTAAAATTTCGCATAGAATTGATATATGGTTAAAAATAAAGGATTATATTTACCATGTCGACTATGCAGGTACCTTATTAAAACCTTCTTGATCCACCAGGAGATGAAAAAGTATGCCACCAGTTCATACACTAATAAGCAAGATAATTTTCAATTAAGCACCCACAACATTACTCACAATATAAACGCAAATGCTTTATGTTCCACATATGCTGCAATGGTCTTCCTTCACCATATTACTCACAGATGCTTTATGTTCCGAAGAGTTGTTGTATAAGCCCGTAATGTTTCTTGGAGATAACTAGGCCACTTTCCAATTGCTCCCTCTAAATGTTTCTTGAAACCATCCAAGATAGTTCTATTAGTGACCTATAGTTGTCCATTTTCCTAAGGTTGAAAAGGTGTTGAGAAATACTAACTAATACCTCACGTTAAACAAAAAAGCCTTCATATCTTTGTTGTTAAATTATGGTCCGCTATCAGTAGTAATCATTCGTGGGACTCTGAAGCTAGAAAACATTATAGACAAAAAATTAACTTGATAACATCCTTTGCTCTAGTCCCAAATATAGGCTCAGTTTATGGCCACTTCAAAAAGTAATCAGCATTAACAATAATGGTATGTCGCCTCCTCGAAGCCATTGGAAGTTGACAAACCAACTCTGTCACCCGTCTAACAAATATGAGTGTCTCGGAAATACAATCCAACGACATTGTTGGCATGTGTATTGTATTAGAAACTCTTTGACAAGTATAATAGCTTTGGACAAAAAATTTAGCCTTGAATATTATTGTGGGCCAATAATATCCTGCTAGGAGTACTCTTCTTGTCAAATTATTGTATCCATAATGAGCGGAACCGTCCCCATCATGTAACTCAGACAAAGTCATTTGGGATTCATTCGTATCCAAACAACGTAATGATGGTCGACTTAAAGATTTATTATATAAAATGTCCTTTAGAACTGTAAATCTGTGTGCTTTAAACCTTAACCTTTGAGCCAAATTCTTGGCAACTAGTAATATCCTCTTAACCAATAATTCTTTCAAGTTAAACAGCCAATCTCGCTCTTCTTCTTCTTCTTCTTTAACTAAAAAACTTTTTCGGAATATTGACATTGTTCGGACTTCGTTGTAATACATGGGCTCTCACATGTCAAAATCCATGGATATTCTTTGGAATATGGAATCATTACTAAAGAGTCAGCAATAAACTTTTGACCTTGGGGGGTATGTTCAAGTGTAACATTCTAAAACTCTATAACCAGTCTCTTTAACTCTCTCAAATATCTTATAAGTTGGTTTTTTCTTTGTTCAAAAAATTCTAACATATGATTCACTAACAGCTATAAATCACTTTCCAAACATACTCGGTTGGCGCTAAAAATTCTTATAAGTTTTAATCCAGTGAGAGCTGCTTCATACTCCACCTTGTTATTTGTTTCCTTAAACCCAAATCATATGTCGTGGTACATAGCCTCCCCTGTCGGATCCATTAACTGAATTCTCGCTCTTGATCCCAAAACACTCGATTCCCAATCAGCTTGAACTAACCATTCTTCCTCATATTTATTCCGGTCTGTGTCAAACTCCTCAGAATCCGGCCTTTCTAAATGAAATTCAACTAGAAATTTAGCCAAAGTTTGAGATTCAGTAGAAGTGCACAGTGTAAAATAAATATTAGAGTGTCCTAATTCCACAAACCACTTTGTCATACTTCTAGAATTTGCAAAAAGTTTTTTAGCAATAATGAAGTTTAAGCCATGATTGAATGAGCTTGAAAATAAGGGCGTATTTTCCGAGCATCTACGACCAAGGCCAAAGCCAATTTTTCCAACTTTAGATACCTTTTCTCCGAATCTAGCAGACTTTTACCCATATAATACCCAAGGCGTGGGTAATCATCAACCTCCCTTACTAAGACCCCACCTACCGTAAAATCTAAGACTGTAATATAAAGAAACAAATTTTCACCTAAAATAGGCTTAATCAAAATTACTGGAAAAGATAAATGTTCTTTGATAACAGAAAATGTCTCGTCACATTCTACTGTCAAACAAATTTTTTTAGCTTGCCTTAAAACTTGAAAATATGAAGCGTACTTATCCAAGTATCTGGAGCTAAATACGTTTAAAGCCGCTAATATTCCCGTCAAAGTTTGTACTTCTTTAACTGCCCGAGGAAGTTCTATAGTTATCAAAGCCTTCAATTGCTTCAGATCAACTTCGATCCCAATCTCACTCACTATGTAACCCAAAAACTTTCCCGAACGCACTCCAAAAGTACACTTTTCAGGATTCAACTTCAAGCAAATTGTTCTTATATTAGAAAATGTTTCTTCCAAGTCTTGAAAATAATCTTACTCTTTAACACTTTTAACCAACACATCATCAATGTATGCCTCCATATTGTTTCTAATTTGGGTAGCAAAAACTTTGTTTACTAATCTTTGATAAGTAACCTCATGATTTTTGAGACCAAAAGGCATCACTCTATAACATTACAATCCTATATCAATTATAAATGTTGTGCTTTCTCGATCCTTCTGTTTTTACCTGGATCTGATTATACCCAATAAAAGAATCCATAAATAAAAGAAGTTTATTTCCCGATGTTGAATCAACACGTAGATTTATTCTTAAAACAGGAAAGTGGTCCTTTGGATATGCTTAATTTATATCAGTAAAATATACACACATCCTCCACTTACCATTCTTTTTCTTCATGAGTACAAGATTTGCTATCCACACCAGATATTGAGCCTTTCTTATATGACCCACTTTTGATAGTCAGTCCACTTTGGATACTACTGCCTATAATTTTTCAACATAAAAAGCTCTTAATTATTGGATGATTGGTCTTACGCTTGGATTAACAGCTAGTCTATGACATATTATATTAGGTGGAACTTCCGCAATATCGTCAGTACTCCAAGCAAAAATAGTTAAGTTTTTTAACACGTAGTCTATCAAGCGCTTCGTTATATATTGTGATAAAAATGTTCATATCCTTAAAATTTTCATACTATGGAACATGTATATCTCTATATTTTCATATGCTATTAGCGATCCAGGGGTATCTCTCAGATCATTTATCCTTTCTAAATCCCAAGCAAACCCCTCTAACTAATATTGTTTCATCCGTTCAACACAACCGTCTCGTTTAGTGTGCAAAGCTGTTGCATAAAATTCTTGGGCCACTTGCTGACTACTTCATACTGTCCTTACACGATCTTCAACTATATATTTTACAAACTAATGGATGGTATAAGCATTGGCATGCATTTTTGACAGACAAGATCTACCAAAGATCGTATTGTATGTTGTCGGATTGTCTACCACCACAAACAACACCCTCACATTCTTCTTAAATGGTCCTCTTCCCAATAGAACTTCCTCTTTGAGCTCCCCGAAAACATTGAATATTACACCAGTAAAACTAATTATCATTCACTATAGCCGAAAGATTGTTGGAGCTTCTTGAATTTTTTCATAGGTTGACAAACATAACACATTGTCAGAACTGCCAGTATCAATGAGTATTCTTCATATTTTTGTTCCTTCTATCTATGATTCAATCACCACCACATCTTCATGAGGTCTAGCGACACCCCTCAAATCATCATCATCGAACATAATAAAAGGTAAACGAATCTTCCCATAAAGATGAGTTGAAATCTCACCGACCAACTGTGTTGTTAGACTCACTACGCCTCTTTCGAGAGCTATTGGTAATCATTCCCGCAATATCACCTACAAAAATAACTAATGAATCAAAATGTTCACACAGACTTTGAACCCATCGTCGTGGTTTTAGTTCATTTACGACTAACAGAACCCTCTGATCTGGATTAAGATCAAGATAATTTATAGATACATCGAATTCATCCATGGTCCCAATTATTATCATCGAATTTAGTTGTTTAGAGGACACATTCACTACATGTCACGATTGTTGGTTTACACTCAAAACTTGCTGAGACCTAACTTTATTTTTAACAAATATTGCTAACTTCCCATCTCAATCAATGTCTCGATTTATTTTTGTAAAGCTATACTGCCCATGGTGTCATGCCCAATGTCATTGTGGTATTTTCAAAATTTTGTATTCATATTCTGTATAGTTTAGTTATAGGTGTAAGCTTTCAGAACTGTACATGATTTCTAGCTCTTTAAAAAATTGTCACTACATTTTCCAGTCAACTTAACATAAAATACTAGGGTCGAATCTCATTGTCTCATTAACCAAATATCCCGGAAGAAAACCTTATCGATAAGCATCACACACTACATGTTTGTCACAGTCATCTAACCTAATTTTGGTAAGCACAAAAAACTTAGTGTAATCCTTCAAATTCTCTCTTATGACTTACTTGCATTGAATTATGGTATCCCTATTTGCATGTATTTCCTTATTCGCAATAAATTGGCTTCGAAACGTAGTATAAAAGATCCCAAAATTATTTATTGATCCCATCAGAGTTTTGTTATACCACTTAAAAAGCATTTCCTTTAAAAGACGCGAGAAAGCTTAGCATAACAATTTATCGTCATCGTCAAAATTCATCATATAGTTCTTAAACTGGTCGATGTGATCATCAGGATCCCGTGTTCTATCAAATTTCTCCACTTTTAAAATATCAGAGTGCTTCAAAAGTGTTATAGACCTGACTTCAACTGACAAATGAGATGTCCCCAAATCCATTCCTTGTCTGTGTTGATTTTTTACCATCATTTGTAATTCTATAAAGTTATTGTTCTGAAGAGTTCACAAAATTATTAGTAACATTATACTCAAAGTTTGGGTTTTCAACTACATGTCGATATTCACTTTGTTTATTTGATTTATCTTCCATTCGGTATCACTGAATTCGACTGACAAGTCTTTTCAAATAGTGTTTATCACCCACATCTTTCTTCACATTGTAACTATAAGCTCATTCAATCGTCTAAGAATGCCCATCGGAATTTCAAATAGGTGATTCACTAGATTTCGAGTGAATATACGTATGCTTAGCTTTCCTTTTCTATCTAGAGGAATAATAGTCTTGTTCCATCTGAAAATGAAATTCCAGATGATTATCACTTTCTCTAAGAATTTCTCTATGAGTCTCGTCGAAACGACCTATTAAGTTTCTACTTTTGTTCACCTGTTGAACCGCAGACAAGACCCTTCCTCGTTTTATCAAAATAGATTATTCCCTCTGAATCAACTGTTATTTAACTAAGCTATTTGTTCTAATAACTGATTCCTCTGATCCTCCAAAACTATTGACTGCGCTGATCCTCCAACCATGGATCAATTTGAGCTTCCATTCGACAATGACTTGCCATTACTACTTATTTCTCTGCTAATACTACTCGATTTATATGTGCTTCGGAATCCATCTAGGACACTGGTTCGAACGTGTATTTTCAATAGTTAATGGTTTCAGATTTGATAACTGGATACCAAACGTACCTCCCACTATGGTCGCCACTAATTCCTTCTGATATAGTTAGAAGTGAGTAGTGGTATTTTGTCTAAAAGTATTTCTAGAGGGGTCAATCAAATAACTAGAGAGAGAAAGTATCAGAAGTATCTTACAGAGAGAAAGTGACAAATGTTAAAGTAAAAAAATAATGATTCATCCTCTTTCCAAAAAAATTCCACCTATGTATAGGGGTGACAAGTTCCACGTAACATACATGCATACACTTAGCTTATTTGATACTTTACCCCATTATTGTACTAAGTAAAAATATATTTATTACATATTAAAGTTTTAGTCCTTTAGTTTCCTATCCTACTTAAACTTTTCCGTATACATTATTTACTGACCGTTTAACCCTTCCAAAGTAATTATTTTGGCTCAGACTAATTTCATTCTTATTAAGAGTCAAATAAAAACGAGTCTTGCAGTTGTTGCAAGTATTTTTAAAGCCTTATCTTTCTATAATTTAAAATGAAAAATCAAGAAATCGATCAGATAAAATATAATGGTTAAATTATTGTATTTTTTGTTGTTACATTCCGTTGTCTGAATTTAGGGTTTGTATGGTTATTTCACGGCTGTTGTAAAGAAACGAAAGGAAAAAATGAGAGAGAAATAAAAATTTATCATTATATAGTCAATAAGATATTTAGGATATTAAATAAAAGTTAGGTATTATATGATAATTATATACCATGCTTAGATATTTGGTGACAGTAGTTGTGACTTTAGCTATTTGATGCTTATACTTTTGGGTTTTTGATACCAAATAGTATTTATTGTAAAAATAAATGGTGAAGTAAAAACCCACCTAATTGGTGGAACTGATAATAAAATAAGAACAAGATTGAATGAATAATATAATAAGAACACGACACAGTTTTAATAAGAATACTCAATTTTATTCAATATTATGGATTACAATAACTTTGATTCTTTGTTTTTATTATTCACTCGCTTTTCACCTCCCTTATTTCTATAAAATTTTCTCTTTTTATTTTAGTATTATATTAGTCCATCTTAGGTCGAATGTCTTTCATTGCTTCAAATTTTACAAACATCCTTGCCAGTTTTGATGGTGTCAGGTACAGTTTCAGTATTGTCAGTCTATACTATATACGGTATGACCTTCGTACTGGTTATCTTGCCGTTGAAGCACCAAAGGTGACAATTAGATAAGGTTAAAGTTTGGGCTTCATGGCTCACCAATGCCAAAAGATGGCGCCATGGGATAGTAGAACGGCTCGCTCAGTTGAACGATATTTTTGTTTTTAGGGTATTGGCTCCATGGATTTTAAAAGGGGTCATTTGGCTAAGCGACCTTTTTTTAAACATGGATTTTGGGATCATAAACTTAAGAGAGTTCGCTTATTCAATCGAATCACCCCTCCTTATTTAAATATGAAGTTAGGTATTGATACTTAGAATAAGCCACTTAATTGAATGACCCCTATTTGAATGAGTCTTCGGGGGTCTATCGACGTAAGATGAGTCGTTTAATTGAGCGATCAAATTTTAAATGAGATGTTGGGTCTAAAAGCTCATGAGTGCATGCCCAGGTGAGAGACCCTCTTATAAACGAGATTTGTGTCACTTAGGTGAGCAACCCTCTTTTAATTGAGGTGTTTGGATACAAAGACTTAGGAATGGTCGCTCATGTGAGTGATCCTCATTTAAATGTGATATTTATCTCTAAGGATTTATGATGGATCGTTCAGGTGAATGATCCGTCCCTAAATGAGATTTAGGGTCTACGGATTTAGTAGAGGTCACTCATGTGAATGACCTTCTTACATATTGGATCTTGAGACTTGAAACTTAAGTTAGATCGGTCGATTGAACATCCCCTCTATAGTGAGGCTAAATGTGTGGTTTTTTCTTGCTAGATCAATCAACTGAAAAACCTACTCCTATTTTGGGACTCATGCACTAATTAGTTTGGGTAGGATCGTTCATGCAAATGACATACCTATGATGGGTTTTCCTAATCGTTCTTCATATCTCGTTTGTACTTATTGCTTTAGCTATTTTTCATGTTATATGAAGGATTATTAACATTAAAAACATAAAAATCCATTATCTCAATAATAAATACAAATAATAATAATAATAATGAAAAATAAAAGTATTTTTTTCAAAAGAGCTCAACATTATATAAATTACGTTTTTAATCTCATTTTACTATTTAGTCGAGACGTATTAAAAAGATTTATGATGTACCTCAATCAAACTTAATATATAATTCTAAAAGTAGAACAAATTTGTAAAAAAATTAAAATATTTTTTATTGTAATTTTTAAACTTTAAGTTGTGTTGTTATTTTTATACAACTACAAAATCATCACATTAATATATTCTAATTTTTTATTTTAAATTTATTTGATTATGTGTACATATTATTAAAACTATATATACAATTTTTTTAAAAAATAATTTATACATTATCAAAAATTAAATACGAATAATTTATAATTTCATTTATATTAAACACAATATTTATCAAATAGAATGATTTAAATTTTATGATGACTGAATTATTGTTAGATTGCAAAGAATCATAATGCTATGTTAGAACATTTCATATAAATATTTTGTGTAGGATGAATACATTGTGTTTTCAACGTTCTCATAATACGTTTTACGGTGTTATAGAAGTTTTAGTTGAATTGTTTTAGAGAGTAAGGTGATTTTTTCATGGTTGATTTGTGTCTTTCTAACATTATGCATTGAATATTTTAGTTACCATTTTAGTCGAAGACTTCGCTACCATATTAATATGGAATTACTTACTTTTGTTATGATATCTCCTCACGGTTATTAGTCGTAGCACGGGCCAATCGGTATTTAAGATTTTTCTAATGTAATCGAATTGTCATTTCTGCATCTTGTTTAAATCAATCAGGTCGGTCACGAATTTAATAGTACGGGTTTTACTGGTTGACTAGATAAATGTTAACTCTCTCGTATTAAATAGTAAATTTGAAAGACCATACGTTATAGATGCTACTAAAAGCTTTTTTAATTTCATGTAAATCGGCTTGAGAATAATCTGGATTATCTTGAGAAATTGTAGTAGTATGAGTTGAAAGGACAAAGAAACCCCAACCAATAGTGAATAGTACGTACCATCCATTAAATAATAATGAACCATATAGATTCTCCTTAACAATTTTTAGATAATTGGATCTCAATATTTTTGTTGTAAGATGAAATAAAAAAAGGACATACACATGACGGTCGAACAAATCCCAAATAAGTTTTTTAAAACTAATTTTTAAATTTATAAACTTAGAATGAATTATCAAAAGTCAATCAGACATGAAACTCTAACTTTCAAAAATATAAAGGCAAGATTTTTAAAGAGAAGGTTTTACTTCAATAGTTTTGTTTCAATGGAGTTTTATCAATGACTAGTCTTGTCTGTGGCTTACATTTCTCTATACCGAAATAAGTGTTATTTTTTTAAAGAAGCGGCATAAAAAGGGGTGAACTATAAAACACACACAAATTTAGATAGGAGTACACTTGTGAAGGAATGAGATGCATATGTTTGTGAAATTTTATTTTGTGGGACTATATGTTAGGAGGAGCCAAGTGTTATGTAATTTGATTACCAAAAAGTAAAAATGAAGATGAAAGTAAAGTTAGTAAGCGAGCGAGTTCATTATTAAACACCCAAAAATTTAGGGTCCATACCAAAACTAAATGGTGAATGGCAGCAACAAAAGCAAACAGAGCAATTTGTGAAAACATTCGCCAATGTCTTCTTTTAGCTTTTGAATTTCACAAGACTCATCTGATGACAGGAAAATATGGGTTATTATTATAAGTGTTTGTGTTTTCAAAATGATGTAGAGAAGATGGATATGGGGATGGGGATTAGTGGTAGGGTAAGGGTATTATTATACTCACTGCGGGGTTTGTCTTCATCTCATCAACATTCAAGAATGAGATGGGTGATGTCTCATTTGGTTCCTGGATAAGCAAAACAAAAAACTCTAATATTTGCTAGTTGTTATTATATTCTCGTAGAGGAGAGTGAGTTTACACTTTACAAGTGCATGCAAGTAAAAGAAACAAGTTACTTACTTACTTTACTTTGCCTAATGCTTAATGTCTAATGCCTATCATTTCTCCTTACTCCTTGGAAAGAACCAACATCCCTACTATTTTTGCTTCATATTTGGCCTCATTGTTTGATGTAAGAAATTTAAACGTGATTAATGGGTACAAAGGATCTCCTAAAGGAGATGTTAGATGTACAAATCCTCAAAAACCTACATTATTTGAACTTTTATCGATTCAGACTATCCACATAGGTTCGATAGTATCTTTAGAGGGAGTTGGCATTTCAACATAGAATCCAGTCAAGAAGTCTACTAAAATTTAGGTCTTGATGGTAGTTCTTGGTTTGAACATAAAAAAATGATTAATATTTCTTGATATAATCGAGGGTGAAGCTTTAGTTTAAGTAACTCAGAGTGCCAAATTGTCGATAAATGAAATTTACCTATAAAAGTGCAATCGACATACCGAGAAATATGATAGCTAAATAATAATAATAATAAATTATTGGGTTTCCTCCCAACCATAGTTTTAAGCGATGTGCGACGCTCCGCGACAAAGAGGGGTCAAAACGTTGCGGCGACGTGACGATAGTTGCGGCCAGAGTTATTCCGTTTACCAAAATTATTAATTAAATAATATATAATATAGTAAAAAAATAAGAAATTATGTCCAAAAATCAATAAAAATATTATAAAATCTTAACTTCAAATATTTTAAGACATTCAAATGCAATTAAACATAAAAAATACTACAACTAAACATTAAAAAAAACTCAAATATCATCATCAATTAAGTTATCTTCATCTCTTTTGTCATTTGCCTCATATACATCCCACATAGAAGGCAGCGTGAAGTGCAAGAAAAAGAAGAGATATTTCGTATGTCAATTTAATATTTAGTATAAAATGTAAATAGCTTCTATCAATATAAATAAATTGATTAGAAATTTCATAAATCAGTATTTAGTTTATATTTAATATAAGTTAGTGGGTTCGAGTCAAACGGTTTGAAAGTTGAATAGTAACCATTACTTCCGAATGAGTTTACTTTACTATATATAACGTTTCAATTAAATTATAGCAGTTTAAGTAATTAAAATTAGTTTATATAATAAAAACAATAATAGATGTAGCACAACGCCGTCGTGGTAATGATTTTGAGCGTTACACAACGTCGCGCGCTGCAGCGGCGCCGCAATGGTATTATTTTAAACTTTGCTCCCAACATAAGCTCGATTTTTTAATTTTTATTCTTTCATCAAGGTGGTTTATGATGCGCATTGAAAAATTATTTTCCAAACGAATATGATGAATTAGTTGTAAGTTCAAGAGGAGAAAAATGTTTGTTTGAAATAGGTCATTTATGGAATACTTCTTTCCAAAATGGTTAATTTCTAAAGATGTTTGTTGAAGAGATTCATCAAAAGCTTTTGTATTTTTTGCCTTTATAGTATTAATCTACAAACATCATTTTATATCCAGCCTATTCTTTACTTCCTTGAATAAATTAGACACAATATGTTGAATTTTTACTCGAATTACTAATTATCATGTCTCCACATCTATTAAATCTCAACTTGGATCTAGAAAATTCTTTCTAATATAAAATGTACTATTGTTTTCATATAAAATAATAAAATTTATTAATAAAATAAGATGATCTACATGAATTATGACATCTTGTAAATTTCCACTATGGTATTTGAGAAACCTATATGTCAATCAAAGTATAATTGTTGTATGTTTAAGATTTTCAGAAACGAAATATCTTATATTCTAAAAATAGAAACAAATTATTATTAGATTCTAAATCACATAAAAGTCTTTTGAATTTAAAACTATTAATAGTACAAATAATAGTAAAACTCCATGTATATTTTAACTTTAATGGTAATTTATTGTGGAGCAGGACACTTAATTCATCTATAAAATTTAATGTCTCATATTCTTTACATCTTCTCTTTTATCTAATATATTTTCAAAAAATTTGAATTACTTATAATATGTTCAACATATCTAAAAAAGAATGATCTATTTTAAATTTCTAAAATATATCAAGAAATTTAGAAAAAAAACATATCTGAAGTATTCCTTGTACACTCCATTTTGATCTGGGATTCTCGGGGCATATTTAGGGTTTTAGAGCAGCATGATGTTTTTTTAGAGTCAAATCTTTGTTGTTGTGGTGTTATCTGCTTGTTGAGGCATCCATCTTTTTTTGCGTTACTATTAGAGTTACAATTTTCGTTTTGTTTTAGAATATTTATCGCCACAATGCTCATTTTATTGCAATGACAGTCATGATAGCGAAGGTGATAATCTGTTTTTGCTGTCGTAAATTTATTAAATGAACCTTATATTTTTCCAGTAACATTCTTGTCGCAATTCTTTTCCTCGTCGTTGTGAATATAGTTATCTTTATGCAGTGAATATTTGTTATTTTTATATAAACAATTGTGTATGGGCTATTTTTCGTTGTTGTTTTTATGTTTATCGTGATGACTTAATTTTTACCATGGTATAATCGATAATCTCACTTTATTTTTAACCTTGTTTTGTTTTCACCTATCCACTTGTCGCCCACTTCGCAAAGTGGTTGCAATGATTTATTATTTGAGGATTTTTTGGTGTTATTAAGACGTTTTCGTTATTTTCTTAAAGCCAGCGTTGTATGAATATGACATATTTGAACTTATATGTTCTTTATACAAGCTCAATGTTTTTGGACAAGAACTTTAGATATTTCTCATACGTTAAATCGAACTCTATTTTCCTTAACCCATGTATTTATTCTACTACTAATCTTATCGAAACATTTGTTAGAAACTCTAGAAACTCAGTCAATATTTTGTCTAAACATTTGTTTTCACATACATGACGTCATTAGTTTGAGAAAGCGGATCTATCTAGTCATAAGTATTGCATACGTTTACACTCACAGAGGTCATTTTCAATTGTGAAATTTAGTTCTCAAGAGTAACTAGTTTGACCATAAGTGTTGTGTTATCATCAACTGAACTTATTCTAGTATTTTTTTCCTTTATAGTTCTTATATTTATTTTTTGTTGGAACCGCGAGAACTTCATATGTTTTTTTGTGGGTTTTGTTGTTGATGAACAATTCACTTAATGCATATAGTATAAGTTTATTATTCACATTTAGCCAATTGTGAAACAACCAAATGTTCATCCATGTGAGGAAGAAATGACGATGGATCTTCATAAAAAATCCTTATATATCTCATAAAAATTGTAGATTGATTTTGCCTCTTGTTGCTAGAAATATTGGATGTTGTTCTTCCGTGATGTAAATTAAACAAGTGGGAAATACTATGACAAAAAAAGTTGGACCAATTGGTTCAAATTTATGGTATTAGTAGGTAATTAGAAAAAATGTCATGATTTTGCCTCGCCCTTTAGAGAGAAAGAAAATAGGGACTGTTTACTTGAATAGGTAAAGATTCCATTATATTTGCACGTAGCATATAACTCATCAGTTTATAGCATAACAATCAATCGTTAAGGTTTTCTGTGTTAGACAAAAAAACATAGACATAAAAAGTCTAGAGTTACAAACTATTAAAGACATAAATAGTACATCAGAATAGTATAACAAAAATAAATGCCTATGATAAATTAACACAACATATAAACATAGAAATTGAATTGAAAAATATGTTAAAAAAACTTTTCATAAATTTACATATCCTAAAAAGTAAAATAATTAAGATTATGTGATAATTTTTATCAATAAAAAGGAGGCACAATATCTATGAAGTATATAAAACATAAATGCTATTGATAAAACACGACAAAATACTTTAATTATGTAAAAATATTTTTTAGAAAACAAGTAGTAACTGAAAAAATGTCATGGTTGGAATTATAACACAAACATCTAGCTCTATATTGGTGTGGATCGTATTTCCATTTTTCTTGCTTCAGTTGACTTTGAAATGTTCTTTTGATCTATTAATAGAAAATGATTAAGGATATGGTAGCTTATCAATCGTTGTGAAACCTGAAAAAAAAATAAAATAAAAGTGACTAGACTAGTACTAATAATGATAAAGAAAATTAATCCCCCAATAACGGGGCCAAACAATTGATGAGAATGTGTAAAATTATTGTCAAATAATAGTGAATGTCGTAATAATCAGATTATCTAATCCTAGAGTTTTATTTTATTTTATCAATAATTAAAACTTATCTACCTACTATGTTGAATTTTAAATTTGATGAAAATAGTTTTAAATTATTGAAAATTGTGCACGAGAGAGTTTAAGCAAAAAAATAAAGTTTATAATTTCTATTATTACTTTTATATAATTATTTAAATGTTTTTTAAAATATAGGTTCGTCTGAGTTTAAGCATATAATGTTTTCTACTATGTTTTTGAAATGTTTATAATAGTTTAAATGTTTTCTAATGGGAAAAGAATGAATGGATGGCTTTTCTTCAAGAAACTCTGTTCTTCAAGAACAGAGTAAAATTTTTTTGATTCGATTAAGCTGTACCGTGATTCTTCTCTTCGCTTGGGAGAATGATCAATAATTTTGATATCTTAAAGGAAGACTTTCCTATACTTAGGAATCCGTCCGATGCAATTTCAGGTGGAAATGCTGACAAGAACAGAGCTCTGGAGAATGAGAAGAATGATTCTGTGTGTAACCTGATCTCCAATCCTGTTTACGAAGAAGTAATTAAGGATAAGAACTCGGATAATCAGATAAACCATAAAGATTCTTATGCGAATATGTTGAAGCTGAATAAAACGGAGTTTGTACACTCCTCTGTTTCTATTTCTCGAAGCAGTGATTTTCCTATAATCACTTTCAACGTTGAAGACAAAGATCATCTGTTAAAGATCTCCAAACACACTTTGGTTGCAAAATTTGCATATGGAAAGCCATCTATGGAAAGCTTGAGGAAATTTCTATCAAGATTCAATTTCAAAGGTAGTTTCAGTCTCTCAATCTGGGACTTTAGGCACGTCTTTGTGGAATTCACTGATCTTGAGGATTTTAAAACGTTATGGTCAAGAAACGTGTGGGTTTTGGGTGATAAAACAATGAGACTTTTAAAATGGTCTCCTGGCTTTGATCCAAGTCTTGAATCTCCATATACGCCGGTTTGGGTTTCTCTGCCAAACTTACCAGAGTTCTTGTTTAATCGATCAACAATCACAGAGATAGCGAAGATATTGGGAACTCCTTTAAAGGTTTGGGTTCCTTCAATAAATAGGGCAAATCAGAATTGTTGCAGGTTCTGGGTTGAGATTGATGTTTCGAAACCTCTTGTTCACAAGGTTCAAGTTAAGTTTGGGGATTCAGAAAATTATTGGCTTCAACTGGTTTATGATAAGGTTCCTCTTTATTGTACTCATTGTGCTCACATTGGTCACTCTGTAGATCAATGTAAGAAAATGTTGTTAGTTCAAGAAAAGGATGCTGCGAACATTGTACATGATTGTTCTGAAGTTCCTGATCAAATTTCTTGTTCTTTAAAGGAAAATCAGGTGATTCATAATGGTAATCTTCAGGATAGGAGTGTTTCTTGTGATCAACAGCCTCAGGAGATTAATGATCTTCCACAGGAAGATGGAAGGGTTGGAAGAACATTAAATTCTATTGTTGTTAATAAAATATCTTCTGTTGTGGATCAAGATATTAGAAATGTTGAGGAGTCTGATAAGTTTCAAGATGAGGATTCTGTTCGATGTGTTTTGGCTGATGAAGGTTCTACTGAATTAGTTGATGAGAATGAATTAATAGATGCTTTGAAAACTTTGGAAAGAAGAAATGTCTTTGAGACTCTTAATGAAGAAATACATGATTCGCCTACTCATGATGGAAGTCTTAATAACTCTCCTGTGAAGGGAAGTTTAGTTGAGAATAAGCAGAAGAGGCAGGATTTAAAAAAAGGTAAAAAGACTTTGAATGTTTGGAATACTAAAGGTCCTGTTTCTTCAAAGATATTGAAGATGAAAAGGGCTCAGAAATCATCTTTTAATACATGACCATTTCGATTTTATGTTGGAATGCAAGAGGTATTGCAAACAAAGAAACCATACAAAGATTGAAGTCTATTGTTATTTCGTCAAAAGTTAGTTTTGTTGCTGTGCAGGAGCCATTTGTGAATTCTGATAAGTTGGATTGGTTAACTAAGAAACTGAAGATGTCTGGTTGTTGTTGTAACATGAATAATAAGATCTGGGTTTGCTGGAAGCAGGATTATAGAGTTGATATGATGTTTGATAGTGACCAGCTCTTGCATCTTAAAGTTGCTCATCCTACTTTGAATAAGGTCTTTTATGTTTCCATCATTTATGCCAAGTGTAAGACTGATCTGAGAACTGTTCTTTGGAATGATATTAGAGATCTTAATGTTTCTTCTCAAGAATGGATTTTGCTGGGTGACTTTAACATTATTGCAAGTATTCAAGAGCAGATTGGTTGTTCTACTATTAATCAGAAGGGGATGGATGATTTTAATGGTTGTATCATGGACTGTGGCTTGATGGATGGGGGTTTTACGGGGTCTGCTTTTACATGGTCTAATGGTCGTAAATGGAAAAGGTTGGATCGAGTTTTGTATAACTCTGCCTGGTTAGAATATTTTGATTGTACTCCTGTCTCTCACATGGCTAGAAGTTGTTCAGATCATTGCCCTATCCTTATTAAAGTTGCTTCTAATCTAGAAAAGTCGAAATCTTCTTTTAGATTTCTGAACATGTGGGCTTCTCACCCTCATTTCTTGAAGATGGTAAAGGATAGTTGGAATGATAATGCTGCTTCTGAGGTTGGTAACCCTATTAAATCTTTTTGGCTTAAACAGCTTCGTTTGAAGTCTGAGTTAAAAAGATGGAATAAGTGTGTTTTTGGTAACATTTTCGATTCCATTAAGCTTTCTGAAGAATCAATCATTAATAAAGAAGCTTTGCTTATTAATGAGTTTAATGAGGAAAATAAGTTGGAATTGGATTTAGCTAGACAACATCACTTAACTTTGCTTAGTAGGGAGGAGTCTTATTGGAAGCAGAAGTCTCATACTAGTTGGCTGAAAGATTCTGATAAAAATACAGCTGCATATCATAGCTTTGTTAGGAAAAGGGTTAAGAGAAACAGGATTGATAGAATTAAAAGTGGAGAAATTTGGTTGAATGGTAAGAAGGAGATTGGTGAATCTGCTGTTGAGTTTTTTAAAGAGCTCCTTTCTCCTAGTCCTAGTGTTGTGTTGGAGGATGATTTGTGGAATGTTATTCCTTCTATTGTATCTGAGGAGGAAAACAACATTTTGACTATGATTCCTGATGATATTGAGATCTATAATGTGGTTAAAGGTTTAAAATCTGATTCTGCTTCAGGGCCAGATGGGTTTAATGCTGAATTTTACAGGCTTTGTTGGAATATTGTGGGTTCTGATTTGTGCAAGGCTATCAAGGGTTTCTTTCATGGTTATAGGCTTCCTAAAGGGGTGAAGGCCACTGTAATTTGCTTGATTCCCAAGGTGGATAATCCTAACAAGTGGAAGGATTTTAGACCGATTAGCTTAACAACTGTTTTTTCAAGGATCTTGGGGAAGATTATTAATAATAGATTGGCTATGTTACTCCCTAATCTGATATCTGAGGAGCAGGGTGGCTTTGTCAAGGGCAGGAATATTCAAAATTCAATTATGCTTGTGCAAGAATTGTGTTATGATATTGATAGAAACAAGAGAAGTGGTAATGTGATTCTTAAGACTGATATGACTAAGGCTTTTGATAAGCTTAATCATAGTTTTCTCCTTCATGTTCTTAAGGCTTTTGGTTTCAATCAATCGGTTGTTGGCCTGATTCACAGTTGTATAAAAGATGTATTCTTTTCAATCCTGGTCAATGGGGAGGTTACTGGTTTCTTTCCTAGTTCTCAGGGTCTTAGACAAGGGGATCCACTCTCCCCTAGTCTATTTATATTGGCAGAAGAGTATCTCATTAGGTGCATTAAGATTAAAGCTTCTGAGCAGCATGTGATTAGATATAGAACAAGGAGTGATATGTTTATTGATTGCTTAGCATTTGCTGACGATTTCATGATCTTTACAACTGCTGATCCTGATACAATGAGAGTTTTTAAAGGCATTATGGATCACTATCAGTCTGTTTCTGGTCAATAGATTAACAATACAAAGTCTAAGTTCATTGTCTCTACTAAAATTGGTACTCAGAAACTCAGATTTATTGAAGATATGTGGGAGATCAACCATACATGTTTGACCTTCAGTTATTTGGGTTCTACAATATCAAATAATACTAGAATTGCTAACTTTGAATCTATTATTTGTAAAGCTAGAAGCAGGCTCCTGGATTGGGACAAGCTTCATTTGTCTTTTGCTGGTCGCCTGATGCTCATTCAATCAGTTTTGATGGATTTTCCTGTCTACCATTTGTAGCACACTGTTCTTCCTGCTAGTGTGATTAACAGATTGGAAGTGCTTTTCAGCAAATTTCTGTGGGGCAACAAAGAGGATAAAAGAAGTATTAGTTGGGCTAGTTGGAAAAGACTTTGCAAACCATTCAAAGAAGGAGGGCTTAATGTCAACAGCCTGATTGATATGCAACATGTTTATGCAATGAAAAACTGGTATAATTTCAGAAAGCAGTGTTCTCTTTGGGCTAAGTTTATGTTATCTATCTATTGCAGAGATGCTATTCATCCCACTCTGGCCATCTCTTCATATAGAAGATCTAAAACATGGGCTACAATTATGAATGTTAGGGATGAGACTGAGAACTTTATGTTCTGGTTACCTGGTCATGGGCATCTAAGTTTCTGGTATGATAGGTGGTGCTCAGATAGACCATTTATTAGAGCTATCAATGATAATCAAAGAAGAACTTTATAGGATTGTACTGATGTTCAGGTTAGTCAATTTTGGATAAATGGTATGCGGGATCTGGATAGGCTTCAATTTTTGGTCACTTCAACTGATATTGCCAAGATAAAAAACATTACTTTATCTAACAAGAAAGATGAGTTTCTATGATCTTTATCTCAGAATGGTTTATTCAATACAAGGGACACATTAAACTACATCAGGTCTAAAGGCAGTATAACAAAGCTTTATGATAAGACTTGGAATTCTGTCTCTCCTAAGAAATGCTCTTTACTGTTATGGAGGGCTCTCCATAACTGGATTCCAACAGATGAAGTTATGCAGTCTAGGAATTTCCAATTGGTTTCAAAATGTGTCCATTGTGAAAGTACTGAATCGACTCACCATGCGTTGGTTCATTGTCAGGAGGCCTGGACTGTATGGAGACATTTTAGTGGTATATTTAAAGTTCAGGTACATTCTTATATGACTATTTCTCATGTGATAATGAAATGGTACTGGGCTGCTCAGAAGAATTGTGATATCTTCACAATTTTACCGGCTATCATAACTTGGTGCATATGGTCAGCCAGAAACAAGAAAAAGATGCAAGGTGAGTTAACTAATTCTGCTACTATCATCAAGCATGTATTGTTCATTCTAGCTAGTCTGGATCAAAGTAATGTTCTGAACAGAAAGCACTGGGGTAGTTTTAGACGTGAAGCAATGAAGCTGGGATGTGTTAATCAGGTAAATAATGGTTTTAAGGCTCTTCACTTAAAATGGAAGAATCCTAAACAGGGGAGATATAAGATAAATGTTGATGGTGCTTGTACCTTAGACGGTGAATCGGCTGGAGGAGTGTTGATTCGTAATAGCAATGGTGACATTGTTGCTGGCATGGGTTGTCTCTTTGGTAAAAGCTCTTCTCTGATTGCTGAATGCAGAGCCTTGTTTGAAGGATTGAAGCTGTGTAATAGACTTCAGATTAGGAACGTGGATGTAGAAATCGATTCTTCAATCTTAATCATCTTGTTGTATGGTGATGCTCCATGGTATCTTGAACCAATGCTGCGATGTTGTAGGAAGCTTCTTTATTCAACAATGGTGGTAAATCAGATTTATAGAGAACAAAACTTGGGGGCAGATTGGATTGCCAAGTTTGTTCTTGAAACGAAGTTGGGTTTGGAATTTCGAGGGAATGATGCACCATTAAAATTGAAAGCAATCGCTTTTCTTGAGAGCATTAATCTGGGGTATTTGAGATTTCGAAACTAGGGTTGGATTTGGGGATTTGGCAGAAGGCAGAAGGTTGAAGATGAAGATGGTAGGCGCGAATCTTTTGATTTTTAATTTTGTGTAATTTTGCCTTTTAAGGCGTGTACTTCTCTATTTTCTCAATAAAAGACTTAGACATATTTCAAAAAAAAAAAAAAATTACTACTTTCTTTCTAACAACAATAAACCGGCTCTTTACCGGACAAAAATTATCTATAGAGTGTTTGACTACATACAAATGGGTATTTAGGGCTCCAAAAACTTAATTAGGACTTAAGAAGGTTACTGCAAATATCTTTACTTTGTGTTCATTTTTTATTCTCATGAATCTCATCTATTCCATTTTGATGTCTGGCATATCATTTTGATCGTTAGTGGTTTTAAGTTTAGCCAAGGTCTTCTTTTAGCTTATGAATTTCGCAAGATTCAGGTGATGACGGGCAAAGATGGGTTATTATAAGTGTTTGTGTTTTCAAAAGGATGCAGAGGAGGAGGAGATGGGGATGTTAGTGCTAGGGTAAGGGTATTCTTATACCCACTGTGGGGTTTGTCTTCATCTCATCACATTCAAGAATGAGACGGGTGATGTCTCCTTTGGTTCCTGGGTAAGCAAAACAAGAAACTCTTAAGACTTGTTATTTGTTATTATATTCTGGGAGAGGAGAGTGATTCGACACTTTACAAATGCATGCAAGCAAAAGAAACAAGCTGCTTACTTACTTACTTATCCTTTCTCTTTACTCCTTGGAAAGAACCAACATCCCACATCGCAAGTTTAGGAACCCAAACGACGCTTTATATTGTGAAAGAGCAGCACCATGGATTGTCCCTTCGGGGACATCCGATAAAATTGGAACGATACAGAGAAGATTAGCATGGCCCCTGCGCAAGGATGACACGCATAAATCGAGAAATGGTCCAAATTTTTTTTCCTTTTTTTCTTTTAAACCAGTGTGTGTACATATTATGGGTTAGCATACATACAAGTGGAGAATTGGTGTTACTAGTTACTAGTACTGAGCTGGGTTTGCATCATATTATGGGTTAGCATACATACAAGTGGAGAATTGGTGTTACTAGTTACTAGTACTGAGCTGGGTTTGCATTTACAGGGATAGAACACACTTAACTTCAGACAATATACATAGCATGCATACTAACAATATGTATTGTATTTGTCACTCCAACCCAGCTTCTCAAAACATGTCATACCAATTAAACTAGTTTTTATCAATCTTTCGAATTAGTAAAATAAGCTGGACATGTTTCCTTGCATGCTACCAATATATGTATCATGCAGGCTGCAATGGATGCCACCAAACAAGAGCCTTGAATTTGATCACCCGTAAGGTAAGCTATCCCCTTTCAAGTCCTTCCAACTTTTGCATAAAAGATTAACATTTTGTCCTAAATATTTGAAGGAAACCAATATGTGCTTCTGTGGCTGGAGGAGTCAAACAGACGCACAATTTTTTTTTTATTTCCAGCAAATTCACATTCAAATTCTAGATTATCTCCATGCACTATGTGAATACTACCACACAAAGACTTGCCAAATGTGATCCCAGATTCATTCATAACCACACAAAGACTTGCCAAATGTGATCCCAGATTCATTCATACGGATAAGGCCTTGCCTCCACCTTCTCTCAATAACTTGTTAGTTGCATTTCTTAGATATTTCCGTCTCTCTCCGATCTACTTTCTTGTTCTGTTTCTTCATTACTTGCTTCGCAAACCCATTTCCTTTCACGTTCTGTTTCTTGATTACTTGCTTGCCTTCCTCGAAGATGATGCTATCCTAGTTCTTGAGTACCTGTAATTCATAATATGGTTTGATTATAACTTCTCATTTATTTTAACATCTTTTTCAACCGGCGCTTTGGTTGGCCATCGCTATGACCTGGGTTCCTTCAGGGGTGCCTTTCCTTTGTAGATTTCTTACACCCTCCATTGGTTGTTTCTCACAATATAGCTTTAACATTGGTCATAGGTGGAGGAACCTGGCTTCAAGTTTAGCTTGTGTAGCCGCTGGTGTCCTACTGTAAGGTTGTTTGAGGTTGGGGTTGCCATCTTCAAAGACTAAAAACTTTGTTACCTTGCAGACATTCCAGATCTTTCCCTCAAGCATTGTCGCTTAGTAACGATTTCTAATGATCTTATTATAATGAATAGTGAAAAAACATGTTGATCCGCACATGCGTTTATGTGTATTTTTCAGGCCTCAGCAACCAACCATGTCTGCTTGTGGAAATCAACCAACCCATCATTGTGGGAAAGTCTCTATATACAATACAACAGGTGCGGCTTTTTCAACGGTCTTCCTATGAACAAACTTGATATGGTTACTGTCCATCCCGGATGTCAGTGTCTATGTATACATCTTCCGAGATTTGTAAGTGTACATGGTTTGGCTCGTACCCTTGTCTAAGTTCGCAGATGCATTCAAAAAACTGTCACCTGTCACCTAAAATTACCAAAATGGAAAGCAAATTCAAGCAATGCTTAAATTCGCTGTACGTCCCGGGATTGTCATACGTATGGACTTTCATCACATATACTCCTCCTTCCGAGACAATACCCGTGTCGCGTACGAAATGTATGGTTTGACCGTTTTCCATTTTCTGATGTCAGGTTGTTTCGCGTGCTCTTTTATCGTGACCTCTTTTGATTAGCCTATAATTTTCTTTTATTTCAGGACCATTATACTCTGTACTGATATGAATGTCGTTGCGGTGTTTCTATGTCGATTCCTTGATCAAGAGACTAGCCTTTTTTGATATATTTGAGGCATGTAGAAACAAGAATGTTGCAATTTCAGATTGTTGCACTTATGTATGTCTATGACCATAAACCTTTTTCCTTTGGGGTGTCCTAGTACAAATTTGTTGCAATTTCAGATGGTTGAACTTTGTACGTCGATGTCCAGAAATCTTTATCCTTTGGGCTGTGCTTAAGAAAATTTTATATCTTTTTTTTCTGAATATAATTTAATAATGACTTTGAATGATATTTTCCAAAATTAAATTATAATAAAAATCTTGTTGGTTAGTTCGAGTTTTAAAGTAAATGGTAACATTTTAATCAACAAACTTTCAATTTGTCTCTATATGATTCATATATTTTGTCGGTCATAGCAAGCTTTTCAAATTCTCCAAACCGAGTATATCCTATTTTTAAATAAAATTCAATTCCTCAATCGTTGGGATCTAAAAGAGACTTTTAGGATAATAGTATTACTTTACTTCCTATCACTTTCGATGACGAGGACTTGAGAGGGGTAATACGATCCTATAAGGATTTAATAATCATCGATATCAAAATTATTGAGCCTACATCTTAGCGAATATCTTCGTAAAATAGAGTTATGATAGAATTCAAGATATAACACCTATATCACCCTCTAGCATAGTACCGATGAGCTTCCATGAAGCTCAGACTTCAATTCTTAGCTAAACAAGACTAGACTTCGTCATCCGACATCAAAGGGGGCGAAAACAAGATGTAACGCATTTACAACGTTATTTGTTTCTAATTTAGTTTAGCTAGATACACTCAATCATGTCTACCATACATCAGTGCGTATCATATGTTGTTAACGAAAGGATTACCGTAATTTGCGGCAACCGACATGTAACTAGAAAAAATGCTATGTTACTTCTTTTTCTCCTCGTAAATACCAATTAAGTGTGATTTTTTTGTCTTAGATGATATAGACAATATGAGGGAGGCCACCAAGATAGTTAATTTTGGGGAGGCAAGGTAACACTTGCAGTTGGACGGATGATCCGTATTGGGTAGGGCCTACAATGGATTTTGTGAACTGAATTATTAAGATTTTTAATTAACAAGGTATCTGACTAATAATGAAACCCTTTTTGAAATTAATTATGTAGATACCAGGTTAAATCTGGATTATGTGAAGGATTGAATTCGAACATTGACACTTAAGTCTAAACTATATAGTGTAACGAACTAATTTGTAAAGAAAAATGTTTATACGACTATAATTAAGGCTATGTTAAAACCATAATTCCAATCATATATAAGTGGACAATAATACTCATTTTTTTCCCAACACGAATGAAAAAAAAGGATTATTTCCGATTTAAAGATCATATATCCTAAAACAAATTGCGGCAATAACTTAAAGTACCACAATCTTCTATGTGGTTGTTGCAACAATATTATTATCATTGTAACAAAAAATCTCACTACAGATTTTTACGATATGCACACTTATAAATGTCATTCTTTCAGACTTGGACCACATCTTAGCTTGAGACTTGAGCATATTTGTGTCATTGTTCGGAGCTAATGTTTTATATGGTTTTCATACTCCTCAGAATGAGAAAATACTTAAACAAGGACGTACCAAGCTACCAAATATATTACCACCAGAAATTAAAAAAACACGTTATTAATAAGTATCTGAACTATTTTTTCTATCATAAATATTTTATGTTTTCTTAAAGTTCATATTTTTTAAAAATTTAAAACAGAAAAAATTAATATTAGTGTATTTGTTTTCTAAGATAAATCATATTTTTTGTCGTGAGACCAAATTACAAAACAAAAATTAAAATAAAATGTAAATTTATGTTCTATTTCACATTTTACAATTCATTTAACAATTGTTTCATCTTTTATCTTTCTTTCGTATTTTACATTTCATATTCTAGTTTTTACCTTTATTTCATATTTCACAATTCATTTAATTTCTTATTTTGCATTTCATCCTTATTTTGTATTTGACGTTTTTTAACCCTAATTTCGAAATCCATTTAGCCTTTTCTTAAATCTTTAACAATTATTTCATAGTTTGATTTTTCCCCTCTAACCCTTGTTTTACATTCACAATTCATTTAAACCTTATTTCATTATTTCATGTTAAAATTTATTTATCTATTATTTAATATTTCACACCTTCTTTTACATTTCATTTTTTTTCTTTAACCACTATTTCATATTTTGCAATTCATTTAATAATGCATTTCGCAATTCACCCTTATTCTGTATTTTATTTTTCAATTTTTTTATTTAACTTTATTTTACATTTTGCAAGTCATTTAGCTTTTATTTGGAATTTTTCAAAGCAATAGTCTTTTTTTTTACATTTCACAAATACAATAACAACTACATTGTAAAAGAATTGCAATTTGGTTGTTTTTTTGTATTTCGTAAAAAATAAAAACAATACATGAACAACAAAAACATCATTTCTCTCATTTGTTTTGTTTGATTCTTCGTGAGTTTGTGTTCATCTATTTGAAAAAAAAATCATCACTATCTACCCATTAGATGTTTTAATATCACAAACAATGACAAAGTACACCTCAAAATCCAAAAAAATTACCATTCTTTAACAAAGATCAAAAGAAACTTAATCCATAAAATTATAAGATTCAAACAAAGAACGAAGATGAAATTTAAGAAATTATAATGCTTTTTAAGATTTCATAGGCAAATGCAAGAACCAAACAGTAAGAGTTGATCGCTTATGATTAGGCATGGGCATATGGGTATGGAACCGAAGAACCGAACCGAACCGAACCGAAATAACGGATTCGGTTCGGTTCCGGTTCTTTATAAATACCCGTATGGTTCCTTATCTTAAATACCCACGGTTCTCGGTTCGGTTCGGTTCGGAACCGAGAACCGAATAGTACCCATAAAGAACCGAATAAGCAATAGTACCTTTGAATATCCATGGTTCTATTCGGTTCCAAACGGTTCTTTTGGCTACAAAGTAACCATTTGGTTACAAAGTAACCATTTGGTTACAAAGTAACCATTTGGTTCTTTTCGGGTTCAGTTCCAAACAATTCTTTTGGTTAGAAAGTAACCATTTGGTTAGAAAATAACCATTTGGTTCTTTTCGGGTTCAGTTCCAAATAGATTTTTTGGTTAGAAAGTAACCATTTGGTTAGAAAATAACCAATTTGTTCCTTTCGGGTTCGGTTCCAAACGGTTCTTCTGGTTACAAAGTAACCATTTGGTTAAAAAGTAACCATTTGGAAACGAAACCCGAATGTAACCGAACCGAACCGAGAAGAACCAAACCGAACTAAATTTTAATCAGTTCCTAAATGGGTACTAGTTTTAAAGAACCGAAAGAACCGAGAACCGAACCAAACCAAACCGAATTTTAATCGGTTCCTAAATGGGTACTAGTTTTAAAGAACCGAAAGAACCGAGAACCGAAAGAATTGAACCGAACCGAACCGAAGAACCGAATGCCCATACCTACTTATGATATAATTGGAAGTGAGTAGTTGATATTTTATCTAAAAGTATTTCTAGAGGGGTCAATCAAATAACTAGACAGAAAAAGTGTGAAGAGTATCTTAGAAAGAGAAAGTGACAAGGGTTAAAGTCAAAAGATAATTCTTGATCATTTTTTCAAGAGAAGTACACATATTTATAGAGGTGACAAGTTCCACGTAGCTAACATACACTTAACTTCCTGGATACTTTACCCCATTATTGTATAAAGTAAAAATATATTTATTACATATTGCACTTTTAGCCTTTTAGTTTCCCATCCTACTTAAAATCTTCTACATACATTATTTACTGATCTTTTAACCATTCTAAACTAATTATTTTGGCTCAGATTAATTTTATCCTTATTTGTAGCCCCCTAGTCTTTGTGAAGAATTCGAAAGGATGACTAAAATATGTTTTCAAACGATACCACCTTAGAATCACATAGGTGGAAGAATTAAACCCAATATATTCTTCGAACTAACCAACCTCAGATACAATCTTAAGTAATACCCTTAATCTTATAAATTATATGGAGGGTATTATCTTTCCTTTTACATATTTCGACAACTGTTAAACCACGATGGTCTCATCATTTAACCGTTGAGTTTAAAAGATCGACGTGTCTGGGTAGATAAGTAGACTTTTCAACTCCTCTATAAAAAAAACCCATTAAGATTTTTATCTTGCTATAAATTCTTCTTTTTTTCCTCATAAATTATTACTTACCAAAATATAAAGATAAAGAAAAAGTAACATCTCACTCTTTTCACCGTTAAACTCATATTTCCATCACTATTCATCAGAACCACCACAACAGCTCCATTATCCCTTCATAATTATCTGAATGCACTTTAATTTAATATGATGATTATTATCTATTTATGTTTGGGATAAAGAATGTGTGAGACTGTCTTACCATTGCTAAAAGAGCTGCTGAAAGGGAAGCTACATGAATATTGTTTGATGAGTCTTTACAAATTTTATAGAATTTCACCTATAATCATTGGCATCATCTAAAAATCAATCCCAAACTATTATTCTTCTAATAATACTCATTATCTAATCCCAAACCATGCTCTAAAAAATTAGTTCAAAATTCTTAGTATCGCACTTTGCGTGATTCAAATGACCAAATGTCTCAAAGAAAAATCATCCATCATCAAGCCCCAAAAAGACACATACCAAAAGATAAACCCCAAAAGGTGAAGACTAATCATCTCCTGAATGGAGTAACTAAGATAAATAAAAGATCGCAAATGCTGCCTTCAAATAAAGGAAAGAATAGTGCACCGTATCTCCCTCCCCAATTGTAATATAATATTTCTGAGGAGGTTAACAATAATAAATCAGCAGCGACCAATAATTTGGACATACATATCATCAAAGACACCCTTACACCAAACTATCATGGTAAAGCTTCACAGAAGAAAATGAAGACAAAGAAAAAGAAAACGAAGGAAGCTGTTACTCTCCCAACCAAATTGGCTACCAGTCTTAGTGAAAATTTTAAAGAAGTACTCTCAGATTACAATATTTTAATGAGAAAAGTGAAATATAAGTATTTTATAGAATTTGATGCGCCTACTTCAAAGATAATAAGGAATCCATGACTCCACCTCAAGTCGTCTTCCCGCCATCAGAGAAACTCCTATTGACACGTGATGCACATGAACTAATTGTCTATTTAGATATTTTAAATTAAGGTCTTTAATTTCCATTGGACCCCGTCATTATTCAATACTTCAAAATCATCAATTTATGTCCGAGCAAGGCTAGCCCCAACATGTGGTTCAGACTGCTTTTCTGTATCATTTTATCAAAGATTTCAAAAATTAAACTTCTGATAGAGCAGTTCATAGCCAAAGCAGGTGTGTCAAAAAATTATTGCATGTCCTTCTACTATAATTCTAGAAAATGCTTCAAAAATACTCGATGAACTCCTCGAAGTTGATAAGACAATGAAGCAAAGATTGTTTTTCATAAGTGGGTGTTGGGAAAACGGGAAGGAGGTCTCGTCTGATAATCCTCGATAACTCTCATTGAAGTGGAGGAGCACAAGTAAGTTTTAATTTATTTCAAAATTATGTTGTTAATAGTTTGTATCTAAGTCAATTTAATTTTCTTAGAAATCACAAAGCGCTTCCAAGAACACACTGATGTTGTCGATGAGACTTTTTCGAAAAAACTAAGTGAATGAGACAAAAATGAATGGTCAAATAAATATCACCAATGCTTCGGCCCGCTAAACCTTGTTCAGAGAAATCTGTGGAAAATCTCTCTGGAAACAGTTATCGCTCATGAAAAACTTATGGAACCCTATGACGCCTCTAATATTGTGAAAAGGCTAGCTGCCCCGGATGCTCAAGCTACTCTTCATGCTATGAATGTGGATCCTAGCCACAAAGTGAAGAAGAAATCCAGGGGGAGAACCATCCAAATGTAATAAAAATAAATCAAAGCCTAGCTCGAAGAAAAAGAAGAAAAAGAAAAAGGACATTGATCAAGTAATCACTCATAACATTGAAACACTATTTTTGAAGCTTCAAAGAGAAAGAAGACAGTAGCTTCGAATAAAAAGTAAAACTTGTACTGCCAAGAACTCCAAAGAATATGTGTATGATCAATTTGTTAATGTATCATCTCCCGACCCCACAACAGACTTGGTTGAAGATAATAAAAAAAAATCAAGACCATCCGTTATTTGATATTGAGCCTCAGTATGATCAATATGAAACCCCGATTGAAAATGTCAATGAAAACCACGACCTTGTCTAAGAAGACTTCTCACCTGTCCATTTGCTGAACTATCCTGAACAATCTGAATCTGAAGAAACATTCTTCCTACTGTTTCTTTCCGACGAACTATCACTTACGCTTCATAACATGTTTCGACTTGTGGAAATTATTGAAAGAAATGCCAAATAACTCGAAATTAATGCTAAGAAATTTGCTGATGAGGCCGTAACTGTTTATGAACAAACTTGAAACGGTAGCTAAAGAGGCTATTCAGCTTTGAAAAGAAGTCACTGCCAAAAAATTATGGGCCAAAAATGCTCAAAGAAATATCGGCGATCAATGTCATGCCTTTCAAGAAGACAAAAATTAATTTCACAATATCATAATGTTGATAAGACATGAACTGTCTGTAAAACACAGAAAAAAAATGCAAGACGTACACTCAAACTACAAGGAACTTAAATCTTTATATCAAGAAAACAAAGAAGGAAAAAATAAGGCCCTCAGAGAGTTGGAAGCATTCATAATCAAAGTTGAGAGGGATAAAACCTTTCATATCATCGATACTATTAAACGAATGTGCCAACGATTGTCTTAAAACATTGAAAATCGTGAAAAAAGGAAAATATATCTTTAATTCTTGATATGCATAACAAATTTCTGAAGCTCAACTTAAAAGATTTTTGGTACATGGTTTGTAATGACCAACGCCCCAGAGATATGAACAATACTTTCTCGACTGAATCCGATGACTCCAAATCAAGAGACTTTTGAAAGTGATAGTACAAAGTCTTTTAAAAATGATGATTCAAAGGACGCAAACTATTCAAACAGAAAGTCAAACAGTTCTTTGAATGATGATGAAGAAAATTGAGGAGAAAAAATCAATTTCACTTTGTTTATTGTGTGCTTTCTTATTTTGTTGTTTATTTCAATTTTGTATATTGGCAATCACATGTCATATTTTAAATCAGATATTTAAACACCATGTTATATTTAATTTCACTTATATCATTTGACTACTTATATTATCATTTCGAAAATTTTAACTTTGAAAAATGAAACTCCACACATTACTAGTATGAAACACTCACACTTTGTAATTATCACTTCAAAAAATAGTCACACTTTGTAAAGTAGTCATTTAAAAAAAATAATCACTTCAAAAGATAATCACTTTGTAAAATATTTAATTCGAATAATAATTACTTCGTAAAGTATTAATTTGAAAAATATTGACCTACAATACTAGCCAGTTCATAAATTAATATAAAACATTGATTGAATTTCAAAGTTAAGATTATTCACCATCAGATTTAATAAGAGTGATCAATCCTTATTTTATTTCTAAAGTGTTTTGCTACAATTATTTTGTGTGTGTAAATTATTATGAAAAATTTGCTAAGTTTTAGTATATAAGTTTTAGTCACCAAATTCACATTGTTTTTGAACTTATCTTAAAATTTCGCATAGAATTGATATATGGTTAAAAATAAAGGATTATATTTACCATGTCGACTATGCAGGTACCTTATTAAAACCTTCTTGATCCACCAGGAGATGAAAGAGTATGCCACCAGTTCATACACTAATAAGCAAGATAATTTTCAATTAAGCACCCACAACATTACTCACAATATAAACGCAAATGCTTTATGTTCCACATATGCTGCAATGGTCTTCCTTCACCATATTACTCACAGATGCTTTATGTTCCGAAGAGTTGTTGTATAAGCCCGTAATGTTTCTTGGAGATAACTAGGCCACTTTCCAATTGCTCCCTCTAAATGTTTCTTGAAACCATCCAAGATAGTTCTATTAGTGACCTATAGTTGTCCATTTTCCTAAGGTTGAAAAGGTGTTGAGAAATACTAACTAATACCTCACGTTAAACAAAAAAGCCTTCATATCTTTGTTGTTAAATTATGGTCCGCTATCAGTAGTAATCATTCGTGGGACTCTGAAGCTAGAAAACATTATAGACAAAAAATTAACTTGATAACATCCTTTGCTCTAGTCCCAAATATAGGCTCAGTTTATGGCCACTTCAAAAAATAATCAGCATTAACAATAATGGTATGTCGCCTCCTCGAAGCCATTGGAAGTTGACAAACCAACTCTGTCACCCGTCTAACAAATATGAGTGTCTCGGAAATACAATCCAACGACATTGTTGGCATGTGTATTGTATTAGAAACTCTTTGACAAGTATAATAGCTTTGGACAAAAAATTTAGCCTTGAATATTATTGTGGGCCAATAATATCCTGCTAGGAGTACTCTTCTTGTCAAATTATTGTATCCATAATGAGCGGAACCCTCCCCATCATGTAACTCAGACAAAGTCATTTGGGATTCATTCGTATCCAAACAACGTAATGATGGTCGACTTAAAGATTTATTATATAAGATGTCCCTTAGAACTGTAAATCTGTGTGCTTTAAACCTTAACCTTTGAGCCAAATTCTTGGCAACTAGTAATATCCTCTTAACCAATAATTCTTTCAAGTTAAACAGCCAATCTCGCTCTTCTTCTTCTTCTTCTTTAACTCAGAAAACTTTTTCGGAATATTGACATTGTTCGGACTTCGTTGTAATACATGGGCTCTCACATGTCAAAATCCATGGATATTCTTTGGAATATGGAATCATTACTAAAGAGTCATCAATAAACTTTTGACCTTGGGGGGTATGTTCAAGTGTAACATTCTAAAACTCTATAACCAGTCTCTTTAACTCTCTCAAATATCTTATAAGTTGGTTTTTTCTTTGTTCAAAAAATTCTAACATATGATTCACTAACAGCTATAAATCACTTTCCAAACATACTCGGTTGGCGCTAAAAATTCTTATAAGTTTTAATCCAGCGAGAGCTGCTTCATACTCCACCTTGTTATTTGATTCCTTAAACCCAAATCATATATCGTGGTACATAGCCTCCCCTGTCGGATCCATTAACTGAATTCTCGCTCCTGATCCCAAAACACTCGATTCCCAATCAGCTTGAACTAACCATTCTTCCTCATATTTATTCCGGTCTGTGTCAAACTCCTCAGAATCCGACGTTTCTAAATGAAATTTAACTAGAAATTTAGCCAAAGTTTGAGATTCAGTAGCAGTGCACAATGTAAAATAAATATTAGAGTGTCCTAATTCCACAAACCACTTTGTCATACTTCTAGAATTTGCAATTTTTTTTAGCAATAATGAAGTTTAAACCATGATTGAATGAGCTTGAAAATAAGGGCGTATTTTCCGAGCATCTACGACCAAGGCCAAAGCCAATTTTTCCAACTTTAGATACCTTTTCTCCGAATCTAGCAGACTTTTACCCATATAATACCCAAGGCGTGGGTAATCATCAACCTCCCTTACTAAGACCCCACCTACCGTAAAATCTAAGACTATAATATAAAGAAACAAATTTTCACCTAAAATAGGCTTAATCAAAATTACTGGAAAAGATAAATGTTCTTTGATAACAGAAAATGTCTCGTCACATTCTACTGTCAAACAAATTTTTTTAGCTTGCCTTAAAACTTGAAAATATGAAGCGTACTTATCCAACTATCTGGAGCTAAATACGTTTAAAGCCGCTAATATTCCCGTCAAAATTTGTACTTCTTTAACTGCCCGAGGAAGTTCTATAGTTATCAAAGCCTTCAATTGCTTCAGATCAACTTCGATCCCAATCTCACTCACTATGTAACCCAAAAACTTTCCCGAACGCACTCCAAAAGTACACTTTTCAGGATTCAACTTCAAGCAAATTGTTCTTATATTAGAAAATGTTTCTTCCAAGTCTTGAAAATAATCTTACTCTTTAACACTTTTAACCAACACATCATCAATGTATGCCTCCATATTGTTTCTAATTTGGGTAGCAAAAACTTTGTTTACTAATCTTTGATAAGTAACCTCATGATTTTTGAGACCAAAAGGCATCACTCTATAACATTACAATCCTATATCAATTATAAATGTTGTGCTTTCTCGATCCTTCTGTTTTTACCTGGATCTGATTATACCCAATAAAAGAATCCATAAATAAAAGAAGTTTATTTCCCGATGTTGAATCAACACGTAGATTTATTCTTAAAACAGGAAAGTGGTCCTTTGGATATGCTTAATTTATATCAGTAAAATATACACACATCCTCCACTTACCATTCTTTTTCTTCATGAGTACAAGATTTGCTATCCACACCAGATATTGAGCCTTTCTTATATGACCCACTTTTGATAGTCAGTCCACTTTGGATACTACTGCCTATAATTTTTCAACATAAAAAGCTCTTAATTTTTGGATGATTGCTCTTACGCTTGGATTAACAGCTAGTCTATGACATATTATATTAGGTGGAACTTCCGCAATATCGTCAGCACTCCAAGCAAAAATAGTTAAGTTTTTTAACACGTAGTCTATCAAGCGCTTCGTTATATATTGTGATAAAAATGTTCATATCCTTAAAATTTTCATACTATGGAACATGTATATCTCTATATTTTCATATGCTATTAGCGATCCAGGGGTATCTCTCACATCATTTATCCTTTCTAAATCCCAAGCAAACCCATCTAACTAATATTGTTTCATCCGTTCAACACAACCGTCTCGTTTAGTGTGCAAAGCTGTTGCATAAAATTCTTGGGCCACTTGCTGACTACTTCAAACTGTCCTTACACGATCTTCAACAATATATTTTACAAACTAATGGATGGTATAAGCATTGGCATGCATTTTTGACAGACAAGATCTACCAAAGATCGTATTATATGTTGTCGGATTGTCTACCACCACAAACAACACCCTCACATTCTTCTTAAATGGTCCTCTTCCCAATAGAACTTCCTCTTTGAGCTCCCCGAAAACATTGAATATTACACCAGTAAAACTAATTATCATTCACTATGACCGAAGGATTGTTGGAGCTTCTTGTATTTTTTCATAGGTTGACAAACATAACACATTGTCAGAACTGCCAGTATCAATGAGTATTCTTCATATTTTTGTTCCTTCTATCTATGATTCAATCACCACCACATCTTCATGAGGTCTAGCGACACCCCTCAAATCATCATCATCGAACATAATAAAAGGTAAACGACTCTTCCCATAAAGATGAGTTGAAATCTCACCGACCAACTGTGTTGTTAGACTCACTACGCCTCTTTCGAGAGCTATTGGTAATCATTCCCGCAATATCACCTACAAAAATAGCTAATGAATCAAAATGTTCACACAGACTTTGAACCCATCGTCGTGGTTTTAGTTCATTTACGAGTAACAGAATCCTCTGATCTGGATTAAGATCAAGATAATTTATAGATACATCGAATTTATCCATGGTCCCAATTATTATCATCGAATTTAGTTGTTTAGAGGACACATTCACTACATGTCACGATTGTTGGTTTACATTCAAAACTTGCTGAGACCTAACTTTATTTTTAACAAATATTGCTAACTTCCCATCTCAATCAATGTCTGGATTTATTTTTGTAAAGCTATACTGCCCATGGTGTCATGCCCAATGTCATTGTGGTATTTTCAAAATTTTGTATTCATATCCTCTATAGTTTAGTTATAGGTTTAAGCTTTCAGAACTGAACATGATTTCTAGCTCTTTCAAAAATTGTCACTACATTTTCCAGTCAACTTAACATAAAATACTAGGGTCGAATCTCATTGTCTCATTAACCAAATATCCCGGAAGAAAACCTTATCGATAAGTATCACACACTACATGTTTGTCACAGTCATCTAACCTAATTTTGGTAAGCACAAAAAACTTAGTGTAATCCTTCAAATTCTCTCTTATGACTTACTTGCATTGAATTATGGTATCCCTATTTGCATGTATTTTCTTATTCGCAATAAATTGTCTTCGAAACGTAGTATAAAAGATCCCAAAATTATTTATTGATCCCATCAGAATTTTGTTATACCACTTAAAAAGTATTTCCTTTAAAAGACGCGAGAAAGCTTAGCATAACAATTTATCGTCATCGTCAAAATTCATCATATAGTTCTTAAACTGGTCGATGTGATCATCAAGATCCCATGTTCTATCAAATTTCTCCACTTTTAAAATATCAGAGTGCTTCAAAAGTGTTATAGACCTGACTTCAACTGACAAATGAGATGTCCCCAAATCCATTCCTTGTCTGTGTTGATTTTTTACCATCATTTGTAATTCTATAAAGTCATTGTTCTGAAGAGTTCACAAAATTATTAGTAACATTATACTCAAAGTTTGGGTTTTCAACTACATGTCGATATTCACTTTGTTTATTTGATTTATCTTCCATTCGGTATCACTGAATTCGACTGACAAGTCTTTTCAAATAGTGTTTATCACCCACATCTTTCTTCACATTGTAACTATAAGCTCATTCAATCGTCTAAGAATGCCCATCGGAATTTGAAATAGGTGATTCACTAGATTTCGAGTGAATATACGTATGCTTAGCTTTCATTTTCTATCTAGAGGAATAATAGCCTTGTTCCATCTGAAAATGAACTTCCATATGATTATCACTTTCTCTAAGAATTTCTCTATGAGTCTCGTCGAAACGACCTATTAAGTTTCTACTTTTGTTCACATGTTGAACCGCAGACAAGACCCTTCCTCATTTTATCAAAATAGATTATTCCCTCTGAATCAACTGTTATTTAACTAAGCTATTTGTTCTAATAACTGATTCCTCTGATCCTCCAAAACTATTGACTGCGCTGATCCTCCAACCATGGATCAATTTGAGCTTCCATTCGACAATGACTTGCCATTACTACTTATTTCTCTGCTAATACTACTCAATCTACATGTGCTTCGGAATCCATCTAGGACACTGGTTCGAACGTGTATTCTCAATAGTTAATGGTTTCAGATTTGATAACTGGATAACAAACGTACCTCCCACTATGGTCGCCACTAATTCCTTCTGATATAATTAGAAGTGAGTAGTGGTATTTTGTCTAAAAGTATTTCTAGAGGGGTCAATCAAATAACTAGAGAGAGAAAGTATCAGAAGTATCTTAGAGAGAGAAAGTGACAAATGTTAAAGTAAAAAAATAATGATTCATCCTCTTTCCAAAAAAATTCCACCTATGTATAGGGGTGACAAGTTCCACGTAACATACATGCATACACTTAGCTTATTTGATACTTTACCCCATTATTCTACTAAGTAAAAACATATTTATTACATATTAAAGTTTTAGTCCTTTAGTTTCCTATCCTACTTAAAATTTTCCGTATACATTATTTACTTACCGTTTAACCCTTCCAAAGTAATTATTTTGGCTCAGACTAATTTCATTCTTATTAAGAGTCAAATAAAAACGAGTCTTGCAGCTGTTGCAATTATTTTTAAAGCCTTATCTTTCTATAATTTAAAATGAAAAATCAAGAAATCGATCAGATTTAAATATAATGGTTAAATTATTGTATTTTTTGTTGTTCCATTCCGTTGTCTGAATTTAGGGTTTGTATGGTTATTTCACGGCTATTGTAAAGAAACGAAAGGAAAAAATGAGAGAGAAATAAAAATTTATCATTATATAGTCAATAAGATATTTAGGATATTAAATAAAAGTTAGGTATTATATGATAATTATATACCATGCTTAGATATTTGGTGACAGTAGATACGACATAGTTTTAATAAGAATACTCAATTTTATTCAATATTATGGATTACAATAACTTTGATTCTTTGTTTTTATTATTCACTCGCTTTTCACCTCCCTTATTTCTATAAAATTTCTCTTTTTATTTTAGTATTATATTAGTCCATCTTAGGTCGAATGTCTTTCATTGCTTCAAATTTTACAAACATCCTTGCCAGTTTTGATGGTGTCAGGTACAGTTTCAGTATTGTCAGTCTATACTATATACGGTATGACCTTCGTACTGGTTATCTTGTCGTTGAAGCACCAAAGGTGACAATTAGATAAGGTTAAATTTTGGGCTTCATGGCTCACCAATGCCAAAAGATGGCGCCATGGAACAGTAGAACGGGTCGCTCAGTTGAACGATATTTTTGTTTTTAGGGTATTGGCTCCATGGATTTTAAAAGGGGTCGTTTGGCTAAGCGACCTTTTTTTAAACATGGATTTTGGGATCATAAACTTAAGAGAGTTCGCTTATTCAATCGAATCACCCCTCCTTATTTAAATATGAAGTTAGGTATTGATACTTAGAATAAGTCACTTAATTGAATGACCCCTATTTGAATGAGTCTTCGGGGGTCTATAGACGTAAGATGAGTCGTTTAATTGAGCGATCAAATTTTAAATGAGATGTTGGGTCTAAAAACTCATGAGTGCATGCCCAGGTGAGAGACCCTCTTATAAACGAGATTTGTGTCACTTAGGTGAGCAACCCTCTTTTAATTGAGGTGTTTGGATACAAAGACTTAGGAATGGTCGCTCATGTGAGTGATCCTCATTTAAATGTGATATTTATCTCTAAGGATTTATGATGGATCGTTCAGGTGAATGATCCGTCCCTAAATAAGATTTAGGGTCTACGGATTTAGTAGAGGTCACTCATGTGAATGACCTTCTTACATATTGGATCTTGAGACTTGAAACTTAAGTTAGATCGGTCGATTGAACATCCCCTCTATAGTGAGGCTAAATGTGTGGTTTTTTTTTGCTAGATCAATCAACTGAAAAACCTACTCCTATTTTGGGACTCATGCACTAATTAGTTTGGGTAGGATCGTTCATGCAAATGACATACCTATGATGGGTTTTCCTAATCGTTCTTCATATCTCGTTTGTACTTATTGCTTTAGCTATTTTTCATGTTATATGAAGGATTATTAACATTAAAAAGATAAAATTCCATTATCTCAATAATAAATACAAATAATAATAATGAAAAATAAAAGTATTTTTTTCAAAAGAGCTCAACATTATATAAATTACGTTTTTAATCTCATTTTACTATTTAGTCGAGACGTATTAAAAAGATTTATGATGTACCTCAATCAAACTTAATATATAATTCTAAAAGTAGAACAAATTTGTAAAAAAATTCATAATAACTATCATAAAAAAATTAAAATATTTTTTATTGAAATTTTTAAACTTTAAGTTGTGTTGTTATTTTTATACAACTACAAAATCATCACATTAATATATTCTAATTTTTTATTTTAAATTTATTTAATTATGTGTACATATTATTAAAACTATATATACAATTTTTTTAAAAATAATTTATACATTATCAGAAATTAAATACGAATAATTTATAATTTCATTTATATTAAACACAATATTTATCAAATAGAATGATTTAAATTTTATGATGACTGAATTATTGTTAGATTGCAAAGAATCATAATGCTATGTTAGAACATTTCATATAAATATTTTGTGTAGGATGAATACATTGTGTTTTCAACGTTCTCATAATATGTTTTACGGTGTTATAGAAGTTTTAGTTGAATTGTTTTAGAGAGTAAGGTGATTTTTTCATGGTTGATTTGTGTCTTTCTAACATTATGCATTGAATATTTTAGTTACCATTTTAGTCGAAGACTTCGCTACCATATTAATATGGAATTACTTACTTTTGTTATGATATCTCCTCACGGTTATTAGTCGTAGCACGGGCCAATCGGCATTTAAGATTTTTCTAATGTAATCGAATTGTCATTTCCGCATCTTGTTTAAATCAATCAGGTCGGTCACGAATTTATATAATAGTACGGGTTTTACTGGTTGACTAGATAAATGTTAACTCTCTCGTATTAAATAGTAAATTTGAAAGACCATACGTTATAGATGCTACTAAAAGCTTTTTTAATTTCATGTAAATCGGCTTGAGAATAATCTGGATTATCTTGAGAAATTGTAGTAGTATGAGTTGAAAGGATAAAGAAACCCCAACCAATAGTGAATAGTACGTACCATCCATTAAATAATAATGAACCATATAGATTCTTCTTAACAATTTTTAGATAATTGGATCTCAATATTTTTGTTGTAAGATGAAATAAAAAAAGGACATACACATGACGGTCGAACAAATCCCAAATAAGTTTTTTAAAACTAATTTTTAAATTTATAAACTTAGAATGAATTATCAAAAGTCAATCAGACATGAAACTCTAACTTTCAAAAATATAAAGGCAAGATTTTTAAAGAGAAGGTTTTACTTCAATAGTTTTGTTTCAATGGAGTTTTATCAATGACTAGTCTTGTCTGTGGCTTACATTTCTCTATACCGAAATAAGTGTTATTTTTTTAAAGAAGCGGCATAAAAAGAGGTGAACTATAAAACACACACAAATTTAGATAGGAGTACACTTGTGAAGGAATGAGATGCATATGTTTGTGAAATTTTATTTTGTGGGACTATATGTTAGGAGGAGCCAAGTGTTATGTAATTTGATTACCAAAAAGTAAAAATGAAGATGAAAGTAAAGTTAGTAAGCGAGCGAGTTCATTATTAAACACCCAAAAATTTAGGGTCCATACCAAAACTAAATGGTGAATGGCAGCAACAAAAGCAAACAGAGCAATTTGTGAAAGCATTCGCCAATGTCTTCTTTTAGCTTTTGAATTTCACAAGACTCATCTGATGACAGGAAAATATGGGTTATTATTATAAGTGTTTGTGTTTTCAAAATGATGCAGAGAAGATGGATATGGGGATGGGGATTAGTGGTAGGGTAAGGGTATTATTATACTTACTGCGGGGTTTGTCTTCATCTCATCAACATTCAAGAATGAGATGGGTGATGTCTCATTTGGTTCCTGGATAAGCAAAACAAAAAACTCTAATATTTGCTAGTTGTTATTATATTCTCGTAGAGGAGAGTGAGTTTACACTTTACAAGTGCATGCAAGTAAAAGAAACAAGTTACTTACTTACTTTACTTTGCCTAATGCTTAATGTCTAATGCCTATCATTTCTCCTTACTCCTTGGAAAGAACCAACATCCCTACTATTTTTTCTTCATATTTGGCCTCATTGTTTGATGTAAGAAATTTAAACGTGATTAATGGGTACAAAGGATCTCCTAAAGGAGATGTTAGATGTACAAATCCTCAAAAACCTACATTATTTGAACTTTTATCCATTCAGACTATCCACATAGGTTCGATAGTATCTTTAGAGGGAGTTGGCATTTCAACATAGAATCCAGTCAAGAAGTCTACTAAAATTTAGGTCTTGATGGTAGTTCTTGTTTTGAACATAAAAAAATGATTAATATTTCTTGATATAATCGAGGGTGAAGCTTTAGTTTAAGTAACTCAGAGTGCCAAATTGTCGATAAATGAAATTTACCTATAAAAGTGCAATCGACATACCGAGAAATATGATAGCTAAATAATAATAATAATAAATTATTGGGTTTCCTCCCAACCATAGTTTTAAGCGATGTGCGACGCTCCGCGACAAAGAGGGGTCAAAACGTTGCGGCGACGTGACGATAGTTGCGGCCAGAGTTATTCCGTTTACCAAAATTATTAATTAAATAATATATAATATAGTAAAAAAATAAGAAATTATGTCCAAAAATCAATAAAAATATTATAAAATCTTAACTTCAAATATTTTAAGACATTCAAATGCAATTAAACATAAAAAATACTACAACTAAACATTAAAAAAAACTCAAATATCATCATCAATTAAGTTATCTTCATCTCTTTTGTCATTTGCCTCATATACATCCCACATAGAAGGCAGCGTGAAGTGCAAGAAAAAGAAGAGATATTTCGTATGTCAATTTAATATTTAGTATAAAATGTAAATAGCTTCTATCAATATAAATAAATTGATTAGAAATTTCATAAATCAGTATTTAGTTTATATTTAATATAAGTTAGTGGGTTCGAGTCAAACGGTTTGAAAGTTGAATAGTAACCATTACTTCCGAATGAGTTTACTTTACTATATATAACGTTTCAATTAAATTATAGCAGTTTAAGTAATTAAAATTAGTTTATATAATAAAAACAATAATAGATGTAGCACAACGCCGTCGTGGTAATGATTTTGAGCGTTACACAACGTCGCGCGCTGCAGCGGCGCCGCAATGGTATTATTTTAAACTTTGCTCCCAACATAAGCTCGATTTTTTAATTTTTATTCTTTCATAAAGGTGGTTTATGATGCGCATTGAAAACTTATTTTCCAAACGAATATGATGAATTAGTTGTAAGTTCAAGAGGAGAAAAATGTTTGTTTGAAATAGGTCATTTATGGAATACTTCTTTCCAAAATGGTTAATTTCTAAAGATGTTTGTTGAAGAGATTCATCAAAAGCTTTTGTATTTTTTGCCTTTATAGTATTAATCTACAAACATCATTTTATATCCAGCCTATTCTTTACTTCCTTGAATAAATTAGACACAATATGTTGAATTTTTACTCGAATTACTAATTATCATGTCTCCACATCTATTAAATCTCAACTTGGATCTAGAAAATTCTTTCTAATATAAAATGTACTATTGTTTTCATATAAAATAATAAAATTTATTAATAAAATAAGATGATCTACATGAATTATGACATCTTGTAAATTTCCACTATGGTATTTGAGAAACCTATATGTCAATCAAAGTATAATTGTTGTATGTTTAAGATTTTCAGAAACGAAATATCTTATATTCTAAAAATAGAAACAAATTATTATTAGATTCTAAATCACATAAAAGTCTTTTGAATTTAAAACTATTAATAGTACAAATAATAGTAAAACTCCATGTATATTTTAACTTTAATGGTAATTTATTGTGGAGCAGGACACTTGATTCATCTATAAAATTTAATGTCTCATATTCTTTACATCTTCTCTTTTATCTAATATATTTTCAAAAAATTTGAATTACTTATAATATGTTCAACATATCTAAAAAAGAATGGTCTATTTTAAATTTCTAAAATATATCAAGAAATTTAGAAAAAAAACATATCTGAAGTATTCCTTGTACACTCCATTTTGATCTGGGATTCTCGGGGCATATTTAGGGTTTTAGAGCAGCATGATGTTTTTTTAGAGTCAAATCTTTGTTGTTGTGGTGTTATCTGCTTGTTGAGGCATCCATCTTTTTTTGCGTTACTATTAGAGTTACAATTTTCGTTTTGTTTTAGAATATTTATCGCCACAATGCTCATTTTATTGCAATGACAGTCATGATAGCGAAGGTGATAATCTGATTTTGCTGTCGTAAATTTATTAAATGAACCTTATATTTTTCCAGTAACATTCTTGTCCCAATTCTTTTCCTCGTCGTTGTGAATATAGTTATCTTTATGCAGTGAATATTTGTTATTTTTATATAAACAATTGTGTATGGGCTATTTTTCGTTGTTGTTTTTATGTTTATCGTGATGACTTAATTTTTACCATGGTATAATCGATAATCTCACTTTATTTTTAACCTTGTTTTGTTTTCACCTATCCACTTGTCGCCCACTTCGCAAAGTGGTTGCAATGATTTATTATTTGAGGATTTTTTGGTGTTATTAAGACGTTTTCGTTATTTTCTTAAAGCCAGCGTTGTATGAATATGACATATTTGAACTTATATGTTCTTTATACAAGCTCAATGTTTTTGGACAAGAACTTTAGATATTTCTCATACGTTAAATCGAACTCTATTTTCCTTAACCCATGTATTTATTCTACTACTAATCTTATCGAAACATTTGTTAGAAACTCTAGAAACTCAGTCAATATTTTGTCTAAACATTTGTTTTCACATACATGACGTCATTAGTTTGAGCAAGCGGATCTATCTAGTCATAAGTATTGCATACGTTTACACTCACGACGCTCATTTTTCAATTGTGAAATTTACTTCTCAAGAGTAACTGTTTTGACCATAAGTGTTGTGTTATCATCAACTGAACTTATTCTAGTAGTTTTTTTTCTTTATAGTTCTTATATTTATTTCTTGCTGGAACCGCGAGAACTTCATATGTTTTTTTTGTGGATTTTGTTGTTGATGAACAATTCACTTAATGCATATAGTATAAGTTTATTATTCACATTTAGCCAATTGTGAAACAACCAAATGTTCATCCATGTGAGGAAGAAATGACGATGGATCTTCATAAAAAATCCTTATATATCTCATAAAAATTGTAGATTGATTTTGCCTCTTGTTGCTAGAAATATTGGAAAAAAATTATGATATTAGTAGGTAATTAGAAAAAATGTCATGATTTTGCTTCACCCTTTAGAGAGAAAGAAAATAGGGACTGTTTACTTGAATAAGTAAAGATTCCATTATATTTGCACGTATCATATAACTCTAAAATGTTTGCTACTTGAAAATAGGGAAATTTAAACGTGATTAATGGGTAGAAAGAATCTCTTAAAGGATATGTTAGATGTACGAATCCTCTAAAACATACATTCTTTAAACTTCTATCGATTCGGACTATCCGCATAGGTTCGATAGTATCTTTAGAGGGAGTTGGCATTTCAGGATGGAATCCAATCAAGAAGTCTACTAGAATTTGGGCCTTGACGGTAGTTCTTGGTTTGAACATCTAAAATGATTAATATTTCCTGATATAATCGAGGGTGAAGCTTTAGTCTAAGTAACTCAGAGTGCCAAGTTGACGATAAATGAAAATTATCTATAAAAGTGGAATTGATATACCCAGAAAAATGATAGCTAAATAATAATAATAAATTATTGGGTTGCCTCCCAACGTAAGCTCGATGTTTCAATTTTTATTCTTTAATCAAGGTGGTTTATATTTCATCAATGTGGTTTATGATGCGCATTGAAAACTTATTTTCCTGACGAATATGATGAATTAGTTGGGAGTTCAAGAGGAGAAAAATGTTTGTTTGAAGTAGGTTATTTATGAAATACCTCTTTACAAAATGGTTAATTTCTGAAGATGTTTGTTGACTATATTCATAAAAAACTTTTGTATTTTTTGCCTTTAGAATATTAATCTACAAACATCATTTTATATCCAGCTTATTATTTACTTCCTTGAATAAATTAGACAGAGCATGTTAAATTTTTACTCGAAGTACTATATTTGCATTATATTTGCATGTAGCATATAACTCTAAAATGTTTGCTATTATTTACTTCCTTGAATAAATTAGACACAACATGTTAAATTTTTACTCGAAGTACTATATTTGTATGTAGCATATAACTCTAAAATGTTTGCTACATACAATTTTAAATCTTGTGCTGGATCTCTTACAAACTGAAAGCTCTGTTGTATTATTGAGATCAAGAACAACTTCATTTCAGATTTATTTTCCGTTGTAATTTTTCATATGATAATTACAGTTGAGTTATTTGAGAGAATGATTTATTTATTCGCTTACTTTCTATTGGTGTGGATCGTGTTTCCATTTTTCTTGCTTCAGTTGACTTTGAAATGTTCTTTTGATCTATTAATAGAAAATGATTAAGGATATGGTAGCATATCAATCGTTGTGAAACCTGAAAAATAAATAAAATAAAAGTGACTAGACTAGTACTAATAATGATAAAGAAAATTAATCCCCCAATAACGGGGCCAAACAATTGATGAGAATGTGTAAAATTATTGTCAAATAATAGTGAATGTCGTAATAATCAGATTATCTAATCCTAGAGTTTTATTTTATTTTATCAATAATTAAAACTTATCTACCTACTATGTTGAATTTTAAATTTGATGAAAATAGTTTTAAATTATTGAAAATTGTGCACGAGAGAGTTTAAGCAAAAAAAATAAAGTTTATAATTTCTATTATTACTTTTATATAATTATTTAAATGTTTTTTAAAATATAGGTTCGTCTGAGTTAATTACTACTTTCTTTCTAACAACAATAAACCGGCTCTTTACCGGACAAAAATTATCTATAGAGTGTTTGACTACATACAAATGGGTATTTAGGGCTCCAAAAACTTAATTAGGACTTAAGAAGGTTACTGCAAATATCTTTACTTTGTGTTCATTTTTTATTCTCATGAATCTCATCTATTCCATTTTGATGTCTGGCATATCATTTTGATCGTTAGTGGTTTTAAGTTTAGCCAAGGTCTTCTTTTAGCTTATGAATTTCGCAAGATTCAGGTGATGACGGGCAAAGATGGGTTATTATAAGTGTTTGTGTTTTCAAAAGGATGCAGAGGAGGAGGAGATGGGGATGTTAGTGCTAGGGTAAGGGTATTCTTATACCCACTGTGGGGTTTGTCTTCATCTCATCACATTCAAGAATGAGACGGGTGATGTCTCCTTTGGTTCCTGGGTAAGCAAAACAAGAAACTCTTAAGACTTGTTATTTGTTATTATATTCTGGGAGAGGAGAGTGATTCGACACTTTACAAATGCATGCAAGCAAAAGAAACAAGCTGCTTACTTACTTACTTATCCTTTCTCTTTACTCCTTGGAAAGAACCAACATCCCACATCGCAAGTTTAGGAACCCAAACGACGCTTTATATTGTGAAAGAGCAGCACCATGGATTGTCCCTTCGGGGACATCCGATAAAATTGGAACGATACAGAGAAGATTAGCATGGCCCCTGCGCAAGGATGACACGCATAAATCGAGAAATGGTCCAAATTTTTTTTCCTTTTTTTCTTTTAAACCAGTGTGTGTACATATTATGGGTTAGCATACATACAAGTGGAGAATTGGTGTTACTAGTTACTAGTACTGAGCTGGGTTTGCATCATATTATGGGTTAGCATACATACAAGTGGAGAATTGGTGTTACTAGTTACTAGTACTGAGCTGGGTTTGCATTTACAGGGATAGAACACACTTAACTTCAGACAATATACATAGCATGCATACTAACAATATGTATTGTATTTGTCACTCCAACCCAGCTTCTCAAAACATGTCATACCAATTAAACTAGTTTTTATCAATCTTTCGAATTAGTAAAATAAGCTGGACATGTTTCCTTGCATGCTACCAATATATGTATCATGCAGGCTGCAATGGATGCCACCAAACAAGAGCCTTGAATTTGATCACCCGTAAGGTAAGCTATCCCCTTTCAAGTCCTTCCAACTTTTGCATAAAAGATTAACATTTTGTCCTAAATATTTGAAGGAAACCAATATGTGCTTCTGTGGCTGGAGGAGTCAAACAGACGCACAATTTTTTTTTTATTTCCAGCAAATTCACATTCAAATTCTAGATTATCTCCATGCACTATGTGAATACTACCACACAAAGACTTGCCAAATGTGATCCCAGATTCATTCATAACCACACAAAGACTTGCCAAATGTGATCCCAGATTCATTCATACGGATAAGGCCTTGCCTCCACCTTCTCTCAATAACTTGTTAGTTGCATTTCTTAGATATTTCCGTCTCTCTCCGATCTACTTTCTTGTTCTGTTTCTTCATTACTTGCTTCGCAAACCCATTTCCTTTCACGTTCTGTTTCTTGATTACTTGCTTGCCTTCCTCGAAGATGATGCTATCCTAGTTCTTGAGTACCTGTAATTCATAATATGGTTTGATTATAACTTCTCATTTATTTTAACATCTTTTTCAACCGGCGCTTTGGTTGGCCATCGCTATGACCTGGGTTCCTTCAGGGGTGCCTTTCCTTTGTAGATTTCTTACACCCTCCATTGGTTGTTTCTCACAATATAGCTTTAACATTGGTCATAGGTGGAGGAACCTGGCTTCAAGTTTAGCTTGTGTAGCCGCTGGTGTCCTACTGTAAGGTTGTTTGAGGTTGGGGTTGCCATCTTCAAAGACTAAAAACTTTGTTACCTTGCAGACATTCCAGATCTTTCCCTCAAGCATTGTCGCTTAGTAACGATTTCTAATGATCTTATTATAATGAATAGTGAAAAAACATGTTGATCCGCACATGCGTTTATGTGTATTTTTCAGGCCTCAGCAACCAACCATGTCTGCTTGTGGAAATCAACCAACCCATCATTGTGGGAAAGTCTCTATATACAATACAACAGGTGCGGCTTTTTCAACGGTCTTCCTATGAACAAACTTGATATGGTTACTGTCCATCCCGGATGTCAGTGTCTATGTATACATCTTCCGAGATTTGTAAGTGTACATGGTTTGGCTCGTACCCTTGTCTAAGTTCGCAGATGCATTCAAAAAACTGTCACCTGTCACCTAAAATTACCAAAATGGAAAGCAAATTCAAGCAATGCTTAAATTCGCTGTACGTCCCGGGATTGTCATACGTATGGACTTTCATCACATATACTCCTCCTTCCGAGACAATACCCGTGTCGCGTACGAAATGTATGGTTTGACCGTTTTCCATTTTCTGATGTCAGGTTGTTTCGCGTGCTCTTTTATCGTGACCTCTTTTGATTAGCCTATAATTTCTTTTATTTCAGGACCATTATACTCTGTACTGATATGAATGTCGTTGCGGTGTTTCTATGTCGATTCCTTGATCAAGAGACTAGCCTTTTTTGATATATTTGAGGCATGTAGAAACAAGAATGTTGCAATTTCAGATTGTTGCACTTATGTATGTCTATGACCATAAACCTTTTTCCTTTGGGGTGTCCTAGTACAAATTTGTTGCAATTTCAGATGGGCTGTGCTTAAGAAAATTTTATATCTTTTTTTTTCTGAATATAATTTAATAATGACTTTGAATGATATTTTCCAAAATTAAATTATAATAAAAATCTTGTTGGTTAGTTCGAGTTTTAAAGTAAATGGTAACATTTTAATCAACAAACTTTCAATTTGTCTCTATATGATTCATATATTTTGTCGGTCATAGCAAGCTTTTCAAATTCTCCAAACCGAGTATATCCTATTTTTAAATAAAATTCAATTCCTCAATCGTTGGGATCTAAAAGAGACTTATAGGATAATAGTATTACTTTACTTCCTATCACTTTCGATGACGAGGACTTGAGAGGGGTAATACGATCCTATAAGGATTTAATAATCATCGATATCAAAATTATTGAGCCTGAAGTCAAAAGCATCATGCTTCACATCTTAGCGAATATCTTCGTAAAATAGAGTTATGATAGAATTCAAGATATAACACCTATATCACCCTCTGGCATAGTACCGATGAGCTTCCATGAAGCTCATACTTTAATTCTTAGCTAAACAAGACTAGACTTCGTCATCCGACATCAAAGGGGGCAAAAACAAGATATAACGCATTTACAACGTTATTTGTTTCTCATTTAGTTTAGCTAGATACACTCAATCATGTCTACCATACATCAGTGCGTATCATATGTTGTTAACGAAAGGATTACCGTAATTTGCGGCAACCGACATGTAACTAGAAAAAATGTTATGTTACTTCTTTTTCTCCTCGTAAATACCAATTAAGCGTGATTTTTTTTGTCTTAGATGGTATAGACAATATGAGGGAGGCCACCAAGATAGTTAATTTTGGGGAGGCAATGTAACACTTGCAGTTGGACGGATGATCTGTATTGGGTAGGGCCTACAAAGGGTTTTGTGAACTGAATTATTAAGATTTTTAATTAACAAGGTATCTGACTAATAATGAAACCCTTTTTGAAATTAATTATGTAGATACCAGGTTAAATTTGGATTATGTGAAGGATTGAATTCGAACATTGACACTTAAGTCTAAACTATAAAGTGTAACGAACTAATTTGTAAAGAAAAATGTTTATACGACTATAATTAAGGCTAAGTTAAAACCATAATTCCAATCATATATAAGTGGACAATAATTCTCATTTTTTTCACAACACGAATGAAAAAAAATAGATTGTTTCAGATTTAAATATCATATATCCTAAAAGAAATTGCGGCAATAACTTAAAGTACCGCAAACTTCTATGTGGTTGTTGCGACAATATTATTATCATTGTAACAAAATGTTATGTTACTTCTTTTTCTCCTCGTAAATACCAATTAAGTGTGATTTTTTTTTGTCTTAGATGATATAGACAATATGAGGGAGGCCACCAAGATAGTTAATTTTGGGGAAGCAAGGTAACACTTGCAGTTGGACGGATGATCCGTATTGGGTAGGGCCTACAATGGGTTTTGTGAACTGAATTATTAAGATTTTTAATTAACAAGGTATCTCACTAATAATGAAACCCTTTTTGAAATTAATTATGTAGATACCAGGTTAAATCTGGATTATGTGAAGGATTGAATTCGAACATTGACACTTAAGTCTAAACTATAAAGTGTAACGACTAATTTGTAAAGAAAAATGTTTATACGACTATAATTAAGGCTAAGTTAAAACCATAATTCCAATCATATATAAGTGGACAATAATGCTCATTTTTTTTTCCAACACGAATGAAAAAAAATGGATTATTTCAGATTTAAAGATCATATATCCTAAAACAAATCGCGTCAATAACTTAAAGTACCGCAATAATCTATGTGGTTGTTGCGATAATATTATTATCATTGTAGCGAAAAATCCCACTACAGATTTTTGCGTGGTTTTCATACTCCTCAGAATGAGAAAATACTTAAACAAGGACGTCCGTAGTCGTATATGGTGAATCCTGACAAGAGAAAAGAAAAGAAAACAACCAACAAGATTAAAAAATAAAAGAGTGACCTACATTTATCCATATCACCATCATAATATGCATCTGTAAAAAAATTAAATTTATTTTATTTTTTCATGACTAAAAACGTGACGGGTTAACATGGTTGAGCATAAAAATTGAAAATATCATTTCATAGCGTTTCAATGGTCATTTCCAGCGTGCACATATGACGGGATAACACAATAATAGAGTCTGCTAAGTCTGGCCTAGGACATAACTTTGATACGTAAATGAACCTAGTGAATTATCAAAAGAACAACCTATATAAACTTAACATCTTAGGAAACTGTAGAAAACAAAGATGAGAACAACTCAAAGTGAGTTCATAATGGTACATCGACTGGTTTTTTGAGATCTCTGTCGATAATCTCTTTATTATACAAAGTCTGATTTAGAAAGAGCTTAACATACTTTCTATCTCTAATAGATGAATTTATAGAGAACATTATACCACTGGATGAGGCTCATATAGTTGGTATGAACAAAAAAAGCAAGCAAAAACAAAACAAGAGCTGATTAATAGGAAATAATCGTGACAAAATCTAGAAAGTTTTGAATTATAAACAAGGCAATAAATAATAAAGTAAAGACTATGATTTACAAACTATAATCAAAATTATTCAGACTATTGGATTTTTTTTATCAATTTAGTTGGTCTCATGAAGCATTCAGTCACATACCATAAATACTCACCCTAATGAGAAATGGTTAGGCATCAAGACACCATTTTACCATTAATATATTTGACTACACAAATCACAACAACTTCACTTTAATGTAATACAATGATAGTGTTCAGAAACGGAACCTCATCAGTTTATAGCATAACAATCAATCGTTAAGGTTTTCTGTGTTAGACAAAAAAACATAGACATAAAAAGTCTAGAGTTACAAACTATTAAAGACATAAATAGTACATCAGAATAGTATAACAAAAATAAATGCCTATGATAAATTAACACAACATATAAACATAGAAATTGAATTGAAAAATATGTTAAAAAAACTTTTCATAAATTTACAAATCCTAAAAAGTAAAATAATTAAGATTATGTGATAATTTTTATCAATAAAAAGCAGGCACAATATCTATGAAGTATATAAAACATAAATGCTATTGATAAAACACGACAAAATACTTTAATTATGTAAAAATATTTTTTAGAAAACAAGTAGTAACTGAAAAAATGTCATGGTTGGAATTATAACACAAACATCTAGCTCTATTAGGCTAGGTAGAGCTCACAACCCTAAAGATAAAAGGTTGATATATGTACTCTCAACACCAAACTATATGGACAACCCTTATCACGTATGCTTGTTTCTTCCTTTATATCTCTGATGTGTACTTGTAAGCACCTATATTTGTATTTTCAACTAAAAACATTCGACCAATCATATCATAAGGCTTCCACGCTATTTTAAAAATAAACTATTAATGATTATCCTCTATTTCAAATCATAATTTTTTAAAAAAAAATCATCAAAACTTATGACATCATCATTTTCTAAGATTATATTTTCTCTCCACTTAAATGTCACGAGATGAAACCCAACGACAAAACATGGAATAGTAATGATAGAGGGATGTGCATCCACTAGGTTTACCCATCCTCTATATCTCTGATGTGTACTTGCAAGCACCTATATTTGGATTTTCAACTAAAAACATTAGACCAATCATATCACAAAGATTCCATAATATTTGAAAAATAAATTATTAAATATTGTGCTTTTATTTCAAATCAAATTGAAAATAAAAGGTTATCAAAACTGATTACATTAATAATTTTTTGAGAGTAAATCTTCTATCCACTTAAATGTCACAAGATGAAACCCCAAAGGTAAAACATGGACTAGTAATGATAGAAGGATATGTGTCAACTTGGTTTACCCATCCTTTTATCATTATTGGAATCTGGTCATCACCACGACTCACACAAACATCTTAGATTCCATAACTTGGTAAACATTGACAACTATCATTTATCAATGTAAAAACCACATATTGTACAAATATGAAAATAAATCGAAAATGAAATTCTTTTTTATACACATAGGGAAATATTTATGAATAATAAACCAACACAGTGATTTTGAAAATTATACACTTCAATTTCGAATTGCTTATCTAATAAGAATAATAAAACACATAGCTAAACCTAGAAATCAGAACATGTATATATATCCAAAGATGAGAAATTTTATAAATATATATTAATCAGTATAAGATGTATTTTATCCAAAGATGTGGTGTATATGCTTCATTAATAAAAAAATTACTAACACATCATGTTTACCTAATTCACTTAGTTTAATTTACATACCTCATCATGATAATCATGAAGAGTAATATATAAAAGCTATGAATATAAGATGTAAAATACTTATTTTATTTTGGAATCTCAAACGTTTGATACGATAATGATATTTCGTTTTTATAGAAGTTCCAAACAAAATTCACATGGTGTTATACGTTTTTTTGTGTAAAGAAATCACCGAAAGTTAATATTAGATGTTGAAACGATGAACTTATGTATGAGAACCGAAGAGGTAATAGAAAAACAAATAAGACATTCTTTTTTTCCTCCCTTAATATTGAATGCGATATTTCAAAAAATAATTATTCACTTTCAATTAGTATCTGATATGGAAGTAAATTTTTAAGGATTAAGTTGTAAATAATGTAACTTTGGGCATTAAACTGTAAATAATGTAAGTTTAGTCCTTAAATTATATATAATGCAAGTTTTCGAGAACATTTGTGACTATGTATAATTGCTATGGACTAAAGAGAAATATGTCCTCTTTTGGAACAGATTTCATTTTAAGGCTAAGTCTTGGCTCCTCTATATAAAAGGACAATGCTAACCTAATAAAGGGGTTTAACACTTTTTCTACTAAACTCATTTGTACTTCAATTTCTCTCTCTAAAAACTCTCTAATTCTTTCTCTCTCTAGAATTCTCTTATAACAATTTCTTAAGGCAAAATCTATACTCACCAAATTGGCAACTCCACTAGGGACTGAATAAAAATCAGTGACTTTATGTGTTCGAATTTGATACAATCTTGTTGGATTATTTGTTTAAAATTTATACAATGAATCCCGAAAATAATCCTACGCTTTGATCAGCAATGGAAACCTTAAAAGATGATTTACAGAGAGACGAAAATATGTTAGATGGATCATCTCCGATCCAAACTCAATCAGATATCGAGGTGCGAATGAACTAGCTTTTAGACAAGATAAATGCACTAAATGAAAAGTATGAATGACGAGAGCAATAAATCCACTCGGCGAAGCTTAAATCCGAGGTTAGGCAAGAAACAGCAAAAACTGATATAGGAGACCAATCTGATCGATCCTGTGCTGATCAACGAGCTAAAACTGAGCATAAAAAACGTGTTTCATGTCTCCTAAAGAGCGATATTTATTTCACAAAGGGAAAATATACAAGCAAAAGTATATAACCTTTAGTGATGAGGAGGTAGAAAGCTCAGCTTCGGGTTTTAACAGATACATGAGTTCTTCGAAAGAGGAGTCAGACAGAGAGCAGTCGAGGAAGCATGAAAAAGAAAGAAAATCTTCAAGGGATAATGTTCCTCGTTCTACATGGTGCGAAGAAAACACTTCGAATCAGTATGCTGAGACTGATCGAAATCTATATGTTACAATGGGAACAGATGATCAGTTTGTTTATGGTGTCGACTGGAGAAACTCTCCGTTGACAAGTGAAATTCGCTTTATAACGCTTCTGAAGCGTTTTGGACATTTCTAAAGTAGAGAAGTTTGATGGGATGCAAGATCTCGATGATCACATCGAACAATTCAAGAACTATATGATAAACTTTAAAGATGACGACTGGCTGGTGTGTCATGCATTTTCGCATACTTTTAAGGGAACATCTCTAAAGTGGTACAATCGGATTCCGAGGGGGTCCATTTCAAATTTTAGGGATTTTTATACTGCATTTCGAAGGCAGATTGTGGGGAGTATAGAAATGAGAGAAAATGAAGATACCATTATTGAGTACAAACATGCACTTGGAGAGAAGTTGAAGGATTATACAAAAATATTCGTTTTGACCAAAGCTAGTTTGGACAACTGATAAGAGAATGTGGCGATGGCAGAATTTCCAAGGATTATTGCCAGGAGATCTCACCAATGAGACTACGAAGAGAAGAGGCTTAAACTTTGGAGCTTTAATGGCTCAAGTTGAGGATCGGATTAAAGTTGAGGAGTCAACTAGAGTCCGAAGAGGACCGGTTAACACTGTAAAGAGTTCGAGTCAGACGACTAATAACCAAGGGCAGCCCTCGAATGGAAATGGTAGTCAGCAGACAAGACAAAAAAACAACAACTTGCCTCCTCGGAGTGGTGGATATTCAAATCACGCTCCATCTAACACCTATAACAGGCCAAGGAAAAATCAATGGGTTAAACCAGAGTATTATGTTGATCTAACAGAGAATGTAGCTGTGATTTGGGATAAGACCAAGAACTTCATAAATTTTCGGAAGCCAACTCTAATTAGTAGGCCAATGGAGGAAATGAACAGCAAATTTTGCAGATATTATGATGATATTGGGCATGATACCAATGACTTATTGCTCTGAAGAAAGAGGTTCAAACTTTGATCGAAAATGGGAAGCTCCTGACTTATGTAAACTCGCAAGGGAGCGGTTCAAAAAATAATGTTGCATCAACTTCGAAGGTTACACCAACTGAGAATTTGATAATGTTAGATTCAAAGGTTGAACCATTTGATCTTTTTTCTGAGTATGTGGAGAAAGATCCAAACATATTGGTTTTGATGGCAGTCGAAGAGCAAATAGAAAATGGGCATGTGCTGGATTTATGTAAATTCTTTGAAACGTTAGCCATTTTCGGAGGCGATTCGATGACTGGTAATTCGGATAGTTCAAGGAAGAGACATGTTGTTAACCTGACAACTCAAATTGAAGGGAAGATGTTTATACATTTGTATGGAAAGAAGGCTATTCCTTTCATTTTGTTTGATGAGGATGATCTACGAGGTACAGCAGGGCCACATGAAGATATTGTGGTTATTGTAGCAGAGGTGGTTGCGTCAAAATTTGACGAGTACTTATTGACACTGGTAGTTCTGCTAATTTCCTTTTTAAGTCCACCTATGATAGAACGCCAAATCCACCTCTGATTTCTCAATCAGATCGGACAATTATAGGATTCACGGTCGTAACAACTCGTGTTGTTGGGGAATTCGACGGCGAAGTAAGTTTGGGAAAAGGACCATTTAGGAAGAAGTTCCATGTACTTTTTCTGGTGGTGGACTGTCCCACAAGTTACAATGATATTTTTGGAAGATCATGGCTTTAAAAAATGTATGGGGTTGTGTCAACGGTTCATCAATGTTTTAAATATGTGGTTGGAGATCAGATTGGGGTCGTTCGAGGCGACCAGAAGGTAGCTACGGAATGCTATGCCACTGCACTCCGGATCTGAGGATCCAACAGTGGGGATTTAATGCATGAATAGATGTTAGAAGGGGTTCCCTCAGATTTGAATGAAAGGGTTGACGATCCGAGGGAAACCTAGGGTCTTTACGGTGAGTGAAGAAATTGAGGAGTTTACTTTTTCGGAAGGAAGAGTGCTTCAAATTGGAATCTTATTGACCCCAATTTTACGTTAATAACTGCTATATTTTTTATCTCATAATTTGGATGACTTTGCTTCGAAGACAGATGATGTAACAAGAGTACCAATTGAAGTAATTTGTCACAACTTGGCTATTGATCCGAAGGTGAAACCCGTTATTTAGAAAAGAAGAGCATTTTCCTCAGAAAAAGCAGAAGCAATTGTTGCCGAGGTGGATTGATTATCTAAGGTTGGACACATAAGGGAATCGCAGTATCCTTTGTGGATGGTAAATCCGTTTGTGGTTAAAAAGAAGAATGGGAAATGAAGAATGTGCGTGGATTTTACAGATTTGAATTGAGCTTGTCCTAAAGATCTATTTCCTGCCCCTCGAATAGATCAGCTGATTGATTCTACCTCAGGAAATACAATTTTAAATTTCGTGGACGCTTTTGCAGGATACAATCAAATTCAAAGGGATCCAAAAGATCAAGAATGCACAACTTTCATAACTGATAAGGGCTTGCACTATTATAGGGTTATGCCCTTTGGTTTGAAAAATGTTGGAGCCACTTATCAGAGGTTGATGAATAAAGATTTTGCTACCCAGATCGGAAGGAATATGGAGGTATATATAGATGGCATGGTGGTAAAAAGTTCAAAAGATGAAGTGCATCTTGATGATTTAGAGGAAGCTTTTTTGAATTTAAGGGCAATTAGGTTAAAGTTAAATCCTGCAAAATCCACCTTCAGAGTTCGGTCAGGGAAGTTCTTAGGCTTTGTCATCAGTGAAAAAGGAATATAAGCTGACCCGGAACAATTGAACGCCTTGACAACAATAAATTCACCTCGGTCTATCAAAGACGTGCAAATTCTGACAAGAAAGTTAGCAACACTTAATCGATTTATTTCTAGATTTTCTGACAAATTATTTTCTATCTTTCAAGTTTTACGAGGACCAGAAAGGTTTGAATGGACATCGGAATGTGAGACATCGTTCACAAACATTAAAAACTTGTTATCATCACCAGAAATTTTGCCAAAGCCTCGAAATTAGGAGAAACTCTTTTTGTACATTGCGGTATCGAATTTTGCACTAAGTCCAGTGTTAATCAGTGAAGATTCAGGAGTTCTAAAGCCGGTGTACTACATCAGTAAAAGTTTAGTGGCGGCAGAAAACAAATATTTGAAATTGGAAAAATTGGCATTAGTACTGATGATTGTTGTTAGGAAGATGTGTCCGTATTTTCAAGCTCATACTATTGAAGTCTGAACTGCATTCCCTTTGAAAAATGTTTTTAAACGACCTGATATTTCGGGGAGAATGACAAAGTGTTTATTGGAGTTGGGGGACTATAACATTTTGTTTACACCTCGAACAGCAATAAAGGCGCAAGCATTAGTAGATTTTTTGTTGAATTTCATTCGAGCAGATCGGATGTGGAAGAGAGTAAAGAATATGCACCAGTAAATTCAAGGTGGATTGTTCGAACAGATGGAGGATCCAGTGTTTCAGGGTGCAGTGTTGGGGTTCAATTAATAGCTCCAACTGGAGAAATGCTAATTCAACCTATTAAATTTGATTTTCATGCTTCAAATAATGAAGCTGAATACGAAGCTGCTTTGGAAGGTTTAAGATTGGAAAAAATTTGTGGAGGAACTTCAGTACGCTTGGAAACGGATTCTCAGTTGTTAGCAAATCAAGTATCTGGATTTTCCGAAGCAAGAAAGAATCGTTTGATTTTATATCTTTGGAAACTTCGGAATTTAATGCTTCTGTTTAGCAATGTTGTTGTGGAATATATTGGTCGAGATAGTAACATGGTGGCTGATTCTTTAGCGAACATCGCTTATAAGGAAGAATATCCTTGGATTTTGTTACAAGAAAATCTTTCAATTGTTACTCAATCTAATCAATGTGAATGCGTAGAGGAATTCTTTGTTACATGTGAAATAATCTGAGGCGATTGGCGAGCCAATATTCTCAATTTTTTTACTCAAGGAACATTACCAGATGATTGGCCAAAAAATTGAGAGGTAAAGCCTTCAGATATATAGTGCTAGATGGAATATTGTATAAAAAGGCATTAAGTAGGCCATTATTACGATGTTTAAGCAAGCAAGAATCACAAGTGGTGTTATCAGAATTGCATGATAGTGAAAGGTCAGCTCATTGCGGGTTTAAAGCTTTATCACGACGAGTTTTACTTGCAGGGTTCTATTGGCTTACAATTATGGGTGATGCTAAAAATTTAGTTCAAAGTTGCGATACTTATAAGAGATTTGTCAATACTATTCACAGACCAGCAGTGCCTCTTTATGTCTATAAATGAGGCAATATCATTTGATAGATGAGGAATTGATCTGGTGGGTCCTTTGCCGATGGTTTCTGGAGGAAGACAGATGATAATTGTAGCAATGGACTATTTTACAAAGTGGGCTGAGGCAAAACCGTTATCAGGGACAAAAACAAAGGATGTGATCAAGTTTATTGTGAACAACATTTGTTGTCGTTTTAGAGTTCCTTGGAGGATTACAACAGATAATGGCCCTCAGTTTAATAACAAAGAGATGACTTCATTTTGCACTTCTAAAGGAATTCAACAATGTTTTTCGACGCTTTTTCATCCTCAAGCTAATGGACAAGTGGAGGTAACAAATAGAATAATTTTAGATGTCTTGAAGAATAATTTGACGGGGGCAGCAGGAAAATGGCCAAACTATTTGCAAGAGGTGCTTTGGGATTATCAGACAACTTCTAGAGAGGCTACAAAGGAGACTCCTTTTTCTTTGGCATATGGAATGGATGCAGTCAGCCCTATAGAATCTACGACGTCATCCTTTAGAGTAAATAAATATACCGATAGATCCAATGATGAGGTTAGAAGGGTGAATTTAGATTTGGTTGAGGAGAAAAGAGTTCGAGCTCATTTGAATGTAATCCACTATCAAACTCTTATGAGGAATAGATATGATTCAAAGGGGAAGAGAAAATATTTTTAAAAAGACGATAAGGTGTTGAGAAAAGTATTCTTACACACAAAAGAGAAGAACCTTGGAAAAAAGGGCTCCGAATTGGGAAGGGCCCTATATGGTTGTTGAAAGGATAAAACCAGGATCTTATCGTCTTTGTGATTTCGAGGGGAGGATGCTTTAACATTCATGGAATATACAATACTTGAAGCTTTATTAGGAGTAGATATGTTTTTTTATTTTGGAATTTTCACTTTCGAATGGCGCACTCTTTCCTATCATGTTGGCTCAGGAAGGTTTTAACGAGGCACTTTGTACATATTAAATATTATCAAGGGTTGTTGGCCAATGGTTGTTTACACATGCTTGAATAAAACTATCTTAGCAACTTATCAAAGACTAATCATCTTTGAGGTTGGTTAAGAGTAGACTTTTTTGAAGTGTTTATAACACTTTTCGAAGAAACAGCCATGTTTAATAAACACATTATAGTTTTTTCGAAGTGCAACGATTAATAACGCACTGAGAGTTTTTCAAAGTGCAACCATGTTCACCAATTTCATTAAGGTATTTGAAGTGGTAAGTTTACAATTTATAATTATATGTTGAAAGTTCAAGTACTTAAGTCATATTCATTTTAAAATTTAGCATCTGATAATATGTGAAGAGAATAAAAATAACAAAATAAGGAAACCATTTGTTGATTAGATTATTTCTTTGAAGCACAAAAAGCAAATTTCTAATCTGAAAAATATAAAAAAAGTGATAAAGTTATTCAGACAACTCATCCTCCTCGGATGATTCTTCTTCTGAAGATGATGAATCGGGGATAGGATTGAAAGCTTCACTTGGACGCTTTGCGATGGGAATATCGTTCCAAACAATTGTGAGGTTAATTTTCGGATAAGTAGCATGAAGTTCTCAAAGAAGGGTGATGGTTGTTTCTTTTTTTCCATTGTTAATAGCAGCCAACATGTCTTTTGAAAGTTCAGCTTCGGCAGCAGCAACGACAGCAGTTTTTTCCTCCTCGAAATTTTTCTTCAAGTTAGCTATCTTATCGGTCAATTTTTTATTTTTTGCCTCGCAAAGGGTAATAAAGTTTTGGAGACTTTTGGATTTGGATATTTCAGCAGCTAGTTCATTAGTATGATCAGTTTTGAGCTTATTCATATCCTTTTCATGAGAAGTCATCAGCAATTCTTTGTCAACCATATGTGTTATTCGTAGACGATTTTTCATGCAAAGAGCGCCTCGAATAAGCTCAGACCTCGCTACTTCATAGAAATGAAATTGCTCAACCACTTTGCTCTGAAAATATTCTCTTAATTTTTTCTCATCTTCAACAACACCTTTGTAACGGACCAAGTCTTTAGCCAATTATTTCAGATGGTTTTGAGAAGCTTCGACTTAGGAAGCAAGTGCTTTTTCTTCAATGTCGAGAATTGTAAATGGTTGAAGCGCAACAAAGATTTGCGGGATTTGGAGGGAGAGGAGGAATTTATGTTCTGCTGAACTGAGACATTGAATCATATCTAAAGTTGTTGTTGGAACAGAAGGACATATAATTTCTGGAGATGCCTCAACATGTTAGTCTCCCGAAAATAAGCATATGATTTGAATGACTTGAAGAATAGAATCGTTTTCACCAGTAAGCGCTTGAGTGTTCTCAAAATTAATGAAACTATCAGGATCGAAGTTTTCAGCATTTTGGTTTTCATCATTAGCATTGTCGTCGATGATTATCAAGGTGTTGTCATTGGTTGTTTGCTTTTCGACCAAAGGGTTTTGTTGATCTTCAGTAACGATCCCTTCTTCATCGACCAGTGTATACGCAGTGATTTTTGCTTGTTTCTTTTTCTTTCCATTGGAATTGGAAGAAGATTTCTTTTTCTTCGAAGACGGTTCTTGATCTTTCCCTTCTTCGATGGGTGAAAGAACATGTTCTTTAGTTTTTCTTTTTCGAGGCATTAGCTTTGATGGAGTTGAAGAGCTAGCACCAGATGTGTTAACTGTCTTTTTTACTTTTCTTTTCTTTGTTAGCCTTTTCTTTCTTCTTTTTGGTAAATGAATCTCTGATCTATTGCAAATAGGGAGGAAAACTTTACAATCGGGATGAATTAACCTTTTGCAGGCTATCTTTGGATTGGGCTGCGACATTAAATCTCGAGGTGGCAAGGCACCCTCTAAGATTGGGAACAAGTTGTTGTTAAGGAAATTGATTGGCTGGAAGGCAGTGTGGAAAGCATTATTCTATTCTTTCTCAGCCCAACGATAAAATTCTGAAAAATATCCTTACCAACTGGTAGACGTACTGAATAACGCCTCAAAAGTTCTGGAATAATCATGTAAGTAAATAATTAAGGAGGAATAAAGAAAATATATAATATATTTGAAAATATATAATGTTCGAAGTGCTTATGATTGCTTCTCTGGATGAGATTAAGTTTTGAGGGGTTGGCATCAGAAATTTTCTTACCGTTCTCCCATGCTCCAGAGATGAAGATGAATTTTTGCTTCTAGAATTTATCAGCTTCTAAGAGGTCGTCGATGATCTTTAGGTCATCTACCATAGTGAGGTAATAGAATGACAGCTTCGGACCTTTTAATAATTGAGTTAAGGATATGAAATCCTTGATGCTCATTGGAATCTTGGATAGACGAGATGCCATTATCACTAAAAAAGAGTGAACCATTGATTCAGTGTCACTTGAGTAGGGAATAAGTTGATAAGTTCGAAGTATTCCACGATCATAGAAATCAGTGGAAACCGAAGACCCCAATTAATGATTTCGGTAGACTATTAACTCGTCATCTATGCAGTCTAAGGGAGTTTCTCCTTCTTTAGGAAGTCGAACGGTTATGTTATCTCTCATTCCTCATTGTTTTTTTTAAATCCGAAGCTTGGCTATCTTTATAATATATGTATCGAACCTTTTTCAGAGAAATGATGTATTTAGCCTCGAGATCCCTTAAATTTCTGCCAATTGTAGCTCTTTCTTCTTCGAAAACAAAGTAAGTTTATTTCTCTTTCGGAGGCTTATGGGTATTTTCTGAGTTCCCTTCATCGGATTCAGCTTCATGATCAGTTCTGGTAGCCTCAGAATCAGCTTCATTAGCTTTTGATGCTTCTTCTCAAGATTGGGAAGGGTTTTGTTGAGGTAATGGATTCACAGTTTCTTGTGAAGGATTTTTGTTCGAGGAACTTCCTTAGTTATTTATCTCTGAGGAGGAACTTCAGTATTTGGGTTCGAAGGGGGATGAGTTGAAATGATTTCTAAATCATTTCCCATTGCTATAAAAGTTCTTTTTTTTTCTTGTTGTTGAAAGATGGTTCGAAGAAGGAGTATTTGATGTTTTCCTTATAAAAGATTCTTCTCTAATCAAAGGAGAAACTTTAATTTGAGAAGAAGAGACTCGAGGTGTTTTAGGAGCTAGAACTTTGGAAGATGAGCACTCTTCGACTATCGGAGAAGGATAGAAAGTAGGAGTTTTGGTCGGATCGAACTTACTATAGTAAATTGTTTTAGTGGTTGTTCCAACAGGAGCGTTATTGATTAATCCTGCAGCTCTATATTCCTCCGCTCTTTGAGTAATTCAAAAGTAGTCGTACGATCTGAATACTAAGTTGTTTTCAGGTTCTGGAGATTTTGGTATTTTGGGTATATTAGCCTTGGATTTTCTGTTTTTTGGGTTTTTTCTCATAAACCGGATGAAGATTGATCGGATAAGATGAGTTTTGATCATAAAGTTTGGTTTTTTCTGATGAAGATACTGGTAAAAAGGAAGAACACGATGAAGGTAGCCAAGCGTTTGAATTCTCCTCAAATGATTTGTGTTGTGAGAATGAAAATTGAGGCTATTGTTGAATTTATAGAAGAAAAAAAGACGTGTCAAATGGAAGAGACTCTGATGGTGATAGGGCAAAATACAAATCGGTGAGGAGATTAAGAGTTCGACATCTGTCAGACTAGGCATCTAGCTATAGGTCTAGAAGCTATATAGTCGTGATGAATTCGAACGGTAATATGAAACGGTTACATTTGTGTATTGTTTGGATAAAATTCGATGATTACATTTTGAAGCTCTACTTCCATAATGATTCGAGGAGAATTATTGGCTTTGAGGTTATATTGGATTTTGGTTGCTTCGAATTGGTATCTGTTTTTGACCGCTTCGAATAGCTACTTCGAATTTTCATTTCCCGATTGATTTTTGGACTTCGAGTTTGTATTATAACAATTGATATGACGTATGGAAGAATTCGAAGACATTTAGTTCTCATTAATTTACTGACATGAGAACTAGGGGGCTTTTGATATGGAAGTAGGATTTTAAGGATTAAGTTGTAAATAATGTAAATTTAGGGATTAAACTGTAAATAATGTTAGTTTAGTCCTTAAAGTATAAATAATGTAAATTTTAGAGAACATTTGTGACCATGTATAATTGTTAAGGACTAAAGAGCAATTTGTCCTCTTTTGTAACAGATTTCACTTTAAGGCTAAGTTTTGGCTCCTCTTTATAAAGGGCAAGACTAACCTAATAAAAGGGTTGAACACTTTTTCCACTGAACTCATTTGCACTTAAACTTTCTCTCTAAAAACTCTCTAACTCTTTCTCTCTCTAGAATTCTTTTATAACAATTTCCTAAAGAAAAATCTATACTCACAAGTATCTACATATTAAACTTATAAGTTTATCTTCTATTATTTGGTGATTTGAAGAAATTATAACTAATTAGACCAATATAATATTATATTATAATAGCTTAAGTTGTTCTTCTATACCTTAGTCCGAACATAACACAAGTGAAGAATAACTTTACATAAAAAGATAGAATCCATAGCTCATAGTACAAAATCATCAAACAAAAAGCACATAAGTATAAGAATAAACAAACAGCTTATCATGAAATTGAGACTTTAAGAGTGATATCGTCAACCATGGTTGTGTTGGTCAGTTCAAAGATGCACACATCTCATTCTCGCAAATAATTTCCCTTACAAAATGCTAACCAACCTGCAGATAAATTACCCGACCGAAGAAGTCTACAGGCTTCTTTTCTAGCATTGTACATTTTTGAACAAGTGAAGCTAGTACGGTCTGCGCCGATGATGCATGATATTATTAGAAACACAAATAGTTTTAACAATAGAATCATACCACCTTCTAGGTTACCATATAATAGAGAACCAAGGTCTAATAGAATAAAAAAACTACTATATTAGTACCAATATAGAATCATATTGAACCATATATACTAATATTATTTTAAATATCCATGCTTCAAGTTGACTGGCCGAATAAGAGCATTAAATGGCGAACCAGATGCCTCAATCGGGACTATAAAAATATTTAATTTTTCTAAGGAGCATGTAAATTCAAAAGAAGAAAGATAAGGTTTTTTATAACTTACGGAGTTCATCTTTGGTTTCCTCTCTATCCATATTCATGTCATTAGATTATTTGGGCATAGAAATTGATTGAGCTGTGCCATCACTATCAGCCTTTTGATCGGAATCAAGATTTTCAATGGCTGGATATCTTATCTCGGTAGCAGATCTACCGAATACCAAAACATAAAAAACATCATTTTAGTCATAGCGGAAAATCACAAAATGACCAAATTTTAGACAAAAGTGGTCTGAAATATTTTGCCACGATTTTTCAAATAACAAGTCTACACCACACTTGTTCAGTTTTACAACCCAAATTTATCTAAGGGGGACTTTAAGCATCACCCAGTTTGGCAAAGCAGCGCCGTATTTGCGAGCAAAGGCAGGTGGAATCCTCCAGCAAAACAAATCATCATGAAAACAATATGTATACATATATAACTACGAGGCAAAGAACAATCATACGCAAAAGAGTTTCACAAATGAAACGGTAAAACCAAAGAAACAAGTCGAAAAAGATGTATGTTGTATATGGTTACCAGTTTCCGTTAACAGATAGTTTGCTGAAGAACTATCTTAAAAAATTGGGTGATATCATCATTTTTGATTTTAAGGAACCACGATTATTTTCCGTACCAATGAAAACCATTGCAAGAGATTTCTTGAAAACATAAGCTACTAATTTACTCACCTATTTTAACCAGCTTTTACATTGAATGTTTTACCTACAAATTTTGTTTAATTTGGCTTCTCGAGGTATAATATATATATATATATATATATATAATGTATGAGCATCGGTTTCATGACCCTCGTAAGAATACGAACTGTTTAGTATAACGTTTTAAGGAAATAATTGGATTTTTGGTTTATTTTCATGATAATAATAGTATATATGCAACATTATTATACTACTCATTGAGGAGTCATACGATTGAAAAACTTCCTAAAATCAGTCAATTTTATTTTTCAATTTTCTGACCTAGTCAATTTTATGCGTTGAGTTATAAGTTTACTTTGATTAATATATATATATATATTATAAATACGCATCCCTAGATATATATACATGCTCCTATATATATATCTTTAATTATGTGTTATTATTCTTGTTGGATAAAGCAATTCGTAATTGAAGTGTATAATTTTCAGTTTTTTTATTTATTATTCATAGTTATTTCTTTATGTTTATAAATTTTGTTTACTTTCAGTTTCGATTTCTTTTCATATTTGTATAATATGTGATTTTTACATTGATAAATGATTGTTCTCAATGTTTACCAAGTTATGGAATCTAAGGTGTGTGTGAGTTGTGGTGATGACCATATTCCAAAAATGATGAAAGGATGGGGAAACCAAAAAGATATCTCTCCTTCGATCATTACTAGTCTATATTTTGCCTTTGGGGTTTCAGCTCCATAATTAAGTGGAGAGAAGATGTACTCTCAAAAAATGATTGATATCATGAGTTTTGTTGTCTTTTTATTTTTAATTTGATTTGAAATAAGAGAATACTCTTTAATAATTCATTTTTCAAATAGTATGGAAGCCTTATGATATGATTGGTCTAATGTTTTTAGTTTAAAATCCAAATATAGGTGCTTGCAACTACACACCAGAGATATAGAGGATGGGTAAACCTAGTGGATACACATCCATCTATCATTACTTTTCCATGCTTTTCCTTTGGGTTTCATCTAGTGACATTTAAGTGAAGAAAATATGTACTCTTAGAAAATGATTGATGTCATGAGTTTTGATAACGTTTTTAAAACAAAATTGATTTGAAATAGAGGATAATGTTTAATAATTTATTTTTGAAATAGTGTGGAAGCCTTATAATGTGATTGGTCGAATGTCTTTAGTTGAAAATACAAATATAGGTTCTTACAAGTACACATCAGAGATATAGAGGAAGAAACAAGTAGACGTGATAAGGGTTGTCCACATAGTTTGGTGCTGAGAGTACATACATCAACCTTTCATCTTTAGGGTTGTGAGCTCTACCCATCCTAATAGAGCTAGATGTTTGTGTTATAATTTCAAACATGACACTTTTTTCAATTACTAATCGTTTTCTTAAAAAATTTACATAATTAATGTATTTTTTCGTGTTTTATATATTTTATTTATGTTTTACATACCTCGTAGATATTACGACTACTAGTTATTGATAAAAATCATGAGATATTTTTAATTATTTTACTTGTTAGGAATTTTAAGTTTATTAAAAGTTTTTTCTTTTAACATATTTTTCAATTCATTTTCATTGTTTATATGATGTGTTAATTTATCAGAAGAATTTATTTTTATTATACTATTATGATGCATTATTTGCATTCTCGATAGTTTGTAACTCTAGATTTTTTTATGTCTATGTGTTTTGTTCAACAGAGAAAACCTGAACAATTGATTGTTATGCTATAAAATGACGAGGTGCAGTTTCTGAACCCTATCATTGTATTACATTAAAGTGAATTTGTTGTGATTTGTGTAGTCAAATATATTACTGGTAAAGCGGTGTCTTGATGTCTAAACATATCTCATTGAGGTGAGTGTTTATGGTATGTGACTGAATGATTCATGAGACCAACTAAATTGATAAAAAAAATTCCAATAGTCTGAATAATTTTGATTATAGTTCGTAAATCATAGTCTTTACTTCATTATTTATTGCCTAGTTTATAATTCAATTTTTTTGGATTGTGTCACGATTATTTCCTATTAATCAGCTCTTGTGTTTGTTGTGCTTGTTTTTTATGTTCATACCAACTATATAAGGCTCGTCTAGTGGTATAATGTTGTTTATACATTCATATACTAGAGATAGAAGTTATGTTAAGTTGTTCCTAAATCAGACTTAGTATAATAAAGAGATTATCGACAGAGATCTTAAAAAACCAGTCGACATATCATTATGAACACACTTTGAGTTGTTCTCATCTTTGTTTTCTACCGTTTCCTAAGATGTTAAGTTTATATAGGTTGTTCTTTTGATAATTCACTAGGTTCATTTACGTATCAAAGTTATGTTTTAGGCCAGACTTAGCAGACTCTACTAGTGTGTTATCCCGTCATATGTGCACGCTGGAAATGACCATTGAAACTCTATGAAATGATATTTTCAATTTGTATGCTCAACCATGTTAACCAGTCACGTTTTTAGTCCTGAAAAAATAAAATAAATTTAATTTTTTTATAGATGCATATTATGATGGTGATATGGATAAATGTAGGTCACTCTATTATTTTTTGAATCTTGTTGGTTCTTTTCTTTTCTTTTCTCTTGTCAGGATTCACCATATACGATTGAGGACGTCCTTGTTTAAGTATTTTCTCATTCTGAGGAGTATGAAAACCACGCAAAAATCTGTAGTGGGATTTTTTGCTACAATGATAATAATATTGTCGCAACAACCACATAGATTATTGCGGTACTTTAAGTTATTGACGCGATTTATTTTAGGAAATATGATCTTTAATTCTGAAACAATCTATATTTTTTTTTATTCGTGCTGTGAAAAAAGTGAACATTATTGTCCAGTTATATATGATTGGAATTATGGTTTTAACTTAACCTTAATTATAGTCATATAAACATTTTTCTTTACAAATTAGTTGTTACACTTTATAATTTAGACTTAAGTGTCAATGTTCGAATTCAATCCTTCACATAATCGAGATTTAAACTGGTATCTACATAATTAATTTCATAAAGGGTTTTCATCTAGTAATGAGATACCTTGTTAATTAAAAATCTTAATAATTCAGTTCACAAAACCCATTGTAGGACCTACCCAATACGGATTATTTGTCCAACTGCAAGTGTTACCTCATCTTTTGCTTCCCCAAAATTAACTATCTTGGTGACCTCCCTCATATTGTCTATATCATCTAAGACAAAAAAAATCACAGTTAATTGGTATTTACGAGGAGAAAAAGATGTAAAATAACATTTTTTCTAGTTACATATCGAGTGTCACAAATTATGGTAATCCTTTCGTTAACAACATATCATACGCACTGATGTATGGTAGAGATGATTGCGTGTATCTAGCTTAACTAAATGAGAAAAAAATAACGTTGTAAATGCGTTACATCTTGTTTTCCCCCTTTGATGTTGGATGACGAAGTCTAGTCTGGTTTAGCTAAGCATTAAAGTCTCAACTTTATGGAAGCTCTCTAGTAATATGCTAGAGGGTGATATAGGTGTTATATCTTTAATTCTATCATAACTCTATTTTAGGAAGATATTCGCTAAGGTGTGAAGCATGATTCTTTTGACTTCAGGCTCAAATGTTTTGATACCGATGATTAGTAAATCCTTATAGGATCGTATTACCCCTCCCAAGTCCTCATCATCGAAAGTGATAGGATGGAAAATACTACTATTATCCGAAAAGTCTCGTTTAAATCCCAACGATTGAGGAATTGAATTTTATTTAAAAGTTGGTTCATTCGCACCTCGATATCTGATTGAGTTTGGATCGGAGATGATCCATCTAGCATATTTTCGTATATCTGTAAATCATCTTTTAAGGTTTCCATTGCTGATCAAAGCGTAGGATTATTTTCAGGATTCATTGTATAAATTTTAAACAAAAAATACAACAAGATTGTATCAAATTCGAACAGATAAAGTCACTGATTTTTATTCAGTCCCTAGTGGAGTTGCCAATTTGGTGAGCATAGATTTTTCCTTAAGAAATTGTTATAAGAGAATTCTAGAGAGAGAAAGAATTAGAGATTTTTTAGAGAGAGAAATTGAAGTACAAATGAGTTCAGTAGAAAAAGTGTTCAACCCTTTTATTAGATTAGCCTTGCCCTTTTATATAGAGGAGCCAAGACTTAGCCTTAAAGTGAAATTTGTTCCAAAAGAGGACATATTGCTCTTTAGTCCATAGCAATTATACATAGTCACAAATATTCTCTAAAACTTACATTATTTATAATTTAAGGACTAAAGTTACATTATTTACAGTTTAATGCCTAAAGTTACATTATTTACAACTTAATCCTTAAAATAGTACTTCCATATCAGATACTAATTGAAAGTGAATAATTATTTTTTGAAATATCGCATTCAATATTAAAGGAGGAAAAAAAGAATGTCTTATTTGGTTTTCTATTGCCTCTTCGGTTCTCATACATAAGTTCATCGTTTCAACATCTAATATTAACTTTCACTAATTTCTTTACACACAAAAAACATATAACACCATGTGAATTTTGTTTGGAACTTCTATAAAAACAAAATATCATTATCGTATCAAATGTTTGAGATTCCAAAATAAAATAAGTATTTTACATCTTATATTCATAGCTTTTATATATTACTCTTCATGGTTATCATGATGAGGTATGTAAATTAAACTAAGTGAATTAGGTAAACATGATGTGTTAGTAATTTTTTTATTAATGATGCATATACACCATATTTTTGGATAAAATACATCTTATATTGATTAATATATATTTATAAAATTTCTCATCTTTGGATATATATATACATGTTCTGATTTCTAGGTTTAGTTATGTGTTTTATTATTCTTATTAGATAAGCAATTCAAAATTGAAGTGTATAATTTTCAAAATCATTGTGTTGGTTTATTATTCATAATTATTTCCCTATGTGTATAAAAAAAAGAATTTCATTTTCGATTTATTTTCATATTTGTACAATATGTGGTTTTTACATTGATAAATGATAGTTGTCAATGTTTACCAAGTTATGGAATCTAAGATGTTTGTGTGAGTCGTGGTGATGACCAGATTCTAATAATGATAAAAGGATGGGTAAACCAAGTTGACACATATCCTTCTATCATTACTAGTCTATGATTTACCTTTGGGGTTTCATCTTGTGACATTTAAGTGGATAGAAGATGTACTCTTAAAAAAATATTGATGTATTCAGTTTTGATGACTTTTTATTTTCAATTTGATTTTAAATAAGAGCACAATCTTTAATAATTTATTTTTCAAATATTATGGAATCCTTGTGATATGATTGGTCAAATCTTTTTAGTTGAAAATCCAAATATAGGTTCTTGCAAGTACACATCAGATATATAGAGGATGGGTAAACCTAGTGGATGCACATCCCTCTATCATTACTATTCCATGTTTTTCCGTTGGGTTTCATCTGGTAACATTTACGTGGAGAGAAAATATAATCTTAGAAAATGATGACGTCATAAGTTTTGATGATTTTTTAAAAAAATTATGATTTGAAATGGAGGATAAGCGTTGATAATTTATTTTTAAAATAGCGTGGAAGCCTTATGATATGATTGGTCGAATGTTTTTAGTTGAAAATATAAATATAGGTGCTTACTAGTACACATCGGAGATATAAAGGAAGAAACAAGCATACGTGATAAGGGTTGTCCATATAGTTTGGTGTTGAGAGTACATATATCAACCTTTTATCTTTAGGGTTGTGAGCTCTACCTAGCCTAATAGAGCTAGATGTTTGTGTTATAATTCCAACCATGACATTTTTTGAGTTACTACTTGCTTTCTAAAAAATATTTTTACATAATTAAGGTATTTTGTCGTGTTTTATCAATTTCATTTATGTTTTATATACTTCATAGATATTGTGCCTGCTTTTTATTGATAAAAATTATCACATAATCTTAATTATTTTACTTTTTAGGATTTGTAAATTTATGAAAAAAATAATTTAACATATTTTTCAATTCATTTTCTATGTTTATATGTTGTGTTAATTTATCATAGGCATTTATTTTTGTTATACTATTCTCATGTACTATTTATGTCTTTAATAGTTTGTAACTCTAGACTTTTTATGTCTATGTTTTTTTGTCTAACACAGAAAACCTTAGCGATTGATTGTTATGCTATAAACTGATGAGTTTCAGTTTCCAAACACTATCATTGTATTACATTAAAGTGAAGTTGTTGTGATTTGTGTAGTCAAATATATTAATGGTAAAATGGTGTCTTGATGCCTAAACATCTCTTATTAGGGTGAGTATTTATGGAATGTGACTGAATGCTTCATGAGACCAACTGAATTGATAAAAAAATATGATAGTCTGAATAATTTTGATTATAGTTTTTAAATCATAGTCTTTGCTTTGTTATTTATTGCCTTGTTTATAGTTCAAAAGTTTCTGGATTATGTCACGATTATTTCCTATTGATCAGCTCTTGTTTTGTTTTTGCTTGCTTTTTTTGTTCATACCAACTATATGAGCCTCATTCAGTGGTATAATGTTCTCTATAAATTCATATACTAGAGATAGAAATTATGTTAAGCTCTTTCTAAATCAGACTTTGTATAATAAAGAGATTATCGACGGAGATCTCAAAAAACCAGTCGATGTACCATTATGAACTCACTTTGAGTTGTTCTCATCTTTGTTTTCTACCGTTTCCTAAGATGTTAAGTTTATATAGGTTGTTCTTTTGATAATTCACTAGGTTCATTTACGTATCAAAGTTATGTTTTAGGCCAGACTTAGCAGACTCTATTAGTGTGTTATCCCGTCATATGTGCACGCTGGAAATGACCATTGAAACGCTATGAAATGATATTTTCAATTTGTCTGCTCAACCATGTTAACCAGTCACATTTTTAGTCATGAAAAAATAAAATAAATTTAATTTTTTTATAGATGCATATTATGATGGTGATATGGATAAAACTAACTAAGTCATTATTGCAATGGTCAATTATGTTCGGTCATTCCAACCTCGGATCTCTTGGTTTTTTTGGACCACATGTGTTGGTTTGATCACGTATTAGCTTGATTAACGTAAATTAATGACTTTATATACTTGTTATTATTGTTTTCCAACCTACTCAAGAATATACAAATCTACGTTGGTGCTTGTGAAATATACAAAAATCCTATATAAATTATATGTAAAACATTTAGAAAGTATGATGCGAAACCAAGTAGAAATAACATATGAGAAACCATCATAACTAATATCACCAACCCAATGACAAATAAAACTAATTAAGTCTTCAATGAAGTAAAGAATTATTTTCGACAATTTCAACCACAATCTGTTGGATAATTTATGACCAATATGTTGTATTTGTGTTGTCCTAACCAGATTTAGGAGATATATTAACTTTTATGCTTGTTCTTATATTTTTCTAATCTACGTAGTGAATACGAAAATTTACGCTTTTACTTGCGAAATCCAAGTAATTATAAACGTGAAACATTGAATAGATTATATGTGAAATATGTTGTAATGGACCTTTACCAACTATATATTTTGGATGGTATAAATACAATCAATAAAAATAATTTGTTTGGCCATTACTGGTACACACAAGGATTACGATATTCCGACAACTTTTACCTCCATGAACGATCGATGTTTTGCTATAATTCAAAGAGTTAACAAAGACTTATAATACTTATCTTGGTATTACAAAACTATTTTACTTGTTATGCATGAGCACTAAGCATTTGTTAAACTTTTTTTTTATCATTCAGCGAAATTAATAATTACTATGTTATATTTAAGAAATATACTTTGTTAAATATTTTAGCAACAAATTGAACTGCATACAATATATGTGAGGCTATTTGTTTCAAGGGTTTTCTTGTATACAAGTGATAATATAGAATCTGGAAAACCTTGATTCATGAGATTTTTAGAAAACAATGTCACGTGCTAACTCTACTTGTACTGCAAAATCATTACTCTAAAAATATTTTTATAAATAATTAATTCATGTGTCATATAAAATTATTTCACCTGAAAACAAGTACAAAAAAATCATATTTCAAAATAATAAAAACCCTAGATTATGTTATTGTCTAAAAGAAAACCTTTTTTTGTTCGTCACAAATTTAAGCGAGACTTAAAAATAAATGTTCTATGCAAAATCCTACTTGTACGTTGTCTGCAAAATCGCACATATATATTGTGTACTAAAACAAACACATATATCGTATGTGAAACATAATTAGTTAAGTTTAATTATAATTGAGAAATTAAATTATATTCATTGTGATATCAGTACTCTTAATTTAAAAATTAATATCTTGTGACTTATGGGGAGTTAGTCTAAATTTAAAATAAAATAAAATAAATACAATATGAACTATAAGCTTGGAGTTTCTAGCGATACTAACACGTCTCTTCATACTCTATTTCTCTCTCACACATGGAAACCATACATCAAATTCTCTATTTCCTCACTTCTACTCTACGAATTTGTTTTCTATTTTATATTCAGTATCATCAATATGCTTTGTTTTTTATTAAATTTTGAGTTTTAATCATTTTAATGTGTATCACTATTTGACATACCTTTATTTATAAAATACTACTTATTAGGATGATAGTCTACTGATATAACCATCATTTAAACAATTGATGTGCAAAAAAAACTTTTTAAATTTAGTTCTTAAGTTGATTACGTATAAAAATTTCTCGATTTCGAATATGGTATTTTATGTATGCAGGTTTCTTAGTTATCTAATTGATTAACAACTTGCAATTCTAATGTTTTCTAAATTAGTATTTTGTAACCTTTCACAAAGCTTGATGTTTTTCAATGTTTAAGTCAGTACATGTTTTAGAGTTTATTATAAAACAACACGGATTGGCACGACAATTTTGTAAATAATCGACAGTATTGGTTTCACATATTTTACATACAATTTACAATATGTACTTTGCATATGCTTCAAAATAGTGGTTTCACATACAATACAACACTATTATATTTGCTCATAAATAACATATTTTGATTTGCAGCACCCTTGGTCTCAAGTCCCCCAAGTCTATATCTGACAACATTTCTGATCTCGTCGGTACCAGACCCGGGATTTTCCAATTAGTTAGGGTACCAAACTTTTATTTTTGCGTGGGATGGATCGTGACTATTAAAATATATTATCTACCATGTTTGGGATGGTTTATAAAATCGACAAGTAACGAACTCAACCAACTGGAGACCTACATTCTATCATTAGTAATTATTACTACATAATAAATTATTATTCTATAAACCTCTAAAAATATTTAAATGTGATTGAATCAGTTTTTTATTGTTTGTGATTTTTATATTTTTTGTTTTATTTTTGATAGTTTTGTCTTTATTCATACTTGATTAGATTTAGAATTATTATATTATCTTATATTTAAAAAAATATTAAACAAATTAAAAAACACATATTTGAAAATTTGTTAACAAATTTACATATTTAAATAACAAATTTAATATATTAACAAATTAAGTAAATTTAAAATTTAAAATAATAAATATATTTTAAAACAATTATTAACAAATACTTAATAAGTTTTTATATAATATATTATTTAAATATATTATCTTTTATTTTTATAGTTTTTATTGGATAGGTTTATACGTAAACAATCCTTGGGTAAATAAATAATTACTGAGTACCCGAACCCGACGAGTTTGGAAAAATTAAAATGAGATTTGTTAGATTTAGATATATTTACACTCATCTTGACCCATTCTCATTCCTAGCCACGTCTGGCAGACAATTTGATACATTAATAACGCTACCGATCAAAACTGTATAGCTTGAAGGAGGAGGCTCAGCGTGCCATAATATAGACACATCATATGGAGCGTATGAAGACCATGTCATTCTACATTGTTTTTAACGCATTGTTTGATAAGTTATTTGGTGGTTTATCTGTCCGAAATAAACGATGGGACTTAATAATTGAAGTTATTAATATATACGACATTGATCGAGCAACGTTTAAATTTGATGAAAAATATGTGAAGCTCACGAACCAAGATGTCAAAGTAATTTTTGGTATAAAGTGTGGTATAGAACGAATATCATTAAGTAAAAAGAGCTTTGAGATTAGGATGATAGATAACGGAAATGAGAATCATATATAATTACCACATACTTCAATCAATGAAACACTGTAACAGAAAGATAAAGATATAATAGGACACCCCGTCAAAAAAAAAAACTATAAAGGTAATAAATCCAATTTAAGTACTACTATATAATGTTACCAAAAGATCTATCTCTTAACTTAACAGTCTGTTTAGGATGCAATCTTGAAAGCAACAACAACAAGAAACGATATCGAATGTGTACGTGATACATTCGTACTCCTCATACTATTAACATGTTTTAATTCTTCTCCATTTCAGGGTTCGTGATGGATTCAACCTTAGTTCACTACGTAAAATGTTTGGATAGAATCGTTAAACCAAAAATCAAACTATTATCCACTTAAAACAATGTTTTTATATATCTTTAAAAAAATATACATTTAACCTTTCTTTTTAAAATATAACTCCCAACTAGTTTGTATAGTACTCCAAATACCTATAATTAATTATATAAAATCTTTATGTTTATTACAAAAAAAAATCTTTTTGTATCCTAATAATAATGATGTATATTTTTCTCTTTCTACCATTTTTTATCTACCTTTCCATTTGAACCATATTTCTTAGAAAAGTTTTTAGATTAATTTTTTCATATATTCTAACGTCATTGTCGATTTTCATTGGATTTCTTTGTTAATTTTGAATATATTTCATCTTTAAAGTGAATTTACAGATGTGGGACCATTAATAGATCTCGCCTATATCATCTAGCATTGACCAATGTAAAATATTTTTTAGTTGATAGATGCGGACCATTAATAGATACGAGACATTATATAAATAAAATAGATAGATACGAGACAAGTGATAGATCCGAGACATTGTAAAAACAAAATAAATAGATGCGAGACAAGTGATAGATGCGAGACATTGTAAAAACAAAATAGATAGATGCGAGACAATGTAAAAACAAAATAGATAGATGCGAGACAAGTAATTGATTTCTTATGTTATAAAGTGATAAGCTTTAGTTTCTGAAAACTATCATTGTATTATATTAAAGTGAAGCTGTTGTGATTTGTGTAGTCAAGTATATAACTGGTAAATCGGTGTCGTGATGCCTAAACATTTCTCATTAGGGTGAGTGTTTATGTTATGTGACTGAATGCTTCATGAGACCAACTAAATTGATAAAAAAAATTCCAATAGTCTGAACAAGTTTGATTATAGTTCGTAAATCATAGTCTTTACTCTATTGGTATATTTATTGCCTAGTTTATAATTCAAAACTTTTATGGATTGTGTCATGATTATTTCCTATTCATCAACTCTTGTTTTGTTTTTGCTTTGCTTTTTTTTGTTCATACCAACTATATGAGGCTCGTCCAGTGGTATAATGTTGTCTATACATTCATATACTAGAGATAGAAATTATGCTAAGTTGTTTCTAAATCAGAATTAGTATAATAAAGAGATTGTCGATGGAGATCTCAAAAAATCAGTCGATGTACCATTAGGAACTCACTTTGAGTTGTTCTCATCTTTGTTTTCTACCATTTCCTAAGATGTTAAGTTTATATAGGTTGTTCTTTTGATAATTCATTAGGTTCATCTACGTATCAAAGTTATGTCCTAGGCCAGACTTAGCAGACTCTATTAGTGTGTTATCCCGTCATATGTGCACGCTGGAAATGACTATTGAAACGCTATGAAATGCTATTTTCAATTTTTATGCTCAACCATGTTAACCAGTCACGTTTTTAGTCATGAAAAAATAAAATAAATTTAATTTGTTTATAGATGCATATTATGATGGTGATATGGATAAATGTAGGTCACTCTATTATTTTTTGAATCTTGTGGGTTCTTTTCTTTTCTTTTCTCTTGTCAGGATTCACCATGTACGACTAAGGACGTCCTTGTTTAAGTATTTTCTCATTCTCAGGAGTATGAAAACCACGAAAAAATATGTAGTGGGATTTTTTGCTACAATGATAATAATATTATCGCAACAACTAGATAGATTATTGCGGTATTTTAAGTTATTGACGCGATTTGTTTTAGGATATATGATCTTTAAATCTGAAACAATCTATATATTTTTCATTCATGCTGTGAAAAAAATGAACATTATTGTCTACTTATATATTATTGGAATTATAGTTTTAACTTAGCCTTAATTATAGTCCTATAAATATTTTTCTTTACAAATTAGTCGTTACATTTTATAGTTTAGACTTAAGTGTCAATGTTCGAATTTAATAATCACATAATCCATATTTAACCTGGTATCTACATAATTAATCACATAAAGGGTTTTCATCTATTAGTCAAAGATACCTTATTATATTTAAAAATCTTAGTATTTCAGTTCACAAAACCCATTGTAGGCCATACCCAATACGGATTATCCGTCCAACTGCAAGTGTTACTTCATCTTTTGCTTCCCCAAAATTAACTATCTTGGTGGCCTCCCTCATATTGTCTATATCATCTAAGACAAAAAAATCACACTTAATTGGTATATACGAGGATAAAAAGAAGTAACATAATATTTTTTCTAGTTACATGTCGATTGCCACAAATTACGGTAATCCTTTCTCATTTAAAGACACAATATGCAACGTGAAATGAAACGGAAAATCAGAAACAAGATTGCAAATTTGTACAAGACTCTGCAAAGATCAATGATCATATGCAACAAACTTCGGAATCTGAAAATCACGTCTCATTGTATGATGAAACCAAAAAATTCATATCATTGGGGAAGCTGAGATAATTCTTATTATAAGAATCAAGCGAAAGAACAATGGTATATCGATTTTTCAATCTCATTATATTGAAAAGATATTGAAAATTTTAATTTTAAAGATTTTTCTCTGGTAAGCTCATCTGTAGATACTAGTTTTGAGCTTCTACCTAATAAAATGTGATGTTGTATCTCAACTTGAATACTCAAGAGTCATCGGGTGTCTTACGTATGCAATGACTAGCACTATGTCGGATATTTCCTTTGCTGTTGGAAAGCTTAATATATATACTAGGAATCCTAGTTCACATCATTGACAAGTTTTAAAAGGAACCATGAATTGTGGTTTGTTCTATACTGGTTTTACTTCCGTATTTGAAGGATGTTCGGATGCGAGTTGTATTTCTAATATGGATGATCACTCTTCCACAAGTGGATGGGTATTTCTACTTGGGGAAAGTGCTATCTCTTGAGAATTTAATGAACAAAGTTGTATTACAGATTCAACAATGGAATTAAAGTTTGTGGTATTAGCATCAGCTAGTAGAGAAGTTGAGTGGCTAAGAAATTTGATATATATGAAATTCTATTGTGGAATAAACCGATAGCACCTATATGTATCAGGTGTGATAGTGAAGCTGTCTTGACCAATGTATATAGACAAGTTTACAAAGGTAGGTCTAGACACTTAGGTGTCAGACATATTATGATTCGTGAGCGGATCACGAATGATGTTATTACAGTAGAGTTTGTGAGAACTCGATATAATTTAGCCGATCATTTAACCAAAGGGTTAAGTAGAGATTTTGTGCACAAATCGGCTATTGGGATGGGATTAAAAGTCCATTTGAAATCTCTCATGTTAAGATACCCAATTCCCATCTAATATGACATTAGGTGCTGAATTCAATGTGGAAAGCTTAACATCTAGAGATTGGAACACATTTGTAGTATTATCCCAAAGTATGTGTTCAGACATGCAAGTTGTGGAGGTTGAAGTTTATCTTCTTAATAGCTCTTTTGAAAAATTGCATATGCATGTGCAAGACTAAAAGATCTACCTATTTAAGCATGAAGTTTAGCCGCTTCAAGAAGCAAGGACTTGGCTTTGATATGCTTAAGAAGGATAAGGACACAAGGCTAGTAAAAGATAGTGTCAAGTAAGAACATTTGAGAATGTAAATTTATGTGTATATTATCTTCGAGTATTCATTATGGATAGTAAAGGTTCAATCCTTAGTGATACCTTGATATTCGAATATTTGGAATGTGTAATATACTAATATGAAATTCAATCGTTACGATATTTCATTTATGCATAAATTTGTTATTTGTTGTGAGTTTGTTTTAGTTAATCATGAATTGCACTAAAATGAGGGGAGATTGTTAGATATTTTAGTGTAATTGGATTGACTAGTCGACCAATGCAGTCGTAATATATTATTGAGCAAGTCGGAGAGTGTGGAGTACACGCTTGTTAGAATATATTATGATTAGTGGGTCCAAGGGGCGGCTTCTGTCTGTGGTTAAATTTATTTTGAATGATAAGGCTATTGTGAATATTCATGGAAATTTTGAATTTGGAAAATTAATCAAAATTTGAATTTGAATATTTTTGTCCGTTTTTATCATTTAAAATTATAGCCGTTATTGGACTTAAAACTGTTTTACAGTTTTTGAAATTTGGTTGAATAAATAAGTATGATTCTATTGAAGAAAAAAACAAAAATAAAAAGATTCATTCTCGTTGTTCAAATCCATACGCTCTGATTTTATCCGGTTGAAAATTTTGGAGAACCACCAAAATAATTTCAATCTGAAATTGTTAAAACAAGACTTCAGAATTTATCCGGAAATCTCTAAACAATATTCCCAACATCCCTCATATTGTCTATATTATCTAAGACAAAAAATCACACTTAATTGGTATTTACGAGGATAAAAAGAAGTAACATAATACTTTTTCTAGTTACATGTCGATTGCCACAAATTACGGTAATCCTTTCGTTAACAACATATGATACGCACTGATGTATGGTAGACATGATTGCGTGTATCTAGCTAAACTAAATGAGAAACAAATGACGTTGTAAATGCGTTACATCTTGTTTTTGGCCCCTTTGATGTCGGATGACAAAGTCTAGTCTTGTTTAGCTAAGCATTGAAGTCTCAGCTTCATGGAAGCTCATCGGTACTATGCTAGAGGGTGATATAGGTGTTATATCTTGAATTCTATCATATGAAGCATGATGCTTTTGACTTCAGGCTCAATAATTTTGATATCGATGATTATTAAATCCTTATAGGATCGTATTACCCCTCTCAAGTCCTCGTCATCGAAAGTGATAGGAAAGAAAATACTACTATTATCCGAAAAGTCTCTTTTAGATCCCATTGAGGAATTGAATTTTATTTAAAAATAAGAGATACTCGATTTGGAGAATTTGAAAAGCTTGCTTTGACCGAAAAAATAAATGAATCATATCGAGTCAAATTGAAACTTTGTTGGTTAAAATGTTACCATTTAGTCTAAAACTCGAACTAACCAATAAGATTTTTATTATAATTTAATTTTGGAAAATACCATTCAAAGTCATTATTAAATTATATTCAGAAAAAAAAAAAAAGATAAAATTTTCTTAAGCACAGCCCAAAGGATAAAGATTTCTGGGCATCGCCATACAAAGTTCAACCATCTGAAATTGCAACAAATTTGTACTAGGACACCCCAAAGGAAAAAGGTTTATGGTGATAGACATACATAAGTGCAACAGTCTGAAATTGCAACAATCTTGTATCTACATGCCTCAAATATATCAAAAAAGGCTAGTCTCTTGATCAAGGAATCGACATAGAAACACCGCAACGACATTCATATCAGTACAGAGTATAGTGGTCCTGAAAATAAAAGAAAATTATAGGCTGATCAAAAGAGGTCACGTAAAAGAGCACGCGAAACAACCTCACATCAGAAAATGGAAAACGGTCAAACCATACATTTCGTACGCGACACGGGGTATTGTCTCGGAAGGAGTAGTATATGTGATGAAATTCCATACGTATGACAATCCCGGGACGTACAGCGAATTTAAGCATTGCTTGAATTTGCTTTCCATTTTGGTAATTTTAGGTGACAGGTGACAGTTTTTTGAATGCATCTGCGAACTTAGACAAGGGTACGAGCCAAACCATGTACACTTACAAATCTCGGAAGATGTATACATAGACACTGACATCCGGGATGGACAGTAAGCATATCAAGTTTGTTCATAGGAAGAGCGTTGAAAAAGCCGCACCTGTTGTATTGTATATAGAGACTTTCCCACAATGATGGGTTGGTTGATTTCCACAAGCAGACATGGTTGGTTGCTGAGGCCTGAAAAATACACATAAACGCATGTGCGGATCAACATGTTTTTTCACTATTCATTATAATAAGATCATTAGAAATCGTTATTAAGCGACAATGCTTGAGGGAAAGATCTGGAATGTCTGCAAGGTAACAAAGTTTTTAGTCTTTGAAGATGGCAACCCCAAGCTCAAACAACCTTACAGTAGGACACCAGCGGCTACACAAGCTAAACTTGAAGCCAGGTTCCTCCACCTATGACCAATGTTAAAGCTATATTGTGAGAAACAACCAATGGAGGGTGTAAGAAATCTACAAAGAAAAGGCACCCCCTGAAGGAACCCAGGTCATAGCAATGGCCAACCAAAGCGCCGGTTGAAAAAGATGTTAAAATAAATGAAAAGTTATAATCAAACCATAAGTCAAAACCACAACAATTTGTTATCGTTTACTGAAAATGATCTAATTCAGATTACAAGCCGGGATTATAAGACATGAATTACAGGTACTCAAGAACTAGGATAGCATCATCTTCGAGGAAGGCAAGCAAGTAATCAAGAAACAGAACGTGAAAGGAAATGGGTTTGCGAAGCAAGTAATGAAGAAACAGAACAAGAAAGTAGATCGGAGACAGACAGAAATATCTAAGAAATGCAACTAACAAGTTATTGAGAGAAGGTGGAGGCAAGGCCTTATCCGTATGAATGAATCTGGGATCACATTTGGCAAGTCTTTGTGTGGTTATGAATGAATCTGGGATCACATTTGGCAAGTCTTTGTGTGGTAGTATTCACACAGCGCATGGAGATAATCTAGAATTTGAATGTGAATTTGCTGGAAATGAATCATTTGTGCGTCTGTTTGACTCCTCCAGCCACAGAAGCACATATTGGTTTCCTTCAAATATCTAGGACAAAATGTTAATCTTTTATGCAAAAGTTGGAAGGACTTGAAAGGGGATAGCTTACCTTACGGGTGATCAAATTCAAGGCTCTTGTTTGGTAGCATCCATTGCAGCCTGGATGATACATATATTGGTAGCATGCAAGGAAACATGTCCAGCTTATTTTACTAATTCGAAAGATTGATAAAAACTAGTTTAATTGGTATGACATGTTTTGAGAAGTTGGGTTGGAGTCACAAATACAATACATATTGTTAGTATGCATGCTACTCCTACTGCTACTATGTAATGTAACACACAATATTGTCTAAAGTTAAGTGTGTTCTATCCCTGTAAATGCAAACCCAGCTCATTGTCTAAAGTTAAGTGTGTTCTATCCCTGTAAATGCAAACCCAGCTCAGTACTAGTAACTAGTAACACCAATTCTCTACTTGTATGTATGCTATAAAAAAAATGGAAAAAAAATTTGGACCATTTCTCGATTTATGCGTGTCATCCTTGCGCAGGGGCCATGCTAATCTTCTCTGTATCGTTCCAATTTTATCGGATGTCCCCGAAGGGACAATCTATGGTGCTTCTCTTTCACAATATAAAGCGTCGTTTGGGTTCCTAAACTTGCGATGTGGGATGCTGGTTCTTTCCAAGGAGTAAAGAGAAAGGATAGGCATTAGGCAAAGTAAGTAAGTAAGCAGCTTGTTTCTTTTGCTTGCATGCATTTGTAAAGTGTCGAATCACTCTCCTCTCCCAGAATATAATAACAAATAACAAGTCTTAAGAGTTTCTTGTTTTGCTTACCCAGGAACCAAAGGAGACATCACCCATCTCATTCTTGAATGTGATGAGATGAAGACAAACCCCACAGTGGGTATAAGAATACCCTTACCCTAGCACTAACATCCCCATCTCCTCCTCCTCTGCATCCTTTTGAAAACACAAACACTTATAATAACCCATCTTTGCCCGTCATCACCTGAATCTTGCGAAATTCATAAGCTAAAAGAAGACCTTGGCTAAACTTAAAACCACTAACCATGAAAATGATATGCCAGACATCAAAATGGAATAGATGAGATTCATGAGAATAAAAAATGAACACAAAGTAAAGATATTTACAGTAACCTTCTTAAGTCCTAATTAAGTTTTTGGAGCCCTAAATACCCATTTGTATTGTATGTAGTCAAACACTCTACAGATAATTTTTGTCCTGTAAAGAGTCGGTTTATTGTTGTTAGAAAGAAAGTAGTAAATAACTCAGACGAACCTATATTTTAAAAAACATTTAAATAATTATATAAAAGTAATAATAGAAATTATAAACTTTATTTTTTTGGTTAAACTCTCTCTAGTGCACAATTTTTAATAATTTACAACTATTTTTCATCAATAAAAATCTGATTTTAAAATTTAAATTCAACAGAGTGGGTAGATAAGTTTTTATTATTGATAAAATAAAATAAAACTCTAGGATTAGATAATCTAATTATTAAGACATTCACTATTATTTGACAATAATTTTACACATTCTCATCAATTGTTTGGCACCGTTATTGGGGGATTAATTTTCTTTATCATTATTAGTACCAGTCTAGTCACTTTTATTTTATTTATTTTTCAGGTTTGACAACGATTAGATATGCTACCATATCCTTGATCATTCTTTATTAATAGATCAAACGAACATTTCAAAGTCAACTGAAGCAAGAAAACTGGATATACGATCCACACCAATAGAAAGTAAGCGAATAAATAAATCATTCTCTCAAACAACTCGACTGTAATTATCATATGAAAAATTTTAGCGGAAAATAAATGTGAAATGAAGTTGTTCTTGATCTCAATAATACAACAGAGCATTCAATTTGTAAGAGATCCAGCACAAGATTTAATATTGTATGTAGCAAACATTTTAGAGCTATATGCTACATGCAAATATAGTATTTCGAGTAAAAATTTATCATCTTGTGTCTAATTTATTCAAGGAAGTAAATAATTGCAAACATTTTAGAGTTATATGCTACATGCAAATATAGTACTTCGAGTAAAAATTTAACATCTTGTGTCTAATTTATTCAAGGAAGTAAATAATAAGCTCGATATAAAATGATGTTCGTAGATTAATATTCTAAAGCCAAAAAATGCAAAAGTTTTTCATGAATATAGTCAACAAACATCTTTAGAAATTAACCATTTTGTAAAGAGGTATTTCATAAATGACCTACTTCAAACAAACATTTTTCTCCTCTTGAACTCCCAACTAATTCGTCATATTCGTCAGGAAAATAAGTTTTCAATGCGCATCATAAACCACCTTGATGAAATATAAACCACCTCGATTAAAGAATAAAAATTAAAACATCGAGCTTACGTTGGGAGGCAACCCATTAATTTATTATTATTATTATTTAGCTATCATATTTCTCGGTATATCAATTCCACTTTTATAGATAATTTTCATTTATCGTCAAATTGGCACTCTGAGTTACTTAGACTAAAGCTTCACCCTCGATTATATCAGGAAATATTAATCATTTTTTATGTTCAAACCAAGAACTACCATCAAGGCCTAAATTCTAGTAGACTTCTTGATTGGATTCCATGCTGAAATGCAAACTCCCTCTAAAGATACCATCGAACCTATGCAGATAGTCTGAATCGATAGAAGTTCAAACAATGTAGGTTTTAGAGGATTCGTACATCTAACATATCCTTTAAGAGATTCTTTCTACCCATTAATCACGTTTAAATTTCCCTATTTTCACGTAGCAAACATTTTAGAGTTATATGCTACGTGCAAATATAATGGAATCTTTACTTATTCAAGTAAACAGTCCTTATTTTCTTTCTCTCTAAAGGCGAGGCAAAATCATGACATTTTTTCTAATTACCTACTCATATCATAAATTTGAACCAATTGGTCCAACTTTTTTTGTCATAGTATTTCCCACTTGTTTAATTTACTTCACGGAAGAACGACATCCAATATTTCTAGCAACGAGAGGCGAAATCAATCTACAATTTTTATGAGATATATTAGGATTTTTTATGATGATCCATCGTCATTTCTTCCTCACATGGATGGACATTTGGTTGTTTTACAATTGGCTAAATGTGAATAATAAACTTATACTATATGCATTAAGTGAATTGTTCATCAACAACAAAACCCAATAAAAAACATATGAAGTTCTCGCGGTTCCAGCAAGAAATAAATATAAGAACTATAAAGAAAAAAAACTACTAGAATAAGTTCACTTGATGATAACACAACACTTATGGTCAAACTAGTTACTCTTGAGAACTAAATTTCACAATTGAAAATGAGCTCAGTGAGTGTAAACGTATGCAATACTTATAACTAGATAGATCCGCTTGCTCAAATTAATGACGTCATGTATGTGAAAACAAATGTTTAGACAAAATGTTGACTGAGTTTCTAGAGCTTCTAACAAATGTTTCGATAAATTTAGTAGTAGAATAAATACACGGGTTAAGGAAAATACAGTTCGATTTAACGTATGAGAAATATCTAAAGTTCTTATCCAAAACCATTGAGCTTGTATAAAGAACATATAAGTCCAAATATATCATATTCATACAACGCTGGCTTTAAGAAAATAACGAAAACGTCTTAATAACACCAAGAAAATCCTCAAATAATAAATCATTGGAACCACTTTGCGAAGTGGGCGACAAGTGGATAGGTGAAAATAAAACAAGTTTAAAAATAAAGTGAGATTATCGTTTATACCATGGTAAAAATTAAGTCATCACGATAAACATAAAAACAACAACGAAAAATAGCCCATACACAATTGTTTATATAAAAATAACAAATATTCACTACACAAAGATAACTATATTCACAACAACGAGGAAAAGAATTGTGACAAGAATGTTACAGGAAAAATATAAGGTTCATTTGATAAATTTACGATAGCAAAAACAGATTATCACCTTCGCTATCATGACTGTCATTGCAATAAAACAATCATTGTGGTGATAAATATTCTAAAACAAAACGAAAATTGTAACTCTAATAATAACGCATAAAAAGATGGATGCCTCAACAAGCACATAACACCACAACAACAAATATTTGAGTCTAAAAAAACATCATGATGCTCTAAAACCCTAAATACGCCCCCGAGAATCCCAGATCAAAATGGAGTGTACAAGGAATACTTCAGATGTGCTTTTTTTTCTAAATTTCTTGATATATTTTGGAAATTTAAAATAAACCATTCTTTTTTAGATATGTTCAACATATTATAAGTAATTCAAAGTTTTTGAAACTATATTAGATAAAAGAGAAGATGTAAAGAATATGAGATATTAAATTTTATAGATGAATCAAATGTCCTGCTCCACAATAAATCATCATTAAAGTTAAATTTATAGGTAGTTTTACTATTATTTGTAGTATTAATAGTTTTAAATTCAAAAGACTTTTATGTGATTTAGAATCTAATAATAATTTGTTTCTATTTTTAGAATATAAGATATTTCGTTTCTGAAAATCTTAAACATACAACAATTATACTTTTATTGACATATAGGTTTCTCAAATACTATAGTGGAAATTTATAGGATGTCCTAATTCATGTAGATCATCTTATTGTATTAATAGATTTTATTATTTTTTATATGAAAACAATAGTACATTTTATATTAGAAAGAATTTTCTAGATCCAAATAGATATTTAATAGATGTAGAGACATGAAAATTAGTACTTCGAGTAAAAATTCAACATGTTGTGTCTAATTTATTCAAGGAAGTAAAAAATAAGCTGGATATAAAATGATGTTTATAGATTAATATTCTAAAGGCAAAAAATACAAAAGCTTTTTATGAATCGAGTCAACAAACATCTTTAGAAATTAACCATTTTGGAAAGAGGTATTTCATAAATGACCTACTTCAAACAAACATTTTCCCCTCTTGAACTCACAACTAATTCATCATATTCGTGAGGAAAATAAGTTCTCAATGGGCATCATAAACCACCTTGATGAAAGAATAAAAATTGAAAAATCGAGCTTACGTTGGGAGTATAGTTTTAAAAAATGTCGTTGCGGCGCCGCTGCAGCGTGCGACGGTGTATAACGCTCAAAAATTATTACGGCGAGTCACGTAACGGTCTGAACGGAAAAACACCCGCCGCGGCGGTGTTACGGAAGCGTAGCGGTACGTTGCGTGGTGAGCGTTATTCCACTAGATACCTCTATTATTGTTTTTATTATATATAAACTAATTTTAATTACCTAAGTTGCTATAATTGAACTGAGAAGAAGAAGAAGGTCACCATGGGAGAAGAAATAATTCTTCGCCCTTCGGAAATTGAACCTCCACCAGACCCTGTTGATCCCACCTTCCAAGAGAAAATCCCAAGACATTTGCAGTCCGGAGAGATTTCTGGGGGAGGGAATGAAGAAGTGGACATTAGTGCCCTTTAAGATATTGATTTTTACTTCAATAATTCTGAGAAGGATGACTTCGCAGGTCCCTACCGCCCCTCCAACTCTGCAAATATGGTGACCTTTAATGGTAAATCTTTCTCTGTTTCTGGAGAGCAGGACGTCCTGAGCCACTCCTTCATTGGTCATATCCGGCCCATATTTGATCTGGAAAGGCAGGTAAAAAGCCAAACCAATCTCATTAACTCCCTCACCTCTGACAAATAATCCCTGTCAACCAACCTATTAAACGCTAACTAATGCATAAAGGAACTGAAGAAAGAGATGGAGGAATTAAAGAATGATAAGGAGGACTCAACAACTAAGTTAGCCACATCGGAGGCAGACATGACTGAGCTCTAGACTAAGTGTTCTAACTTAGAAAAAAGACTTCACAATGCTGAAAGAGGAAGCGCAGACCAAAGATTGTGCCATTTAAACCTTATCCGATGAGAAGGCCAAGTTGGAGAACTCTGTTTCAGAGATGATCAAGGAGAATGAAGACTTAAAGAACCAGCATGAGCAAGCTATCCAGGCAGGTATTAATAAATAAACCAATGAGGTGATAGATTCCTTGGAGAAAAGAGATGATCAAGTCAAGTCTGACATGGTGCTGCCTTTTCATGAGACTTTTCCGAAGAGGACCCTTGGTCCCTTATGGAAATATATGGAATACAAAGACCTTCCAGTTCACACCATGGCAGATGGCGACAAACACAACTACTCCAGTGGAATCGATTCCACTACTGATGATGAAGAGGGAACTGGTGAGAGTTCGAGTGCCGAACTCAAAAGTCCTAAAAAAGGTAACGGTGATGAAGGAACGTCCGAAGGGAACAAGCCTTAAGGTCTTATATTATTATTTTTCTCTTTTTGAATAGTTAAAGTCCTTGGATGGCCAAGGCATATTTTGTAAGGTCTTATACTCTTCCTTCTTTGTCCAGAAGCCTATATGTCCCAGGCTTAATTTTTTTAGAGACCTCATAGGGGCCTTCCCAGTTCGGAGCCAACTTACCGAACTGTTTCTCCTTGGTGTGTAAGAAAACATTTCTTAACACCTTATCTCATGGTTGAAAATCTATTCTCTTGACTTTGGAAGAAATATACTCCTCATCAAGCCTTGGTATTGAGCATTTCTTAAGTGAGCTTTAACCCTTTTTTCTTCTATTAAGTCCAACTTATTCCTAATTGTTATCTCATTAGCTTGTTCGGAATAGTTGTGGACCCTGTATGATGGTAGGGTATCTTATATGGGGGTAATTGCATCCATCCCATACACCAAAGCAAAATGATACTCCTGTGTAGCAGCCCGAGGAGTAGTTTGGTACGCCCACAATACTTCTTACAAATAGTTTGGCCACTTCCCTGCAACTCCTTCTAGATTCTTTTTTAATCCAGACAAAAGATCCTGTTGGAAAATTCAGCCTGGCCATTTTCTTGTGGATGGAAATGAGAAGAAAAACAATGTTGAATTCCCCTAGAAGCATAAAAACTCTCTGTATCCTTGTTATCAAACTGTGGTCCATTGTATGTGGTAATCTTTTGAGGGATCCCAAATCTGCAACATATATTGGATAAGATAAATTTAAGGATAGCCTCTGAAGTGGTTCGTGCCAAATGAGCTGCCCATACCCATTTAGAGAAGTAATTAATGACAACTATAATAGTTCTGCACCACCCGGACGCCCTAGGCAAAGCTCCAACTAAATCTAATCCCCAACGAGCAAAAGGTACTAGCTCATAAATAGAATTCATAGGTACTGCTGGCACATGAATTTCATTGCCATACCTTTCATATGGATCACACTTATTAATCATTTCTTTAGCGTCTGTCATTATGGATGGCCAATAGTACCCAGCCAACAACACTCTCCGAGTTAGTGCCTTGTACCCACAATGTGCTGATCCTTCCCCGTCGTGTAGTTCGGATAAAACGAGTTGAGATTCTTCAACCCCCAAATAAAGCAGAAGAGGTCTACTGAAGCATTTATTTTTATACAGAATTCCTCTTATGATAAAAAAAACCACGAGCCCAGTGTTTAATTTTTCTAGTCATAGCTTTATTCGGAGGCAAAATTCCATCAGAAATATATTGAATAAGGGAAAACCTCCAATCTTTAGGTTGAATCACCTGTATGCTCAAGCTTTCCTCCTCTTCCTTGTCTTAACTTGGCTGTGTGGGTGGGCATTCGTGTATGTAAATATAAGGGTAAGACTCAAAATATGATATGGTTGCTAAAGAGTCTTCTTGTGTATTCTCTGACCTATGAATATGCTCATAACAAACACTTTTGAAATTGGCTGCCACCTCTTTCAAGATGAGTAAGTATTTGATTAGTTGCTCATTTTTTTACCTCAGTCTCACCTTGAGCTTGATGGATAAGAAGCTGAGAGTCACTCATCAACGGAACTCTCTTAGCCTCACAAAGGAAAGCTAATTTAAGACCACCTAAATTTGCTTCATATTCGGGCTCATTGTTAGAATCCCTAAACCCAAAACATATAACCTGGTACATTTTATCATCATATGGAGAGGTTAGGCAAATTCCAGCTCCACACCTCATTGTGCTTGAACCACCATCAGTTCGGACTACCCATACTTTCTTAGTTTTCTCTTCTGAAGTTTGTTTGGAGTTTCTGTCCGAATGGAATTCTACCAAGAAGTCAGCTACTGATTGAACCTTGATAGTCATTCGTGGGGTGAAATCAATGTCATAATCACCCAACTCCACTGACCATTTGGTCATTCTGCTTGATATGTCTACCTTTTGAAGAACATTCTTCAATGGGAAAAATGTCCGGACAATTATGAAATCAGACTGAAAATACGGCCTCATCTTTCTTGTTGCAATTATTAAGACTAGTGCCAAATTTTCAAGCTTCAAACACCTCTTTTCAGCATCTATTAAACTTTTGTTGATGTAGTACACTGAACGAGGGTAGTTGTCCACTTCTCTTACCAATATTGCGCTTATAGCACATTTTGACACAGCCAAGTATACTTAGAGTGTTTCTCCTTTAATGGGCTTAAAAATAGTCTTTGATGAGGATAAATGTTTCTTTATTTCAATAAAGCTTGGCTATACTGCGGAGACCAATTAAAATCTTTCGCATTCTTCAAAGTTTGGAAAAACAGAGCACACTTGTCCGAAGACCTTGAAACAAAATGATTCAAGGCAGCCAACCTCCCAGTGAGTCTCTGGACTTCTTTAACATTCTGAGCAGGATGCATTTCTAGTAGAGAATTAAGCTGATCTGGATCGGGTTGTATCCCTTTCTCACTTATCGCATAACCCAAAAAAATTCCAGATCGAACTCCAAAGACACATTTTTCTGGATTCAGTTTCAAATTGACAACTATCAAATTAGCAAATGTTTCTTGAAGGTCAATTATGTGCAAATCCTCCTCCAAGCTTTTAACCATCATGTCATCTATGTACACCTCCATGTTTCTGCCAATCTGACTAGCGAATGCTTTGTTCACCAACCTTTGATAAGTAGCCCCAACACTTTTAACCCAAAAGGCATCACATTGTAGCAATAGAGACCTCTATATGTTATAAATGTAGTATGATCTTGGTCCTTCGGATCCACCTGTATCTGGTTGTACCCAGAGAAAGAATCCATGAAGGACAACAACGTTTTTCCAGATGTTGAGTTCACCAACTGATCTATCCGGGGGACTGGATAAAGATCTTTTGGGCAAGCCTTGTTGAGGTCAGCAAAATCAATACACATACGTCATTTCCCGTTCTTTTTCTTGACCAACATCGGATTGACAGTCCATAAAGGATACTGGGATTCTTTTATGTGTCCCATCTTGGTAAGTCGAACAACTTCTTGGATTATTACATCAGCTTTATCCTTAGAGAAAGCTCTCCTTTTTTGTACAACAGGTGCAACATCACTCCGGATTTACAACTTGTGTGAGATAACGCTTGCTGGTTCTCCGGTTACATCACCATTGCACTAAGAAAAGACATGATAATTTTTTAGTAAGAAGGACAACAATTTCTTTTTCAACTCTGGTGGCATTTTGGACCAATCTTGATACTTTTACCCTCTACAAGGGAGTGGGTTTCAATTTCTTCAACTGGTATTAAAACATTAAGAGCCTCTCTGGTGTCATCAATCTCACCCTCTCCCTCAGAAGGCCCCAGTAACTGCTAATCTTAATTGATTCAAACTGCTCCCAAAGTTCTAGGAGCAAGAGCAGTGGCATAACACTCCTTGGCTATCTTCTGACTACTTCGGACAACACCTACTTGCCCTTAAACTGCATACTTCAAACACTGGTGGACTGACGAGGCCACAACATGCATTCTGGAAAGCCAAGAACTCCCAAAAATTGTATTGTAGCATGTGGGGAAATCTACTACAACAAATAATACCATAACCAACTTTTTAAAGAGCCCATTGCCCAACATCACCTCTTCCTCAAACTCCCCAATTACATCCGCAAAAGCTTCGTGTGAAGCCCATAATGGTTCTATTTTAATGTTGAATAACGGGCGAATTTTTTATCTGATTGTAGGAGATCAAGAATAGGATGTTTACCAAACTACCCGTGTCTATCAAAATTTGGCGGATATCATTGCCCCCAATAGATGCTCCTATCACCACAACATCCTCATAAGGCCCAATAATATTTCTCAAATCAGCCTCATCAAAAACTATAAATGGAAAAGGGGTTTAGCACCGGTGAGAAGACATGCCCCCTTCCAACTGAGTAGCCACACTATGTATATGTTTTTTTTCTTGATGAAGAAGTGGGTGCTGTCATAAAATATCCTCCAAAGATAGTGAGTGACTCAAAAAAAACTGAGCAGTCCAGACACCATCTTGATCTGCTCTGTTATGACCCCTACTTTATTCATTCTTGGATCAGGATTCAGATACTCATCTTCAAATAATATTCTGCACGTCTTGTTTCAAGGCTATGCAGTCTTGAGTATTATGCCCTATATCATTATGATATTGGCAAAAACAAGTATTTCGACTCTCTATAGGAGACTGTCGTGCTGCTGGTTTCTAGAAATAGACTTCCTCCTTGGTCTTGTCATATAGTGTGGTTACATTCTCTTTCAACTCTGCAAACCACTCTGGTTGAACCCAATGACCTCTTTTATTTCTTGACTGCTGGCTCTGAGACTGATTCTGGTTGGACTGAGTTTGCTAAGCCCTGTTGGACCCTTGTCTGGTCTCCTTAGCCTTATATCTGGACTGATTCTGAGCTGTTGTGGTGGACCTCACTTGACAGTGCACCCTGTTTTTCTTGGTTTCTTCCACAAGAATTTGTTTTCCCACCTGATTCAATAAGCCATCCCATGTCATGGCTTTCTTTCTAGTTACCGAATCAGCCAAACTCCCAGGGTTCAACCCTTTTCTCAGAGAAGCAATTGCCACATGTTCGAAGCAATCTCCTAATCCATTGGCTCTTGAGCACAATGGATAATGGTATATCCATTACCCTTCACTTCTTTACTTCCAACAAACGTCTTTCGGAAGCAACCCAAAATGGATCAAAATTTCTGATACACTTCTGGGGTAATCTATTATACCACTTAAGAGCACCTCTCGTAAAAGTTCGGGAGAAGGCTTTGCACAAAAGTTTGTCATCATCATCAAAATTCATCATGAAGTTCTTGAACTGCTCTAGATGGTTGTCTGGATCTTTACTTCCATCATACTTCTCCATCTAGGAGTTGTCAAACCTTTTGGGTAGGTTTTCGGACAGTATCTTGGCAGACAGGGGTGACTGCCTCCAGTTCTTATTTCGACAAAATACTGTGTCTTCATTTGGTATTGTAAAAATACATGCTCAGTCTGAAAAGCAAAAGGATCTATCAGCAACTGATCAGCATGCCTATGATTGTGGGATGACCCTTTGCTCAGATTCCTTTTAAGCGTCTCATGCATATCCCTCTTTCTTGAATATTTTTTAATTAGTTTCATTTTTTTCCTAGACCTCCCTTCATCACTACTTGATGACAAAGACTCCTCAAGCTCAGTCTCGTTCGAAGAACTGCTGGAGGACTCAGAATCTGGATTTTCAACGGGCTTAGACCGATGTGTCTTCTTAGAGATAACATGAGTCTTTTCCGAACTCACATGAGTCTTTATTGATGGATCATTCTCCCTAGGGTTGTCAGTGTGATGAATAGCTGATGCCCCTAACTTCTCCCTTATACCATTTTCTGCTTGTTTTATGGCCCTTAACGCCTCTATTTCCGCTCTCAACTTGTCTCGCTCTTCAATAGTGTATTCCTTGCTTCCCCAACCGTTTCCACCACAAGTGGTAGAGTTTCCTGCTCGTTTGGATTCATCTGAACTGGTTCTTTTCTAACGGTTTTGAATGTAAAATTCGAGCACCCTCATGCTCCCACTGTGGTCGCCAATTTGGTTTGGTTTATTTTAGGCTGGGGTAGTTTGGTAAAGTGTTTTGTGAAGTTTAATGTGTTTAGTGTGGAGAGTAGTGAGATAATTAAGCAGCCTTCTTGTATTAAATGTTGATCACCCTCATTAATGAGAGTAGTTAGGGTATTTATACTCTTAATTCATGACTTATGGGCTTACGGGTCAAGTTATGAAACCGGGTCAAGTTTAAGGATCCATTAGTTGTTTAAGTAGATTAGCAAATAACTTAGGCAAAAGGTGTTTTTACTTTTGTCTTGTCCGGATTTTTTAATGGTGTGTCATTGTCCGAATTACCCTTGTCCGGATTATGCAGTGGGTTGTGGTTGAAGTTTCCGAACTCATCACAAGTGATAATACAGAATCTGGAAATCCTTGATTCATATGGCATGTAAATCTTGATTCATAAGATTTTTAGAAACAAATGTCACGTGCTAACTCTACTTGCACTGCGAAATCATTACTCTAAAAATATATTTAAAAGAAATTAATTCAGGTGTCATATAAAAATATTTCACATTAAATCAAGTACAAAACAAAATTAGATTTCCAAATAATAAAAACCCTAGATTCTTGTTGTTGTCTAAAAGAAAACGTTTTTTTTCGTCACCAAGTTGTTAAAGATTGTCATAAATAAAACCTCGGTTTACAAAACATGCTCAATCTGATTTAAGCGAAACTTAAAAACAAATGTCATATGCAACATCCTACTTGTACGTTGTATGCAAAATCCCACATGTATATTGTATGCTAAAACAAACACATATATCGTATGTGAAACACAATTAGTTAAGTTTAATTATAATTGTGAAATTAAATTATATTCATTGTGATATCAGTACTCTTAATTTAAAAATTAATATATTACGGTTTATGGCGAGTTAGTTTAAATTTAAAATAAAATAAAATAAATACAATATGAACTATAAGTTTGGAGTTTCTAGCGATACTAACACGTCTCTTCATACTCTATTTCTCTCTCAAACATGGAAACCATACATCAAATTCTCTCTTTTCTCACTTCTAGTTTACAAATTTGTTTTCTATTTTATATTGAGTATCATCAATATGCTTTGTTTTTTTATTAAATTTTGAGTTTCAATAATTTTAATGTGTATCATTATTTTACATACCTCCATTTATAAAATACTAGTTATTAGGATGATAGTCTACTGATACAACCATCATTTAAACAATTGATGTGCAAAAAAAACTTTTTAATTTTAGCTCGTTAAGCTGATTACGCATAAAAATGGCTCGATTTCGAATATAGTATTTTATGTAGGCAGGTTTCTCAGTTATCTAATTGATTAACAGCTTGCAAGTCTAATTTTTCCAAATTAGTATTTTGTAACCTTTCACAAAGTTTGATGTTTTCCATGTTTAAGTCAGTACATTTTTTAGAGTTTATTATAAAACAACACGGATTGGCACGACGATTTTGTAAATAATAGAGACTATTGGTTTCACATATCACAAACATCACATATTTTACATACAATTTACAATATGTACTTTGCATATACTTCAAAATAGTGGTTTCACATACAATACAACACTATTATATTTGCTCATAAATAACATTTTTGGATTCGCAGCACACTTGGTCTCAAGTCTTCCAAGTCTATATCTGACAACGTTTTTGATCTCGTGCGTACCAGACCCGGGATTTTTCGATTAGTTAGGGTACCAAACTTTTATTTTTACGCGGGATGGATCGTGACTATTAAAATATATTATCTACCATGTTTAGGATGGTTTAAAAAATCGACAAGTAACGAACTCGACCCACTAGAGACCCATCATTCTATTATTAATACATAATATATTATTATTATATAAACCGCTAAAAATATTTAAATGTGAATGAGTTTTTGATTTCATTTTTGATAGTTTTGTATTTATTCATACTTGATTAGATTTAAAATTATTATATTATCTTATATTTAAAAACTTAAATTAAACAAATTAAAAAACACATATTTGAAAAGTTGTTAACTTCCAACTAGTTTTCATAGTACTCCAAATACCTATAATTAATTATATAAAATCTTTATGTTTTTTACAAACATTTTTTTCTCTCTTTGTATCCTAATAATAACGATGTATATTTTTCTCTTTCTACCATTTTTTATCTACATTTCCATTTGAACCCTATTTCTTAGAAAAGTTTTCAGATTATTTTTTTCATATATTCTAATGTCATTGTCGATTATCATTTGATTTCGTTGTTAATTTTGAATATATTTCATCTTTAAAGTCAATTTATAGATTCAGTATTTTTAAGTTATGAATTTTGTTTACTCAATTTTAGGTTTTTTTATCAATAAAATATAGTTCAAACATTTGATTGAGTTTGATTTTATGTTTAATGTAAGCTTTTTTTTTGCTTTTTCAGTTTTCTATAAAATGTAGCTGATTTTTTTTTAGGTTTTAGTTAAGTTTTTCAAAGAAGATAAAATTACTAACCTATTCTTTTATATGTCTTACGTCTCACACATATAGGCGTAAACCATTAGTTATTAAAGATTGAATATTTTGTGCTTTTTTATTTTTTTCGTTAAAGAAATAACATTATTTGACTATTCATTAAAAATTGAATATATTTTTTTATGTTCATTAAATAGTGTTTTCATTAGAAACATAATATTTTTGTTTCACTAAATAGTGAATATATCATAGTATTTTTATTTGCGGTTTTCATTAAACACAAAATATATCTCTAGCATTTTCATTAAAGATTCACTGTATTCTTCTTATTATGTTATTCTTTTTTTGTTTGCAATTCTACTTCTTTGTTCACGATCTCGCCTATATCATCTAGCATTGACGTCTCTAACCAGCTTTGTCCACGATCTCGCCTATATCATCTAGCATTGACCAATGTAAAATATTTTTTAGTTGATAGATGCGGGACCATTAATAGGTACGAGACATTGTTTTTTTAGGTAAATGTGGATTTGTATATATATGATGTACAAGGTTACAATCGTTCAGAGAGTTCAAAGATCTCTCTGTAGAGTACAAGTCACTAATGGACTTTACAAATAAAATCAGGAAAACTGAGTACATCAATAAGCCAAAAGAAATCTAACATGCAAGTCGATAATGCGGATATAAGCGGAATAAAGTCTTCAAAGTGGTAAGGGTGATTCGAGTGAAAATGGTGTCTTGAGTCACGATATCTTCATTAAATACAAGGCGGTTTCGAGCACGCCAAATCTCAAAAACAGTAGCTTGGAATGCAAGGTTGATGGCGCGGGATCGGTAGGATGTGCCCCGGTGCTCCTTCCTAATCCATTTATGTGCACTGTCAAGCGTGGTCATTGCGCGAGTAATCCCCAACCATGCTCTGATACGACCCCATATTTCTCCACTGAACCTGCAAGAAAAGAAAATATGTGCACTCGATTCATCAGAATGCCTACAAAAGGGGCAACTGATGTTAGGCAAATCCATGTAGTGAAGTGTGTCTTTTGTGGCCAGACGACGGTTGAATGCAAGCCAGACGGTGAAAGTGTATTTCGGTGGGATGTATCTCTTCCATATCTTCGATAGCATCGGACACGGTTCACCCTTTGTCCTCATGGCTTCATAGACACGGCTTGTGATTAACTTTCCATCCAAAACACAACTTTCAAGACCCCGAATCGCATGGTCTCGGCCCCAAAATATCTGAATTAAAGAATCTCTAATATAAAGAAGCTTTCGAATGAGATGACTGTCTCTATCTCGTCTTTGGTAGTCCCAGATAGTTTGTCCTCGAAGATAATACTCGTGCACCCATTTCACCCATAAAGACTCGGAACCCGAATGAAATAACCATATCGAACGGGTAAGAAGAGCACGATTCCAAACTCTTATATCTTTAAGTCCAAGACCTCCTTCTTCCTTCGGTTTACAAATTTTGTCCCATGCAATCCGAGCTGGTCTACCCCCCCCCCCCCCAGAAGAACTTGAGGCAGAGCGAGCGGATGGTATTAAGGACCGCCGAATGAAAAGGAAAAGCGCAGAACCAAAAACATTATACTCCTTGAAGCACGGATGTGATCAGTTGAAGTTTTCCCGCGTAAGAAAGTTTCATGTGCTCCCATTTCTCAATGTAACTCGAGATAGCTGCAGTTAAAGGAGAAAAATTAGTAACTGAAACCGTCATTGGAGCGAGAGGTATCCCCAGGTAACGAACAGGGTATGTGCCAACTTCAAATCCGACTCTCTCCATAATCCGATCATAGACAATCTCATTAACTCCGGCTAGATATATTGTGGATTTAGTAGGGTTCAATGAGAGGCCCGATACATCCTCCAAATGCCCCAAACAATCCATAAGGATGTTAACCGATGTCTCGTCCCCTCGTGAGAAAAACATCAAATCGTCGGCAAAAGCAAGATGGGTGGTGGGCGTGCGGGCACATTTCGGGTAGAATTTAAAGCTCGGTTCACTCGATCTCTTCTTTAACAATCGGGATAGATATTCAAGACAAATGATGAATAAAGTAGGGGACATGGGATCACCTTGCCTTAAGCCTCGTTGCCCACGAAAGAAAACATGAAGCTCGCCATTGATGGAAACCGAAAAAGATGCTGTAGTAACGCAAGCAAGAACCCAACCCACAAACTTAGGAGGAAAGCCGATACCATGGAGTATTGTCGATAGGAAGTCCCATGAGACTGTGTCAAAAGCTTTGCGAATATCTACCACGAGCATACATCGTGGAGAAATTCTTGCACGGTTCGAACCTCTAACCAACTCTTGGGCAAGGAAAACGTTATCAACAAGATTTCGACCACTTACGAAAGCACCTTGTCCTTTGTCAATGAGAGTTGGAAGTAAGGGTGCCATTCGGTTAGCCAAAAGTTTGGTAATCACTTTATAAGTAACATTTGTGAGACCAATTGGCCTAAAGTCACCCACCTTAGGATCGTTGTCTTTCTTCGGTATGAGGGAGATGATGGTGTGGTTTGTTGTGCGAAGTAGACTACCAGTGTCGAAAAACTCACAAACACAATCAATCATGTGTATTTATGGTAAACATTAACAAACTGAGCAATCATAGCATAAAGATAGCATGAGAGGCATTTTAAAAATAAAATAAATAGATGCGAGACAAGTGATAGATCCGAGACATTGTAAAAACAAAATAAATAGATGCGATACAAGTGATAGATGCGAGACATTGTAAAAACAAAATAGATAGATGCGAGACAATGTACTAGACAATTCTCATTCCTAGCCACGTCTGGCAGACAATTTGATACATTAATAACGCTACCGATCAAAATGTATAGCTTGAAGGAGGAGACTCAGCGTGCCATAATATAGACACATCATATGGAGCGTATGAAGACCATGTCATTCTACATTGTTTTTAACGCATTGTTTGATAAGTTATTTGGTGGTTTATCTGTCCGAAATAAACGATGGGACTTAATAATTGAAGTTATTAATATATACGACATTGATCGAGCAACGTTTAAATTTGATGAAAAATATGTGAAGCTCACGAACCAAGATGTCAAAGTAATTTTTGGTATAAAGTGTGGTATAGAACGAATATCATTAAGTAAAAAGAGCTTTGAGATTAGGACAATATAACAGAAAGATAAAGATATAATATGACACCCCGTCAAATAAAAAAACTATAAAGGTAATAAATCCAATTTAAGTACTACTATATAATGTTACCAAAAGATCTATCTCTTAACTTAGCGGTCTGTTTAGGATGCAATCTTGAAAGCAACAACAACAAGAAACGATATCGAATGTGTACGTAATACATTTGTACTCCTCATACTATTAACATGTTTTAATTCTTCTCCATTTCAGGGTTCGTGATGGATTCAACCTTAGTTCACTACGTAAAATGATTGGATAGAATCGTTAAACCAAAAATCAAACTATTATCCACTTAAAATAATATTTTTATATATCTTTTAAAAAATATACATTTAACCTTTCTTTTTAAATTATAACTCCCAACTAGTTTGCATAGTACTCCAAATACCTATAATTAATTATATAAAATCTTTATGTTTATTACAAAAAAAAATCTTTTTGTATCCTAATAATAATGATGTATATTTTTCTCTTTCTACCATTTTTTATCTACCTTTCCATTTGAACCATATTTCTTAGAAAAGTTTTTAGATTAATTTTTCATATATTCTAACGTCATTGTCGATTTTCATTTGATTTCGTTGTTAATTTTGAATATATTTCATCTTTAAAGTGAATTTACAGATGCGGGACCATTAATAGATCTCGCCTATATCATCTAAAATATATTTTAGCTGATAGATGCGGACCATTAATAGATACGAGACATTATATAAATAAAATAGATAGATACGAGACAAGTGATAGATCCGAACATTGTAAAAAAAAGATGCGAGACAAGTGATAGATGCGAGACATTGTAAAAACAAAATAGATAGATGCGAGACAAGTGATAGATGCGAGACAATGTAAAAAAAAAAGATAGATGTGAGACAAGTAATTGATTTCTTATGTTATAAAGTGATAAGCTTTAGTTTCTGAAAACTATCATTGTATTACATTAAAGTGAAGCTGTTGTGATTTGTGTAGTCAAATATATCACTGGTAAATCGGTGTCGTGTTGCCTAAACATTTCTCATTAGGGTGAGTGTTTATGTTATGGGACTGAATGCTTCATGAGACCAACTAAATTGATAAAAAAATTCCAATAGTCTAAACAAGTTTGATTATAGTTCGTAAATCATAGTCTTTACTCTATTGGTATATTTATTGCCTAGTTTATAATTCAAAACTTTTATGGATTGTGTCACGATTATTTCCTATTCATCAACTCTTGTTTTGTTTTTGTTTTTGCTTTGCTTTTTTTGTTCATACCAACTATATGAGGCTCGTCCAGTGGTATAATGTTGTCTATACATTCATATACTAGAGATAGAAATTATGCTAAGTTGTTTCTAAATCAGAATTAGTATAATAAAGAGATTTTCGATGGAGATCTCAAAAAATCAGTCGATGTACCATTAGGAACTCACTTTGAGTTGTTCTCATCTTTGTTTTCTACCATTTCCTAAGATGTTAAGTTTATATAGGTTGTTCTTTTGATAATTCATTAGGTTCATCTACGTATCAAAGTTATGTCATAGGCCAGACTTAGCAGACTCTATTAGTGTGTTATCCCGTCATATGTGCACGCTGAAAATGACCATTGAAACGCTATGAAATGATATTTTCAATTTTTATGCTCAACCATGTTAACCAGTCACGTTTTTAGTCATGAAAAAATAAAATAAATTTAATTTTTTTATAGATGCATATTATGATGGTGATATGGATAAATGTAGGTCACTCTATTATTTTTTTTAATCTTGTTGGTTCTTTTCTTTTCTTTTCTCTTGTCAGGATTCACCATATACGACTGAGGACGTCCTTGTTTAAGTATTTTCTTATTTAGAGGAGTATGAAAACCACGCAAAAATCTGTAGTGGGATTTTTTGCTACAATGATAATAATATTATCGCAACAAGCACATAGATTATTGCGGTATTTTAAGTTATTGACGCGATTTGTTTTAGGATATATGATCTTTAAATCTGAAACAATCTATATTTTTTTCATTCGTGCTGTGAAGAAAAATGAACATTATTGTCCATTTATATATTATTGGAATTATGGTTTTAACTTAGCCTTAATTATAGTCCTATAAATATTTTTCTTTACAAATTAGTCGTTACACTTTATAGTTTAGACTTAAGTGTCAATGTTCGAATTTAATAATCAGATAATCCAGATTTAACCTGGTATCTACATAATTAATCACATAAAGGGTTTTCATCTATTAGTCAAAGATACCTTATTATATTTAAAAATCTTAGTATTTCAGTTCACAAAACCCACTGTAGGCCATACCCAATACGGATTATCCGTCCAACTGCAAGTGTTACTTCATCTTTTGCTTCCCCAAAATTAACTATCTTGGTGGCCTCCCTCATATTGTCTATATCATCTAAGACAAAAAATCACACTTAATTGGTATTTACGAGGATAAAAAGAAGTAACATAATATTTTTTCTAGTTACATGTCGATTGCCACAAATTACGGTAATCCTTTCGTTAACAACATATGATACGCACTGATGTATGGTAGACATGATTGCGTGTATCTAGCTAAACTAAATGAGAAACAAATGACGTTGTAAATGCGTTACATCTTGTTTTTTGCCCCTTTGATGTCGGATGACGAAGTCTAGTCTTGTTTAGCTAAGCATTGAAGTCTCAGCTTCATGGAAGCTCATCGGTACTATGCTAGAGGGTGATATAGGTGTTATATCTTGAATTCTATCATATGAAGCATGATGCTTTTGACTTCAGGCTCAATAATTTTGATATCGATGATTATTAAATCCTTATAGGATCGTATTACCCCTCTCAAGTCCTCGTCATCGAAAGTGATAGGAAAGAAAATACTACTATTATCCGAAAAGTCTCTTTTAGATCCCATTGAGGAATTGAATTTTATTTAAAAATAAGAGATACTCGATTTGGAGAATTTGAAAAGCTTGCTTTGACCGAAAAAATAAATGAATCATATCGAGTCAAATTGAAACTTTGTTGGTTAAAATGTTACCATTTAGTCTAAAACTCGAACTAACCAATAAGATTTTTATTATAATTTAATTTTGGAAAATACCATTCAAAGTCATTATTAAATTATATTCAGAAAAAAAAAAAAAAAAGATAAAATTTTCTTAAGCACAGCCCAAAGGATAAAGATTTCTGGGCATCGCCGTACAAAGTTCAACCATCTGAAATTGCAACAAATTTGTACTAGGACACCCCAAAGGAAAAAGGTTTATGGTGATAGACATACATAAGTGCAACAGTCTGAAATTGCAACAATCTTGTATCTACATGCCTCAAATATATCGAAAAAGGCTAGTCTCTTGATCAAGGAATCGACATAGAAACACCGCAACGACATTCATATCAGTACAGACTATAGTGGTCCTGAAAATAAAAGAAAATTATAGGCTGATCAAAAGAGGTCACGTAAAAGAGCACGCGAAACAACCTCACATCAGAAAATGGAAAACGGTCAAACCATACATTTCGTACGCGACACGGGGTATTGTCTCGGAAGGAGTAGTATATGTGATGAAATTCCATACGTATGACAATCCCGGGACGTACAGCGAATTTAAGCATTGCTTGAATTTGCTTTCCATTTTGGTAATTTTAGGTGACAGGTGACAGTTTTTTGAATGCATCTGCGAACTTAGACAAGGGTACGAGCCAAACCATGTACACTTACAAATCTCGGAAGATGTATACATAGACACTGACATCCGGGATGGACAGTAACCATATCAAGTTTGTTCATAGGAAGACCGTTGAAAAAGCCGCACCTGTTGTATTGTATATAGAGACTTTCCCACAATGATGGGTTGGTTGATTTCCACAAGCAGACATGGTTGGTTGCTGAGGCCTGAAAAATACACATAAACGCATGTGCGGATCAACATGTTTTTTCACTATTCATTATAATAAGATCATTAGAAATCGTTATTAAGCGACAATGCTTGAGGGAAAGATCTGGAATGTCTGCAAGGTAACAAAGTTTTTAGTCTTTGAAGATGGCAACCCCAAGCTCAAACAACCTTACAGTAGGACACCAGCGGCTACACAAGCTAAACTTGAAGCCAGGTTCCTCCACCTATGACCAATGTTAAAGCTATATTGTGAGAAACAACCAATGGAGGGTGTAAGAAATCTACAAAGAAAAGGCACCCCCTGAAGGAACCCAGGTCATAGCAATGGCCAACCAAAGCGCCGGTTGAAAAAGATGTTAAAATAAATGAAAAGTTATAATCAAACCATAAGTCAAAACCACAACAATTTGTTATCGTTTACTGAAAATGATCTAATTCAGATTACAAGCCGGGATTATAAGACATGAATTACAGGTACTCAAGAACTAGGATAGCATCATCTTCGAGGAAGGCAAGCAAGTAATCAAGAAACAGAACGTGAAAGGAAATGGGTTTGCGAAGCAAGTAATGAAGAAACAGAACAAGAAAGTAGATCGGAGACAGACGGAAATATCTAAGAAATGCAACTAACAAGTTATTGAGAGAAGGTGGAGGCAAGGCCTTATCCGTATGAATGAATCTGGGATCACATTTGGCAAGTCTTTGTGTGGTTATGAATGAATCTGGGATCACATTTGGCAAGTCTTTGTGTGGTAGTATTCACACAGCGCATGGAGATAATCTAGAATTTGAATGTGAATTTGCTGGAAATGAATCATTTGTGCGTCTGTTTGACTCCTCCAGCCACAGAAGCACATATTGGTTTCCTTCAAATATCTAGGACAAAATGTTAATCTTTTATGCAAAAGTTGGAAGGACTTGAAAGGGGATAGCTTACCTTACGGGTGATCAAATTCAAGGCTCTTGTTTGGTAGCATCCATTGCAGCCTGGATGATACATATATTGGTAGCATGCAAGGAAACATGTCCAGCTTATTTTACTAATTCGAAAGATTGATAAAAACTAGTTTAATTGGTATGACATGTTTTGAGAAGTTGGGTTGGAGTCACAAATACAATACATATTGTTAGTATGCATGCTACTCCTACTGCTACTATGTAATGTAACACACAATATTGTCTAAAGTTAAGTGTGTTCTATCCCTGTAAATGCAAACCCAGCTCATTGTCTAAAGTTAAGTGTGTTCTATCCCTGTAAATGCAAACCCAGCTCAGTACTAGTAACTAGTAACACCAATTCTCTACTTGTATGTATGCTATAAAAAAAATGGAAAAAAAATTTGGACCATTTCTCGATTTATGCGTGTCATCCTTGCGCAGGGGCCATGCTAATCTTCTCTGTATCGTTCCAATTTTATCGGATGTCCCCGAAGGGACAATCTATGGTGCTTCTCTTTCACAATATAAAGCGTCGTTTGGGTTCCTAAACTTGCGATGTGGGATGCTGGTTCTTTCCAAGGAGTAAAGAGAAAGGATAGGCATTAGGCAAAGTAAGTAAGTAAGCAGCTTGTTTCTTTTGCTTGCATGCATTTGTAAAGTGTCGAATCACTCTCCTCTCCCAGAATATAATAACAAATAACAAGTCTTAAGAGTTTCTTGTTTTGCTTACCCAGGAACCAAAGGAGACATCACCCATCTCATTCTTGAATGTGATGAGATGAAGACAAACCCCACAGTGGGTATAAGAATACCCTTACCCTAGCACTAACATCCCCATCTCCTCCTCCTCTGCATCCTTTTGAAAACACAAACACTTATAATAACCCATCTTTGCCCGTCATCACCTGAATCTTGCGAAATTCATAAGCTAAAAGAAGACCTTGGCTAAACTTAAAACCACTAACCATGAAAATGATATGCCAGACATCAAAATGGAATAGATGAGATTCATGAGAATAAAAAATGAACACAAAGTAAAGATATTTACAGTAACCTTCTTAAGTCCTAATTAAGTTTTTGGAGCCCTAAATACCCATTTGTATTGTATGTAGTCAAACACTCTACAGATAATTTTTGTCCTGTAAAGAGTCGGTTTATTGTTGTTAGAAAGAAAGTAGTAAATAACTCAGACGAACCTATATTTTAAAAAACATTTAAATAATTATATAAAAGTAATAATAGAAATTATAAACTTTATTTTTTTGGTTAAACTCTCTCTAGTGCACAATTTTTAATAATTTACAACTATTTTTCATCAATAAAAATCTGATTTTAAAATTTAAATTCAACAGAGTGGGTAGATAAGTTTTTATTATTGATAAAATAAAATAAAACTCTAGGATTAGATAATCTAATTATTAAGACATTCACTATTATTTGACAATAATTTTACACATTCTCATCAATTGTTTGGCACCGTTATTGGGGGATTAATTTTCTTTATCATTATTAGTACCAGTCTAGTCACTTTTATTTTATTTATTTTTCAGGTTTGACAACGATTAGATATGCTACCATATCCTTGATCATTCTTTATTAATAGATCAAACGAACATTTCAAAGTCAACTGAAGCAAGAAAACTGGATATACGATCCACACCAATAGAAAGTAAGCGAATAAATAAATCATTCTCTCAAACAACTCGACTGTAATTATCATATGAAAAATTTTAGCGGAAAATAAATGTGAAATGAAGTTGTTCTTGATCTCAATAATACAACAGAGCATTCAATTTGTAAGAGATCCAGCACAAGATTTAATATTGTATGTAGCAAACATTTTAGAGCTATATGCTACATGCAAATATAGTATTTCGAGTAAAAATTTAACATCTTGTGTCTAATTTATTCAAGGAAGTAAATAATTGCAAACATTTTAGAGTTATATGCTACATGCAAATATAGTACTTCGAGTAAAAATTTAACATCTTGTGTCTAATTTATTCAAGGAAGTAAATAATAAGCTCGATATAAAATGATGTTCGTAGATTAATATTCTAAAGCCAAAAAATGCAAAAGTTTTTCATGAATATAGTCAACAAACATCTTTAGAAATTAACCATTTTGTAAAGAGGTATTTCATAAATGACCTACTTCAAACAAACATTTTTCTCCTCTTGAACTCCCAACTAATTCGTCATATTCGTCAGGAAAATAAGTTTTCAATGCGCATCATAAACCACCTTGATGAAATATAAACCACCTTGATTAAAGAATAAAAATTAAAACATCGAGCTTACGTTGGGAGGCAACCCATTAATTTATTATTATTATTATTTAGCTATCATATTTCTCGGTATATCAATTCCACTTTTATAGATAATTTTCATTTATCGTCAAATTGGCACTCTGAGTTACTTAGACTAAAGCTTCACCCTCGATTATATCAGGAAATATTAATCATTTTTTATGTTCAAACCAAGAACTACCATCAAGGCCTAAATTCTAGTAGACTTCTTGATTGGATTCCATGCTGAAATGCAAACTCCCTCTAAAGATACCATCGAACCTATGCAGATAGTCTGAATCGATAGAAGTTCAAACAATGTAGGTTTTAGAGGATTCGTACATCTAACATATCCTTTAAGAGATTCTTTCTACCCATTAATCACGTTTAAATTTCCCTATTTTCACGTAGCAAACATTTTAGAGTTATATGCTACGTGCAAATATAATGGAATCTTTACTTATTCAAGTAAACAGTCCTTATTTTCTTTCTCTCTAAAGGCGAGGCAAAATCATGACATTTTTTCTAATTACCTACTCATATCATAAATTTGAACCAATTGGTCCAACTTTTTTTGTCATAGTATTTCCCACTTGTTTAATTTACTTCACGGAAGAACGACATCCAATATTTCTAGCAACGAGAGGCGAAATCAATCTACAATTTTTATGAGATATATTAGGATTTTTTATGATGATCCATCGTCATTTCTTCCTCACATGGATGGACATTTGGTTGTTTTACAATTGGCTAAATGTGAATAATAAACTTATACTATATGCATTAAGTGAATTGTTCATCAACAACAAAACCCAATAAAAAAACATATGAAGTTCTCGCGGTTCCAGCAAGAAATAAATATAAGAACTATAAAGAAAAAAAACTACTAGAATAAGTTCACTTGATGATAACACAACACTTATGGTCAAACTAGTTACTCTTGAGAACTAAATTTCACAATTGAAAATGAGCTCAGTGAGTGTAAACGTATGCAATACTTATAACTAGATAGATCCGCTTGCTCAAATTAATGACGTCATGTATGTGAAAACAAATGTTTAGACAAAATGTTGACTGAGTTTCTAGAGCTTCTAACAAATGTTTCGATAAATTTAGTAGTAGAATAAATACACGGGTTAAGGAAAATACAGTTCGATTTAACGTATGAGAAATATCTAAAGTTCTTGTCCAAAACCATTGAGCTTGTATAAAGAACATATAAGTCCAAATATGTCATATTCATACAACGCTGGCTTTAAGAAAATAACGAAAACGTCTTAATAACACCAAGAAAATCCTCAAATAATAAATCATTGGAACCACTTTGCGAAGTGGGCGACAAGTGGATAGGTGAAAATAAAACAAGTTTAAAAATAAAGTGAGATTATCGTTTATACCATGGTAAAAATTAAGTCATCACGATAAACATAAAAACAACAACGAAAAATAGCCCATACACAATTGTTTATATAAAAATAACAAATATTCACTACACAAAGATAACTATATTCACAACAACGAGGAAAAGAATTGTGACAAGAATGTTACAGGAAAAATATAAGGTTCATTTGATAAATTTACGATAGCAAAAACAGATTATCACCTTCGCTATCATGACTGTCATTGCAATAAAACAATCATTGTGGTGATAAATATTCTAAAACAAAACGAAAATTGTAACTCTAATAATAACGCATAAAAAGATGGATGCCTCAACAAGCACATAACACCACAACAACAAATATTTGAGTCTAAAAAAACATCATGATGCTCTAAAACCCTAAATACGCCCCCGAGAATCCCAGATCAAAATGGAGTGTACAAGGAATACTTCAGATGTGCTTTTTTTTCTAAATTTCTTGATATATTTTGGAAATTTAAAATAAACCATTCTTTTTTAGATATGTTCAACATATTATAAGTAATTCAAAGTTTTTGAAACTATATTAGATAAAAGAGAAGATGTAAAGAATATGAGACATTAAATTTTATAGATGAATCAAATGTCATGCTCCACAATAAATCATCATTAAAGTTAAATTTATAGGTAGTTTTACTATTATTTGTACTATTAATAGTTTTAAATTCAAAAGACTTTTATGTGATTTAGAATCTAATAATAATTTGTTTCTATTTTTAGAATATAAGATATTTCGTTTCTGAAAATCTTAAACATACAACAATTATACTTTTATTGACATATAGGTTTCTCAAATACTATAGTGGAAATATATAGGATGTCCTAATTCATGTAGATCATCTTATTGTATTAATAGATTTTATTATTTTTTATATGAAAACAATAGTACATTTTATATTAGAAAGAATTTTATAGATCCAAATAGATATTTAATAGATGTAGAGACATGAAAATTAGCACTTCGAGTAAAAATTCAACATGTTGTGTCTAATTTATTCAAGGAAGTAAAAAATAAGCTGGATATAAAATGATGTTTATAGATTAATATTCTAAAGGCAAAAAATACAAAAGCTTTTTATGAATCGAGTCAACAAACATCTTTAGAAATTAACCATTTTAGAAAGAGGTATTTCATAAATGACCTACTTCAAACAAACATTTTCCCCTCTTGAACTCACAACTAATTCATCATATTCGTGAGGAAAATAAGTTCTCAATGGGCATCATAAACCACCTTGATGAAAGAATAAAAATTGAAAAATCGAGCTTACGTTGGGAGTATAGTTTTAAAAAATGTCGTTGCGGCGCCGCTGCAGCGTGCGACGGTGTATAACGCTCAAAAATCATTACGGCGAGTCACGTAACGGTCTGAACGGAAAAACACCCGCCGCGGCGGTGTTACGGAAGCGTAGCGGTACGTTGCGTGGTGAGCGTTATTCCACTAGATACCTCTATTATTGTTTTTATTATATATAAACTAATTTTAATTACCTAAGTTGCTATAATTGAACTGAGAAGAAGAAGAAGGTCACCATGGGAGAAGAAATAATTCTTCGCCCTTCGGAAATTCAACCTCCACCAGACCCTGTTGATCCCATCTTGCAAGAGAAAATCCCAAGACATTTGCAGTCCGGAGAGATTTCTGGGGGAGGGAATGAAGAAGTGGACATTAGTGCCCTTCAAGACATTGATTTTTACTTCAATAATTCTGAGAAGGATGACTTCGCAGGTCCCTACCGCCCCTCCAACTCTGCAAATATGGTGACCTTTAATGGTAAATCTTTCTCTGTTTATGGAGAGCAGGATGTCCTGAGCCACTCCTTCATTGGTCATATCCGACCCATATTTGATCTGGAAAGGCAGGTAAAAATCCAAACCAATCTCATTAACTCCCTCACCTCTGACAAATAATCCCTGTCAACCAACCTATTAAACGCTAACTAATGCATAAAGGAACTGAAGAAAGAGATGGAGGAATTAAAGAATGATAAGGAGGACTCAACAACTAAGTTAGCCACATCGGAGGCAGCCATGACTGAGCTCTAGACTAAGTGTTCTAACTTAGAAAAAGACTTCACAATGCTGAAAGAGGAAGCGCAGACCAAGGATTGTGCCATTCAAACCTTATCCGATGAGAAGGCCAAGTTGGAGAGCTCTGTTTCAGAGATGATCAAGGAGAATGAAGACTTAAAGAACCAGCATGAGCAAGCTATCCAGGCAGGTATTTATAAATAAACCAATAAGGTGATAGATTCCTTGGAGAAAAGAGATGATCAAGTCAAGTCTGACATGGTGCTGCTTTTTCATGAGACTTTTCCGAAGAGGACCCTTGGTCCCTTATGAAAATATATGGAATACAAAGACCTTCCAGTTCACACCATGGCAGATGGCGACAAACACAACTACTCCAGTGGAATCGATTCCACTACTGATGATGAAGAGGGAACTGGTGAGAGTTCGAGTGCCGAACTCAAAAGTCCTAAAAAGGTAACGGTGATGAAGGAACGTTCGAAGGGAACAAGCCTTAAGGTCTTATATTATTATTTTTCTCTTTTTTGAATAGTTAAAGTCCTTGGATGGCCAAGGCATATTTTGTAATTTTTAAACACCTAAAGTCCTTGGATGGCCAAGGCATGTTTCGCTTTCTTGTTCGGTTCAAGTCCGAATAGGTTTAATCTATCAAACATTCCTTTATTTAATACTTTCTTTCCTTTAAATTTTTCATGGCCAATGTTTAAGTAGCCCCTAGCATTTCAGAAGTATTATACTGAAAGTGTTTAATATCTTCGATGACATGTATTTAATAGTCATCACTTAACCCGGTTTGTGTGATCTACTAAAGATCCAAGGTGTTGAACAAGTGATTTGTACTTGAATTGAACTGTAGTAAAACCACTCCGAATATTTTAAGAAGGGGTCACATATTATAAATAAAAAACCAGACACCTCATTAAAACCTCTCCGCGCCACCAGGGTAGGAAAGAGTATGCCCCATAATATTTACATTTATATCTAACAAGTAAATATTTACATGCAAATTTTATTCTAAATATAACCTCAGATATTCAATATTCTATGGGTGCTTCAAAACTCTTCCTTCTTTGTCCAGAAGCCTATATCTCCCAGGCTTAAGTTTTTTAGAGACCTCATAGGGGCCTTCCCAGTTCGAAGCCAACTTACCGAACTGTTTCTCCTTGGTGTGTAAGAAAACATTTCTTAACACCTTATCTCATGGTTGAAAATCTATTCTCTTGACTTTGGAAGAAATATACTCCTCATCAAGCCTTGGTATTGAGCATTTCTTAAGTGAGCTTTAACCTTTTTTTCTTCTATTAAGTCCAACTTATTCCTAATTGTTATCTCATTAGCTTGTTCGGAATAGTTGTGGACCCTGTATGATGGTAGGGTATCTTATATGGGGGTAATTGCATCCATCCCATACACCAAAGCAAAATGATACTCCTGTGTAGCAGCCCGAGGAGTAGTTTGGTACGCCCACAATACTTCTTACAAATAGTTTGGCCACTTCCCTGCAACTCCTTCTAGATTCTTTTTTAATCCAGACAAAAGGTCATGTTGGAAAATTCAGCCTGGCCATTTTCTTGTGGATGGAAATGAGAAGAAAAACAATGCTGAATTCCCCTAGAAGCATAAAAACTCTATGTATCCTTGTTATCAAACTGTGGCCCATTGTATGTGGTAATCTTTTGAGGGATCCCAAATCTGCAACATATATTGGATAAGATAAATTTAATGATAGCCTCTAAAGTGGTTCGTGCCAAATGAGCTGCCCCTATCCATTTAGAGAAGTAATCAATGACAACTATAATAGTTCTGCACGACCCGGACGCCCTACGCAAAGCTCCAACTAAATCTAATCCCCAACGAGCAAAAGGTACTAGCTCATAAATAGAATTCATAGGTACTGCTGGCACATGAATTTCATTGCCATACCTTTCATATGGATCACACTTATGAATCATTTCTTTAGCGTCTGTCATTATTGATGGCCAATAGTACCCAACCAACAACACTCTCCGGGTTAGTGCCTTGTACCCACAATGTGCTGATCCTTCCCTATCGTGTAGTTCGGATAAAACGAGTTGAGATTCTTCAACCCCCAAATAAAGCAGGAGAGGTCTACTGAAGCATTTATTTTTATACAGAATTCCTCTTATGATAAAAAAAACCACGAGCCCTGTGTTTAATTTTTCTAGTCATAGCTTTATTCAGAGGCAAAATTCCATCAGAAATATATTGAATAAGGGAAAACCTCCAATCTTTAGGTTGAATCACCTGTATGCTCAAGCTTTCCTCCTCTTCCTTGTCTTAACTTGGTTGTGTGGGTGGGCATTCGTGTATGTAAATCTAAGGGTAAGACTCAAAATATGCTATGGTTGCTAAAGAGTCTTCCTGTGTATTCTCTGACCTAGGAATATGCTCATAACAAACACTTTTGAAATTGGCTGCCACCTGTTTCAAGATGAGTAAGTATTTGATCAGTTGCTCATTTTTTTACCGCAGTCTCACCTTGAGCTTGATGGATAAGAAGCTGAGAGTCACTCATCAACCGAACTCTCTTAGCCTCACAAAGGAAAGCTAATTTAAGACCACCTAAATTTGCTTCATATTCGGGCTCATTGTTAGAATCCCTAAACCCAAAACATATAACCTGGTATATTTTATCACCATATGGAGAGGTTAGGCAAATTCCAACTCCACACCTCATTGTGCTTGAACCACCATCAGTTCGGACTACCCATACTTTCTTAGTTTTCTCTTCTGAAGTTTGTTTGGAGTTTCTGTCCGAATGGAATTCTACCAAGAAGTCAGCTACTGATTGAACCTTGATAGTCATTTGTGGGGTGAAATCAATGTCATAATCACCCAACTCCACTGACCATTTGGTCATTCTGCTTGATATGTCTACCTTTTGAAGAACATTCTTCAATGGGAAAAATGTCCGGACAATTATGGAATCAGACTGAAAATACGGCCTCATCTTTCTTGTTGCAATTATTAAGACTAGTGCCAAATTTTCAAGCTTCAAACACCTCTTTTCAGCATCTATTAAACTTTTGCTGATGTAGTACACTGAAGGAGGGTAGTTGTCCACTTCTCTTACCAATATTGCGCTTATAGCACATTTTGACACAGCCAAGTATACTTAGAGTGTTTCTCCTTTAATGGGCTTAAAAATAGTCTTTGATGAGGATAAATGTTTCTTTATTTCAATAAAGCTTGGCTATACTGCGGAGACCAATTAAAATCTTTCGCATTCTTCAAAGTTTGGAAAAACAGAGCACACTTGTCCGAAGACTTTGAAACAAAATGATTCAAGGCAGCCAACCTCCGAGTGAGTCTCTGAACTTCTTTAACATTCTGAGCAGGATCCATTTCTAGTAGAGAATTAAGCTGATCCGGATCGGGTTGTATCCCTTTCTCACTTATCGCATAACCCAAAAAAATTCCAGATCGAACTCCAAAGACACATTTTTCTGGATTCAGTTTCAAATTCAAACCTATCAAATTAGAAAATGTTTCTTGAAGGTCAATTATGTGCAAATCCTCCTCCAATCTTTTAACCATCATGTCATCTATGTACACCTCCATGTTTCTGCCAATCTGACTAGCGAATGCTTTGTTCACCAACCTTTGATAAGTAGCCCCAACACTTTTAACCCAAAAGGCATCACATTGTAGCAATAGAGACCTCTATATGTTATAAAGGTAGTATGATCTTGCTCCTTCGGATCCACCTGCATTTGGTTGTACCCAGAGAAGGCATCCATGAAGGACAACAAATTTTTTCCAGATGTTGAGTTCACCAACTGATCTATCCGGGGGACTGGATAAAGATCTTTTGGGCAAGCCTTGTTGAGGTCAGCAAAATCAATACACATACGTCATTTCCCGTTCTTTTTCTTGACCAACATCGGATTGACAGTCCATAAAGGATACTGGGATTCTTTTATGTGTCCCATTTTGGTAAGTCGAACAACTTCTTTGATTATTACATCAGCTTTATCCTTAGAGAAAGCTCTCCTTTTTTGTACAACAGGTGCAACATCACTCCGGATTTACAACTTGTGTGAGATAACGCTTGCAGGTTCTCCGGTTACATCACCATTGCACTAAGAAATAACATGATAATTTTTTAGTAAGAAGGACAACAATTTCTTTTTCAACTCTGGTGGCATTTTGGACCAATCTTGATACTTTTACCCTCTACAAGGGAGTGGGTTTCAATTTCTTCAACTGGTATTAAAACATTAAGAGCCTCTATGGGGTCATCAATCTCACCCTCTCCCTCAGAAGGCCCCAGTAACTGCTAATCTTAATTGATTCAAACTGCTCCCAAAGTTCTAGGAGCAAGAGCAGTGGCATAACACTCCTTGGCTATCTTCTGACTACTTCGGACAACACCTACTTGCCCTTAAACTGCATACTTCAAACACTGGTGGACTGACGAGGCCACAACATGCATTCTGGAAAGCCAAGAACTCCTAAAAATTGTATTGTAGCATGTGGGGAAATATACTACAACAAATAATACCATAACCAAATTTTTAAAGAGCCCATTGCCCAACATCACCTCTTCCTCAAACTCCCCAATTACATCCGCAAAATCTTCGTGTGAAGCCCATAATGGTTCTATTTTAATGTTGAATAACGGGCGAATTTTTTATCTGCTTGTAGGAGATCAAGAATAGGATGTTTACCAAACTACCCGTGTCTATCAAAATTTGGCGGATATCATTGCCCCCAATAGATGCTCCTATCACCACAACATCCTCATAAGGCCGAGTAATATTTCTCAAATCAGCCTCATCAAAAACTATAAATGGAAAAGGGGTTTGGCACCAGTGAGAAGACATGCCCCCTTCCAACTGAGTAGCCACACTATGTATATGTTTTTTTCTTGATGAAGGAGTGGGTGCTGTCATAAAAAATCCTCCAAAGATAGTGAGTGACTCAAAAAAAAACTGAGCAGTCCAGACACCATCTTGGTCTGCTCTGTTATGACCCCTACTTTATTCATTCTTGGATCAGGATTCAGATACTCATCTTCAAATAATATTCTGCACGTCTTGTTTCAAGGCTATGCACTCTTGAGTATTATGCCCTATATCATTATGATATTGGCAAAAACAAGTATTTCGACTCTCTATAGGAGACTGTCGTGCTGCTGGTTTCTAGAAATAGACTTCCTCCTTGGTTTTGTCATATAGTGTGGTTACATTCTCTTTCAACTCTGCAAACCACTCTGGTTGAACCCAATGACCTCTTTTATTTCTTGACTGCTGGCTCTGAGACTGATTCTGGTTGGACTCAGTTTGCTAAGCCCTGTTGGACCCTTGTCTGGTCTCCTTAGCCTTATATCCGGACTGGTTCTGAGCTGTTGTGGTGGACCTCACTTGACAGTGCACCCTGTTTTTCTTGGTTTCTTCCACATGAATTTGTTTTCCCACCTGATTCAATAAGCCATCCCATGTCATGGCTTTCTTTCTAGTTACCGAATCAGCCAAATTCCCAGGGTTCAACCCTTGTCTCAGAGAAGCAATTGCCACATGTTCGAAGCAATCTCCTAATCCATTGGCTCTTGAGCACAATGGATAATGGTATATCCATTACCCTTCACTTCTTTACTTCCAACAAACGTCTTTCGGAAGCAACCCAAAATGGATCAAAATTTCTGATACACTTCTGGGGTAATCTATTATACCACTTAAGAGCACTTCTCGTAAAAGTTCGGGAGAAGGCTCTGCACAAAAGTTTGTCATCATCATCATCATCAAAATTCATCATGAAGTTCTTGAACTGCTCTAGATGGTTGTCTGGATCTTTACTTCCATCATACTTCTCCATCTTGGAGTTGTCAAACCTTTTGGGTAGGTTTTCGGACAATATCTTGGTAGACAGGGGTGACTGCCTCCAGTTCTTATTTCGACAAAATATTGTGTCTTCATTAGGTATTGCAAAAATACATGCTCAGTCTGAAAAGCAAAAGGATCTATCAGCAACTGATCAGCATGCCTATGATTGTGGGATGACCCTTTGCTCAGATTCCTTTTAAGCCTCTCATGCATATCCCTCTTTCTTGAATATTTTTTAATTAGTTTCATTTTTTTCCTAAACCTCCCTTCATCACTACTTGATGACAAAGACTCCTCAAGCTCAGTCTCGTTCGAAGAACTGCTGGAGGACTCAGAATCTGAATTTTCAACGGGCTTAGACCGATGTGTCTTCTTAGAGATAACATGAGTCTTTTCCGAACTCACATGAGTCTTTATTGATGGATCATTCTCCCTAGGGTTGTCAGTGTGATGAATAGCTGATGCCTCTGACTTCTCCCTTATACCCTTTTCTACTTGTTTTATGGCCCTTAACGCCTCTATTTCCGCTCTCAACTTGTCTCGCTCTTCAATAGTGTATTCCTTGCTTCCCCAACCGTTTCCACCACAAGTGGTAGAGTTTCCTGCTCGTTTAGATTCATCTGAACTGGTTCTTTTCTAACGGTTTTGAATGTAAAATTCGGGCACCCTCATGCTCCCACTGTGGTCGCCAATTTGGTTTGGTTTATTTTAGGCTGGGGTAGTTTGGTAAAGTGTTTTGTGAAGTTTAATGTGTTTAGTGTGGAGAGTAGTGAGATAATTAAGCAGCCTGCTTGTATTAAATGTTGATCACCCTCATTAATGAGAGTAGTTAGGGTATTTATACTCTTAATTCATGACTCATGGGCTTACGGGTCAAGTTATGAAACCGGGTCAAGTTTAAGGATCCATTAGTTGTTTAAGTAGATTAGCAAATAGCTTAGGCAAAAGGTGTTTTTACTTTTGTCTTGTCCGGATTTTTTAATGGTGTGTCATTGTCCGAATTACCCTTGTCCGGATTATGCAGTGGGTTGTGGTTGAAGTTTCCGAACTCATCACAAGTGATAATACAGAATCTGGAAATCCTTGATTCATATGGCATGTAAATCTTGATTCATGAGATTTTTAGAAACAAATGTCACGTGCTAACTCTACTTGCACTGCGAAATCATTACTCTAAAAATATATTTAAAAGAAATTAATTCAGGTGTCATATAAAAATATTTCACATGAAATCAAGTACAAAACAAAATTAGATTTCCAAATAATAAAAACCCTAGATTCTTGTTGTTGTCTAAAAGAAAACGTTTTTTTTCGTCACCAAGTTGTTAAAGATTGTCATAAATAAAACCTCGGTTTACAAAACATGCTCAATCTGATTTAAGCGAGACTTAAAAAAAATGTCATATGCAACATCCTACTTGTACGTTGTATGCAAAATCCCACATGTATATTGTATGCTAAAACAAACACATATATCGTATGTGAAACACAATTAGTTAAGTTTAATTATAATTGTGAAATTAAATTATATTCATTGTGATATCAGTACTCTTAATTTAAAAATTAATATATTACGGCTTATGGCGAGTTAGTCTAAATTTAAAATAAAATAAAATAAATACAATATGAACTATAAGTTTGGAGTTTCTAGCGATACTAACACGTCTCTTCATACTCTATTTCTCTCTCAAACATGGAAACCAGACATCAAATTCTCTCTTTTCTCACTTCTAGTTTACAAATTTGTTTTCTATTTTATATTGAGTATCATCAATATGCTTTGTTTTTTTTTATTAAATTTTGAGTTTCAATCATTTTAATGTGTATCATTAATTTACATACCTCCATTTATAAAATACTAGTTATTAGGATGATAGTCTACTGATACAACCATCATTTAAACAATTGATGTGCAAAAAAAACTTTTTAAATTTAGCTCGTTAAGCTCATTACGCATAAAAATTGCTCAATTTCGAATATAGTATTTTATGTAGGCAGGTTTCTCAATTATCAAATTGATTAACAGCTTGCAAGTCTAATTTTTCCAAATTAGTAGTTTGTAACCTTTCACAAAGTTTGATGTTTTCCATGTTTAAGTGAGTACATTTTTTAGAGTTTATTATCAAACAACACGGATTGGCACAACGATTTTGTAAATAATAGAGACTATTGGTTTCACATATCACAAACATCACATATTTTACATACAATTTACAATATGTACTTTGCATATACTTCAAAATAGTGGTTTCACATACAATACAACACTATTATATTTGCTCATAAATAACATTTTTGGATTCGCAGCACACTTGGTCTCAAGTCTTCCAAGTCTATATCTGACAACGTTTTTGATCTCGTGCGTACCAGACCCGGGATTTTTCGATTAGTTAGGGTACCAAACTTTTATTTTTACGCGGGATGGATCGTGACTATTAAAATATATTATCTACCATGTTTAGGATGGTTTAAAAAATTGACAAGTAACGAACTCGACCCACTAGAGACCCATCATTCTATTATTAATACATAATATATTATTATTATATAAACCGCTAAAAATATTTAAATGTGAATGAGTTTTTGATTTCATTTTTGATAGTTTTGTATTTATTCATACTTCATTAGATTTAAAATTATTATATTATCTTATATTTAAAAAGTTAAATTAAACAAATTAAAAAACACATATTTGAAAAGTTGTTAACAAATTTACATATTTAAATAACAAATCTAATCTATTAACAAATTAAGTAAATAGAAAATTTAAAATAATAAATATATTTTCAAAAAATTATTAACAAATCTTAATTTACGTAATAAGTTTGAGAGTTTTTATATAATATATTCTTTAAATATATTATCTTTTTTAAAAATAATTATTGGATAGGTTTTTACGTAAAAAATCCTTGGGTAAATAAATAATTACTGAGTACCCGAACCCGACGAGTTTGGGAAAATTAAAATACGATTGGTTAGATTTAGCTATATTTACACTCATCTTGACCCATTCTCATTCCTAGCCAAGTCTGGTAGACAATTTGATACATTAATAACGCTACCGATCAAAACTGTATAGGTTGAAAGAGGAGGCTCAGCGTGCCACAATATAGACACATCATATTGAGCGTATGAAGACCACGTCATTCTACATTATTTTTAACGCATTGTTTGATAAGTTATTTGTTGGTTTGTCTGTCCGAAATAAACGATGGGACTTAATAATTGAATTTATTAATATGTACGACCTCGATCGAGCAACGATTAAATTTGATGAAAAATATGTGAAGCTCACGAACCAAGATGTCAATGTAATTTTTGGTATAAAGTGTGGTATAGAAAGGATATCATTAAGTAAAAAGAGCTTTGAGATAATGATGAAAGATAACGGAAATGAGAATCATACATAATTACCACATACTTCAATCAATGAAACATTGTAAGAGAAAGATAACGATATAAAAAGACACCCCATCAAATAAAAAAAACTATAAAGGTAATAAATCCAATTTAAGTACTACTATATAATGTTACCAAAAGATCTATCTCTTAACTTAGCAGTCTGTTTAGGATGCAATCTTGAAAGCAACAACAACAAGAAACGATATCAAATGTGTACGTGATACATTTGTACTCCTCATACTATTAACATGCTTTAATTCTTCTCTATTTTAGGGGTCGTGATGGATTCAACCTTAGTTCACTACGTAAAAGCTTTAGATAGAATCGTTAAACCAAAAATCAAACTATTATCCACTTGAAACATTGTTTTTATATATCTTTTAAAAAATATTCATTTAACCTTTCTTTTTACTATTTAACTTCCAACTAGTTTTCATAGTACTCCAAATACCTATTGGTGTGGATAAAAGTAGCCTGAGGGTAGGCTGGTAATTTCAAGTAGAGTTTCAAGGTGGTGTAAGAGTGTTTCAAGGTGGTGTAAGAGTGTTTCAAGGTGGTGTAAGGGTGTTTCGAGGTGGAGAGAGAATTAAGCAGCTTGGCAGCAGTTAATTTTCATTACCAGAAGTTAATGCTGGTGGTTGAGTATTTATAGTATGTTATTTGGGCCCTTATGGGCTTTCGGGTCAAGTTTAATGGACCCGGGTCATGTTTAAAGACCCATGAGTTCTAAGCAGGAGGACAGGTAGCTTAGTCAAGAAGTGTTTAGGTTTTTTAGTACTTTTGTCATAGTTCGAACAACCTTAGGCTCACATTGGTTCGAAAAGATCTGTCCGGTCCAAAAGTTCTGTCCGATGTTCGGAGAGAATTACACTGATCTGCCCTTCCGGGGAGCACTCCGAATTCGGACTCATCAGGAGCCCCTTTTTTAGGTGTTTGAACAAGCGTCCTTGTCAAAGAACTGAAAAACAGTCCGATTCAGGAAGTGGTTTTCAATTCGAAGAGAGTTGGGGACAAACCCGGACAGACTGAACGTTACGAATTCCAAACGGTTCTTACTAGAGTTAATGGGACACGTGTCACTCTCTGATTGGTCACTTTAGCCGTTTTTTCACCTTGAACTTCGCACCACTTTCTCGAACAAGTTACCTCTTTTAAATGTCATTAATGACATCAGCGCCGTCTTTTAATCATTGCCCAACTTTTCGGATTCTCCTAGGAATCAACTCCTTTTTTCACATTTACTATAAATCCTAATTCACTTTTCACTGTCTCATTATCTCTTTCAAATTTCACTCTGCAATTTTACTCAGAGCTTTATCTCTCTAGAACTTCAAAACTTCCTTGGCTGTTTATGTTTACAGCAAGAACAGCACTGATCAAGGGCGACTGGCTTAACCTTTCAGAATTGGAGAAAGCTCAAAGAGTTGAGAAGGAAAAACGACTTGCTGCAGGGCTACCATCGTCGCCTATTGAGAAACCAGCCTCTTCTGTCGCTGAATCTGATAGAGGTTCATCTTCTTCCAAAGGTACAAAACCTAAAAAACTCTTTCAATCAACGCTCTCCCCCATAGTATCTGGCTCCTCAGTTCAGGAGTCGATCCCTGCTGTTGAACCGGGAGTTACCGTCACAAGTGTTAGGAAAAAATCTTCTTTCATTGCTATGGGGTCTGACTCTGACCATTCCCCGGACAAGCTAATCATGAAAAGGCCAAGTAGGTTGGTCAAAGGGCTTTCTTCTAAAAACACACCCTCGAAATCGGGGGCAAAAGATAGTGTATCAGGGTCTGGGGCAATTATAAGGGCTCCCCGGGAAAGACTGTCAGGACTAGAGGCCAGCAGCCCACTACCCCCCAAGGAATCTTCTACCTCATCAACTCAAATTGAGGTGAGAAGTCGAGTAAATACGGACAGCCAACAGTCCGGAGGATCAGCTTTGCCAAGCCTCAATCCTCCCCGGACTACTTCTACTGAAGCTCCCCCAACAATTATGGAGGAGAGGATGGAGGACTCCATTGAGGAGGTCCGATTTGAGTCCGAGTCCTCCGGAAAAGCTGATACTGCTATTGTTGTTGCCAAGAAGGGCAAGGAAAACTTATATCTGAGGCACCCGGACCTGCCGGAGAGCCTAGAAGGGAGAGTGGGGCCATGCTTTCATAAAGTTGAGCTCAAGTATCTCTTGGCCTTGCTGAAGACCAAGTATGCGTTCATCCATACTTCAGATCTGGGTAGATTGCGCACAAAGTGGGGGATCCCTGAGAACGTAAAGATAAGGATTCCCATCGATCCGGAGACCCCGATGGATTGTAAAAGGAATGAAATAGTCTTCTTTACGGAGCTATTCAACTGGGGACTCAGGTTCCCACTGGACCCGGAGATAGTGCACTACTTTCACTTGGTCAAGCTCTGCCCAACACAGCTAAGCCCCAATGGATGGTTCACCTTAATGTCATGTATCATGGTATCTAGGTTATCTGGGATCCCTCTTCCCATGGAAGAGTTCGCAGCAGTGGCCAACCTGTGCAAGCATCATCAGTTCCCTTTCTACCATTTCAACATGGGGAACGACCTTAAAGCTGTTGATGATCTCCTGGAATCGGAGAGTAAGTGGAGGAGCCAATTCTTGTTTGTCAGTGGCTCATGGGAAAATGGTAAGAGAATCAAGGCCGGAGAGAATCCAATCCTTCTCAGGAGTAGATGGAGGAGTGACCGTAAGTTTTTTCACTTTAAGTTTCTGTTCGAATCTCTCTTTTTTTAAGTTAAGCTTGTACTAACCAATTTCTCTTTTGTTTTAATAGAGTTGCCAAAGGAGTTCGGGGACTACCTGAAGGCCGGACAGACTACATGCGGCAAAATTAACGCTTGGGCCGCAGAGAACTGGGAGAATCGGTTCCACAAGGCCTTCACTCCTGGAAACTTAGCAAGGTCTCACCTGTGGAACACCACAGGTCGAAGAGACCTAACTTGGGAGGAGTTCTCCACCCAACCTGACGAAGACATCGTGCTGAGAAGGTCTCATGAACTGGATGGGACTCTCTTCCTGCCTGCCCGGGCCAGAGCCCCAAGTAAAATGAAGGGCAAGAAGAAGAAAGGCAAGAAGGTGGCAGGTGACGATGAGAAGGAGGCCCCAACAGACACAGAGGGACTGGCATAGGTTCAAATTGATGCAGCCCTTTTACAAGTGGTGGAACAGGAGAGCGAGAAGCAGGAAGTGAACCTCCCTAAGCCCTCAAGGGCTTCTAAGAGGACTCGCAAGCAAACAAGTGAGAGTGCTGATAGGGAGGCCAAGAAGAAGAAGACTTCCCAAGGAGATGAGGTTGCTCTCCGGGACCCGGAGCCTTCTTTCCCTACTGACCCTACACTGGCCGAAGAGATCCCAAGAGACTTTCAAGAAGAGATCCCAAGGGAATTCCACACAGATGAAGTTGAGGGGGGAGAACTTAACTTAGACGAAATGGACATCACCGGTCTGGGTGGACTTGGTGAATATTTTCTTGGGCTGCCAAGAGACGAGTTCGCAGGGCCCTATGTCCCTCGAAGCAGCTCCAACACAGTTAACTTCAACGGTAAGACTTTTATGGTTTCCAGTGAGAGGGATGTTATATCCCATTCTCTTCTTAGCAATGTACAGCCAGTGCTTACTTTGGAAAGGCAAGTCCGAAGTCAGGCAGATACCATCAAAGACCTCAAATCTGAGAAGGAAAAACTGTCCGAGGACCTCCGGACTGCTGCCAATAAGGTTGATTTGCTCAAGGAGGCAAATGATCAGCTAAAGAAGAATCAAGACGAAAACAAGACAAAAGTTGCTTCCTTGGAAGAGACCGTAAAAGATCTTCGGGCCAAGCTGTCCGGACTAGAGAAGGACCTATCAATCTCAAGGGGAGAAACTACAGCCAAGGAGAAGCTCATCACCAACCTGACCACTGACAAAATTGCTTTAGAGAACGCAGTGACTCGGGTTGCTGAAGAAAAGGCTGCTTTGATGAGGGATCAAGAGGCCATGATCAAGGACAAGATCAACGCCTACGCCAGGGAGATGATCCAAAGCGAGGAGCTAATGATCCAAAAGGTGAAGTCTGATATGGTCCTCCTGTTTCACGAGAAATTCCCGAAGAGGAGATTAGGGGAATTATGGCGTTATGTGGATGATGATGATCTCCCATACTGGACCATGGTTGATGATGGGTACTCCAGTGAGTCTTCGTCCGGTGATGAAGAGAAAACCGGAGAGAGCCCAGGTGAGGAAGAAATTGACCCTAAGGGTAAGAAGATAGTCGAAGAGAAGAGCGACATCAAGGGCAAGGAAGCAAATGAGGGTGAGCCATCTTCAAAGGCTCGACCTTAACTTATAATTTATTTTGTTTATCTTTTATTCGAACTAAAGTCCTTGGAAGGCCAAGGCACTCTTTTTGTGACGGTGTCCGTATTATTCGGACAGATTTTTGTACTGTGCCCAAACTTGTTTAAAAAGTCCTTGGAAGGCCAAGGCAGTTTTAAGTTGTTGAATGAATATTTTATTTTGCTCAAGCATCCTCTTCTTTCATTATTTGTTTAAATAGCTGGAGTTTAAGTAGTTTTATTGTATTGTGAGAGTATTAAAACTCTCCGGCTAGAATTTAAATAACCCTTAAATCTTTTAACCCAAGTAGTATGATAAGAGACAAAATTTTGAAAATACTTAGAGAATTTTAAAGAAGGCACCAAGTTTTATTGAATGCTCTCCGTACCACCGAAGAGGGAAAGGTATGCCCCCAAATATTTACATGGATGTTTAAACAAGTAAATATTTACACAAGTTTTATTCCAAGTACATTCGAAGGTGTTCAATATTCCAAGGGTGAGTTAAAACCCTGCCATTTTTGTCTTCCAACCAGTATGTCCCAGGCTTGATTCTTTCAACCACAGTATATGGACCCTCCCAAGTTGGGGCCAGCTTTCCGAAGAGCTTTTCCTTAGTATGTAAGAAAACTTTCCTTAATACTTTATCTCCTGGTTGAAAATCTCTTCTTTTAACTTTAGAAGCAAACCTGCTTCTCATCAAGCCCTGATAGTGTGTCATTCTAAGATGAGCTTTCACCCGCCTTTCTTCGATCAAATCAAGCTGATTTCTAATTGCCATCTCATTAACCTGTCCGGAAAAGTTATGAACACGAAAGGAGTGTCTTCTCTATGGGAGCTACTGCATCCATTCCATAAACCAAGGCAAAAGGAGATTCTTGAAGAGATTATGTCTACCCATTAATCACGTTTAAATTTCTTACATCAAACAACAAGGCCATATATGAAGCAAAAATAGTAGGGATGTTGGTTCTTTCTAAGGAGCAAGGAGAAAGGATAGGCATTAGGCATTAAGCACTAAGCAAAGTAAAGTAAGTAAGTAGCTTGTTTCTTTAACTTGCATGCACTTGTAAAGTGTTCACTACGTAGCAAAAATACTTAGACTAAAGCTTCACCCTCGATTATATCAGGAAATATTAATCATTTTTTATGTTCAAACCAAGAACTACCATCAAGGCCTAAATTCTAGTAGACTTCTTGATTGGATTCCATGCTGAAATGCAAACTCCCTCTAAAGATACCATCGAACCTATGCAGATAGTCTGAATCGATAGAAGTTCAAACAATGTAGGTTTTAGAGGATTCGTACATCTAACATATCCTTTAAGAGATTCTTTCTACCCATTAATCACGTTTAAATTTCCCTATTTTCACGTAGCAAACATTTTAGAGTTATATGCTACGTGCAAATATAATGGAATCTTTACTTATTCAAGTAAACAGTCCTTATTTTCTTTCTCTCTAAAGGCGAGGCAAAATCATGACATTTTTTCTAATTACCTACTCATATCATAAATTTGAACCAATTGGTCCAACTTTTTTTGTCATAGTATTTCCCACTTGTTTAATTTACTTCACGGAAGAACGACATCCAATATTTCTAGCAACGAGAGGCGAAATCAATCTACAATTTTTATGAGATATATTAGGATTTTTTTATGATGATCCATCGTCATTTCTTCCTCACATGGATGGACATTTGGTTGTTTTACAATTGGCTAAATGTGAATAATAAACTTATACTATATGCATTAAGTGAATTGTTCATCAACAACAAAACCCAATAAAAAAACATATGAAGTTCTCGCGGTTCCAGCAAGAAATAAATATAAGAACTATAAAGAAAAAAAAAACTACTAGAATAAGTTCACTTGATGATAACACAACACTTATGGTCAAACTAGTTACTCTTGAGAACTAAATTTCACAATTGAAAATGAGCTCAGTGAGTGTAAACGTATGCAATACTTATAACTAGATAGATCCGCTTGCTCAAATTAATGACGTCATGTATGTGAAAACAAATGTTTAGACAAAATGTTGACTGAGTTTCTAGAGCTTCTAACAAATGTTTCGATAAATTTAGTAGTAGAATAAATACACGGGTTAAGGAAAATACAGTTCGATTTAACGTATGAGAAATATCTAAAGTTCTTGTCCAAAACCATTGAGCTTGTATAAAGAACATATAAGTCCAAATATGTCATATTCATACAACGTTGGCTTTAAGAAAATAACGAAAACGTCTTAATAACACCAAGAAAATCCTCAAATAATAAATCATTGGAACCACTTTGCGAAGTGGGCGACAAGTGGATAGGTGAAAATAAAACAAGTTTAAAAATAAAGTGAGATTATCGTTTATACCATGGTAAAAATTAAGTCATCACGATAAACATAAAAACAACAACGAAAAATATCCCATACACAATTGTTTATATAAAAATAACAAATATTCACTACACAAAGATAACTATATTCATAACAACGAGGAAAATAATTGTGACAAGAATGTTACAGGAAAAATATAAGGTTCATTTGATAAATTTACGATAGCAAAAACAGATTATCACCTTCGCTATCATGACTGTCATTGCAATAAAATAATCATTGTGGTGATAAATATTCTAAAACAAAACGAAAATTGTAACTCTAATAATAACGCATAAAAAGATGGATGCCTCAACAAGCACATAACACCACAACAACAAAGATTTGAGTCTAAAAAAACATCATGATGCTCTAAAACCCTAAATACGCCCCCGAGAATCCCAGATCAAAATGGAGTGTACAAGGAATACTTCAGATATGCTTTTTTCTAAATTTCTTGATATATTTTGGAAATTTAAAATAAACCATTCTTTTTTAGATATGTTCAACATATTATAAGTAATTCAAAGTTTTTGAAACTATATTAGATAAAAGAGAAGATGTAAAGAATATGAGACATTAAATTTTATAGATGAATCAAATGTCCTGCTCCACAATAAATCATCATTAAAGTTAAATTTATAGGTAGTTTTACTATTATTTGTACTATTAATAGTTTTAAATTCAAAAGACTTTTATGTGATTTAGAATCTAATAATAATTTGTTTCTATTTTTAGAATATAAGATATTCCGTTTCTGAAAATCTTAAACATACAACAATTATACTTTTATTGACATATAGGTTTCTCAAATACTATAGTGGAAATCTATAGGATGTCCTAATTCATGTAGATCATCTTATTGTATTAATAGATTTTATTATTTTTTATATGAAAACAATAGTACATTTTATATTAGAAAGAATTTTCTAGATCCAAATAGATATTTAATAGATGTAGAGACATGAAAATTAGTACTTCGAGTAAAAATTCAACATGTTGTGTCTAATTTATTCAAGGAAGTAAAAAATAAGCTGGATATAAAATGATGTTTATAGATTAATATTCTAAAGGCAAAAAATACAAAAGCTTTTTATGAATCGAGTCAACAAACATCTTTAGAAATTAACCATTTTGGAAAGAGGTATTTCATAAATGACCTACTTCAAACAAACATTTTCCCCTCTTGAACTCACAACTAATTCATCATATTCGTGAGGAAAATAAGTTCTCAATGGGCATCATAAACCACCTTGATGAAAGAATAAAAATTGAAAAATCGAGCTTACGTTGGGAGTATAGTTTTAAAAAATGTCGTTGCGGCGCCGCTGCAGCGTGCGACGGTGTATAACGCTCAAAAATCATTACGGTGAGTCACGTAACGGTCTGAACAGAAAAACACCCACTGCGGCGGTGTTACGGAAGCGTAGCGGTACGTTGCGTGGTGAGCGTTATTCCACTAGATACCTCTATTATTGTTTTTATTATATATAAACTAATTTTAATTACCTAAGTTGCTATAATTGAACTGAGAAGAAGAAGAAGGTCACCATGGGAGAATAAATAATTCTTCGCCCTTCGGAAATTCAACCTCCACCAGACCCTGTTAATCCCACCTTGCAAGAGAAAATCCCAAGACATTTGTAGTCCGGAGAGATTTCTGGGGGAGGGAATGAAGAAGTGGACATTAGTGCCCTTCAAGACATTGATTTTTACTTCAATAATTCTGAGAAGGATGACTTCGCAGGTCCCTACCGCCCCTCCAACTCTGCAAATATGGTGACCTTTAATGGTAAATCTTTCTCTGTTTCTGGAGAGCAGGACGTCCTGAGCCACTCCTTCATTGGTCATATCCGGCCCATATTTGATCTGGAAAGGCAGGTAAAAAGCCAAACCAATCTCATTAACTCCCTCACCTCTGACAAATAATCCCTGTCAACCAACCTATTAAACGCTAACTAATGCATAAAGGAACTGAAGAAAGAGATGGAGGAATTAAAGAATGATAAGGAGGACTCAACAACTAAGTTAGCCACATCGGAGGCAGCCATGACTGAGCTCTAGACTAAGTGTTCTAGCTTAGAAAAAGACTTCACAATGCTGAAAGAGGAAGCACAGACCAAGGATTGTGCCATTCAAACCTTATCCGATGAGAAGGCCAAGTTGGAGAACTCTGTTTCAGAGATGATCAAGGAGAATGAAGACTTAAAGAACCAGCATGAGCAAGCTATCCAGGCAGGTATTGATAAATAAACCAATGAGGTGATAGATTCCTTGGAGAAAAGAGATGATCAAGTCAAGTCTGACATGGTGCTGCTTTTTCATGAGACTTTTCCGAAGAGGACCATTGGTCCCTTATGGAAATATATGGAATACAAAGACCTTCCAGTTCACACCATGGCAGATGGCGACAAACACAACTACTCCAGTGGAATCGATTCCACTACTGATGATGAAGAGGGAACTGGTGAGAGTTCGAGTGCCGAACTCAAAAGTCCTAAAAAAGGTAACGGTGATGAAGGAACGTCCGAAGGGAACAAGCCTTAAGGTCTTATATTATTATTATTTTTCTCTTTTTTGAATAGTTAAAGTCCTTGGATGGCCAAGGCATATTTTGTAATTTTTAAACACCTAAAGTCCTTGGATGGCCAATGCATGTTTCGCTTTCTTGTTCGGTTCAAGTCCGAATAGGTTTAATCTATCAAACATTCATTTATTTAATACTTTCTTTCCTTTAAAATTTTCATGGCCAATGTTTAAGTACCCTCTAGCATTTCAGAAGTATTATACTGAGAGTGTTTAATATCTTCGATGACATGTATTTAATAGTCATCACTTAACCCGGTTTGTGTGATCTACTAAAGATCCAAGGTGTTGAACAAGTGATTTGTACTTGAATTGAACTGTAGAAAAACCACTCCGAATATTTTAAAAAGGGATCACATATTATAAATAAAAAACCAGACACCTCATTAAAACCTCTCCGCGCCACCAGGGTAGGAAAGAGTATGCCCCATAATATTTACATTTATATCTAACAAGTAAATATTTACATGCAAATTTTATTCTAAATATAACCTCAGATATTCAATATTCTATGGGTACTTCAAAACTCTTCCTTCTTTGTCCAGAAGCCTATATGTCCCAGGCTTAAGTTTTTTAGAGACCTCATAGGGGCCTTCCCAGTTCGGAGCCAACTTACCGAACTGTTTCTCCTTGGTGTGTAAGAAAACATTTCTTAACACCTTATCTCATGGTTGAAAATCTATTCTCTTGACTTTGGAAGAAATATACTCCTCATCAAGCCTTGGTATTGAGCATTTCTTAAGTGAGCTTTAACCCTTTTTTCTTCTATTAAGTCCAACTTATTCCTAATTGTTATCTCATTAGCTTGTTCGGAATAGTTGTGGACCCTGTATGATGGTAGGGTATCTTATATGGGGGTAATTGCATCCATCCCATACACCAAAGCAAAATGATACTCCTGTGTAGCAGCCCGAGGAGTAGTTTGGTACGCCCACAATACTTCTTACAAATAGTTTGGCCACTTCCCTGCAACTCCTTCTAGATTCTTTTTTAATCCAGACAAAAGGTCATGTTGGAAAATTCAGCCTGGCCATTTTCTTGTGGATGGAAATGAGAAGAAAAACAATGCTGAATTCCCCTAGAAGCATAAAAACTCTATGTATCCTTGTTATCAAACTGTGGCCCATTGTATGTGGTAATCTTTTGAGGGATCCCAAATCTGCAACATATATTGGATAAGATAAATTTAATGATAGCCTCTGAAGTGGTTCGTGCCAAATGAGCTGCCCCTATCCATTTAGAGAAGTAATCAATGACAACTATAATAGTTCTGCACCACCCGGACGCCCTACGCAAAGCTCCAACTAAATCTAATCCCCAACGAGCAAAAGGTACTAGCTCATAAATAGAATTCATAGGTATTGTTGGCACATGAATTTCATTGCCATACCTTTCATATGGATCACACTTATGAATCATTTCTTTAGCGTCTGTCATTATGGATGGCCAATAGTACCCAACCAACAACACTCTCCGGGTTAGTGCCTTGTACCCATAATGTGCTGATCCTTCCCCATCGTGTAGTTCGGATAAAACGAGTTGAGATTCTTCAACCCCCAAATAAAGCAGGAGAGGTCTACTGAAGCATTTATTTTTATACAGAATTCCTCTTATGATAAAAAAAACCACGAGCCCTGTGTTTAATTTTTCTAGTCATAGCTTTATTCGGAGGCAAAATTCCATCAGAAATATATTGAACAAGGGAAAACCTCCAATCTTTAGGTTGAATCACCTGTATGCTCAAGCTTTTCTCCTCTTCCTTGTCTTAACTTGGTTGTGTGCGTGGGCATTCGTGTATGTAAATCTAAGGGTAAGACTCAAAATATGCTATGGTTGCTAAAGAGTCTTCCTGTGTATTCTCTGACCTAGGAATATGCTCATAACAAACACTTTTGGAATTGGCTGCCACCTGTTTCAAGATGAGTAAGTATTTGATCAGTTGCTCATTTTTTTACCGCAGTCTCACCTTGAGCTTGATGGATAAGAAGCTGAGAGTCACTCATCAACCGAACTCTCTTAGCCTCACAAAGGAAAGCTTATTTAAGACCACCTAAATTTGCTTCATATTCGGGCTCATTGTTAGAATCCCTAAACCCAAAACATATAACCTGGTATATTTTATCACCATATGGAGAGGTTAGGCAAATTCCAGCTCCACACCTCATTGTGCTTGAACCACCATCAGTTCGGACTACCCATACTTTCTTAGTTTTCTCTTCTGAAGTTTGTTTGGAGTTTTTGTCCGAATGGAATTCTACCAAGAAGTCAGCTACTGATTGAACCTTGATAGTAATTCGTGGGGTGAAATCAATGTCATAATCACCCAACTCCACTGACCATTTGGTCATTCTGCTTGATATGTCTACCTTTTGAAGAACATTCTTCAATGGGAAAAATGTCCGGACAATTATGGAATCAGACTGAAAATACGGCCTCATCTTTCTTGTTGCACTTATTAAGACTAGTGCCAAATTTTCAAGCTTCAAACACCTCTTTTCAGCATCTATTAAACTTTTGCTGATGTAGTACACTGAAGGAGGGTAGTTGTCCACTTCTCTTACCAATACTGCGCTTATAGCACATTTTGACACAACCAAGTATACTTAGAGTGTTTCTCCTTTAATGAGCTTAAAAATAGTCTTTGATGAGGATAAATGTTTCTTTATTTCAATAAAGCTTGGCTATACTGCGGAGACCAATTAAAATCTTTCGCATTCTTCAAAGTTTGGAAAAACAGAGCACACTTGTCCGAAGACCTTGAAACAAAATGATTCAAGGCAGCCAACCTCCGAGTGAGTCTCTGGACTTCTTTAACATTCTGAGCAGGATCCATTTCTAGTAGAGAATTAAGCTGATCCGGATCGGGTTGTATCCCTTTCTCACTTATCGCATAACCCAAAAAAATTCCAGATCGAACTCCAAAGACACATTTTTCTGGATTCAGTTTCAAATTCAAACCTATCAAATTAGCAAATGTTTCTTGAAGGTCAATTATGTGCAAATCCTCCTCCAATATTTTAACCATCATGTCATCTATGTACACCTTTATGTTTCTGCCAATCTGACTAGCGAATGCTTTGTTCGCCAACCTTTGATAAGTAACCCTAACACTTTTAACCCAAAAGGCATCACATTGTAGCAATAGAGACCTCTATATGTTATAAAGGTAGTATGATCTTGGTCCTTCGGATCCACCTGTATCTGGTTGTACCCAGAGAAGGCATCCATGAAGGACAACAAATTTTTTCCAGATGTTGAGTTCACCAACTGATCTATCCGGGGGACTGGATAAAGATCTTTTGGGCAAGCCTTGTTGAGGTCTGGTGTGAATTAAAGTTGTAGGGAGTGAATTCAAAACAAAGAGTTTACAGTGGAAGTTTTTAGTAGTGAAAAGTACCTCTGAATATTTCATAGGTCAAAATAACTCCTTCAGCCTCTTTAAATAGGCAAGGTGAGTTAGTTAGAGAAACGGTTACATATTGTCATATTTACAATTTAACCCCTAGGTTTCTCCTAAAGCTTAATTTAATCCTATAATTACAGAATTTGTCATTTTAGTCCCTAAAGAATACCTTTCCTTATTAGTAGCCCCCCTAGTTCTTATACATTAATGTATAGGAACTATTAGCTCTTCGAATTCTTCCTCGGATCAGCGTTATTTTACATCTTTATTATGATTGAATTCAATAAATTAGGACTCTCTTCGAATTCATGAGTAGGTGCAAACGAATTCTCAACTGCCTCGAATTTAACTCCTCGTCGAATTTGACTTCTTGTGGAACTGCTTTGCCTTTGGTTTCCAAACATTATTACTTCACACATAGTTTAATAACACTTCGAAATCTCTGAACCCTACTTGATGGACTGATTAGACTCCTAGTAATAGACCCATGACATCACTAGCTTCCTTTTCGTTTCATATTCCATCCAATAACAACAGATCACTTGTTCCACACTTTCACATTCTCGACGTTACTCTTTACCCTATAAATACTCAGCTATTCATTCAATTAAAAGCTTTTTAGAGAATCCACCTTTGAAACATCTCCAGATTGTTCTTCATCTTCAACCTACTCATCTTCAACCTGTTCATCTTCAACCTGTTCATCTTCAACCTGTTCATCTTCTCTTGTCTTACCAAGCAACCTCTCATACCAAAAACCATTGTATGAGAAGATACCCTAGATACAATAGATTTAAACCCAGAAGACCAGTAAGATCAAAGAAAAATCTTTTTCCTGGTTCCAGTAACCAAGTATTTGGGGCCTACGATTATCTTTGTATTTCTCGAAGAGCCAAAGAATACAAAGCTTCTGGGTTGATCTATAACGGTCCTCACTCTTCCTGCACCACTTTTAAATATGGCAACTTTAATCCAAACCTTGCCACTTCGTCTTCACCTCTAGCTTCTAACCCAGAAAGTAGCTCAACGACCTCTTCTCTCCAAAATCCAGCCAAACCTTCACTACTAAGACCTCATCGGAAACCTAAAGTAGTTACTTTAGAAAAACCACCCACTTATAACAAATCACAACTCAAATCACCTGTCCTTCAATTCGAAGAGACAAAAAACCCTCAAACCAAAACACTTCCTCCTCAATTCGAGGCTATTAGAGCTAAACGTTCCAAAAAATCATCTTTCTTAGTAATGGCTGAAGAAACAAAAACCTCTTCCACTCCTCAACACTCTCCTCCTCCCCCACAAGAAGTGGATGATACTACACCAGAGTGTAGTCAGCCAATTCCTGTGACTCAACAAGAAACACAAACTCGAAGTCACTCCGAGGAAGGTCACAAAAAGGATGATTCAGAAGCTACTGAATCTGATGCCGAGGAGGAATCCGAGGCTGAAGGCGTAGCTCCTCCAAAGAAACCTCGAGGGAAAAAAGCTCTTATTACTCTTCCTGATAAGGTTGCCTCCTTAGTTCAAGAAAATCTCAAGCCTCTTTCTGCCTGGTACATTCTTGCTTTGAAGAATGTATCTTACAGCTACTACCTCGAATCAGAGAAGGAGCAACTCAGAAAACTATGGGGGTTAACTGACAACATGACCCTTCGATTACCAGTTGAAGGAGAGACACCCTTAAGCTGTCAAAAAGATGAGCTAGTAGTGTACCCTGAGCTCTTCAACTGGGGACTTCGGTTTCCCCTTGATCCGATGATAGTAAAGTTCTTCGAAATCCACCAACTGTGCCCAACCCAGGTTACTCCGAACTTGCTCTTCACTTTATTTTCAGCAATCATGGTATCAAGACTTGGAGGCATCCCCCTCGAAATTGAGGACTTCATTTCAGTAACCAAAATTTCAAATGGCCCAGTTCTGCCATTTTATTACCTAACCCTTGAAGACAATTTAAAAATCATTGACGACCTCCTCGAAGCTGATAAGATCTGGAAACAAAGGTTCGTCTTCCTGTCAGGTGCCTGGGAAAATGGCAAAGATATTTCCGATGCCAACCCTTCTAAACTTACCCTCACCTGGAGAGACAATAGTAAGTGATGTTTTTCTTTATTTATGTGGTTGCTTTTGAATCAATTTATCTGGCTAACTATTTGTCTCTCTTCAGAAATTCCGAGGCGATTTAAAAGTCGTCGAAAAGAGGCCAAACTTATCTTCCAGAAAATGGCTGAGTGGGCTGAAAAGGCTTGGGGAAATGGCTTCCATTCAGCATTTGATCCTATTAACTTTGTTAATAGCCATCTTTGGCGAATATCATTGGGGGCTGACTTCCCTGAAGATCCGATGACGCCACCAGATCCTCTTCTAGCAGTTCAAAGGATACTTGCACCAGATGGGAAGTGCTATCTCCCACTTCGGAATCGAAGTGACAGCCATCTTCCTTTAAAGAAAAAAGGAAAGAAGAAACCCAGCACCAGCAAAACTAAACCTCCTACTACTTCGAAGAGAGTAGGGAAGAGAAAAACGTCTGCACCTTCGCTTCCCACCATATCCGAAGAAGACCAGCCTATCCTGAAAAGGACAAAGAAAAAAGACACTTCTCCAAAAAAGAAGGATAGTAAGTCTAACAAGCCCAATGAGAAGAATGAGGCTGATATATTAGAGGCTGTGCTAGCTTCCGAGGCACGAGGTAAAACTTTTGTCGAGGAAAATCCTGAAGGAGGTATAACCCTTGGAGATAAACAAATAGATGACTATCTAAACTTTGATGACTTCAACTCAAGTGGAGATTTCGTACTTTCTGGCTCTCAACCTGCCAACATTGTTCCACCAATTTCTACCGAGGCTGCTACAGCCTCTACATCTAACCCTTTTGCTCCTGTTCATCAGCCATTAGTCTTTCCTCACTCAGAGAAATCCGATGAGGTAATTTCGATTCTTCAACCTTTCCCAAATCTAATTACTGCAGTAACAAAATTATACGAAGAGGTGAGCAAATCTCAAAGCCAATTGGAGCGTCTTGCCCAAGAGTTAGTTAGAAGCAGAAAAGAAACAGAGTCTGAAAAGACTTCGAAAAATGAAGCACTCCAAAAATTCGAAGCTGAAAAAGAACAGCTTGTTAAAAAACACAAGGAGGAAGTCGAAGCGCTTAAAACTACTCATCTGGAAGCTCTTGAAAGTCTGAAAGCTGAACATTCTACTGCCATCTCCGATGCTACTGCACTTATTAAGGAAACAAAAGATAAACTGGAAAAAAGCCAAAGTGAAATTACTACACTTCAAACAGGATTCGAAGAAGAAAAGAAGGCTGCAGTCAAACAGGCTGAAACTAAGGTTAGTTCTGTGATGCTCGAAGGCATGAAGAAAACTCAAATTGATACATCTATTCAGCTTCTTCGAGAAGTTCATGCTGCTTGTCCAAGACTAGATTTATCAGACCTTTGGAAACGAGTTCCAGAAGATCAACGTCCCAAGGAGGCTTTCGAAGCGCCACCAAGCTCCTCCTCAGAAGATGCAAATAGTTCCGAAGAGGAATCATCAGAAGGAGAAGAAGATGATGCCTAATAGGCTAAGCAACTTGTTTTTGTTTTTTGTGTATGTGATTAAGTACTCCCTCCTTTTCTTTTTGTAAACTTCATATTTTATTCCACGAGGAAATCACTTATCTTTTTTTTTTTTTATATCTTAAATTTCTGGTGTACTTGTTTAAACTGGTTATTCTTAAACATAAATGCTTAAGTCATGACACTTCGAAAAATAGATGCACTCATAAGGCGTGGCACCTCGAAAAATAGATGCACTCATAAGACGTGGCACCTCGAAAAATAGATGCACTCATAAGACGTAGCACCTCGAAAAATAGATGCACTCATAAGACGTGGCACCTCGAAAAATAGATGCACTCATAAGGCGTGGCACCTCGAAAAATTTGGTTGTTTCTTCAAAGCTGTCGCTTCGGAACATTATTCTTGGTCAACTTTCAAAGATGATCAATCCTTGCCAAATTACCAAAATAATAAATCACACATCATAACAAACAACCAATGGCCAAAAGAAATTTTATTAAAAAATTCAATATTAATCAGACACCTCGTTAAAACCTTTCTGGGCCAACAGATAAGGAAAGAGTATGTCTGTTTTACAAAAATTCGAAGTTCAGTTTTACTCACAGTACAATTTCAAGTGCTCTATGTTCCAAGGATGCTTGAGCATTCTCCCTTCTCGATCTGATAACCTGTAAGACCCTGGTTTGACCCTCATTTTAACTTCGTAAGGACCTTCCCAATTCGGAGCCAATTTTCCGAGGTGTTTATCCTTAGTGTGAAGAAACACTTTTCGCAACACTAGATCACCAAGTTTGAATTCCCTTCTCTTAACTTTAGCATCGTACCTGCTTCTCATTAACGTTTGATAATGAATCACATTTAAATGTGCCTTGACCCTTTTTTCTTCCAATAAATCAAGTTCCACCCTTCTAGCCTCATCGTTATCTGCATCGAAATATTGTAATAGTCTATAAGAGGGCAACGTAGATTCAGCAGGGCACACAGCGTCCATCCCATATACTAAAGAAAAAGGGGTCTCTTTTGTAGCCTCTCTAGGAGTTGTTCTATATGCCCATAATACTTCCTGAAGGAAATTTGGCCATTTCCCTGCTGCTCCTGCCAAATTTTTCTTCAAGCCATCCAAAATAGATCTATTTGTAACCTCTACCTGTCCATTTGCCTGAGGATGAAAAGGAGTGGAAAAAAATTGCTGTATCCCTTTCGAAGAGCAAAAAGAGTCCATTTCCTTGTTATTAAATTGAGGACCATTATCAGTTGTTATTTTCCGAGGTACTCCAAAACGGTAGCAAATGTTGCTTTGAATAAACTTGATTACATCCTTAGCTTTTGTCCCAGCTAAGGGTTCTGCTTCTGCCCACTTCGAAAAATAATCAACCGCAACAATAATCATTTGTCTTCCTCCAGAAGCCATAGGTAATGGTCCCACCAAATCAATTCCCCACCTATCAAAAGGAACCGCCTCTGAAATTGTCATTAGGGGTACTGCTGGTTTGTGTATTAAATTTGCATACCTTTGGCAAGTGTCACAACTTCGAACTAATGACTTGGCATCTTGCAAAATGGTAGGCCAATAATATCCTGCCAACAATACTCTACGCGTTAAAGCTCTAAACCCACAATGAGCTGACCCATCTCCATCATGCAGTTCGGACAAAACATTCTGAGACTCATCCTTGCCTAAACATCGTAGTAAAGGTTTCGAAGCAGACCTTTTGTACAGCACCCCATCCAGTACCACATAGCCAAGGGATTTGTACTTTATTTTCTTGAGCAAGTGTTTATCCATAGGTAATATTCCATTTGAAATAAAGTTTAACAAGTTAAACCTCCAATCTCCTCGAGCGCACGTCGGATTATTTACCACCTCATCAACCACTTCACATTGCTCAGGATTTGATATGATCGAAGGCGATGGTTGTGTTACAATCCATGGGTATTCTTCTGAGTAAGCCATCGTTGCCAAAGAATCAGCCATAGTGTTGTTTCCTCTTCGAATATGCTCCACTTCGACATTTTCAAACTGCGCCATCATCCCCCGAAGTTCTTGTAGGTACAAAACCAAACGCTCCTTTTTAGCTTCTGATACCCCTTTAACGTGGTTAACTACCAACTGTGAATCTGTTTCCAAGCGCACAAACATTGCTCCACAAATCTTCGCCAACCTTAACCCTGCTAGCACAGCCTCATATTCAGCTTCGTTATTTGAAGCATGAAAGCCAAATTTTATAGCTTGAAACATAAATTCCCCCGTTGGTGCCACCAATTCCACTCCTGCACTTGACCCTTTACTACTGGATCCCCCATCAGTTCGAATTGTCCACGTCGGATTCTCATTCACCTTTTCTGCATCTTTCTCTTCGGATCTGCTCGAGTGAAACTCCACCAAAAAATCTGCTAAAGCTTGAGCTTTGATAGCTGTCCGAGGAGAAAATAGCACATCGAAATCTCCCAATTCCACAGACCACTTTGTCATCCTTCCTTTCCGAGGCTTTGATAATATTTCAGGAGAGGACAAAAGATTTTTTATCTTCAAAAAGGCTTCTTCACAATCCGAAGTCCACTCGAAATTATTGGGTTTACGCAACACCTGGAAAAAAGGCAAGCACTTATCTGAAAAACGAGAAATGAATCTGTTCAGAGCTGCTAACCTGCATGTTAACATTTGCACTTCTTTGATATTCCGAGGTGAAGACATCGATATCAGGGCCTTCAACTGTTCTGGATCCACCTCGATTCCTCTCTCACTAATCATATACCCCAAAAATTTGCCAGATCGGACTCCAAATGTGCATTTTTCTGGATTCAACTTCAATTGAATGGCTCTAAGATTCAAAAACGTTTCTTCTAAATCATCAATATGTTCATCATCACCCTTGCTTTTAACAAGCATGTCATCGATGTACACTTCAATATTTCTCCCAATCTGTGAAGCAAACGCCTTATTCATCAGCCTTTGATATGTTGATCCAGCATTTTTCAATCCAAATGGCATTACTTTATAGCAATGCAAACCTCTATCAGTAATAAAAGTCGTGCTTTCTTCATCATCTGGATTCATTCGAATTTGATTATACCCTGAAAATGCATCCATGAAAGTCAGAATTTTATTTCCCGAAGTGGAATCCACTAACTGATCTATTCGAGGCACCGGAAAAGGGTCTTTTGGACAGGCTCTATTCAAATCTGTGAAGTCCACACACATTCGCCATTTTCCATTCTTCTTTTTTACTACCACCGGATTAGCCGTCCACCTCGGATAATTGGCCTCCCTAATATGCCCCATCCTGTATAACCGATCCACTTCGGCAACTATAGCCTCAGATTTCTCCAATGAAAAAGCCCTTCTTTTTTGGATAATTGGTTTGACCTTTGGATCAACCGCTAAGCTATGACATATGATGTTGCTTGGGACCCCTACTACATCTTCGGATTTCCAGGCAAACACATCCAAGTTCTCAGACAAAAAATTCAACAACTTTTCTCGCATTGACAAAGATAGTAGAGTGCCAATTCGAAGTACCCTGCCATTATTAAAAATATATTCCTCTATTTCTTCATTGACCACTACAGAACTCGGGGTTGACCTCGGATCATCAATTCCCTCGTCTGTTTCACCACAAGACAACCCCCCAAACTGCTAACTCTCCATGAAATCATCAGAACTTTTACCACGTAGCTTAAATGCAGCAGCATAACATTCTCTTGCCACCTTTTGGTCACTTCGGACTACGCCGACTCTGTCCTCGACCACATACTTCAGACACTGATGAACTGTAGAAACTACAGCGTACATTTTGGCCAACCATGATCTCCCAAGAATAGCATTGTAACTTGACGGACAATCCACCACCACAAAAAGCACCTGTACTTTCTTCTTGAAAGGCCCTTTTCCCAAGGAAATTTCACCTTCGAATTCACCTATCACAATTGCCGATGCGCCGGTAAATCCAATGATGGTCCTCTCTGATTTTTCTATTCGAGGTGGTGCAGTCAACCTATCATATGTTGACTTAAAAAGCACATTAGCAGAGCTTCCTGTGTCGATCAGCACTCGTCGAATCTCCACCCCGCATACTTCTGCTCCAATGACCACCGCATCCTCATGCGGCCCAGTAATGCCCCTCAAATCATCTCCGTCGAAAATTATAAAGGGCACATCCTTCCTGCTGCTTAGATGTGCCGATGCGCCTCCCTCAATTTGCCGCGTTAAGTTTACTATATGCCTCTTTCTCGAATTATTGGTGTTGTTGGTCATCGAATCTCCTCCAAATATGGTTAGTGATTCAAAAAAGGCACAAAGATCTCGAACACGTCCCTGACGCATTGGCTCATCGATCGACATTAACAAAAGTCGACTGGGGTCCGGTTCGACATATTCCGAGGCTACATCGAAACCATCTGCCTCACCTGCAACATCTAAAATCATTAACGCAGTTTCCTGCTTAGAATTGGGATTACCTCCTTTAGGAGCTGTTGCCTTGGCATTTTTCCTGACATACTTTAACAGCTTTCCATTTTCGATCAAGATTTGCATCTCCTTCTTCAGGGCAATGCAATCATTTGTATCATGGCCGATGTCTTCATGATACCTACAAAATTTATTATTGCGCTCCTCTCTTGGCCTGTTGATAGCTGGTGGCTTTCTAAAATTGATTGTTCCCTTTGTTTTTTCATATATTGAAGCCACACTCTCAGTTAAATCTGCATAGTAATCCGGCCTTACCCACACATTCGACCTGGACCTAAATTGTTGCTGATTGTTCGAATTATGTTGATTATATCCCCCTTGATACGAGTTCGAGGTTCCTCGGTTAGAAACATTTTGATTGTTCTTCGGACGCGAGGAATTGTTATTTGAGACGTTAGATTGTCCACTCCCCTTCTGAACAGTACTAGCACCTCCTCGAACCCTCGTCGATTCTTCGACCTTAATCTGGTCCTCAACCTGGGCCATAAGAGCTCCAAACGTTAACGCCCTGCGCCTCGTAGTCTCATCGGCTAAATCCCCAGGCAACAGCCCTTGCCTGAACGCTGCCATAGCCACACTTTCTTCACAGTCATCCAACTCAGCCTTTGTTGACACAAACCTCTTAGTATAATCTTTCAACTTCTCTCCCACAGCCTGCTTGCACTGTATTATCGTATCTCCATTGGCTCTCATCTCCTTGCTTCCCACAAACTGTCTGCGAAAAGCAGTGTAGAAACTTCTAAAATTTGCAATCGATTCCTTAGGAATCTTATTAAACCATTTTAGAGCAGTTCCCTTAAATGTTTGAGAAAAAGCTCTACACACCAATCTATCATCATCTTCGAAGTTAGTCATGTAGTTTTTAAATTGTTCTATGTGGTCATCGGGATCTTGAGTCCCATCAAACTTTTCAACTTTAGAAATATCAAACCGCCTCGGTAATGGCACAGATCTGATCTCCCTCACCAATGGTGAGTCCCTCCAGTCAACTCCCTGGACATACTGGTCCTCATTTCTCATCCCCACAGTTGCATATAAGCTGGACTCACCTTCATACTTCCGAGGCGAACACCTCCGAGGCGAGTATTTCCGAGGTGAGTATACTCGCCTTTCTTTCTTTTTTCTTCCTTCCCTGTACATCTTAGCTGGTCGGAGCTCACGCTCTGCTCTTCCTGAATGGCCTCGAGAGCGCTCGTACCTCGGCGTCTCATCGGACTCGGAATCTTCGAAGTCCTCTTCATCACTAGAGTTTACATACAGTCGCCTTTGTAACTTTTCTTTCCTCTTTATCCCGCTATATTCTTTTTTTGTTCATATCGTGCTTTACGCCGATCACAGTGATCATCGCCATCGTGCATCGACTGATCCGATTGATCATTCTGATCGCCCCCCGCAATCTTAGACCTAAGCCTAGCACCATCATTATTATCTCCCTTCTTTTTTACCAATTCGTCAAGCTCAGCCACCTTCCTAATCATTTCATTCATTTTTCCCTCAAAGTCAAATTGAAAAGGTTGAATTGGAACAAATTTACCTGCCTCTTGCAGATCAGATTTCAGCGTTTCCATCGCCTTGCGAACGGATGGATTGTCACCTTCCTCCGGATTCATCTTCAAACAGCGGAAAATCAAACGAAATATGAAAATTCGAACGAAAAACCTTTAAAAACGAGAACTCGAACGTCGATTTTTGATCTGTTGATCAAGGTATCCTCGCCCCCCTCTTTCTAGCGCCAATTTGGTGTGAATTAAAGTTGTAGGGAGTGAATTCAAAACAAAGAGTTTACAGTGGAAGTTTTTAGTAGTGAAAAGTACCTCTGAATATTTCATAGGTCAAAATAACTCCTTCAGCCTCTTTAAATAGGCAAGGTGAGTTAGTTAGAGAAACGGTTACATATTGTCATATTTACAATTTAACCCCTAGGTTTCTCCTAAAGCTTAATTTAATCCTATAATTACAGAATTTGTCATTTTAGTCCCTAAAGAATACCTTTCCTTATCAAGGTCAGCAAAATCAATACACATACGTCATTTCCCGTTCTTTTTCTTGACCAAAATCGGATTGACGGTCCATAAAGGATACTGGGATTCTTTTATGTGTCCAATCTTGGTAAGTCGAACAACTTCTTGGATTATTACATCAGCTTTATCCTTAGAGAAAGCTCTCCTTTTTTGTACAACAGGTGCAACATCACTCCGGATTTACAACTTGTGTGAGATAACGCTTGCAAGTTCTCCGGTTACATCACCATTGCACTAAGAAAAGACATGATAATTTTTTAGTAAGAAGGACAACAATTTCTTTTTCAACTCTGGTGGCATTTTGGACCAATCTTGATACTTTTACCCTCTACAAGGGAGTGGGTTTCAATTTCTTCAACTGGTATTAAAACATTAAGAGCCTCTATGCGGTCATCAATCTCACCCTCTCCCTCAGAAGGCCCCAGTAACTGCTAATCTTAATTCATTCAAACTGCTCCCAAAGTTCTAGGAGCAAGAGCAGTGGCATAGCACTCCTTGGCTATCTTCTGACTACTTCGGACAACACCTACTTGCCCTTAAATTGCATACTTCAAACACTAGTGGACTGACGAGGCCACAACATGCATTCTGGAAAGCCAAGAACTCCCAAAAATTGTATTGTAGCATGTGGGGAAATCTACTACAACAAATAATAACATAACCAACTTTTTAAAGAGCCCATTGCCCAACATCACCTCTTCCTCAAACTCCCCAATGACATCCGCAAAAGCTTCGTGTGAAGCCCATAATGGTTCTATTTTAATGTTGAATAACGGGCGAATTTTTTATCTGCTTGTAGGAGATCAAGAATAGGATGTTTACCAAACTACCCGTGTCTATCAAAATTTGGCGGATATCATTGCCCCCAATAGATGCTCCTATCACCACAACATCCTCATAAGGCCCAGTAATATTTCTCAAATCAGCCTCATCAAAAACTATAAATGGAAAAGGGGTTTGGCACCGGTGAGAAGACATGCCCCCTTCCAACTGAGTAGCCACACTATGTATATGTTTTTTTCTTGATGAAGGAGTGGGTGCTGTCATAAAATATCCTCCAAAGATAGTGAGTGACTCAAAAAAAACTGAGCAGTCCAGACACCATCTTGGTCTGCTCTGTTATGACCCCTACTTTATTCATTCTTGGATCAGGATTCAGATACTCATCTTCAAATAATATTCTGCACGTCTTGTTTCAAGGCTATGCAGTCTTGAGTATTATGCCCTATATCATTATGATATTGGCAAAAACAAGTATTTCGACTCTCTATAGGAGACTGTCGTGTTGCTGGTTTCTAGAAATAGACTTCCTCCTTGGTCTTGTCATATAGTGTGGTTACATTCTCTTTCAACTCTGCAAACCACTCTGGTTGAACCCAATGACCTCTTTTATTTCTTGACTGCTGGCTCTGAGACTGATTCTGGTTGGACTGAGTTTGCTAAGCCCTGTTGGACCCTTGTCTGGTCTCCTTAGCCTTATATCCGGACTGGTTCTGAGCTGTTGTGGTGGACCTCACTTGACAGTGCACCCTGTTTTTCTTGGTTTCTTCCACATGAATTTGTTTTCCCACCTGATTCAATAAGCCATCCCATGTCATGGCTTTCTTTCTAGTTAGCCAAACTCCCAGGGTTCAACCCTTGTCTCAGAGAAGCAATTGCCACATGTTCGAAGCAATCTCCTAATCCATTGGCTCTTGAGCATAATGGATAATGGTATATCCATTACCCTTCACTTATTTACTTCCAACAAACGTCTTTCGGAAGCAACCCAAAATGGATCAAAATTTCTGATACACTTCTGGGGTAATCTATTATACCACTTAAGAGCACTTCTCGTAAAAGTTCCGGAGAAGGCTCTGCACAAAAGTTTGTCATCATCATCAAAATTCATCATGAAGTTCTTGAACTGCTCTAGATGGTTGTCTGGATCTTTACTTCCATCATACTTCTCCATCTTGGAGTTGTCAAACCTTTTGGGTAGGTTTCCGGACAGTATCTTGGCAGACAGGGGGTGACTGCCTCCAGTTCTTATTTCGACAAAATACTGTGTCTTCATTAGGTATTGCAAAAATAAATGCTCAGTCTGAAAAGCAAAAGGATCTATCAGCAACTGATCAGCATGCCTATGATTGTGGGATGACCCTTTGCTCAGATTCCTTTTAAGCCTCTCATGCATATCCCTCTTTCTTGAATATTTTTTAATTAGTTTCATTTTTTTCCTAGACCTCCCTTCATCACTACTTGATGACAAAGACTCCTCAAGCTCAGTCTCGTTCGAAGAACTGCTGGAGGACTCAGAATCTGAATTTTCAACGGGCTTAGACCGATGTGTCTTCTTAGAGATAACATGAGTCTTTTCCGAACTCACATGAGTCTTTAGTGATGGATCATTCTCCCTAGGGTTGTCAGTGTGATGAATAGCTGATGCCCATGACTTCTCCCTTATACCCTTTTCTGCTTGTTTTATGGCCCTTAACGCCTCTATTTTCGCTCTCAACTTGTCTCGCTCTTCAATAGTGTATTCCTTGCTTCCCCAACCGTTTCCACCACAAGTGGTAGAGTTTCCTGCTCGTTTGGATTCATCTGAACTGGTTCTTTTCTAACGGTTTTGAATGTAAAATTCGAGCACCCTCATGCTCCCACTGTGGTCGCCAATTTGGTTTGGTTTATTTTAGGCTGGGGTAGTTTGGTAAAGTGTTTTGTGAAGTTTAATGTGTTTAGTGTGGAGAGTAGTGAGATAATTAAGCAGCATGCTTGTATTAAATGTTGATCACCCTCATTAATGAGAGTAGTTAGGGTATTTATACTCTTAATTCATGACTCATGGGCTTACGGGTCAAGTTATGAAACCGGGTCAAGTTTAAGGATCCATTAGTTGTTTAAGTAGATTAGCAAATAGCTTAGGCAAAAGGTGTTTTTACTTTTGTCTTGTCCGGATTTTTTAATGGTGTGTCATTGTCCGAATTACCCTTGTCCGGATTATGCAGTGGGTTGTGGTTGAAGTTTCCGAACTCATCACAAGTGATAATACAGAATCTGGAAATCCTTGATTCATATGGCATGTAAATCTTGATTCATGAGATTTTTAGAAACAAATGTCACGTGCTAACTCTACTTGCACTGCGAAATCATTACTCTAAAAATATATTTAAAAGAAATTAATTCGGGTGTCATATAAAAATATTTCACATGAAATCAAGTACAAAACAAAATTAGATTTCCAAATAATAAAAACCCTAGATTCTTGTTGTTGTCTAAAAGAAAACGTTTTTTTTCGTCACCAAGTTGTTAAAGATTGTCATAAATAAAACCTCGGTTTACAAAGCATGCTCAATCTGATTTAAGCGAGACTTAAAAACAAATGTCATATGCAACATCCTACTTGTACTTTGTATGCAAAATCCCACATGTATATTGTATGCTAAAACAAACACATATATCGTATGTGAATCATAATTAGTTAAGTTTAATTATAATTGTGAAATTAAATTATATTCATTGTGATATCAGTACTCTTAATTTAAAAATTAATATATTACGGCTTATGGCGAGTTAGTCTAAATTTAAAATAAAATAAAATAAATACAATATGAACTATAAGTTTGGAGTTTCTAGCGATACTAACACGTCTCTTCATACTCTATTTCTCTCTCAAACATGGAAACCAGACATCAAATTCTCTCTTTTCTCACTTCTAGTTTACAAATTTGTTTTCTATTTTATATTGAGTATCATCAATATGCTTTGTTTTTTTATTAAATTTTGAGTTTCAATCATTTTAATGTGTATCATTATTTTGCATACCTCCATTTATAAAATACTAGTTATTAGGATGATAGTCTACTGATACAACCATCATTTAAACAATTGATGTGCAAAAAAAACTTTTTAAATTTAGCTCGTTAAGCTCATTACGCATAAAAATTGCTCAATTTCGAATATAGTATTTTATGTAGGCAGGTTTCTCAATTATCAAATTGATTAACAGCTTGCAAGTCTAATTTTTCCAAATTAGTATTTTGTAACCTTTCACAAAGTTTGATGTTTTCCATGTTTAAGTGAGTACATTTTTTAGAGTTTATTATAAAACAACACGGATTGGCACAACGATTTTGTAAATAATAGAGACTATTGGTTTCACATATCACAAACATCACATATTTTACATACAATTTACAATATGTACTTTGCATATACTTCAAAATAGTGGTTTCACATACAATACAACACTATTATATTTGCTCATAAATAACATTTTTGGATTCGCAGCACACTTGGTCTCAAGTCTTCCAAGTCTATATCTGACAACGTTTTTGATCTCGTGCGTACCAGACCCGGGATTTTTCGATTAGTTAGGGTACCAAACTTTTATTTTTACGCGGGAGGGATCGTGACTATTAAAATATATTATCTACCATGTTTAGGATGGTTTAAAAAATCGACAAGTAACGAACTCGACCCACTAGAGACCCATCATTCTATTATTAATACATAATATATTATTATTATATAAACCGCTAAAAATATTTAAATGTGAATGAGTTTTTGATTTCATTTTTGATAGTTTTGTATTTATTCATACTTGATTAGATTTAAAATTATTATATTATCTTATATTTAAAAAGTTAAATTAAACAAATTAAAAAACACATATTTGAAAAGTTGTTAACAAATTTACATATTTAAATAACAAATCTAATCTATTAACAAATTAAGTAAATAGAAAATTTAAAATAATAAATATATTTTCAAAAAATTATTAACAAAACTTAATTTACTTAATAAGTTTGAGAGTTTTTATATAATATATTATTTAAATATATTATCTTTTTTAAAAACAATTATTGGATAGGTTTTTACGTAAAAAATCATTGGGTAAATAAATAATTACTGAGTACCCGAACCCGACGAGTTTGGGAAAATTAAAATGCGATTGGTTAGATTTAGCTATATTTACACTCATCTTGACCCATTCTCATTCCTAGCCAAGTCTGGTAGACAATTTGATACATTTATAACGCTACCGATCAAAACTGTATAGCTTGAAGGAGGAGGCTCAGCGTGCCACAATATAGACACATCATATTGAGCGTATGAAGACCACGTCATTCTACATTATTTTTAACGCATTGTTTGATAAGTTATTTGTTGGTTTGTCTGTCCGAAATAAACGATGGGACTTAATAATTGAAGTTATTAATATGTACGACCTCGATCGAGCAACGATTAAATTTGATGAAAAATATATGAAGCTCACGAACCAAGATGTCAAAGTAATTTTTGGTATAAAGTGTGGTATAGAAAGGATATCATTAAGTAAAAAGAGCTTTGAGATAATGATGAAAGATAACGGAAATGAGAATCATACATAATTACCACATACTTCAATCAATGAAACATTGTAACAGAAAGATAAAGATATAAAAAGACACCCCATCAAATAAAAAAAACTATAAAGGTAATAAATCCAATTTAAGTACTACTATATAATGTTACCAAAAGATCTATCTCTTAACTTAGCAGTATGTTTAGGATGCAATCTTGAAAGCAACAACAACAAGAAACGATATCAAATGTGTACGCGATACATTTGTACTCCTCATACTATTAACATGTTTTAATTCTTCTCTATTTTAGGGGTCGTGATGGATTCAACCTTAGTTCACTACGTAAAAGCTTTAGATGGAATCGTTAAACCAAAAATCAAACTATTATCCACTTGAAACATTGTTTTTATATATCTTTTAAAAAATATTCATTTAACATTTCTTTTTACTATTTAACTTCCAACTAGTTTTCATAGTACTCCAAATACCTATAATTAATTATATAAAATCTTTATGTTTTTTACAAACATTTTTTTTCTCTTTGTATCCTAATAATAATGATGTATATTTTTCTCTTTCTACCATTTTTTATCTACATTTCCATTTGAACCATATTTCTTAGAAAAGTTTTCAGATTTTTTTTTTCATATATTCTAATGTCATTGTCGATTATCATTTGATTTCGTTGTTAATTTTGAATATATTTCATCTTTAAAGTCAATTTATAGATTCAGTATTTTTAAGTTTTGAATTTTGTTTACTCAATTTTAGGTTTTTTTATCAATAAAATATAGTTCAAACATTTGATTGAGTTTGATTTTATGTTTAATGTAAGTTTTTTTTTTTTTGCTTTTTCAGTTTTCTATAAAATGTAGCTGATTTTTTTTAGGTTTTAGTTAAGTTTTTCAAAGAAGATAAAATTACTAACCTATTCTTTTATATGTCTTACGTCTCACACATATATGCGTAAACCATTAGTTATTAAAGATTGAATATTTTGTGTTTTTTTATTTTTTTCGTTAAAGAAATAACATTATTTTACTATTCATTAAAAATTGAATATATTTTTTTATGTTCATTAAATAGTGTTTTCATTAGAAACATAATATTTGTGTTTCACTAAATAGTGAATATATCATAGTATTTTTATTTGCGGTTTTCATTAAACACAAAATATATCTCTAGCATTTTCATTAAAGATTTACTATATTCTTCTTATTATGTTATTTTTTTTTTTTTGCAATTCTACTTCTTTGTTCACGATCTCGCCTATATCATCTAGCATTGACGTCTCTAACCAGCTTTGTCCACGATCTCGCCTATATCATATAGCATTGACCAATGTAAAATATTTTTTTAGTTGATAGATGCGGGACCATTAATAGGTACGAGACATTGTATAAACAAAATAGATAGATATGAGACAAGTGATAGATGCGAGGCATTTTAAAAATAAAATAAATAGATGCGAGACAAGTGATAGACCCGAGACATTGTAAAAACAAAATAAATAGATGCGATACAAGTGATAGATGCGAGACATTGTAAAAACAAAATAGATAGATGCGAGACAATGTACTAAACATTTCTCATTCCTAGCCACATCTGGCAGAAAATTTGATACATTAATAACGCTACCGATCAAAACTGTATAGCTTGAAGGAGGAGGCTCAGCGTGCCATAATATAGACACATCATATGAAGCATATGAAGACCATGTCATTCTACATTGTTTTTAACGCATTGTTTGATAAGTTATTTGGTGGTTTATCTGTCCGAAATAAACGATGGGACTTAATAATTGAAGTTATTAATATATACGACATTGATCGAGCAACGTTTAAATTTGATGAAAAATATGTGAAGCTCACGAACCAAGATGTCAAAGTAATTTTTGGTATAAAGTGTGGTATAGAACGAATATCATTAAGTAAAAAGAGCTTTGAGATTAGGATGATAGATAACGGAAATGAGAATCATATATAATTACCACATACTTCAATCAATGAAACACTGTAACAGAAAGATAAAGATATAATAGGACACCCCGTCAAATAAAAAAACTATAAAGGTAATAAATCCAATTTAAGTACTACTATATAATGTTACCAAAAGATCTATCTCTTAACTTAGCAGTCTGTTTAGGATGCAATCTTGAAAGCAACAACAACAAGAAACGATATCGAATGTGTACGTGATACATTTGTACTCCTCATACTATTAACATGTTTTAATTCTTCTCCATTTCAGGGTTCGTGATGGATTCAACCTTAGTTCACTACGTAAAATGTTTGGATAGAATCGTTACACCAAAAATAAAACTATTATCCACTTAAAACAATGTTTTTATATATCTTTTAAAAAATATACATTTAACCTTTCTTTTTAAAATATAACTCCCAATTAGTTTGCATAGTACTCCAAATACCTATAATTAATTATATAAAATCTTTATGTTTATTACAAAAAAAAATCTTTTTGTATCCTAATAATAATGATGTATATTTTTCTCTTTCTACCATTTTTTATCTACCTTTCCATTTGAACCATATTTCTTAGAAATGTTTTTAGATTAATTTTTTCATATATTCTAACGTCATTGTCGATTTTCATTTGATTTCGTTGTTAATTTTGAATATATTTCATCTTTAAAGTGAATTTACAGATGCGGGACCATTAATAGATCTCGCCTATATCATCTAGCATTGACCAATGTAAAATATTTTTTAACTGATAGATGCGGACCATTAATAGATACGAGACATTATATAAATAAAATAGATAGATACGAGACAAGTGATAGATCCGAGACATTGTAAAAACAAAATAAATAGATGCGAGACAAGTGATAGATGCGAGACATTGTAAAAACAAAATAGATAGATGCGAGACAAGTGATAGATGCGAGACAATGCAAAAACAAAATAGATAGATGCGACACAAGTAATTGATTTCTTATGTTATAAAGTGATAAGCTTTAGTTTCTGAAAACTATCATTGTATTACATTAAAGTGAAGCTGTTGTGATTTGTGTAGTCAAATATATCACTAGTAATTCGGTGTCGTGATGCCTAAACATTTCTCATTAGGGTGAGTGTTTATGTTATGCGACTGAATGCTTCATTAGACCAACTAAATTGATAAAAAAAATTCCAATAGTCTGAAAAAGTTTGATTATAGTTCGTAAATCATAGTCTTTACTCTATTGGTATATTTATTGCCTAGTTTATAATTCAAAACTTTTATGGATTGTGTCACGATTATTTCTTATTCATCAACTCTTGTTTTGTTTTTGTTTTTGCTTTGCTTTTTTTGTTCATACCAACTATATGAGGCTCGTCCGATGGTATAATGTTGTCTATACATTCATCTACTAGAGATAGAAATTATGCTAAGTTGTTTCTAAATCAGAATTAGTATAATAAAGAGATTGTCGATGGAGATCTCAAAAAATCAGTCGATGTACCATTAGGAACTCACTTTGAGTTGTTCTCATCTTTGTTTTCTACCATTTCCTAAGATGTTAAGTTTATATAGGTTGTTCTTTTGATAATTCATTAGGTTCATCTACGTATCAAAGTTATGTCCTAGGCCAGACTTAGCAGACTCTATTAGTGTGTTATCCCGTCATATGTGCACGCTGGAAATGACTATTGAAACGCTATGAAATGATATTTTCAATTTTTATGCTCAACCATGTTAACCAGTCACGTTTTTAGTCATGAAAAAATAAAATAAATTTAATTTTTTTATAGATGCATATTATGATGGTGATATGGATAAATGTAGGTCACTCTATTATTTTTTGAATCTTGTTGGTTCTTTTCTTTTCTTTTCTCTTGTCAGGATTCACCATGTACGACTAAGGACGTCCTTGTTTAAGTATTTTCTCATTCTGAGGAGTATGAAAACCACGAAAAAATATGTAGTGGGATTTTTTGCTACAATGATAATAATATTATCGCAACAACCACATAGATTATTGCGGTATTTTAAGTTATTGACGCGATTTGTTTTAGGATATATGATCTTTAAATCTGAAACAATCTATATATTTTTCATTCATGCTCTGAAAAAAAATGAACATTATTGTCCACTTATATATTATTGGAATTATAGTTTTAACTTAGCCTTAATTATAGTCCTATAAATATTTTTCTTTACAAATTAGTCGTTACACTTTATAGTTTAGACTTAAGTGTCAATGTTCGAATTTAATAATCACATAATCCAGATTTAACCTGGTATCTACATAATTAATCACATAAAGGGTTTTCATCTATTAGTCAAAGATACCTTATTATATTTAAAAATCTTAGTATTTCAGTTCACAAAACCCATTGTAGGCCATACCCAATACGGATTATCCGTCCAACTGCAAGTGTTACTTCATCTTTTGCTTCCCCAAAATTAACTATCTTGGTGGCCTCCCTCATATTGTCTATATCATCTAAGACAAAAAATCACACTTAATTGGTATTTACGAGGATAAAAAGAAGTAACATAATATTTTTTCTAGTTACATGTCGATTGCCACAAATTACGGTAATCCTTTCGTTAACAACATATGATACGCACTGATGTATGGTAGACATGATTGCGTGTATCTAGCTAAACTAAATGAGAAACAAATGACGTTGTAAATGCGTTACATCTTGTTTTTTGCCCCTTTGATGTCGGATGACGAAGTCTAGTCTTGTTTAGCTAAGCATTGAAGTCTCAGCTTCATGGAAGCTCATCGGTACTATGCTAGAGGGTGATATAGGTGTTATATCTTGAATTCTATCATATGAAGCATGATGCTTTTGACTTCAGGCTCAATAATTTTGATATCGATGATTATTAAATCCTTATAGGATCGTATTACCCCTCTCAAGTCCTCGTCATCGAAAGTGATAGGAAAGAAAATACTACTATTATCCGAAAAGTCTCTTTTAGATCCCATTGAGGAATTGAATTTTATTTAAAAATAAGAGATACTCGATTTGGAGAATTTGAAAAGCTTGCTTTGACCGAAAAAATAAATGAATCATATCGAGTCAAATTGAAACTTTGTTGGTTAAAATGTTACCATTTAGTCTAAAACTCGAACTAACCAATAAGATTTTTATTATAATTTAATTTTGGAAAATACCATTCAAAGTCATTATTAAATTATATTCAGAAAAAAAAAAAAAGATAAAATTTTCTTAAGCACAGCCCAAAGGATAAAGATTTCTGGGCATCGCCATACAAAGTTCAACCATCTGAAATTGCAACAAATTTGTACTAGGACACCCCAAAGGAAAAAGGTTTATGGTGATAGACATACATAAGTGCAACAGTCTGAAATTGCAACAATCTTGTATCTACATGCCTCAAATATATCAAAAAAGGCTAGTCTCTTGATCAAGGAATCGACATAGAAACACCGCAACGACATTCATATCAGTACAGAGTATAGTGGTCCTGAAAATAAAAGAAAATTATAGGCTGATCAAAAGAGGTCACGTAAAAGAGCACGCGAAACAACCTCACATCAGAAAATGGAAAACGGTCAAACCATACATTTCGTACGCGACACGGGGTATTGTCTCGGAAGGAGTAGTATATGTGATGAAATTCCATACGTATGACAATCCCGGGACGTACAGCGAATTTAAGCATTGCTTGAATTTGCTTTCCATTTTGGTAATTTTAGGTGACAGGTGACAGTTTTTTGAATGCATCTGCGAACTTAGACAAGGGTACGAGCCAAACCATGTACACTTACAAATCTCGGAAGATGTATACATAGACACTGACATCCGGGATGGACAGTAAGCATATCAAGTTTGTTCATAGGAAGAGCGTTGAAAAAGCCGCACCTGTTGTATTGTATATAGAGACTTTCCCACAATGATGGGTTGGTTGATTTCCACAAGCAGACATGGTTGGTTGCTGAGGCCTGAAAAATACACATAAACGCATGTGCGGATCAACATGTTTTTTCACTATTCATTATAATAAGATCATTAGAAATCGTTATTAAGCGACAATGCTTGAGGGAAAGATCTGGAATGTCTGCAAGGTAACAAAGTTTTTAGTCTTTGAAGATGGCAACCCCAAGCTCAAACAACCTTACAGTAGGACACCAGCGGCTACACAAGCTAAACTTGAAGCCAGGTTCCTCCACCTATGACCAATGTTAAAGCTATATTGTGAGAAACAACCAATGGAGGGTGTAAGAAATCTACAAAGAAAAGGCACCCCCTGAAGGAACCCAGGTCATAGCAATGGCCAACCAAAGCGCCGGTTGAAAAAGATGTTAAAATAAATGAAAAGTTATAATCAAACCATAAGTCAAAACCACAACAATTTGTTATCGTTTACTGAAAATGATCTAATTCAGATTACAAGCCGGGATTATAAGACATGAATTACAGGTACTCAAGAACTAGGATAGCATCATCTTCGAGGAAGGCAAGCAAGTAATCAAGAAACAGAACGTGAAAGGAAATGGGTTTGCGAAGCAAGTAATGAAGAAACAGAACAAGAAAGTAGATCGGAGACAGACGGAAATATCTAAGAAATGCAACTAACAAGTTATTGAGAGAAGGTGGAGGCAAGGCCTTATCCGTATGAATGAATCTGGGATCACATTTGGCAAGTCTTTGTGTGGTTATGAATGAATCTGGGATCACATTTGGCAAGTCTTTGTGTGGTAGTATTCACACAGCGCATGGAGATAATCTAGAATTTGAATGTGAATTTGCTGGAAATGAATCATTTGTGCGTCTGTTTGACTCCTCCAGCCACAGAAGCACATATTGGTTTCCTTCAAATATCTAGGACAAAATGTTAATCTTTTATGCAAAAGTTGGAAGGACTTGAAAGGGGATAGCTTACCTTACGGGTGATCAAATTCAAGGCTCTTGTTTGGTAGCATCCATTGCAGCCTGGATGATACATATATTGGTAGCATGCAAGGAAACATGTCCAGCTTATTTTACTAATTCGAAAGATTGATAAAAACTAGTTTAATTGGTATGACATGTTTTGAGAAGTTGGGTTGGAGTCACAAATACAATACATATTGTTAGTATGCATGCTACTCCTACTGCTACTATGTAATGTAACACACAATATTGTCTAAAGTTAAGTGTGTTCTATCCCTGTAAATGCAAACCCAGCTCATTGTCTACGGTTAAGTGTGTTCTATCCCTGTAAATGCAAACCCAGCTCAGTACTAGTAACTAGTAACACCAATTCTCTACTTGTATGTATGCTATAAAAAAAATGGAAAAAAAATTTGGACCATTTCTCGATTTATGCGTGTCATCCTTGCGCAGGGGCCATGCTAATCTTCTCTGTATCGTTCCAATTTTATCGGATGTCCCCGAAGGGACAATCTATGGTGCTTCTCTTTCACAATATAAAGCGTCGTTTGGGTTCCTAAACTTGCGATGTGGGATGCTGGTTCTTTCCAAGGAGTAAAGAGAAAGGATAGGCATTAGGCAAAGTAAGTAAGTAAGCAGCTTGTTTCTTTTGCTTGCATGCATTTGTAAAGTGTCGAATCACTCTCCTCTCCCAGAATATAATAACAAATAACAAGTCTTAAGAGTTTCTTGTTTTGCTTACCCAGGAACCAAAGGAGACATCACCCATCTCATTCTTGAATGTGATGAGATGAAGACAAACCCCACAGTGGGTATAAGAATACCCTTACCCTAGCACTAACATCCCCATCTCCTCCTCCTCTGCATCCTTTTGAAAACACAAACACTTATAATAACCCATCTTTGCCCGTCATCACCTGAATCTTGCGAAATTCATAAGCTAAAAGAAGACCTTGGCTAAACTTAAAACCACTAACCATGAAAATGATATGCCAGACATCAAAATGGAATAGATGAGATTCATGAGAATAAAAAATGAACACAAAGTAAAGATATTTACAGTAACCTTCTTAAGTCCTAATTAAGTTTTTGGAGCCCTAAATACCCATTTGTATTGTATGTAGTCAAACACTCTACAGATAATTTTTGTCCTGTAAAGAGTCGGTTTATTGTTGTTAGAAAGAAAGTAGTAAATAACTCAGACGAACCTATATTTTAAAAAACATTTAAATAATTATATAAAAGTAATAATAGAAATTATAAACTTTATTTTTTTGGTTAAACTCTCTCTAGTGCACAATTTTTAATAATTTACAACTATTTTTCATCAATAAAAATCTGATTTTAAAATTTAAATTCAACAGAGTGGGTAGATAAGTTTTTATTATTGATAAAATAAAATAAAACTCTAGGATTAGATAATCTAATTATTAAGACATTCACTATTATTTGACAATAATTTTACACATTCTCATCAATTGTTTGGCACCGTTATTGGGGGATTAATTTTCTTTATCATTATTAGTACCAGTCTAGTCACTTTTATTTTATTTATTTTTCAGGTTTGACAACGATTAGATATGCTACCATATCCTTGATCATTCTTTATTAATAGATCAAACGAACATTTCAAAGTCAACTGAAGCAAGAAAACTGGATATACGATCCACACCAATAGAAAGTAAGCGAATAAATAAATCATTCTCTCAAACAACTCGACTGTAATTATCATATGAAAAATTTTAGCGGAAAATAAATGTGAAATGAAGTTGTTCTTGATCTCAATAATACAACAGAGCATTCAATTTGTAAGAGATCCAGCACAAGATTTAATATTGTATGTAGCAAACATTTTAGAGCTATATGCTACATGCAAATATAGTATTTCGAGTAAAAATTTAACATCTTGTGTCTAATTTATTCAAGGAAGTAAATAATTGCAAACATTTTAGAGTTATATGCTACATGCAAATATAGTACTTCGAGTAAAAATTTAACATCTTGTGTCTAATTTATTCAAGGAAGTAAATAATAAGCTCGATATAAAATGATGTTCGTAGATTAATATTCTAAAGCCAAAAAATGCAAAAGTTTTTCATGAATATAGTCAACAAACATCTTTAGAAATTAACCATTTTGTAAAGAGGTATTTCATAAATGACCTACTTCAAACAAACATTTTTCTCCTCTTGAACTCCCAACTAATTCGTCATATTCGTCAGGAAAATAAGTTTTCAATGCGCATCATAAACCACCTTGATGAAATATAAACCACCTCGATTAAAGAATAAAAATTAAAACATCGAGCTTACGTTGGGAGGCAACCCATTAATTTATTATTATTATTATTTAGCTATCATATTTCTCGGTATATCAATTCCACTTTTATAGATAATTTTCATTTATCGTCAAATTGGCACTCTGAGTTACTTAGACTAAAGCTTCACCCTCGATTATATCAGGAAATATTAATCATTTTTTATGTTCAAACCAAGAACTACCATCAAGGCCTAAATTCTAGTAGACTTCTTGATTGGATTCCATGCTGAAATGCAAACTCCCTCTAAAGATACCATCGAACCTATGCAGATAGTCTGAATCGATAGAAGTTCAAACAATGTAGGTTTTAGAGGATTCGTACATCTAACATATCCTTTAAGAGATTCTTTCTACCCATTAATCACGTTTAAATTTCCCTATTTTCACGTAGCAAACATTTTAGAGTTATATGCTACGTGCAAATATAATGGAATCTTTACTTATTCAAGTAAACAGTCCTTATTTTCTTTCTCTCTAAAGGCGAGGCAAAATCATGACATTTTTTCTAATTACCTACTCATATCATAAATTTGAACCAATTGGTCCAACTTTTTTTGTCATAGTATTTCCCACTTGTTTAATTTACTTCACGGAAGAACGACATCCAATATTTCTAGCAACGAGAGGCGAAATCAATCTACAATTTTTATGAGATATATTAGGATTTTTTATGATGATCCATCGTCATTTCTTCCTCACATGGATGGACATTTGGTTGTTTTACAATTGGCTAAATGTGAATAATAAACTTATACTATATGCATTAAGTGAATTGTTCATCAACAACAAAACCCAATAAAAAAACATATGAAGTTCTCGCGGTTCCAGCAAGAAATAAATATAAGAACTATAAAGAAAAAAAACTACTAGAATAAGTTCACTTGATGATAACACAACACTTATGGTCAAACTAGTTACTCTTGAGAACTAAATTTCACAATTGAAAATGAGCTCAGTGAGTGTAAACGTATGCAATACTTATAACTAGATAGATCCGCTTGCTCAAATTAATGACGTCATGTATGTGAAAACAAATGTTTAGACAAAATGTTGACTGAGTTTCTAGAGCTTCTAACAAATGTTTCGATAAATTTAGTAGTAGAATAAATACACGGGTTAAGGAAAATACAGTTCGATTTAACGTATGAGAAATATCTAAAGTTCTTGTCCAAAACCATTGAGCTTGTATAAAGAACATATAAGTCCAAATATGTCATATTCATACAACGCTGGCTTTAAGAAAATAACGAAAACGTCTTAATAACACCAAGAAAATCCTCAAATAATAAATCATTGGAACCACTTTGCGAAGTGGGCGACAAGTGGATAGGTGAAAATAAAACAAGTTTAAAAATAAAGTGAGATTATCGTTTATACCATGGTAAAAATTAAGTCATCACGATAAACATAAAAACAACAACGAAAAATAGCCCATACACAATTGTTTATATAAAAATAACAAATATTCACTACACAAAGATAACTATATTCACAACAACGAGGAAAAGAATTGTGACAAGAATGTTACAGGAAAAATATAAGGTTCATTTGATAAATTTACGATAGCAAAAACAGATTATCACCTTCGCTATCATGACTGTCATTGCAATAAAATAATCATTGTGGTGATAAATATTCTAAAACAAAACGAAAATTGTAACTCTAATAATAACGCATAAAAAGATGGATGCCTCAACAAGCACATAACACCACAACAACAAATATTTGAGTCTAAAAAAACATCATGATGCTCTAAAACCCTAAATACGCCCCCAAGAATCCCAGATCAAAATGGAGTGTACAAGGAATACTTCAGATGTGCTTTTTTTTCTAAATTTCTTGATATATTTTGGAAATTTAAAATAAACCATTCTTTTTTAGATATGTTCAACATATTATAAGTAATTCAAAGTTTTTGAAACTATATTAGATAAAAGAGAAGATGTAAAGAATATGAGATATTAAATTTTATAGATGAATCAAATGTCCTGCTCCACAATAAATCATCATTAAAGTTAAATTTATAGGTAGTTTTACTATTATTTGTACTATTAATAGTTTTAAATTCAAAAGACTTTTATGTGATTTAGAATCTAATAATAATTTGTTTCTATTTTTAGAATATAAGATATTTCGTTTCTGAAAATCTTAAACATACAACAATTATACTTTTATTGACATATAGGTTTCTCAAATACTATAGTGGAAATTTATAGGATGTCCTAATTCATGTAGATCATCTTATTGTATTAATAGATTTTATTATTTTTTATATGAAAACAATAGTACATTTTATATTAGAAAGAATTTTCTAGATCCAAATAGATATTTAATAGATGTAGAGACATGAAAATTAGTACTTCGAGTAAAAATTCAACATGTTGTGTCTAATTTATTTAAGGAAGTAAAAAATAAGCTGGATATAAAATGATGTTTATAGATTAATATTCTAAAGGCAAAAAATACAAAAGCTTTTTATGAATCGAGTCAACAAACATCTTTAGAAATTAACCATTTTGGAAAGAGGTATTTCATAAATGACCTACTTCAAACAAACATTTTCCCCTCTTGAACTCACAACTAATTCATCATATTCGTGAGGAAAATAAGTTCTCAATGGGCATCATAAACCACCTTGATGAAAGAATAAAAATTGAAAAATCGAGCTTACGTTGGGAGTATAGTTTTAAAAAATGTCGTTGCGGCGCCGCTGCAGCGTGCGACGGTGTATAACGCTCAAAAATCATTACGGCGAGTCACGTAACGGTCTGAACGGAAAAACACCCGCCGCGGCGGTGTTACGGAAGCGTAGCGGTACGTTGCGTGGTGAGCGTTATTCCACTAGATACCTCTATTATTGTTTTTATTATATATAAACTAATTTTAATTACCTAAGTTGCTATAATTGAACTGAGAAGAAGAAGAAGGTCACCATGGGAGAAGAAATAATTCTTCGCCCTTCGGAAATTCAACCTCCACCACACCCTGTTGATCCCACCTTCCAAGAGAAAATCCCAAGACATTTGTAGTCCGGAGAGATTTCTGGGGGAGGGAATGAAGAAGTGGACATTAGTGCCCTTCAAGACATTGATTTTTACTTCAATAATTCTGAGAATGATGACTTCGCAGGTCCCTACCACTTTAGAATCCTCTCAAGTGACTTCCATCCGCCCACTCTAATCAGGTTGGGGGCTACTTGACCATAGAGGCACTACGGATGTAGCTGCGTACCTCCTATTAGACCATATTGTCTTGTTCCTTAGTGTCACTCCCCACTCCAATCAATTACCACCTCTTGATGAGCCACAAGCACTTCGAACTAGGATCTCTAGAGCATATCACATTGAGCATGGCATCTAACTTTTTCATGTTCGACCTCCGAGAATTTCACCACCATCGTGTTCCGTCTAGGTCTGGCGCGCTCTGATACCACATGTTGGGAATACAAGGGCTCGGTCCATATATTCCATATTTATATATAAATAAGAATAGTGTTATCTCAACACTAGTATGGTATTGTTCACTTTGAACCCGAAGGGCCGCACGGTTTTGGTTTTGCTCCACTTCCGAAAGGCCTCATACTAGTTGAGATATGTTCTAACTTATATACTACTGATCCTTGCCATGTCTAACCGATGTGGGATGTGGGAATTTGGTCGCCACCCTAATAGATAAGTTAGTTGTTGGTTTTTCTATCCGAAATAAACGATGAGATTTAATAATTGAATTTATTTATATATACGACCTTGATCGAGCAACGTTTAAATTTGATAAAAATATGTGAAGCTCACGAACTAAGATGTCAAAGTAATTTTTGGTATAAATTGTGGTGTAGAACGAATATCATTTAAGTAAAAAGAGCTTTGAGATCGGGATGATAGATAACAGAATTGAGAATCATATATAATTACCACACACTTCAATCAATGAAACATTGTAACAGAAAGATAAAGATATAAAAGGACACCTTATCAAATAACAAACAAAACTATAAAGGTCATAAATCCAATTTAAGTACTACTACATAATGTTACCAAAAGCTCTATCGCTTAACTTAGTAGTCTGTTTAGGATGCAATCTTGAAAGCAACAACAACAAGAATCGATATCGAATGTGTACGTGATACATTTGTACTCCTCATACTATTAACATGTTTTAATTCTTCTCCATTTTAAGGGTCGTGATGGATTCAACCTTAGTTCACTGCGTAAAAGATTTGGATAGAATCGTTGAACCAAAAATCAAACTATTATCCACTTAAAACATTGTTTTTATATATCTTTTTAAAAATATTTATGTAACCTTTCTTTTTTACTATTTAACTTCCAACTAGTTTTCATAGTACTCCAAATACCTATAGTTAATTATAAAAAAATCTTTATGTTTTTTTACAAATATTTTTTTCTCTTTGTATCCTAAAAATAATGATGTATATTTTTCTCTTTCTACCATTTTTTATCTATATTTCCATTTGAACCATATTTCTTAGAAAAAAATTCAGATTAATTTTTTCATATATTATAATGTCATTGTCGATTATCATTTGATTTCGTTGTTAATTTTGAATATATTTCATCTTTAAATTCAATTTGCAGATTCCGTATTTTTACGTTTTGAATTTGGTTTACTCAATTTTAAGTTTTTTTATCGATAAAATGTAGTTGAAAAAATTGATTGAGTTTGATTTTATGTTTAATGTAAGTTTTTTTTTAGTTTTTTCAGTTTTTTATAAAATGTAGCTGATTTTTTTTAAATTTTAGTTAAGTTTTTTTCAAAGAAGATGAAGTTACTAACCTATTCTTTTATTTGTCTCCCGTCTCACACATATATGTGTACACTATTAATTATCAAATAGTGAATATTTTGTGCTTTTTTACTTTAATTATCAAATAGTGAATATTTTGTGTTTTTTTACTTTTTCGTTAAAGAAATAACATTTTGTGGCTTTTCATTAAAGATTGATTTTTTTTTTACTTTCATTAAATAGTGTTTTCATTAGAAACATAATATTTGTGTTTTTCACTAAAGAGTAAATATATCATAGTATCTTTATTTGCGGCCTTCATTAAATACTAAATATATCTCTAGCATTTTCATTAAAGATTCACTATATTCTTCTTATTATGTTATTCTTTTTTTGTTTGCCATTCTACTTCTTTGTTCATGATTGATTTCTATTAACGTCTCTAACTAGTTTTGTCCAAGATCTCGCCTATATCATCTAGTATTGACCAATGTAAAAAATTTAGCTCATAGATGTGGGGCCATTAATAGATACGAAACATTATATAAACAAAATAGATAGATACGAGACAAGTGATAGATGCGAGACATTGTAAAAACAAAATAAATAGATGCGAGACATTGTAAAAACAAAATAGATCTATGTGAGACTAGTGATAGATACGAGACAATGTAAAAACAAAATATATAGATGTGAGATAAGTGATAAATGCGGACCAGTATTAGATGATAGATAAATGTGAAATAAATATATGTGAAATAAATATGAGATCAATGACAATAGATCGATGCGAGATAATGCGGACCATTGAAAAATATGAGATATTCTAAAATAATTTTTAGATGGATGCAGGACCAATGATAAGTGATAAATGCGACGAGGACCAACATATGTATATAATTTTTATTAGAAACTTAATATTTTAGTGATTTTAATTAAAAACTGTTTTTTTCAATTTTCCTTACATAATTAATATATTTATCATTTTCATTAAAAAAATATTTTTTACATTTTTCACTAAATAATACATATATTTTATTATTTGGGTTTGCGAACTACCTTGTTTCAATAATTTAAATCTAAAAAAATGCACACATATATCATGATTTTAATTTTACATAAAATGATACGCAACTTTTTTAAATTTTTTAATTAATAATGAATTTGTGGGGCGGGAGTATCTAATAATTTTAAAATGTTAAAAAAATAAAACGTTATTTCGTTAGCTTACTTTTTTTATAAAATCATACCAATTAAAATATTATAATATATTAACTAAAATAAATTTTAGTTAAATTAAAATTAATCTAATTAAATATTTTATGGTGAATTGAGTAACTAGCCGTTTTTACTTTTTAGCAGCTTATGGCTTATGACGCGGTGCGACCAATAGGATCTGAGACTTGTCAATGTCAGATTATTAAAAAAATTAGTCGTTATGACGTGCTGCGACCAATAGGATCTAAGACATGTCAGATTAGAATGATGCCAAAGCTTTCGGCTTTTGGTTTTATATTTAGGGTTTTGCTATTCCTATTGTACTTTTTTTATTTTTCATACCATTAATTCAACTAAATATCATGTTTTAAAATTTAAGTCATTCTAATTGTTATTTTATTTTTATTAAATTATAATTTTTAAATTTTATTTTAACCCATTATTTTAAAATTTAAAATTTAATTAATAACGACCATTTTATTATTATTTGTATTTTATCCAATATAAATTCAAAAAATAATAATAATAAAATAAAATTGTCATCCTAAAATATTTATTATGATTGATGATATAAACGAAAAAATAAATAAAAACTAACTAATATTTTTTATTTTATTAGCTTAATCATTAATTATTAATTTACAAAATTAATTTGATCTATCTAAGTTATTGTTTTAATATAATACTAAAAATGCACTATATTTGGTATTCTAGCTGAAATATGATTGACATCAAATATAAAATTAATTCATAAATAGTTTTGGTAAGATTCTCTTTAGTTATGGACGAGTCTATCCTAAAGGAAGCCCGATTATTGCTGAAACTTGAGGCATGTTGAACATACTTCACATTTGTTTCTCTAAAGATATGAATATGCTTGATATTGAAACAGATTCAAGAATTCTGGCTGAAATGATCCTTTTAGGAAGGTCTCCATGGTATCTCAAAGCTTTAATAAGCTGCTTTTATAAACTTGTCTCATCAAATATAAAATTAATTCATATCTTGAGAGAATAGAATGAAGCAGATGATTGGTTAGCAAAATCAACCCTAAAATCTAACAAAAACTTGGATTTCGAAGAAAACTAGGCTCATGATATACCGAAAGTAATTGGTTTTCTCGAAGGATTGGGGTTGGGTTATCTGAGAATCAACCCCAAATCTTAGTAATTGAAGAAATTTAGCTTGGTGGAGCGTAGATCTTATCCGAATTTAAAGGAACTTCTATAGTTGAAGAAATTTGTGATTTTCTTTTGCATGTCTCGATTTGTTCTTTGGACTCAGTGTGGTTGCTTGGGAGAACTTGGGGAAGATATCGTTGGTTGAAGCGGGAGGCTTTATGTAGAAGTTGTGAGGTGGTAAGGTATAAGCTAAGTTGGGGCGTCTATGGAGGTTTTGGCTCAAGATTTGGGTTTGGCAATGAGGGGTGAAGGAGAGGTCGATTGTAGAGAAGTTGTGTAGTTATGGTTTGTTTCTGTAATTGGGGATTTTGAGTTTGTGTTGTGTATCAAGTTGTTTACCGCATGTAACTCTTTTTCAATTGCGTAATAAATGTCTCAAACTTGAGACTTTTATTACCCAATTGAAAACAAAATACACACTTTAAACAGCTCGATACTCAACAAAGTGAAAATCCCCAATTACAGAAAACCCTAAATACTCATCTTCTCTTCAGTCTTCATCTTCTTCTCTCATCTGTGCAAAACCAAACCAGCCAAATCCTCAAAGACTCCTTAGTTTACTTAAGCATTCCCCCAACTTCATCATAATGTCTCCTTAATCAAGCAAAAATCATCCCCAAATATCCCAAAGTAGTGACACTCGGCTAGAGAATAAATCTGGTCGAGCAGGAGCGCACAATTTGTAAAGGAATCGTAAAATACAGGTAAGATGTACATTCCACCTATCTGGATGACTTCAATTGCTAAGAATTGGGGTTGATTCTCGGATGATACAACCCTAATCCTTCGAGAAAAGCAATTCCTCTCAGTCTAACAGGAGCTCCATTTTCTTCAAAATCCAAGTTTTTGTTAGATTTGAGAATAGATTTAGCTAACCAATCCGCTGCTTCACTATGTTCTCTGAAAATATGAATTAGTTTCATATTTGATGAGATCAGTTTGTAACAGCAGCTTATTGAGGCTTTAAGGTGCCATGGAGATCTTCCAGAAAGTATCATTTCAGCCAGGATTCAAGAATTTATTTCAATATCAAGCATATTGATACCTTAAGCGAAACAGATGTGAAGGCCGTCTAACATAGCTCTGGTTTTAGTAATAATATGGCTTCATTTACCATAGACTCGACCATACCCAAAAATAATATTTCCAGAGTTGTCTCTGACTAAACCAACACCATAACATTCCCCAGATTCACTACGTGCACCATCAATATTGAGTTTAAAGTGTCCTAACTTTAAACAAACCCAGTTGAGAGATACTGGAGCTATAAGCATTCTTAGGTGATTCACACACCCAATAGATGATCCAATTTTACTATCTCTATCCCAGTACTTCCTCTTCAATAGATGAGTTTTATCTATACCAGAGAGGATATATATAATATGCCCAATCATATCATCAGTATTTAAGTTTTTACCTTTCATCTTCATTTTATTTCTGGCAAACCTAATCACCCATACTATAATAAATGGTAAGATAGAATGCAAATGAATTTCCTTGTTTGAAGAACAATAACATGTTCTCACTAAGTGAGTGAAGGACATATTCTTGGTGATGTATATGTTGAAATATACAGTAAAATAGACCCACGCGTCCCAAGCTTTTTGACAATCAGCAAAGACATGCTTAATAGTTTCTGCATTATTGCAATTTTGACATTTTGATGCTAATTGGATATTTCTTTTTTGTAGAACAGAGTCAATAGGAAACCAACTCTTGAGCACTCTCCAGAGGAGGAAAGAAAATTTTCAATGAGTTACCTTATTCCAAGTCTTTTCATAGAGGTTTGACGTATTCCCCTTTTTACAAATTTCCTTCCATGTAGCCTTAGAATTGAACAACCCATTGTCACTGAGAGTCCAGTTGATTGAGTCTGCATTAGAAAAGTCTAGGAAGACCTTGAGAATGTTTTGGATTTGTTCTGAATCTAAAACAGTCTCCAGTTTTGTGATATTCCACCTTAGATCAATATTGATAAAAGGTTATGTTGAACACCATCTATCAAGCTGAAGATCAATATTACCAGCTTTAGTCTACCACATAATAAACTTCTCAGCCCTGACTCTCATCTTCCATAATCTTTTACATGTATAAGAGCATTTAGAATGTAAAGGAACAATTAAAGGGTGATGGTTATTGAAGTATATAGATTTAGTTAGCTTTGACCATAGAGAGTCATGACTTCTAAGATTGAACCATGGCTTTAGAGAGAAAACCTCCACCAAATCTTCAAGTCTTCTTAGATTTAACCCTCCTTCCTCATAAGTCTTACACAGTTTTGACCATTTTCACCAGTTTATTGTAGCCTTGTTTTCCTTAGTTCCCTAGAGAAACTTATTATAAATTATCCCCAGTCTTTTGATGACACATTTAGGGTTTATAGTGTTTTGAATAGTGAAGATAGGATAGGCAGTCAGGACAGACTGAATGAGAGTCAATCCCCCCCCCAAAAGAGAGGATATTATGATCCCAATCAGATATTTTATTCCTTATTTTAGCTATAAGGTTTTTAAAATTGCTGACCCTCATTGTATTGCTTATTACAGAACCCAGGTACTTGTATGGCAGATGGCTATGTTTGAAGCCCATGAGCATTTCCAGCCTTATGATTTGCTGAGGTGAGAACATTTTAGAGAGAATCACTCTTGATTTTTCTTTATTAAATAACTGTCCAAAAATTTCTTCACAATGACTGATCAACTTCATAATCTTTGAAACAAAGGCAGTGGATCCATTGCAGAAGACTAGTATGTCATCAGCAAAGCATAAACAAGGTATGTTTAAGCTTCCTCTACTTTTATATCTGACTGAGGTCAATTCAGTTGACAACCCCTTTAAACTTCTTTGTAGATATTCCTCTGCTAGTATAAAAAGACTGGATGACAGTGAGTCACCCTGTCCTAATACCTTATTAGCTTTAAAGAATCCTCTTAACACTCCATTAACCAGAATAGAGAAGTAGTCATTATTTATGTTCCTTTCAATCAACCTAATGAAATCAGACCTGAACCTAAACGCAACCAAAACACTTAAGAGGAAAGTGTGATCTAGTTTATCAAAAGCCTTATCTATATCCACCTTTAGAAAAATGTTGCCCCTTCTAGTCTCATTAGCTAGATCACCAGGAAGCTCTTGAGCAATCATGATATTATCATGAACGCTTCTATCCTTAACAAATGCACATTGTTTAGTAGAAATTAAATTAGGTAGAAAAGTAGAAACTCTGTTGTTGATCAGTTTAGAGACAATTCTGCTGAAATAGGTAGTCAGACTAATGGGTCTGAAATTTTTCCATATTTTAAGAGAATCCACCTTAGGTATTAGTCAAAGAACAGCTGTATAGATTCCTTTAGGAAAATGACATTTCCTGAAAATATCCCCGATATCCTCACATAGATATATCTTGATTATATGCCAGCAAACCTTAAAAAACTTACCATTAAACCCATCAGGACTAGCAACTATATTAGGACTCAACTCTTTAATGATTTCATAGTTTTTTAACTCCAAAGGCAGTCTCATAAGCATCTCATTGTCAGCCTCAAAAACCAGATTAGGAATATACTCACCTAGAGCATTTGAATTCCATGGATTGGGGAGGTCAGAGATAAGAGATTTAAAGTGATTTACTGCAGACTCCCCAATGATATTAGGATCCGCAACCCAAGTAGTTCCATTCCATATATAAGAGATTTTTAATCTTTTATACCTTATTTTCACAAAATTGTGAAAGAAATAACTATTTCTTTCACCATCTTTTGACCAGTTAGTGTGAGTCTTCTGAGCCCAGAATTACTCCTCTCTTGCAAGAAGAAAGAAATGCTTATTTTTATCCTTATCCAGTAGATCTCTATCTTGAGAATAGTTAAAATTAAGAAGGTTGGCTTCTAGAATAATGATTACCTCCTCAATCTGTTTTATAGAATCAAAAAACATTTCCAAAAACAGTCTTGTTCAACACTTTTAGGTTAGCTTTCAGATGTTTTAGCTTCTACGAGAAATTTTGAATATGAGAACCAATATACTCAATAGCCCAACAACCTTCAACAAAACTATATAAATCCTTGTGCAAACACCACATATTCAAAAACTTAAAAGAAGATATCATTTTAGTAGTGCTTGAAAAGATAGTAAGAAGAAGGGGAGAGTGATCTGAGCATGTTTTAGGTAGATGAGTAATGCTAGTGTCATCAAAATAGCTAAGCCACTTGACATTAAAGAGGACCCTGTCCAATCTTCTCCATTGCCTTCCATTAGACCATGTAAATTTGTTACCTGAAAAATCAGCATCCATTAGATTGCAATTTAGAATAAAGTTATTGAAATCATCCATGTTGGCAGCGCAATTAGTAGTGCAATGAAGCTGCTCATCATGATAGGCTATAGTATTAAAATCTCGAAAAGAATCCATTACATTTCCTCATCTTTAAAATTACTTAGACTGTCCCATAGCAACCTCCTCAAACTCGTAGTGCATTTAGTGTAAATTACCGTAACCTTGAAAGCTTTAGGAATAAAACTGTGCTTGATATTTACGTGAAGAAATTGATCTTCGTTAGCAATAATTTCAACCTGATAATCCCCATTCTACATAACCCAAAGCTTATTACTGATGTTGTTAGTAAATCCTTGAAACCCAAGCTTTCTCGAGATGGATTCCAGCTTTAAAACACTGACCATAGGTTATTGAAGGGCTAAAAATCCAGTTTCTTTGACCTCTTGATAGACTTTATTTTGTCTTGAGTTTCCTTATTGCATATGTCAACCATTTAGATTGTTTAATGGTTTTGGTAGCATTTTTGTGCTGCACACATTTAGAGGATATAATCCCTTTTGAATTTACTACTTTCACTTTCTTTATTTTATTCTGATATGTTCTCTTTCCACCATAGTTACTGACCGAAATTCTGTTAACAGGAGAAGAAGGAATACTTCCAGTTGTTTGCTTTGTTGGGGAAGTAACTTCCATCAGGGAAGACGCTGAAGTACTGCCCTCTTTATTGATAGAACCCATTTCCAACATCTGAAGAGCCTCAATGATCTCCTTGTTTTTAATACCTAAAGGTAGTTGATTCTGAACCATATCTTCATTATTTTTCAACATGTAAAGTTTGTTTTGATACCTCCTCAACATCATCGTTCTTTTCATCCACAATGATTGATTTGAGTTTATGACCAAACACTTTTAATTGAAATACAAGCAACAGAGAATCCATCTTCATAGGATTGGAGGTTATAACCTGATCAACTGGCCTCCTTTGGTTAAGCTTCTTGCAATCTTTACAGAGTGCCCCAGGTGAGAAAAAACTTTGCAATACTCAAGATATTTGTTATACACAAATTCTTTCCAGAAACTATGAGACCCAAAATAGATCATAATTCCCTTAGGCAAAGGCTTTGATACATCCATAACTACCCAAATTCTGCAAAAACTATACATTGCCCTGTTGTTGGTTGGTACCCATATGTTTAGTGGAGACCTAATGGCTTTTGAAACTTTAATAATGGTTGTTTCACTATACATAAAGTCCGGTAGATTTGGAAGATCAATATAGACAGGGGTAGCAGGGTTCTCAACGTTAGGATTAAACTTAAGAGCACTTTAGCAGCCTCATAATTTTTTCCCCAATTTTCCAAACATTCCTCCTCAAATTTTCTTTAAGTCCTCTATCAACTCAAACTCAATGAACATGTATTTGAAGTCCCAACTAGTAACATTATATTCACCCTTAAAATTAAAAGACTCCAAGAAAGCCTTAATAGAAATGTAACTTGGTTTCCCATTAGCAAATTTTCCAACTAGTGTATGCTTAGAATTCTCTCGAAGTTTCACCAAATCTTCAGCCTCGAATTGAATAACAATGTGATCTTTATCACTTGATCTTGAGACATTTCTGTGGAATATTTTCCCAGTGTTATTTTTGAATAGATCAACATAGGTTTTCTTGATTGCTGATTCCTTTGCAAAACTTGTGACAGGTTCAAAAGTCAGGTTGTCCTTGATTTTTCGTTGATCAAGATGGGAGTTCAGGGCCGGAAAGAGCATACCATGGTCATTAGATCGATGATGATGTGAGGAGAACTCATATTCTTCCATTAAATACATCCAAGAGGAGAATAGTCGACCAAAAAAGAGTATAGTGAAGAGATTTAGTTTTCATTCTTGGAGAGATTGTTGGAGATTTCCCACCTTGCATAACCCTTATCTATAAATCAGCTTATTTGTATAATTGTATTGTCTGGATTTTATATTATTATATATGTATACTAGATGAATTGTTACCGATATTGTACAAATTAATAATTTTAAAGCATTGGATATATTAAAGATGTTTCGTCTTTTGTTCTCTTTGTAGTTTTGCCTCGTTTTTTTAATATTAGTATAATTTCAACTTTTTCAATTAAATAATAACATTAAATAGATTCAAAGTTTTAAATTAAATCGTATATTTATTTGTTTTGCGTTATTTTTTAAAAATTCATTTAGAAAAAACATATTTCAGATCCAATAATGTTAGATGGATTCTAGTTCAAACTAAATCATATATTTATTTGTCATATATTTACACAAATGTAAGTATCAAAATCTCTAGCTGGATTATTATTGTTAGTTATTTCTTTTTATTGTGTCTGATTAGCTAAACTCGTGTGTTATTGATATGACAATCAAAACTGTATAAAATAAATAAACAAAAAGAAAAACAAAAACAAAAGACGAATAAGGTTTTTACTCATTGGAATTGTGTATTTAGAAAGAGTTTAAGCCACCATACATAGAATAATATCTCTAATATTCACGAAACCTAGATGCCGATTGAGATTTCGTGAAGATTTGCAAGTTGTCTTCAATCTTCAAATGACTTTCAAACGGTCTTTTAACTCTTCATATATTTCAAACCATTTATTCTTGATGTCGCCTACTTCTTCACATCTTATTATAGCTCATCATTCTATACAATCAAATCTTTAATCTCAAATCTTCAATCCAAAATCTCAATTTTAATATCAAATATCAAATTTTCAATCTTAGGTTTCAAATAAACATTGAACAATGTTCATTCGTGAACGTTTGGTTCTCTCCTACTTTTATAACCCGAACATAACTATCACATGTGAAATCTAAACATTTATATTCCACGCAAAATAAGTTCCCAAACATCTATACACAATATTTCATATGTCCACGACGAATTAAAAGTACTCTAGCATGAGTGTGGAATGTTTTATTGGCCCGTTGCTGAAAATAAAAAGTTTTCTTTCATAATATAAACTATTGAAATATCAACACATCCATCACATATTAAATTCATATGTTACATCATTACGTGTCCAAAAAACCCATATGCGGTCATCTACAGGTTCACTGAATTTCAGTGTCATTTTGTTATGCTAGAACTTATCATGTGTTATAATCACTTTCAGCGCAACATTCTCTTGTGTTAGTCTCACTTTCAAACCACCCTTGTTTATTACAAAACTTAAAAAAAATAGAGAAGGTAAGTTGTAGATCTCTCAAAAAATCTACATTTATCACAGAACTCGTGAAAATTTAATCAAACTCGAAAGTCACGTATTTAAATTAAATGGGTTGTATATGTTGCGCAATTTAGTATTCATAGTGTTGTGATATATATATATATACCTCATCTATTTTTAAGTGTTCTAAGTAAAAAAAATACTATATCGCTTCTTTATAGGTCCAATATCGATATTTGAGTTGTATATCAAGGCTTCTCTTGTTGCGTCGACTGCCAGTGGTCCAACGAGTGTGTGTTCCATTAGAAATTTGTGCATATTAATACATTTTTGACGCATTACATGTAATTAACTCAAATCTAGTCAGGTAAGTGTGTAGTATACTAACCACAAGTATCGCCATAAAACATACCATTTTTCAGGGATAACATTGTAGTGTTTCCAGTTGATTTCATTAGCTTTTCCATGACTGCATCTATCTAATCCTAGTTGTTGATTTTTTAGAATTCGTCAACATAATAAATTATGGACGCATACATAGAGTGATCAAATATATAACATTTTGTAGAGATATATAATTAAGAGTACAACTACATATTTGATATCATAAATAGTTGTTGATGATACTTTTAACTCGGTTTAATTGCATCATATGATAAATAAATTAATTTTTTGCATTATTAATATATGGTACTGTAATTTTGCGAAACTATACAACTTACACATTATGTATTTTATAAATTAGAACTAGTGTATTATTACCTTAAGTTTCTTCTTTGTTATCTGGGTAGTCGATATTCTTCTTATTTTCTTTATAAATTAGTTGAGAAATATGTTTGAAAGATTATAAATTATTCTCTTTTGTTCGATCTTTATATGTTGAAATTGATCTTTGGACTTCCATCAGATTTGACTCCTAGAATAACCATAAAATCATAGGATGTAAGTGTAATATCTATTTTGCCAAAATTTAAAGTTGCTTTGTTAGAATCATAACTTTTTTATCATTTTGGTTATTAGTTTTCGATTTTCTCGTTCGATCTCAACAAATTATAAATAGACCTAAGATCATATATAACATTGGAGAGGATGAAGAATGGTGTATATCTTATAGATTTTATATGCTCACTTGTTATCCATCATATAATTATTAGTTATGTTATATGAACGAATTCAGATCTGAATTTTACTAAACCACTAGCCATTGTCCTCTATTTAAACTACCCAATGAAAAGTGGTAGAATCGTATAAACATGAACCACCTAGTTTATTTTTATAAAAAGGTCTTGTGGTCTGCATACCAAATACTCATGCTAACTAGATTACAACTTTTGATTAACCTATTATGGAAATACCATAAATACTTGCAAAAACAAGTTCGTAGATCAAATAAAAAATACTCGCAAAACATAGTTTAAGATAAAACATCATAACATAATTAAACTATCACTAACATAAAACACAAGCACAAACAAGACATGCGTATTGCATACAATGTAATAATAATAAAAAATTAACCCATTTGACAAAAACTTGAGAAAACAAAATCAAGCAAACAATACGTACCCAATATGAAAAGGTATAGGTTAGCAAGTTCTGGGTTATGCATGACATATACTTGCAAAATAAAGTTAAAAATCATATGATAAAACATAAATAACAAAATAACAAAACAACAAAATATAAACACAAGCACAAACCAAATCCGGGTACTGCTTGTCATCTTATGTCGTAGTATGTTCAAAGTTAACCAATTTCAAAAAATGATCAAGGATATAAAATCCAACAAATAATACTTAAAGTATAAAGCTGCAATGTTATTATATCATTTGTTGCAAAATATTGAAGTAAGTATACAGTGTGAATTAAGATGTAAACCATTACGAAATCTAATGCATTATAAAAAAATCATTCTTCTGAAATTAGTATTTATTTTTTAAATTAGTAGTTAGTTTCATCTAATCCAAATTATTCCAAATTTTTATTAATTAAATAACACCATGCAAGCCAAAATACATTCACCTCAAATGCATGCAAAATGATATTCGCTTCAGATGCATGCGAAATTAAAATATGCATTTATCATGAGAATGTGTCATGCGAAAGTATTTGATTCGAGTGAGAAACTACTTGTGAAATGTACAATATTAAAATATTACTTACTAAAACAATTAAGATAAAAATTAAAAAGTTTGGATACACGTCTAATCATACATAAATAACTTACCAAGTTTGGATACACATACGTGATCAGATATCAAGAATATAACTAAATGTAATCATTTTTTATTTTAACCAATGAGGAAGTATCTTGAAAACAAGTAATCATTAAACATAAAAACCTTATCGCACTCCAGTTTTAAATATACATATTATAAACCCACTAACAAGCTCTATTAACAAAATAAAATATCTCAACATGAATGAAAAAATCTAAAAGACAAAGGTTTCTACAAGATGAAGAAGATCCATACCAAGGTCTAAAAGAGTATGAATGTGAATGATAGCCACCGAAAAAAAATTCAACATGTTATTCACTATTGTATTCACCTTCCGATGAATCTGAGGATGAAGGTGATAACAAAGTTAATTCAGTGGATGTATCGCACGATGAATCTTTCACATTCTTAACCTAAGTATGTTGTTGAATAAGGTGGCGACCAAAAATACCTAAATGGTAGAGGTGTAAAAATACAACGAGAAGATGATGCAATGTTGGTTGTTGAACCATAATCCATTTCCTAGACCATCCTGATACTTGGTTATGTGTCTAAAAAAATCAAATAAAAATTGTATTATCGCTACTAATTTTTTTAGATTGATAAAATAACAAATCAAATCGAAACACTTATTCTATAAATTAGAACTACAAAAAATAGAATAAGAAAGTACATAGACAGTCAATAAGACGAGTCATAAACTCGAAATATACATAGTCTTTAACTTATGCATTGTTTTTTCGAATTAAAACTTAGTGGGTTTTGAGAGTACATACCCAAAACTCAGTGTTTTGAAAGATTAGTGAGGTATTTTCATGTTTCGGTGAATGAGGTTGAGGTAGATTACAAGCTTAGGGCCAAGGCCAATGCTAAGGATAAAAGTGTTGTACCAAAAGAAAAATGAAATGACCCATAAGACATACTATCGTGTGTATTTTGATATGTTGGCATGTAATAAGTTAAAGTCCTCATGAGGAAATTTTGATGTTGTTGTGAAATTCACGGATGATCGAGGTAATTTTGGATATTGTTGAAATATTGTGATGTAAAATCCTCGGGTGGCCAAAACATCCATGTTACAAATGCACAATTGATTATTATTATTTTATTATAATTTTATTAAAAAATAAATGGTTTTTAGTTTTCAAACTAAAATCAGAGATAAACTTAGTCTATATGGCTCATAGTTTGGGAAAACGTGATAATTACATTAGTAATCTACTACATATTCATATATTATTTTTCTTTCTCCATAATGTTTTTTCTAGAGGTAGGTTTTGAATTATGAAGGGTTTCTAAAGTGGCAAAAGTAAAATCAAAATATAATTGGTCTTTTTGGAATTATGATAGTTCAATTAGAGGTAATCAGAGCTGATATTGAACAAAAGCAACAAACGTGAATATCCGATCAAATAAAAAACTCACAAGATCGGCCGATTGGGTCATAACATTAAAACATATAGAATATCTAATTCTCAATTACACAGAACCATTAGGACTCGGTTCTTCATTAACTTTAACTTAAAATAAAAAGGCATGACTATTCGACCAAACCCTCAAACCATATTTTTTGGGTTCAGCAAAAACAAGATTCAAACAAGGCAACAGTTTGGTTTTACATGGTCTATAAGACATACATTTTTACTTTTCCGTCACTTTGTTCGTAAGGAATATGAGATCTAATGATAATGGTTAAATACGTAAGTCAGTTGAAACTTAATCCATAAGGAGTAAGACTAAATAAATAACACTTAACAATATATATCAAACATTAATTTTAATTAGATATGAACAAACTAGTATCTTATGATAATTTATCATGTAATTTATATTTTTCTCATTTGATTTATTAATTATGGCTCATGTAACCTAACTCTATATCAGATTCATGAGCTCAAGATTGCATTTTGATCATTATAATGTACTTATTCTTATTCATATATATCTCTTTATAAAAGCCCTAATATCTCCAAAAACTACTACTTCAGTCTGTATACCTAGACCAAACAATTTTACTAAATTGAGAATCTAAATATAATGCTAATTTGATTTTTTAGTCTTATATTATAAAAATTACGCAAAAAGAAAGTATGAAAATTTAAGGTCTTAGAGTTCAATATTCAAAATTCTTAGTTATGAAATGAGTTAATTTCACTTTAGCCCCTCATCTTTACAAACAGTCTAAAACCTATCTTTCAACTTTACAATTGCTCATATAAGACTCTAATTCATTACATTTAAGCCTTCAACATTCTATATCCTTATCACGTGTAAACTCTTTGTTTTCGTATATCATTTTATGTATTTCTACTGTGGTGCCACAAGTAGAATTAATAAAACATTATATTATTAATTAATTTTGTTATATTTTAATTTGCACATTCTTATATTTTTGTATTAGAACAATAAATATGCAGATTTTCCGAGCCAAGACATACATACTAGAACATAAAATGTGCAAAGTAACTTTCGAGTAACTGCACCAAATGTGTAAAACAAGTTATGAGTCAGAGGAGCAATATGCAAAGTGACTTCTAAATCTGAGCACTATTTTTACAAAGTGACTTATGAGTTAGAACACCATTGTGCATAGGTTTCTAAGCCAAGGTTTCCGATCCAAGCACCTAACCTATATATTTGGGACTTATTACCTCCAAACAATTAATTATACTTATCATTGTGTGAAAACATATAAAAACAATCTAAGTGAAACAACTCATTAATGTATGTAATACTATTGTAAATTTATTAAAAAAATAAGGTAACCTAAATTAATTAGAATATAATCTAGTTTAAAAACTTCTTTTAAATAGATATGTATGTAATAAACTATTTTAAATAATAGTGAGCAAAAAATGTATATATATATATATATATACATCAAATATATAAAATATCATGGTATCTATTTTATCTTTTAAAGAGAGCAAACCGAAACTTTAAACGACTTCAAATTGAATAAACTTGTTTTGAGATTAAAAAGTAAAGTATTCTTCAGAAACCTTACCATCAGGAAGAATAAAATTGTTATGATATTTCCATTTCGTAATCATATTTACATATTTTGCCAATTTTTGGGGGCTTTCATCTAGAAATTGACATAAAAACTTATGTTTCTTGCCCTTCCCATGCACCAGACGAGATTCAGAATATCCCACATACATATGTCACAAATATTTTGTTCATCACTTAAAATTTCCCACCATCGTTGGTCAGACTGACCTTGTTCATCATAAAATAGTCTTAGGTTCATGGCCGAGAGTCGGTTCATAATGATCATTCACACGTATATCTTCTACGTCAATATAAAAAACAACATCAATGGTAGGGTCTGCCATTAGGTTTTCATGACTATGAGATATATAATAACTTTCATCCTCTAAATACTAGTACCCATACGCGATAAAATTCTCAGGAGAAAACAACACCCAATGAATTATTCCCCACTACATCGAGGCAATCTCGCGCATGCGATAAAAAAATTTATTCTCATAGTTTCGCCGATCGAGAAAGAAATGGGTACTGCCAAATTGTAATATACAGTTGGTGAATGTTCTTACACAACTAAAAACATATAAATCCAAGAAAGGTATTTTTTTGGTAACTAACCAATCCGTTGGAACAATGGTTGTCTTCTAACAATGTTTTCCCGTATCTTAAGCACCGGTGACAAACATGAAACTTTTCTTTCACATTTTCTCCAAATTATGAAGATTTGCGAACATTTTGTATTATTTAAGGACCGACAAGTAGTAGTACATATTATCTTTTAGTGAATTTATAGGAGTAATAGCCAACAAATCTTCCATGGAAACGATACTTAGCGAAATTTATGACTACAATCGAGACTATCAGTATCCTTCATTCATTTGACATTAATTTCCTATGACACATTCCATACAATTAGAAATATTCCAATATCGTTGGATGTAAAGGAAGACGCACTCCCACATCTAATATGCATGCGAACAAATATTATTTATTCGCTAAAACAGTCCACCACTTTCTTCCCTCGAACAAAGTTTAAAACTTATCTATGCAAGGATATTTTACTATGAGGAAAGAATGTGAGCAGAGAATATTAAGTGCTTGTTGATCACTAAAATCATATGAATCGTGAGTTATTTTCACTAAGCAGAAGTGTATGCATGTTCATTTGATTTTTTTTCTTTACCAACACTCATTTCTTTGAGATATTGGTCATCAATGCCTCAATTGGCTCTTCTCCCACTTAGATTTGAAGGATATCTCGAATTGAGAAGGAAACCTTTGATCGTTCAATTTGTTGTGTCTCATACTGAAACGGTCAAACTCTGGGCGTTCTACACGTTAAACTTTCATACTTTGAATGCTCAGATCCACGCATGATTCCCGATCCAGAGCTATTCTCTGATATAAAAGAGTAGGGAGGATAGTAAAACAAAATTACAAAGAAAAGATTTGTGAGTCTTAGACGAAAATGAGAAGTATGAAAAATGCAGAGTGATAGAGTATTGGTATTTATAAAAGAAATATCTTTTATCTTAACTGTACACATATCACTAATTCAACGATTGGAAAATCAGTCTAACAATATAGACAAAGAAAACCAAATATCATGATTGCGCGAAAGACACGTGTCACATATGTTATGGCTAGTCATCAATCATAATTGAAACCGTGTTTATTTTCCTACGCGAAACCATCACACATCGGTCTCTTGCGATTCTAAAAAAAAACTTTACTTTTCATTAATAACTGAACTCATTATTCAACCTCTTTCACGAACTCAAAAAAATCTTGAAATATTGGTATGATCTTTTACTCTAGTCAATTTTATCTATATATAACATTATTTTTTATGTTTTCACTTTATAGCACTATTAATCTCGTTTTTCACCTGACAAAAATGTTCTAATTACTCTAGAGTCTGCTATCTATTTTTTTTCTTTTTTTTCCGAAAAACTTTACTTTTTCTTTCAATGTAGATTAAAAAAAATTTAGTAAGACATACCTATAAATCTATGATCAATATCAAACTCGATTCTCCAATAATAATCTAGCTAGTATGTCAGAAGATAAAACCCACAAAACATGAATCCACTAAAATAAAACATCCTTAAGGTCGTTTGTTTGGAGAAAACTATCCAAAACGTAAAAAATCAGATTTTCACCCGCGGAGAAAACGATTCAAAAGCGTAAAAAATCGACTTCTCAATTCCACTGAACCACTAGCTCCCTATTTTTCATTTTCCCAACTCATATACAAAAGCCTGGCGGAACCTAAAAATAGTTTTTGGATTGGTCGAAGACAAAATTCAAACAACTCATCAATTTGACTTTACATCGCTGGTAAAATACAATTTTTCATACACTTCATTCATAAAACTAAAAATTATAATTAAAATACAAGTGAACCGAATTTTAATTTGTACACAGATTAAAATCAAATAAATAGTGTTTAATAATATCTATCGGACATTAATTTCAATTCAATAACTTTATGATAATATATTATTTAATTTATATCGTTACCTTCTAATAACATAAGGATCACAATCATATATTAATTATTTTTAATACATTTTTATTATCCTTATCATATTTAACTCTCTTGAAATTACTGAAAAAATCTATGTTTATTTATTTTGTTTCCATTTTTAGTTTTATATTTATTCAGTTTAAGTTTAAGTCGTAATTTACAAAATTTCGCCGGTACCTTTGACCGTTAACCTTTAGGAAACAAGGGATTGTTGCCTCTGAATTCACAATCTATGAGTAGTTGAATATTCAACTGTCTCCTAACGCTTCTTTCTACAATAAATATCCTCATTCTCGGAATGGGGTTTATCAAAAATTAACAAAAGGGTTTTTTCTTTTTTAGGGTTTTGTTTTTGAGTTTAATTTGTATCTTATTCCGATGAGTGGTGAGGTCGTTGAGGAGAAGAAGAGGAGGATGGAGAAACGAGGATGGCGATGGGCAATTGGAGCTTTGATCGTACTCTTATTGGCTACAGCTCTTGCTCCCAAGTCTCTCTTTAAGAACCACAAGTCTTGCTTATGCCCTTCTCAGGTACTCGCTTAAAGATTTGATTTTTAGATCTTCAGTTTCGGTGTTGCATTTTGCATTTGAAGAAAATTGGCAGTATGTTATCAGTTTTTGATCGATTTGGTTGTTATACCCTAAATTTATTGTTTACAGATTGAATGCAAGTCCCAAAATTTTATATATTTGTTTAAACCGACTTGTAGCTTGGAAACTCAGTTAATTTATTTGCAATGAAGCGTATTGTAAAGTTTTGATTTTTAACGTTCTAGGATTCTGGGAAATATAAAGGAATGGTTGAAGACTGTTGCTGTGATTATGAGACAGTAGATTCTCTTAATGGAGAGGTTTTGCACCCTTTGCTGCAAGAGCTTGTGGCAACCCCATTTTTTCGATACTTCAAGGTAATTTTATATTTGTTCGAGATTTCAGTGTGAAAGGTGATCATATAGATTGAGAATTAGTGATAATTGATTTTGTATATATGGATAGGTTAAATTATGGTGTGATTGTCCGTTCTGGCCGGACGATGGTATGTGCCGTTTGCGAGATTGCAGTGTCTGTGAATGTCCTGAAACTGAATTTCCAGAACCTTTCAAAAAGCAGTCTCGTGGGAAGCCGTCTCATCGAGGTCTTCCATTGGATAATTTGATGTGTCAAGAGGGAAAACCGGAGGCTGCAGTTGATCGAACTCTAGATAATAGAGCTTTCAAAGGCTGGATTGAAACAGATAACCCATGGACAAATGATGATGAAACCGACAATGGTAATTGCCTTTCTTCAGTATTATATTAAGTCTTGAATTATTGCTTTTCCCATATTTTTGTAAGCTAGCTTTGTAGCTTATAAGCTAGCTTTGTAGCTTATAAGCTGGGCACCAAACTTAAAAGAGCCATATTCCTCAGTTTGTTTTGGGTAATGTAGGTGGACGATGATGCATATATTCACGCCATTGCTTGTTTTTTCTTTCTTGGATAATATAATAGTCACATACAAATTTACAATTAAATTTGACAAATTTACAATTAAATTTGATTTTCAGGTGAAATGACGTACGTAAATCTTCTATTAAACCCTGAACGTTACACTGGCTATACCGGTCCATCAGCTAGAAGGATATGGGATGCTATTTATTCTGAAAATTGTCCAAAATGTGAGTCAATGACTTTCCAATTTTTCTTTCCCAAATGGATTATCTACACCATATATTTCGATTTTTCTTAGGTATTATATTTATTTTATCGACCTTGCAGATTCATCCGGAGATATTTGTCCGGAGAAAAAAGTATTGTACAAATTGATTTCTGGCCTCCACGCCTCAATTTCTATACACATAGCTGCGGATTATCTTTTCGATGAACCAACCAATCTAGTAAGTTTCTATGTCAGACCATAGTTTCTGCTTTTTTAATCCATGTACTGCTAAGTTCTGAACCAATCACAAAAATTAACATGTTTGCCATATTTATGCAGTGGGGCCATAATTTGGAACTGATGTATGACCGTGTCTTGAGATATCCAGATCGTGTCAAGAACTTGTATTTTACATTTTTGTTTGTCTTGCGTGCAGTTACTAAAGTAAGTATATTGCATGTTTTCAAGAAGTTAGAGTTAGATTCTATGGTATCCTTAGATATCATTCCAATATATTTCTGTAGGCAGCAGATTACTTGGAACAAGCGGAGTACAACACTGATAACCATGTCGAGGACCTGAAAACACAGTCTTTGATGAAGCAATTACTTTACAATAATAAACTCCAAGCTGCTTGCCCTCTTCCATTTGACGAAGCCAAACTATGGCAAGGTCAAAGTGGACCTGAAGTCATCCCACAAATTCAAAAGCAATTTCGAAACATAAGGTTTCTGCCCTGCCACTGTGTTCTCTAAACAAATCAGTACCTGTTTCTTTGACATGGCATTTCTATAAACTATAGACTCATTTTAGGACGCCGAGTCGTTAAGAATAGTGACATGGTTATTATCTGGTATTTGCAGTGCAATTATGGATTGTGTAGGTTGTGAAAAATGTCGTCTTTGGGGAAAGCTTCAGGTTCACGGTCTTGGAACTGCGTTGAAAATTCTCTTTTCTGTTGATGATCAAAACGGCAGCAACCAACTAGTAAGCTCGGAATATTGAATGAAGTGATAATATCTTTATATACTTACGACATTACATTGACCTTGAAATTATCTCTGTTGGTGGTTTTGCAGTGGCAGTTGCAAAGAAACGAAGTGATTGCCCTAGTGAATTTGCTCCATCGCCTCTCGGAATCTGTGAGACTTGTGCATGATATGGGACCATCGGTCGAAAGGCTAATGGAGAAACAAGGACCTACTTCCACTTTTCCATTTACCAAGTTGCTAAGATTTTGGGAGTTTCTACTTCCACATCGGATAGCAAACGTGTAATTGTGCTATATAACAGTCTCTCCTCCATGTAGGAAGGCAGTTTCAAAATTATACAACATGAAAGAGCTGTAAACAACTTAGAAATGTTAAAACTGAAATGTAACAGAGGGAAGTCGAGAGCTAAATTTTATGAAATAAATGGATTGTGTATGTTCTTTCTCATGCTGAGGCTCAGTTCTGATGCAACCAGATGTTAACAATTGTTAGAATTTCAAACTACCATATAAAATTCTATATGCATTGGAACCAACCTTATAAAATTCTGTGTACTTTGGAAAGATATGCACCAAGTTAATCACCAAAAATTTAAAGAAAAAGTCATTTTCAAACTTCTTATATATGCAGTAATAAGGTAGCAAATACAAGCATTTTAAATGGACGATACCCTTCCTAAAGAATCACACTACCAAACAATCTAACTCTCTTAAAATAAATTTTAGTTTAGTTTGGTTTTGGTTTTTCTTTCGCTTTCAAATCCATCCTCTTGGTTTTTCCTTCACCTGAACTGTCTTTGCTCCTATGCCTCTTCTAGCATTGCTTAGTAGAACTCTTTGTGCCAACCTCCCTCGATTTCCGATAGACATTCTAACTTTCTCCATCCCAACATTAATACCGCCACCCTTTCTTATGGGCGACTTGATCTTGATTTTCTTATTAATGCTTCGTCTCAGTATACTGTTTAGGATCTTACTGGTACTTGTCATCTCTTTAGGACTGTCATTGGGTGTCTCTTCCGGTAGACAGTAGGGTTCACAACCATTTTCTTTTTCTCCTCCTCTGTCGACCATCCGGCGTGCCAATGGTAATGAGGCTGGTATGCTTGGCGGTGGTATGAGGGAGTTCCGTCTTGGAGCCGTAACAGCCGACATTCGCCTTGGAAACATGCAGATAGTGGCTCTGCTAGTTGTCTTTGGTAGCTTTAGCTGTTCAGCCATGCCAGGGTGGTTGTTCTCTTTCTCTGCATAGTCAATGTGTTTCACAAAGCCATTTGATGGAGGAAGAGGTGCTGCAGGTTTGTAGCTTATCTCCATAGGCAGTTGAGTCTGTTCGTCTAAATTTGTGTTACTTCTTAAAGATCTGCTTGCCAATGCTGGCCTTAAAACTTGGTCTTCATGATGTTGATCGGCTGTTTTGGTGTCCAAATGATGACGCGCTAATCTCCTCTCGACTAGTAGTTGTGCTTCCAGCTCCTTCACCTAAAAAATATGAACAAGTAAGCATCACACATCTTTATCTTTTTTACAATAGAAAGCAAACAATTTACTAGTACCTTCTCTTGTAGACTCTTTTTTTTAAGGTCTTTTTCCTTCATTTTTGATTCGAAACCATTCATCGTTTCCTCCATTTCCTTCACCTGAAAAATATGAACAAATAAGTATCACACATCTTCGTCTTTTTTACAATTGGAGGTAAACAATTCATCTAGTACCTTATCTTGTAGACTCTTTTTTTTAAGGTCTTTGTCCTTCATCTTTGATTCTAAACCATAAATCGTTTCCTCCATTTTCTTCATTTGCACTTCTTTCATCTTCATGTCTTGCTTCGCTTTTTCAACCTTATCAATCACTAGAAATTGTCAAGCATAGAAACTATGAAAGTAAGCCTTGTTAATGAAGTAACACGGACTTCTACCAATAATATATATACCATTTGTTTGTGTCTGAGAAGTTCTGTATTTTCTAGTTGCCTCCTTGCCGGACCCAACTCTATTCCTCTGACTCTACTAGCAAAATTTAATGAGCAAAGTGTCTCACTAAGATCATTTTCACTGGGACTAATCTGAACGAACATAAGTGTTTTTGAATCTCCTCCTAAGAAATACAAAAAGTTTTTATCAATAATATTTCCATGTAATAAGCCTCGGTTGTTTTCTTGATAGAAAATTACAAATTACAAGTACCTAGAGAGTCCTGCAGCAAGTGAGTGAGCTTTGAATTCCTAGATTATGGAGAAAACATAATCATAAAACCAAACAAATGATACCAAAATTGCATAATATAATAAATTGAAGAAGGCTCATCCATTTATATAGTATTAACCTGAAAGGAATATGAGAACTTTTAGCAGCAAGTGCCGAAATGACATCACCAAGGGCAGACAGAGATCTGTTGATATTTTGAGTTTCTTTAAGCCGTTCTCCTTGGACTTCTGTCTTCGTAACTCTTTCACTACCTGCTAAGTCCACCAACCACAATTTGCTTTTGGTCCATTCTCCGTTCAATAAATTTTCGGCCTTCACCATCACGCAATGTATGCTGTGTAGCAAAGAACAATATTATTCTAGCTTAGATCAACAGTGTAAAAAATAGTCAAGTCCTCAGTGTTGGAATTGAAGTGACATACCAGTGGGATCGGCTACTATGCTCATTAGCATTCGTTAAACCAACAGCCCTTGCCTTACTGCCGGTTTTAAAAACTTCCCACACCTCACTTATGTTTTTAACTTGTGCTTCCACAAGTCCTGGAACATGATGGATTCCTTCGCCAACTTGCCTTATCTCAAGTCTACAAGAGAAATAAATGGTACAGGAGCGATATCAAACTAAATTCTCTGCCTAATTATATAACTTGTAGATAAATGGAGCATGTTAGTAATGTACTACTTATGTGGGGAAATTTTTTGTATCCATAGACATTCTTAAAATTTTCTACTTTAAATACTACAAAAGGTTTAGGTAAAGACAGTAGGTTTATATGTAATTCAGCAGTGCAACCTCTCTAACACATAATATCATCTTGTTTCCCTTACATATAACAGATGTAAAACTAATTCGGATAGAACTTATAATTATTCTAAGATGCAATAATGTAACACGAGAGAGTCTTTTGATGTACCTTTTAGCAGTGCTTCCTGTTGGAGAACCTGAAATAAGCAAATCTCTTATTTGCTCGTTATAAACTTCCAAGACACTTACTGAGAGATCATACCGATACAGATTTTCACGCTCCTTAATTTTGTGAAAGAGCTCCTCAAGTGTCCTATAGTTTACACCACGGTCATCTTCTGTACCCTCCATTGTAAATGTTTTTCCGGTACCAGTCTGTCCATAAGCTAATATACAAACATTGAATCCATCCAAGACTGACTTTACAAAGGGAGCAGTGTCCTCAAAGACATCAGCTACAACAAGGAAAATAGAAAACAAACATAAATATGAAGATTCGATATACCATTTTAGTCAAAGACAATAATCAAAAGTGAGATTACCTTGGCTTGCCTGAGTGCCAAAAGCTGAATCAAACTTGAACGTTTTCTTGGGAGCACCATTAGAAATGAGGGTGAGCTCGCCATCTTTGGCAGATTCAAAATCAACAGTAACTGAAGTTCCAGCCGTTTTTTCATCATTGTTTAGGGGTCTGCATCTGCAAAATACCCTTATGTTTCCTGCAAAAGGGCATAATCTTATCACCTACAAATTTACGTGCTAATTTATGTTCAGTGAAACCAAAACAAACCTTTTAGTTCCAAAAGCTTGTTGTATAGCTCTTTATTTTCCTTTGCTCCTTCAAGAAACTTGATCTTGAGAGCCTCATGCAATCCTACTTGCTGATTTACTATTGTACAGAGAACAAACTATAAGATAACATGTGAAATAGAAAATTTCTCACATAATATGGACATCAAGTACCTACTTCTAGATTGAATCATAGAATTCATATGGCCCATGTCTGCAATGTGATTTTTGAATGCAGATGCCTCCTCATATATCTTAATCTGTTCCATTTTCATAATCTACGATATCAAACTTTAAGTCAGTGCCTTCACAATTCACTTGCTACATTAGAAGTGTTTCATAATTGCATATAAAACATACCTTCAGCTTCCTTTCTAGATCTCTCAATGACGAGAACCATTTGGTCTTCTCTTTCAGTTGCCCCTCGACGGCATATGCTAAAACAACATTTACAGAATATCAATGTACTAATTCTTACTAGTATTTGGTATAAAAACACAATCATTAACGCAATCAATTGATGATTTCCATACCCAAAGATCCGACATGTATTGACTTGCGCATAAGTTCATTTTGGAGTGACTGTAGTGAATTCCTGGCTTCCTGACATTCTTCATGCTTAAGTTGATTTTCCTTTTTCAGTTCCTCCAATAGTCTTCTGATATTTGATAATTCCTTCTTTTGACTCTCATAATCTTTTCTTAGCACTTGGTATCCTCTTTCTGTCACACAGCCATTTGTATCCTGCAAAAGGATTGTCTACTTAAAAGCTATAAACTTATATGTCTCATAACTAAACTAAGTCGGCAAGTAGAATACCTCTAGCAGATCGCATTCTACCGCTTGAGCTAGTGCCGTAATAGCTTCTTCATTATCTGGCATATATGTTTTTATTAGCTATATAAATCAGCTCTAGTAAGTTCCAACTGCTATATAAATGTACAAGCCGAATAAAATAGCAAGATTGGCACTGACCAAAAGTTTTCATCTAATATTATTCATGAGAAAACTCGTGCGACAATCACTTTTCACTAAAGAAAATATAAGATTATACTTTGATCCGTATAGGAAAAATATAACTAATACAAATTGAAAATTATATCATAACTAGAAAGATAAAACAATGTCCTGACTTATTCCTAATTCTAATCTTCTAACAGGTGTAAATGGAGAATACTAAATTCCGCAAAACACACAGTATTAACATACCAACTGAAGCCTTTCTCTTGACCGAAATGCCACAAACCGTTGCGCTCCCCATCACCCCTTCAAATCTAATACATAAGTCCTCCTCCGGATTGACAAACACCCTTAGGTAAGGTATGACCAGTGGCTTATTAGCACCTACCTCGGCATATATATCTAGGCAAGAAACAACCTACAAAACAATCAAATAATTCGTTTAAATTTTGAAAAATGTAATTAATGTGGGTACTTCAGAAGCCTATATATTTAAGCCTTGCCTTTTTATCTTGTATGAAAACATCAAATACTCTAGCTCCAGGTGGTCCCTCAACAAATACAATCTCGGCAAAATGCAGATCAATTATGTAATCTCCGGATTCCAAAGACGGAAATGTGTAAGAGAAGTTACCAAACCGAGCTGTTTGGTAAAGTGAAAGCCCCTCACCTTCTAGGATTACTGTATTAGTCCTTATCATATCACCACCTGTAAAGCAGTTATCGTGCTCGAAAACTACATTATCTAAAGTCACACCTCCACTTGTGGATCCTGCGTTAACACTCACTACAGGAATTTCAGGAGATATATCTTTTGGTGAGCTCTCTTGCTTTTCCTGTGGAGGAAGAAGTTCCAAGGAAGATTCCGGTGACGAATAATTCTCGAATGTTTGGATGACCGTCGAAAATTTAACACAAGGAGATCTATAATTGTCTCTAGTATCAGTATAATCATCAATACCATTCTCGAAAGAAAGCTCAAAAGATTTCTTTTTTGTGTGTGTAAACTCAGGTGAGTATCCATAACTGTCTGTAGGACGATTAGGTGAATCAGCACAAATAACCAAATCATGAGAATTAAGAGAAAACCCTAAAGCAGACCCACCTGGAAAATCACCATTAACATAAATTCAATCCAACTCTCTCAATGATTCAACAAAAAAACAACACAATTATCCAACCCTTTTGTAACAAGAGAATGAGGGACTAGTTAAGACATGAATGAGCCAAAGAAAACAAACATGAATTTCAAAATTTCAAAATTTCAAAACGCACCATTACTCGATTCGCAAGCAGAATCTGGATCTGGCATCGTTAAATCTCGAGAATCTAATCTACTTGGTTGTGTATCTGCCACATATAAACAAGAAGGAAACCGTTGAATCATATTGAATCAAAGAACACAAAAATCAAGAATCTGTTTCTTCGATTGAACCCAAAAAAATTTATAAAAAAATCACGCTTTCTTACAATTGGAGCTGTTTTGTTGCCAAGTTACGTCCGTCGACAGAAGTGGATCATACCATTCTTTCCGATTATCATCCATTTGAGAGTAACGAATAAAATTTAAAAATAAAGCAATAAAGCTACTTGCTTTAAAAAATCGAACTTTGAGAAAGAGAGTGAGAAAAGAAAGTATAAATTTATAGAACGTTGGTCTTTTTGAAAATTTGAAATGACGTTACGGGGGAAGGACTGAATTGTCAAGTAAAATAGAACTTCCAATATTTTTTAATACTTTGCAAAAATAGGTCTAAAAATCTCAAACGGGAAGTATTAAGTTATATATCAACGTAGCCCAAATATTTTCAAATTTTAATTGGTTACCAGTCAAAACTTGTAATAAATATTATAATAATATATTTCAGTTATTTACTTCATTCACTGGTTTATATTATTTCAAAATATTATTGCTTTTTATTTTGTTTTGGCTTAAAAGATTATTATCAATAATAATCCGTCTAGAATGATTATGAGCTTTAAATTTTTTCAAAAACCTTATATAATTTAAAATGTTCTAAAAATATTTATCCATATTAAAACACAAAATTAACGTTTTTTTATTTTTTTGGTAAAAAGCTACTTTTTCCGGAGCGGCTCGTGTATATGTTCAAAGGTTTGACCGCTAGCATTATGAGATCAACTTATGTTTATGTATGAAGATTTTTTATGAGTTTTTTTTACAACCAATATGAACGTATTTACGCACCAACTACGCGTTCATCCACACAGCATTACTTTTTGTTTCCAAAGCTAAAAAACATTATTTTCAACCAATTTCAACATATTTAGACATCCCAACTAACACTTAGATTACACAAGTTTTTTTTTTTGTTTTTCAAACCTAAAAATATTTTTACGCAACCAAGTTCAACATATTTACGCAGACAACTAATAGTTGGTTTTCGAACCAATTTTATTTTTGTATTTCAAACCTAAAAAACCTTTTACGCAACCAGTTTCAACGTATTTACGCGTCCAAATCAATTAGTTTCCATACCATTTTTTATATTTAAAACATAAAAAAGTTTTTATACAATCAATTTCAATGTATTTACGTACCCAAATACCATTAGTTTATATGTTATATTTATTTTTTGTTTTTCAAACCTTTAAAAGGTTTTATGCAACCAATTTTCATTTAAATATGCATCCAAATACAGTTAGTTTCTAGAAAACTTTTATATATATATATATATATATTCCAAACTTTAAAAAACAAATTATGCAACCGATTTCAACGTATTTACGTACCCAATTACAATTAGTTTCCAGACTAACCCAAATAACCGTTAATTTTCAGACCAACTTTTTTTTTGTATTTCAAACCTAAAAAAGCTTTTATACAACCAAATTGTACATATTTATGCACCCAAATACAATTAGTTTTCAGACCAACTTTTTTGTTTGTATTTCAAACATAAAAAATATTTTACGTAACCAATATTAACCTATTTATGTATTAGTTACCAGGCCCACTTATGCAACCAAATTGGACTTATTTATGCACTTAACTTACAGTAGTTTAAATACTAATTTACATAATTTTTTTTATATATATTGTTATTTTATACTTATAACAATTTATAACACAATTACACAACCAATTAAAGTATAATTTCGCCCCCTAATTACACTTGATTTTTTTATAACAAATGTTTATCTACACAACAAAAATGTTATTATGCAACCATAGATAACGTAATTCCACAACCGATCTCTTATTTTATAACCAAAATGATTATAATTTTGCATCCAACAAATAATGTTTAATTTAATAACTAAACAAATGTATAATTCTATTTTTTAAGAAAAAATAATATAAATAGAATAAAAAAACATATCCAGTTAAAAAAATTGATTTATATGTTTTATCCACATAATATTCTATTACGAACCAAATCTTCAACATTGGATAATAATATGTTTCTTCTTAGGTCATTCAACTATATTTTTCAACCTAGGTGGAATAATAACATGAGACTGATTTGAACTAAAAGATTCACCAAAAGTAGTTATTTTGGATCTTACCAATGTGGGATTAGGGGTCCTCTATGGGATGAAGTTTATACTTCAACATGTTGAAGTATAAACTTCATCCTATAGAGGACCCCCAATCGGAAGATCCAAAATAAGTTAGTGTATATAATTGTGGCTCAACCTCAACTAGCAAGAGACCTTTTGGGAGTGTCATCCCAAAGACCAAACCCGTGCGGGCCCACGAGGCTCAAAACGGACAATATCTTTCTAGTCCGTGAGGACCGTACACTCACCAACAAGTGGTATCAGAGCCCTCTTCTTAAGGGATTTGTGAGGTTAAAATAGAAAGAGTTTTTTCAATCGTTGCACCACCAGTCTTCGATGGAGACAATTATCAAATGTGGGCAGTTCATATGGAGACTTACTTGTAAGCTTTGGATGTTTAGGAAGAATTAGAAGAGAATTACGAAATTTCTCAACTTCCAGCAAATCCTACTATGGCACAGATCAAAGCAAACAAGGAAAAGAAGACGAGAAAATCAAAGGCAAAAGCTTGTCTATTTGCAGCTGTATCTCAGATGATATTCACACAAATAATGTCTCTTAAAATATCCAAAGAAATTTGGGATTGACTCAAGGATGTGTACCAAGGAGATGAAAGGATTCGTGGAACGAAAGTCCTAAATTTAATTAGGGATTTTAAGTTGCAGAAGATGAAGGAGTCTGAGTGCGTAAAGAAGTACTCTAACAGACTTCTCAGTATTGAAAACAAGGTGAGATTTCTTGGGTATGAATTAAAAAAAACTCCACGATTATTGAATAGATATTGGTGACGGTTCCAGAGAAGTTCAAAGCAACCATTACTACTCTGGAGAACACCAAAGATCTGTCAAATATCTCTCTTACAGAACTCTTAAATGCCTTAAAAGCACAAGAACGGAGAAGGTCTATGAGCAAGAAGAAGTGATTGAAGGTGTCCTGTCTGTAAAGCATCAAAACAACAACAGGTATAAAAAACAAACTTCAAAAATCAATGGAGAAGTGGAGATTCATCTAGCAATTTTTAAAAAAGAAAAGAAGCAGATGTGAGAAAATCCTACCCGCATTGCCGCCATTGTAAAGTTAAAGGTCATCCACCATACAGGTATTAGAGGAGACCTGATGCTAAATGCTCCAAATGTAACCAACTCGGACATGAAGCTACTATTTCTAAAGTTAAGGGTCAAATGTAGATGCAAGAAGCAGATGCACGTGTAGCTGATTAAGAAGAAGATACGTTATCTGCGGTCACTTGTCTTCCAGGCAGAGAATCGAGTGAGAGCTGGTTGATTGACAGTGGTGCACAAATCATATGACATGTGATAAAGATCTCTTTGAGGAATTAAAAGACCCACAAACGATCCACAAAAGACCCATAAGTTGGGCCAACATAAACTAACAGCTTCTAAATAATACTGAACCAATGAACAACTATCTAAACAACTTCAACAAATACATAATAAAGAATATAACAGTGATAATAATGTCATTAGTAGTATTTACCTGATCAGAAGAGATTACATACATCGTTAGTTAAAGTCAACTCTAAGTCTTTGATACGAAAAGATAGAAGTTGAACATACATTACAGGATGCTACAATGGTGAACGATATTTATGTGCCCTTGGAATTTGTTCTGGTATTCGGGCCATAGGTTGTGCTTGGGTTACATGTTACGTACGAGGTTATAACAGTTTATATTTTAGCGGTCGAGCTAAAGTTGTTCTAGATGGGTTCATCACGTCTGAGATTGCAGTAATGTCTATTACAATGAGTGTACTACCAACTTGTCATTCTCTAGTACCACATGTCATGTAATTTATCATGGAAACGAAGGTAGTTCCAGCCTACTCCAGGAAAAGGAAAGTCTCATATATATGTTGTGACACCAAAAATGAATTCCAAAATTATGAGAGACAATATGAAAACTCAGGCACTCATGGGGTGAAACGTTAAATAAATTTAATTTGGAGAATAAAATGAAGGTGGTAGAAGGTGAGAGACCTTTCAAGTCTAAAACATTGAAACATATGGATTATAGTAGTGTACTAGTTCCAATCATAGGTCTTGCGTTAGTGGTAACCAAGACTTCAGGCATCATTGAAGTTGTTGTGGTTCAACCAATAGATAATAGGTATGTTGCTACTTCAGCTGGGGAAACCAGGGAAACCATGTTTAGTGTTGTTATCGGGTCGGGTCGGTCCGGGTTTGGACGGGACCGAGACTGACTCGCTAAGCTATCAGGCGGTTCGAGCCGGACCGCTAAGAGAAGGGAGCCATATATTATGGACCGGGACCGGCTCGTTAAGAATCGAGTCGGTCCGGTCCGACTCTTAACGGGCGGGTTTGTTAGTTTATCATAATTTTTTTAGGGTTTTAGTTAAGAATATACATAGATTATGAATTTTTTTATGTATTTCCCTTATCGGGCTGGTTACCGGGCGGATCGGTCCAGACCGGTAAGAGAGTCGGTCTAAAAATTTGGCTCCCAACCCGCTCACTAAGCTATTCGGACCGGTCTCGGGTGGGTCATCGGTCCGGTCCCGGGCGGGTTAACGGGTTGGGAGGCCCCCTAACAGCTCTAACCATGTTTGTGTTAAAGAATATTTTAGACCTTGACTCAGTGTGTTGGTGCGACTAGTAAGAATGACCATTCAGGCGACTTCACATTCACTTAGCTAGTAGAAATAAAACTAAACTTGAGGATGGAGGTACATTTAGGTATATGTGGTATAATGTTTATTAGTCTTGAGTCTGGGTTGAAATGTTCCTTGATATTCCATGTTTGCATACCATGTTAAATACATTAAAAATATTGCATCCTGCTGACATGGTTTTAACCTGTGTTATATCCAATCTTCGACGTAAACTAGAAGGTACAGGTAAGCCATTTGGTGAGGAGGAAAAATACAAAAGTTGCATTACAAGAAAAAAGCAAAATAGAAGTTGTGGTTGTGGTAAGAGCAACATCAAGTGTTTATGATAACATTGAGGTGAGACCTCAAAGTTAAGACTGAGAGAATCGACTGTCTTAAAGATGAGAGGCAACATGTTATGATAGAGGGTGGAAGTTCTGAAACATACATTGAAAACAAATTAATGGAGGTTGTACTTTTAAAAACTTACCTGTATAGGTGTTTATCCCAATGATTGAGTCGATTTCATGAGTTTCAGGGGACTTTAGAAGAAGTGGGAGAAATTGAGCATTACAGGTGGTTTATTTTGAAGCTGAGATATTATAGACCTCCGATGACTCATTTAAGATTGCAAAAAAACTATCCAGTCTTCGGTTGCATCAGGAGTTTCTTTATATTTTTTTAGATTCGTAAAGAGGTTTAGTTCCAAAATAAGAAATTCCATTTACACGTAGTTGGACTAGCTTTTTAAAAGAATAACCAATTATTGTAGGGACCACGGGAGGTCAATATGTGTAAGCAGTGTCATTGGAATCTGAGAAGAATGACTTATGTTAATTGTTGAAAAAAGTAAAATATGAAGATGTTACCGAAGAGCCTAATGTTATTCCTCATAATTTAATTATATTGGCTTTACCCTCTAGCCTGTATAATAAAGTGACTCAGTCTGCTATTGTCATCGTGCCCATAACTGGTGGAATTCCATTTTAGTTCCATCGTGAAAAGATGGTGTGGGTTATAATTTGGTACCAATGATGATAAGCTCTCTCGTGAAGAAGTGATGGATTCCCTTGATGTGACTACTTATTTTTTTGTGAATTATTTATAGTCGGGATATTTTAATGAGTTTGTAAGTTGGATATTAATTTATGTGTAGTGAGTAGTAAAAGAATAGAGGTGTCTGGTTTTATTTAATGAATGTTCTTTTTAAAAGTCTCCCCTCTTAAATGAAGTTGGTTAGGGTATTTATACTAACTTTGTGAACTATGAGCCTTCCGGGTTAGACTTTAGATTCGGGTCAATCTTTAAAGTCCAAACCTTAATACTATTAGAACAAAACTGAGTCATGATTGACTAGGTCAGACTATTCTTGATTCACTTGGTGTAAGATATACCCAAATTGCCCCTCCGGATAAAGTAGTAGTGCCTTTCTAAAAATTATCTGAACCCATTAGTAGCCCCTTTAGTTCTTTCGAAAATAATTTGGAAGAACTAACTTATTTATGAAAAGATCTGGATCAGATCCGAAGTGTTTTTTTAAGGGATTGGTTATCTAGAAAAAAGGACCCTGGTCGGATCCGAAGTGGTTCATTTTTCGTAGATGAAAAGCCAACAGTCAGAATTCTAAAACCTGGCACGTGTCACACTTTGATTCAACCTCTCAGCCGTTTTTCTTCCTTGAGACTTATACCTATTTTTCAAAAATTAATTAAAGTAGACTTGATAGCCTTTAATCATTATTTGAACCGCTTTATATTCCCCAAAAGAAACCCTCTAGTGACTTTATCTCTGTATAAACCCATTTTACTATTTGGTTTCTCATAAACAAAACTATTTTCTAGAGAGAAAAACCTTGAGTTTTTTATTTTACTTTATATCTAAGAAGTTATATGTTCACAACCAGAACAAATTTGATCAAATAGGGTTGGTTAAACCTATCAGACTTAGAGAAACCAAGAAAAAAGGCCAGACAGGAGGCAAGGATCGCAGCCAGACTTCCTGCTTCTTCTGGTGGAACGGTCAGCCAAGCGGTACCAGAAACGAATAAAAGTACATCATCAACAAGAACATCGGTAACTCGAAAACCTTTTTTTATCCCAACATTATCTTCATTAGAATCAGAACCTTCAATTCCAGTATCTTTAGATCATTTTCCTAAGAAAAAGGTAGTTTCTAGTAGTAAAAAAACTTCATCGTTACTAACCATGGGGTCAGCTACTGAAGATGGCACCCCCTAGAGAGTCACTCGACTCTCAAAGTCCAAAGGCATCCCTCCTTCCAAGAACATCATTTCGAAAGAATTAAATCCTACTGTGCAATCCCCTGCAACTCCGGACACTATTCCCACCTAATGAGGCCACCCAAACTGAAAAAGAAGCCATAGGTGTTAAATTGACCGTACAACGGTTGATCATAATGGAAGAAAATATAGAAGAAAATCGGGAGGATACCCCATTGGAGACATCTGGACAGACTAAGAATGCTATACCCGATCGGCCCAAAAGGAAAAAAGCAGGACTACCAAACACTGAATCACTCCTTGAGTGTTCAAAAGAGAAGCTTGGGCCAAATCTAAGCAAGGTCAGCGTGAAATATTTGTTGGCCCTTTAAAAAAATTCCTATGTGTATATATACACCGCCGAGTTAGGTCGGATAAGACTAAAGTAGGAAATGACTACAAAGTAGTGAACGATTTGCTAGAGGCTGGGAAACATTGGAGGACTCAGTTTTTTGTTCATAAGTGAAGCCTAGGAAAATGGTAAGAAGATCAACTACCAAACAAATCTGATTCAATTGACTAGGCATTGAAGGAGCTCAGGTAATGCTTGCTAAGATTTCCACTTTATATATAAATTCTAAGTTGTTTAGAGCAAACTGATTATTGTATCTTTCTGTAGTACTTTCAAAAATGTTTTTTGAGCATTTGGAGGAAGGAAAATCTACCCTTGCCAAATTAAATCAATGGATATAAGAGAATTGGGGGCTTTTCTTTCATAACTATTTCACTTCGGGAAATATGTTGATGGCTCACCTGTGGAATGCCACTAGAAGTAGAGACCTCACTTGGGAACAACTGACCACCCCCTCCATCGGATGTCATCCTGAGAACGACAGAGGAAAATGATGGCAAGTTGTACTTACCAGCCCAGAGTAAATCACCTAGTTATCTAGAAAATATGAAGAAGAAGAAAAAGAAGACTGAAACTGACCCATCTCTTCGGAATCCTGAAATGGTCAGTTCAGAAAATCCTGAAGGGATAAATGCTGCTTTGTTAGAAGTAGTAGCCGTAACGGTTGGAGAAACTGAGGGGGTCAGATCATTCAGCTCAAATTAAGAAGAGAAGTCAGAAAAGGCCTAAGGAAGGTGACGACCAAAGAGCCAGAAAGAAGAAAAAGAGTAACCTAAGAACATAGGTAAATTTCCGCCCTCTGGTCGACAATCCTACTATCCCAATTGATGTTCCTCCACAGGTAGAGGCACTGGCTGAGCCCCCCCCCCCTCTCCCTTCTCCAGTGTTTCACATAGCTAACCAGCCATCTATTGAAGGAGATGTCAACTTTGATGAGTTTCGCAATATGTGATCCAGCGATCTGGACAATGATGACTTTGTTGGATATTTTCCTCATACCACTATTGCCAATGCTGTCGCCTACAATGACGAATCCTTTGAGGTATCAAGCAAGAAAGATACCATAGGTCATGCAGTTTTGGGCTTTATTAGGCTAATAATGGATCTGGAAAGGCAGTTTAGGGAACAGGCTGGGAACATCGACTCTCTTACCCCATAAAATCAACAGTTGAAAGGCTCTCTTTCATCTGAACAGTCGAAGATGGAAACTTTGAGTAAAGATAAAGAGGAGCTGAAATCTGAGTTGCAATTAGTGAGGATAATTATCGCCTGAGGGTAGGCTTATAATTTTTTTGGTGTTTAATAGTAGTATGTGAGTGTTTTATTTTTAGTGTAGAGAGTAGAGAGATAATTAAGCTGGCTGGTAGTAGTTAATTCTCATTACCCATACTTAATGCAGGTGGTTGGGTATTTATACCCTCATGTTTGGGCCCTTATGGGCTTTCGGGTCATGTTAAATGGACCCGGGTCATGTTCAAAGACCCATGAGCTCTAAGTAGGAGAGCAAGTAGCTTAGTCAAGTAGTGTTTAGGTTTTTTAGTACTTTTGTCATAGTTCGAACAGTCCTTTGGGCTAAGTGTTCGAAGTGATCTGTCCGGTCCGGAGAGCTTGGACCGATCTGTCCTTGTCCGGGGAGCATGCAGAATTCAGACTCATCAGGAGCCCCTTTTTTAGGTGTTTGTGCAAATACTTTTGTCAAAAACCTGAAAAACAGTCCGACATCATGGGCAGTTTTAATCCGGTCAGGTCTGTCAATTTGGGCTATGGGTTTATCCAGACTGATAAAGCTTCACGAATTCAAAACGGTTTTTGCCAGAGTTCGTGGGACACGTGTCGTTCTCTGATTGGTTGCTTCAGCCATTTTTTACCTTGAATTTCGAACCCACCTTCTTCGAAAAGCAACCTCTTAATTAAAGATGATGACATCAGCGTCGTCTTTAATCATTACCAATCTTTTCGAATTCTCCTAGGAATCAACTTTTTTTTTTTTTTTCAGATTTACTATAAATACAAACTCACTTTCTACTGTTTTACCATCTCTTTCACATTTACTCTGCAAAATTTCCCAAAGCTCTCTCTCTCTTTAAAGCAAAAACTTTGTTCGATAGTTTATGTTTACAGCGAGGAACGCTCTGGTCAAAGGCGGGTGGCTCAACCTTTCTGAGTTAGAGAAGGCTCAAAAAGTCGAAAGAGAAAGACGAATTGCGGCAGGGTTACCCACTTCTCCTGTCGATAGACCAATCACCTCTGCCACAGAGTCAGATCAAGGCTCTTCTTCTTCTAAAGGCACTAAGCCTAGAAAACTATTTCAAACCAACATTTCCCCCATTATCTCTGGTTCCTCAGTTCAGGAATCGGAGCCTATTGTCGAGCCAGGAGTAACAGTTACTAGCCTAAAAAAACCCTCACCCTTCATAGCTATGGGGTCAGATACGGAGCCCTCCCCTGAGAAGCTAGTCGATAGGAGGAAAGGCCGGTTAGTTAGAGGCCAAGGGTCTAAAAACACTCCCTCAAAGTCGGGGGCAAAAGACAACAGCACCGGGTCAGAGGTGCCTATTAGAGCCCCCAGGGATAGGCTATCCGGTCCGGAGGGCACTAGTCCAAGTCTCCAAAGAGAAGCACCCGCTCCGGATACTCTACCGGAGGCCAGGAGGCAGAAGAACACAGAGGCCCAGCAGTCCGGAGATAAGGCTGAGTCAAGTTTGAACCCTCCCCCACTACTGCTGCTGAAATCCCTTCAACAATTATGGAGGAAGTTATGGAGGACTCTGTTGAAGAGGCTCCATTTGAGTCTGAGCCCTCCGGTCAGACTAGTAGTGCAATAGTTGCCAAGAAGGACAAAGGCAAAGAAAAACTGTATTTGAGGCATCCGGATCTGCCGGAGAGCCTCGAGGGAAGAGTGGGGCCTTGTTTTCACAAGGTCAGCGTTAATTATCTCCTCGCACTGCAGAAAATCAACTACGCGTTCATCCACACAGCTGAGCTGGGCCGGATGCGTACAAAATGGGGAATACCGGAGAATGTGAAGATCAGGATCCCCATACACCCGGAGACTCCTATGGACTGCAAACTGAGCGAAGTTTTCATGTTCACGGAGCTATTCAACTGGGTACTCAGATTCCCTTTAGACCCAGAGATTTTCAGATACTTCCATCTGATAAAACTCTGTACGAGCCAGCTGAGCCCCAATGCCTGGTATACCCTCATGGCCTGCATCATGGCCTCAAGGCTCTCCGGGATTCCTCTACCAATGGAGGAGTTTGCTGCTGTGGCCAGTCTGTGCAGAAATCCCAACATCCCCTTTTACCATTTCAATATGGGGGATGACTTCAAGGCTGTTGATGATCTGTTGGAGGCGGAGAGGAATTGGAGGACCCAGTTTCTATTCGTTAGTGGTGCTTGGGAGAACGGACAAAAGATCAAATCCGGAGTGAACCCAAGCCTCCTCAGAAGCAGGTGGAGGAGTGACCATAAGTTTTCCACTTTATACTTTTGTTTTTTTTAAAGTAGTTCGAACTAATGGGTCTCACTTTTGCCTTGGCAGTACTGCCCAAGGAATTCAGTGACTATCAGAAAGCCGGGCAGGCTACTTGCTCTAAGATCAATGCTTAGGCTGCTGAGAAATGGGGGAACCGATTCCATGCTGCTTTTACCAGTGGCAACTTGGCAAGGTCTCACCTGTAGAACACCATAGGTCGGAGAGACTTGACTTGGGAGGAGCTCACCACTCAGCCTCCTCCGGATGTTGTACTTAAGATGACTCACGAACTAGATGGGACACTATTCCTGCCAGGCCGGGCCAAAGCCCCGAGCAAGATGAAAGGCAAGAAGAAGAAGGGCAAGAAGGTGGTGGGTGGTGCTAACCTTGCTGATGCAGAGAAGGATGCTCCAACAGACCCGGAGGGGCCATCCCAAAGCCAAATTGATGCTGCTCTCTTGGAAGTGGTGGAGCAAGAGACTGAAAAACAAGAAGCAAACCTCCCGAAACCTCCAAGGGCTTCTAAGAGAAATCGTAAACAGGGAAGCGAAGGCACAGACCGGGAGGCCAAGAAGAAGAAAACTTCTAAGGGAGACGAGCTTTCTCTCCGGGTTCCGGAGCCTTCTTTCCAAGCTGATCCTGCTGACCCAACGCATGCCGAGGAGATTCCGGGTGACCTTCATACCAATGAGGTTGAGGGGGGAGATATCAACATCGATGGAGTAGACATCACCGGTCTTGGTGAGCTTGGTGAATACTTCCTCAATCTTCCTAGAGATGACTTTGCCGGGCCTTACCTTCCTCCAAGCACCTCCAACACGGTCACTTTTAATGGTAAGACTTTTAGCGTTTCTAGTGAAAGGGATCTCATAGCCCACTCTTTGTTAAGCAACGTTCAGCTTGTACTTGTGTTGGAGAAACAAGTCCGAAACCAGGCTGATATCATCAAAGATCTCAAGTCTGACAAAGAGAGGCTGTCCGATGACCTTCGCACTGCCACTTCCAATGCTGACATTTTAAAGGAGGAAACCAAGGAGTTGAAGAGAAAGCAAGAGGCAAGCACCACAAAAGTCTCCACTTTAGAGGACACCATTAGAGAGCTCCGGGAGAAGCTGTCCGGTCTGGAGAAAGACCTTACCACCTCAAAGGGAGAATCCAAAGCTAAGGATCAAATCATCACCAACCTGACCAATGACAAAATCGCTCTTGAGAATACAGTGTCTAAGGCTGCCGAGGAGAAAGCGACTTTGCTAAAGGAGCATGAGGCCAAGATTCAAGCCAAGATCGATGCTTATGCCAATAATGTGATCAACACTCAGGAGGAGATATATGCCAAGGTGAAGTCTGATATGGTCCTACTCTTCCATGAGAAGTTTCCGAAGAAGAACTTGGGGGATTTATGGCTTCATGTTGAGCCTGAAGACCTCCCGTATCATACGATGGCTGAAGGCGACATGTATGGCTACTCTAGTGATTCCTCAGATGACGAAGAACACACCGGGGAGAAAACTGGCGAAGAGAAGAGTGATCTCAAAGAGAAGGAAAAGACAGATGAAGGTGAACCATCTTTTAAGGCTCAGCCTTAATTCATGATTCAGTTTTTACTTAGTTATCCAAACTAAAGTCCTTGGAAGGCCAAGGCATTCTTTTTTGTAATCGTGTCCGACAACTGACCGGATAGGTTTTCTGTTCTGTTTTTTGAAAATTCGAAAAGTCCTTGGAAGGCCAAGGCACTTTAAGTTATTTTAATGAATATCTTTGTTTCATGCAATTCTCATCTTCTTTCATAGTCTGTTCCAATTTTGTTGGCTAGAGTTTAAATAGCCTTTAGTTATTTCATAGTGAGAGTGTTTAAGTTCTCCGGCTAGAGTTTAAATAGCCCTTAGTTATTTCAATCCGGATAGTGTGACAAAGAACAAAACTTAAAACACTTGGAAATTTTTTAAGAAGGCATCAAATTTTATTCAAAAGCCCGGACACCTCATTAAAACCTCCCCGTGCCACCAGGGAGGAAAGAGTATGCCCCCAAATATTTACATGGATGTTTAAACAAGTAAATACTTTACAAATGCTACTCCAAGTACATCCGGAGATGCTCGATATTCCAAGGATGAGTTAAAACTCTTCCATCTTTGTCCTCTAACCAATATGTTTCAGGTTTAATTCTTTCAACAACCATATACGGACCTTCCCAAGTTGGGGCCAGCTTTCCGAACAGCTTTTCTATAGTGTGTAAGAAGACTTTCCTTAATACTTTTCCCCTGGTTGGAAATCTCTTCTTTTAACTTTGGAAGCAAACCTGCTTCTCATCAAGCCCTGATAGTGTGCAACTCTAAGGTGAGCTTTAACTCTTCTTTCTTCTATCAAATCAAGTTGACCTCTTCTCTCCCACCACTTCGAGCAGAGCTGGTGGTACTTCTGGATTGTCCGGATTCATTTGAACAGATTTTCTTAGCTGGTTTTGAATGCTTGATTCAGGCACCTTCTTCTCCCACTGTGGTCGCCAATTTGGTGAGGATAATTATCGCCTGAGGGTAGGCTTGTAATTTATTTGGTGTTTAATAGTAGTATGTGAGTGTTTTATTTTTAGTATAGAGAGTAGAGAGATAATCAAGCTGGCTGGTAGCAGTTAATTCTCATTACCCACACTTAATGCAGGTGGTTGGGTATTTATACCCTCATGTTTGGGCCCTTATGGGCTTTCGGGTCATGTTAAATGGACCCGGGTCATGTTCAAAGACCCATGAGCTCTAAGTAGGAGAGCAAGTAGCTTAGTCAAGTAGTGTTTAGGTTTTTTAGTACTTTTGTCATAGTTCGAACAGTCCTTTGGGCTAAGTGTTCGAAGTGATCTGTCCGGTCCGGAGAGCTTGGACCGATCTGTCCTTGTCCGGGGAGCATGCAGAATTCGGACTCATCAGCAATAGGCTAAGACTTCCTAAGAAAAACTTCAAACCAAACTCTCTGAACTAGAAACTACCATTACTACCAAGATCAAGTCTTTGAAGGAACAACACACCAGTAACTTAAACGTTATCAATACTTTATCCGAAGAGAAAAAGAATCTAACAGCACTTCTTAGGAAGAAGAAAATACCATTTTAAAAAATATCCAAACTCAAAAGATAGTAACAGCGATAGAGAAGTATGCTGCCAGTGTTGTGGATTCCTTAGAAAAAAAAGATGAGGGAGTTAAGTGGGACATAGTTCTGCTATTCCATGAGACCTTTTGAAGAAGACCCTCAGACCTTTTTTGGAAATATGTACCGTACGAGGATATACCTTTTCACACCATGCCATATGGTGATAAACATGTTTACTCAAGTGAAGATGACTCTGACGAAGGAACCGATGAAAGTCCAAGTGTTGACAGTAAGAGTCCCAAGAAATAGGAAGGTAAGGAAAAAACCGAAGGGAACGAGCCCTAAGGTTATTGTGTTTACTTTTTATATTTAAGACTAAAGTCCTTGGACGACCAAGGCATTCTGCTATTTTCTTTCAAACTTCATTTTGTGAACCAAAGTCCTTGGATGACCAAGGAATTTTGTGTAATGGTAGATTGGGTATATTTCGATCAATGTTTAATGTTCAATTTCCCTTTGTATATATATTTTTTCTATCATTATGTTTAGTATTTAATCAGTACTTAAATTTTCCAACGTGTTTAATAAACATTTAGTTTATTAAATTATTTCAACAATATTCCATTTGAAGGATGAAAGTGTTGAATAAATCTGATCATGTGTGTTTAATAAACCTGATTATGTGTTTAATAAATCTGATCACCTCAAAGATACGTCATTTGAGGGGCGGGGTGTTTAATAAATACCAATTCATCTGATCTCCTTATACTACTCATAATGATTTTGAAAAATACATAAGATATCATTGATTGAAAACCTGACACCTCATTAAAACCTCCATGCACCACCGGGATAGGAAAGAGTATGATCTCTAATATTTATACTAAGGTATGAGAAGGTAAATATTTACAATAGAGTTTTATTCTAAATACAACCTGAGATGTTCAATGTTCTATGGATGCTTCAAAACTCTGCCATGTTTGTCTTGAAGTCTATATGTTCGTGGCTTGACTTTTTCACATACCATATAAGGGTCTTCCTAGTTTGGAGCCAGTTTTCCAAACTATCGTTTTAGTATGCAAAAAGACCTTTCTTAAGACTTTGTCTTCCAACTGGGAATCTCTTTTTTTGACCTTGGATGCAAATCTGCTTCTCATTAAACCCTAATAGTATGCTGTTCTTAAATATGATTTGACGATTTTTCTTCAATCAAATCCAACTGATTCCTAACTGCCATATCATTTTCCTGTTCAGAATAGTTTTGGATTCTGAAGGATGGTAAGGTAGCTTCTATGGGTGTGATTGCGTCCATCCTATAAACGAGGGCGAAAGGGGATTCTTGTGTAGCAGTCCGAGGAGTAGTTTGGTAAGCCTACAATACTTCTTGAGAATAACTTGGCCACTTTCCTACAGCTCTTTCAAGATTCTTTTTAACCCTGACAAGACCATTCGGTCAACAACCTCAACTTGACCATTAGTCCGAGGGTGGAAAAGAGAAGAAAAACAGTGTTGAATTCCTCTGGAAGTGTAAAATGTCTTCATGTCTTTATTATCAAGTTGTGGCCCATTATCTGTAGTGATCCTCCGAGGAACTCCGAATCGGGAACATATGTTGGATATAATAAATTTTATGACCGCTTTAGAAATGGTTCCAAGTAAGGGTGTTGCTTATATCCACTTAAAGAAATAGTCAATTTCCACTATTATTCTTTGATACCCTCCGGATGCCATGGGAAGAGGCACCACCAAATCCAAAAACCACCTATTAAAAGGTATGGGTTTAGATATGGACTCAATAGGAACTGCTGGCGTATGGATTTTATTCCCATATTTCTGGCAAGGATCATATCTCTTGACTATATCTTTGGCATCTCCATTATTGTTGGCCAGTAGTATCCTGGTAACTAAATTCTTCTGGTTAAGGCCCTATAGCCACAATGTGCTGATCCCTCTCCATCATGCAATTCAGATAAGACACTTTAAGATTCCCCAAAGCTTAATACAATGTAGGAGAAGCCTGCTGATTTTTTTTATAAAGAATTTCCCTTAAAACCAGAAAACCACGAGCTTTGTACTTGATGTTTTTGGCTAAGACCTTTTCCGGAGGTAAAACGTCGTCGAAAATGAACCCATGTATATCAAATCTCCAATCTTTAGATGATATGCCAGAAACACTCAAACTTTCTTCACACTCAACCTCTTTATCTTGGATTGAAACTATGGAGGGGGATTCTTGCATAATAATCCAAATGTAGGCTTCAGAATAAGCTATGAAGGCTAAAGATATTGTCATAGTATTCTCCGATCTAGGGACATGCTCATACTGAATACTTTTAAAAAATATGGTAACTTCCCTCAACACTTGGAGATACTTTATTAATTGATATTTTTTAGTTTTAGATGCCCTTGAGCTTGATTAGTAAGTAACTGTGTGTCACTAACTAACCGAACCCTTTTTGTTCCACATATCTGAGCTAGTCTCAGTCCAACGATGGATGCTTCATATTTTGAATCATTGTTAGATTCCTTGAAACCAAAACATATAGCCTGATACATAGTATCACCATAAGGGGAAGTTAAACGAATTCTAGCCCCACATCCCATAGTACTAGACCCACTGTCTGTTCGGATTAACCACTCTTTCTTAGACTCGTTTTCTTTTTCTTGTTTATGAGGCCTGTCAGTATGAAATTCTATTGAGAAATCAAATATAGCTTGAGCTTTGATTGCAGTTCGGGGTGCAAAATCAATATCATAATCTCTAAGCTCAACTAACCATTTAGTCATTCTTCCTGATATGTCAGCTTTTTGTAGAACATTCTTTAAGGGGAAAGAAGTCCAAAACTTGATAATACAACCTCATTTTTATGGTTGATATTACCAACACCAAGGCTAGTTTCTCTAAATTTAAATACCTTTTTCTGCTTCTAATAAACTCTTGCTCATATAATAAACGGGACGAGGATAATTATCTATTTCCCTTACTCTAACAACACTAACAACATAATCTGATACAACCAAATACATAAAAAGCTTCTCCCATTGAATAGGTTTGAATAACAAATTAGGTGAAGATAATTGTTTTTTATCTCAAAAAAAGCTTGATCACACTATGGAGACCAATTGAAATCTTTGGGATTCCTTAAAACTTGAAAGAATTGAGCACATTTGTCAGACAACCTTGAAATAAACCTATTTAATGCAGTCAATCGTCCGGTTAACCTCTAAACTTCTTTAGTATTCTGGGGACGGTCCATAGCCAATAAAGCATCTAGTTGATCCGGATCATCCTGTATTCCTTTTTCACTCACGGCATACCCTAAAAACTTACAATATCGGACTAAAAAAATACAGTTTTTTGGGTTTAATTTTAGGTTGATGGCTTCTAAGTTAGAAAAAAGTCTCTTGAAGATCATATATGTGTTCTTCTTCTTCAAGGATTTTGACCATCATATCATTTATATATACTTCCATGTTTTTGCTAATCTGAGTTTTGAAATTTTTATTCACCAATCGCTGATAAGTAGCACCAACATTTTTCAACCCAAAGAGCATTACGTTATAACAATGAAGCCATCTGTCTGTAATAAAGGTTGTGTGGTCTTGATCATTCAGATCTACTTGTATCTGATTGTACCCTGAAAATGCATCTACGAAAGACAACAACTTGTTCCCAGAGGTAGAGTCCTCTAACTGATCTATCCGAGGAACAAGATAAGGATCTTTGGGACATGCCTTATTAAGATCAATTAAGTCAATACACATGCGCCACTTGCCATTCTTTTTATTAACCAAAACAGGGTTGCCAGTCTATAATGGGTACTGAGATTCTTTGATGTGGCCTATTTTGGTCAACCGTTCAACTTCTTGCACAATCACATCTGTTTTTTCTTTAGAAAAAGACGTTCTTCTTTGAACGACTAGTCCAATATCAGTTTGGACTGGCAATTTATGATAAATTACCTCAGCGGGTACTCGAGTTACATCATCATTGCACCATGCAAACACATGTAAATTGTCTGACAAAAAAGACAATAGCTTTTGTTTCAAACTTATTGGCAACTTAGTACCAATCTTAAAATTTTTGCCTTTTGCTAGGCAATGGATTTCAACTTCTTATATAGGTATTATAACACTAGGAGCCTCCCGATGATCATCAATTTAATTCTCATTGGTGGAAGGCTCCAATAACTACTATTCTTTGTTAACTTTAACTGCCTCTAAAGATTTCGAGGTAAGAGCCGTCACATAGAATTCTCTAGCCATATTATGGCTACTTCACACAACACCCACTTGTGCACTTATAACATACTTCAAGCACTGATGGACAATAGAGGCTACAACATGAATCCTGGAGAGCCAAGATCTCCCAAAGATAACATTGTAAGATGTTGAAAAGTCAACCGTAAAAAACAAAACCTTCGCCATTTTCTTGAAGGCTCATTTGCCCAATAATAATTCCTCTTCAAATTATCCAATTAGATCTGTCGAACTCCCAATGAATCCCACAATAGTTCTATTTCAACATTGAATAACGGAGGGATTTTCCATCTATTTATAAGTATTTAAAAACAATATGCTTGTCTAACTTCCCGTGTTAATCAGAATTCAACGTACATAATTTCCTCCTATTGATGTCCCTATCACCACGGGTTGTCGTGAGACCCTGCAATATCTCTTAGGTCATCTATGAAAGGACCTAAATTCTAGTATAAATGTGTGGATATATTTCTATACAATTGAGTAGCCAAGCTATTGACATGCCTCTTTCTTGAACAATTTGAAGGCAATGTCACCGTATCTCCCCTAAATATGGTTAATGACTCAAAATAGTTTATCAAATAAAAAACAGTGGAAGTCTTGTCCACTATCACCTCCATCTGATTCTGATCCGGATCCGGATCAAGGTACTCAAAATCCAGATCAAATCTTTCAATAATCACCATGGTATCCTCTTGTCTGGATGTTTCAAGAGCTACCGATGGAGTCGTTCGAGGAGTATTTATGCTGGACGCTGCATTATCCGACCTGTTGCCCCCTTGTTTTCTAACATGAGAAATCATGGGTATCATGCCCCACATCATTATGATATTTGCAAAACTGGGTACTTCGGGTTTCTCTAGAAGACTATAGTGGAGTTGGTCTTCAAAAATGTACATTATTGCTAGTCTTGTCATAGATTGTTGTTACACTTTCCCCTAATTCAGCAAACCATTCAGGCTTAACCCAATGACCCTTTTACTTTGAACTTGTTGGTTTTGGTTGGATTGATTCTGCTTAGGCCAATAAGATCCATGTCCGGCCTCCTTTGATCTGTAACCAAACTAAGTTGTTGTTTAAGTTGATACTATGGTGGTGGATCTGTGTCTTGACGATGCACTTTAGATTTCTTGGTCTCTTCAATATTAATATGTTTGTCGACTTGATTCAACAATCCCTCAAAAGTCATAGCTTTCTTTCGGGTTACTGAATTAGCCAAATTACCCAGACTCAAACCCTGTCTCAAAGAGGCAATTGCAACTTATACAAAATAGTCAGCCAACCCACTGTTCTTATCTACGAACCTACTGATATATTCTTTTAGTGACTCATTTGGTTCTTGGGAACAATGAATAATTGTTTCACCATTTCATTTAAGCTCATTGCTTCCAAAACATTTCCTTCGGAAGGGAACCTATAATATATCAAAGCTCTTTATAAATCCTTGAGGAAGATTATTGTACCATTTGAGGGCACTTACCTTAAAGGTTTGTGAGAAGGTCTTGCATAGTAGCTTGTCATCGTCATCGAAGTTCATCATGAAATTGTTCAATTGTTCAAGGTGATTGTCTGAATCTTTACTTCCATCATACTTTTCCATTTTAAAACTATCAAACCTTTTAGGAAGATGCCCATAGAGTACTTTTTTATGACAAAGGTGATCGCCTCCAATTTTGACTACAACTAAACACGATATCTTCATTAAGAGTAGCAAAAATACTTGGTTCAGATTGGAAGGCAAACAGATTGATCAACAAACGATCAATATGATGATCAACTAAACCTTTCATTTTACCCTGATACTTTTTGAGTCTGTAATGCCTATCCCTTTTTCTTGAATGATTCTTGGCCAGCCTTAATTTCTTTTTCAACCAACCTTCATCACTAATGGATGAGACTGACTCTTCAAGCTCTGAATCGTTGGATGAACTGCTAGACGACTCCGATGTGGAACTCTCTATTCGTTTGAATCGATATGTTTTCTTAGAGCCGAGATGAGTCTTTATGGATTGCTCATTCTCACCAGGATTATAAGTAGGGTGTGGTACTGATGCACCAGACTTTTCTTTAATTCCACTAGTTGCTTCTTTCTGAACCCTTAAAGCCTCAATTTCAGCCCTTACCTGATCACGTTCTTCTTGCATGGACTGTTTTTATTTCCATTATGATTCACATGAGACACAATAGTGTGCTCATTACTTCTTTTACCCCTTCCACCTTCGGAGGTGGAGCATTTTGTACATTCACATCCATTTGAACTGGTTTGTTTAGTGGTTTTGAATATGAAATTCAGGTACCATCGTCTCCCACTGTGGTAGCCAATTTGGTGTGGATTATTTATAGTCGGGGGAAGGGGGTATTTTAGGGAGTTTATCAGTTGGATATCAATTTCTGTGTAGTGAGTAGTAAGAGAATAGAGGTGTCTAGTTATATTTAATGTTCTTTTTAAAAGTGTCCCCTCTTAAATGAAGTTGGTTGGGGTATTTATACTAATTTTGTGACCCATGGGCCTTCCACGTCGGACCCTGGATTCGGGTCAATCTATAAAACCCAAACCTTAAGTAGTGTTAGCATATAGCTGAGTCATGATTGACTGGGTCAGACTGTTCTTGATTCGCTTGATGTAAGATGTACCCGAATTGCCCCTTCGGATAAAGCAGTAGTGCCCTTCCAAAAATATATAAACCCATCAATTCTTAAGGATTGTGAAAAAAATGTTGTTATACTATTGTGGGTTTAAATTCCATAAGGATGTTGTTGGAGATAAACCCCCAAGTTGTGGGCATATTTTTGTTATTTTTATACTTTCATGTTTGTACTAGAACTTTCATTTTACTTTTAGAATACTTTTACAAAATATTTTTGTCGTCTCCATCTTGGATGTGAATTGTTGATATCATCTTGAATTTGATGTGAATTGTAGGTTCTCTGATGATCCGACTGTAGTAATCAACTCTAGTAAACATAGACCAAAGGAATAACCATGTGCGATCCCTTATTTGGAATATTTCTAAACATAACCAAACTTAATGCATATATTACATGTGAGGGTGCATGACTCATTGAAGGTTATTTTACATTTATTCTCTTAATTTATTGTGTACATTTGATAATGTGTAGTAACATTGGAAATAATTTTAAATGACTCAACCATATTATTTTAGATGTGATATAAAACCAATGGTATTCGGCTTTAACACAGATGATGTTCCATATGGTGAATATGTGTCCGCCATAATATTAAAATGATTTTATTGAGAACTACCTTCCACAACTTTAATGTAGTATATATATAGCTAGTTTGTCTCGGTTGACACCTTACCTTGGCTCGATGCAACTAGAATATCTCAACCATAACCTTAAAATGACTTAATGGGGTTGTTATGTCTTGGTCGGAGCCTTACAATGGTTTGATAGGGTTAAAATTTCTCAGTCCTAGCCTTAGAGTGGATCAATAGAGCTAGTATGTCTCGTTTGTAGGCTTATAATGGCTCGATGTAGCTAGAAAGTATCAGTCATAACCGTAGGATGACTCGTTGGAGCCAATATGTTTCGGTCGGTGCTTTATAATGTCTTGATGTGGCTGAAATATCTCAGCCCTAGCCTTAGTGTGGCTCGAAGAAGCTGGTATAGCTCGACCATAGCCTTAAAATGGTTTGATGGGGCTAATATACCTTGAATATATTCGTTAAATGGCTCAATCAAGCTTTGAATTGTAACGATACTTTACCAGAGCTTTGTAGTGTTTAGATCAAATGTTCAATTTTACCCGTTTTTGTTTGATGATGTCAAGGTATGCAATTATAGATTCATAGTTTCTCAATTTATCCCTCTACTATCTTCTTGCTACCTTCCATAATTATACGATTTGTGACCTCTATTTGACCATTTTCTTGCGCGTGAAACTATGAGGAATTTTTGGCTTGATTTTTCAAACCGCGCATAACCTGATGAGATTATTATTTTTGAATTATGTTCCATTGTGTCTAGTGATGAGTTGTAGCATCATGTATCTGTAATAATTCTTAGAACTGAGAAAGCTTAGACCTCATTTGTTGTGATGTTTTACCTATGATTGCGCTTTAACCCATTTAGAGAATTAATTGACTACTATTAATATGTTCTTCCTTTCTCATGCTTCCTGTTGTAGTATCCTACGATGTCGTGATCCTATCTGTCAAATGGTATTTTCTCAAATATATTTTCAAAGAAGATGGCCATAACAATTGTTGAATTAGAGAAACATTAACATTTTTGATAGTGATTGACCTTTCGTTTCGTACCATCTACTATTTTGATCTACTAATATCATTGTAATAAAATTATTCTTTGTAATGCCTTGTTCCTGTAATGTGTGCTTCCTTCTTCGTCATGGACTTTTTAAACTACGAATGTGGTTTTGTCAAGGACGAGACATTGAATCAGTTATTTGAGAAACTTTGTAGGTATAACATGGCCGCAATCTAGGTGAATATGGATGATTGTGCCTTAACTTTCCTTTCTGCGGGTTTTCCTTTTAAGGGTATCCCCAACGTGAGGTATTATAAGATGGATGTGCGCTAATTGTTTCGTTGGTCGTCGTCTTTTAGCACTAGAACTTATTTTGCTGATATGTAAAAGATGAAATTATTTGATAGGTCTGTTGAAGGTTTTTCTTGAAAGGTAACTCCTGAATCCTGCATCTCACGTGCTGAAGAGGCTAAAGAATCTTCTAAGTTCTTTTATGACCTATAGACTTGTTTGAATGTAAAATTATCGAATAGCACGACATGGTGCCAAAGTTTTTTCAAGTATTAGATTATCATATATTTCTTAGTTTTGCTTAACCACACCATTCTAGCTTAGATTCAGAAAATATCTCAACTCGATTGACCTCACAAATTCTAGCCAATCATGGGCCTGGAATTTTTGTTTGATGTTAGTAGAGGAAAACTGAATTGATTGATTGAGTTAGAATAAGTAATGAGTTGGATGTTTTCTCTCGAACCTTGGCGATTTCTCCCACCGTCTGTTAGAAAATTCCAGATGCATTTGGATTGTTGATTTATAGGTATTGGTTGGTCAAACTGGAACTTGGTTAAGAAATCTACAAGGTCATGGACCGAGATTATTGTTCATGGCTCAAACTTAATATTGTTATCTTGTAGATTTACATACCATTTTATCAATCTTCATAAAATGTATAACTTGTGTAAAATGATGCACAAGGGAATGAGGTTCAGACAATAATATTATGATATTGAAAAAATTAACGCATATTTCTAACAGCCATCACTAAATCTAGTGTCAGCTTCTCCAAAACGTGATCTGAGACTGTAAAGAATAAGAATAGGGGTTCACCGGTTGGGGATATGTTAGCACTTTAAGAGAGAAAATATATCGTTTGATGTTTTGAAAGGCTTATTCGTGAACCGAAGTCCATTGTAAATTTTACAGCTCTCCGGAGAAGTTTGAAGAACTATTAGACATTTATTCGAAGAATGCTAGATGAAAGTCAGCCTCATCGAGGTGTTTATATTTCTAAGCTTGGGCTATTAGGTCGGCCATGGTGAGAGGCTTCACTTTCCAGACATAGTTGTAGAATAGATACTTCATAGACACTTTTTTTGTACAATTTTCAACATTGTGAATGCGTAAAATTGGCAGGTTTTGAGTAAAGAACCGAGAGCTAATTATGACTATTAACTAAGTCTCGTTGCGTTTGGTTGCACAAGTGTACGTGGCTAGACGCTTGGAATGTTGGTCAGGTCTTTCTTATCTGGGTAGGTCTCGTTATGTGACCACGCATTGAGACCCATGGTCGTGTGTATATGTGCGACATAGGTAAATATGCTTGGTCACATCATCTCACGCAACCAAGTGCGTTAGGACTTAGCTTATTGGCAAAGTCCATTCTGGTCATGCGACATCACACAATAAGGTTTATTGATTTTGGTTAATTTACTTTAGGTTTATTCATGTCGTAGTATCACCCATAGGCGCGAGCAAGATTCAAAGAAATCTTTAACATGCCGACAAGCTTTTGCTCATGCTACAATGCGTGACCATGTTCAGTCATGAACTTGGACATGAGGTTAGGTTGAGTTGCGCTTGACCATTTTGCCAAAAAGAGATCATTCTTGTTTAAATGAAATATATAATGCTCGACTTTTAAATTCTTACTTGGTATTATCTGTGTCCCACTTAGATGATATTTCATGTCGTATCACAAGAGAATGAAGTTAAATGAGGAAACGAATAATAAATTAAATAAAAAAGTTAAAACTGAAAAACTAATATAAATAATAAATAAAAATAAAATATGAATAATAAATATATAATGAGAATATCTATGATTAAAACCACACTTATACTGTAATGATCAAAATTATTTCCATTTTTTTCACATATGCAACACATAACATAATCTCAAACTAAAAATTAAAAAATCTCCACTACACACAACGTGAGCTATTTCAACTATTCAACACACTCCATATTTATCTCTCTTTCATGTCACTTTATCATATACCCTACCATAAAATTATTTTATTCCGATTTACAAATCATACGAACCGAATCTCTATTTATAACTCTCCAAAAATAAAAATAATGATATAAATTGTTTTTTAAAAATATTATTATTCAAAATGATTGTTTTATAAAGTAAATCATAAAAAAACTCAAAATATTTCGGTGTCCAAATCGAATAAAAAATTATTATTTATAATTTTAAAAATGATATTTTTTATTTAAAAAATATTCAGAATTTGATTTATAACTGCATATATTGTGGAATGTGCGCACGCTGCTGGTCAGTCTTGTGAGACGCGTGTGACACACGTGTCTGACATGCCAACGCCACATGATAGGCTTCTAGTGATCAAATTTTTGAAAAATAAGAATTTCAAATTTTCAACCTTCAAAGAGGAGACATATTTGATTCTAGATATAAAAAAAATTACATGAAAATGCATATTATCTCAAAAGATAATATTATATTGTATACGCTTTTATATTTTTTTCAAATAATATAAAATGGATCTACTTTTATTTATATCCGTTAATTTTATTTTAAAACAATATTTGCATAATTATTTTTATAATAAATGGGTCATCAAACTTTAATTATAAATTTTTGTAAAATGAGAAAAATCATATTTTTATTAGCAACCTATAATGTAGATTAAAATATTAAATTATATTTTTTTTTTAGTTTTATTTTATTTATTTTATGCGATGAATAAATTAGCATGATCTAATTATTTTATTTTGAATTTGTAATCTATATAAAATATAATACAATGATAGTCTTCCCGACTATTCTTGAATTAAATAAAATATTTTATGCTCCCGAAGAATCTTATTCGACCGACTCTTCCTTGAATAACTCGTTTCCGACATAGTTACTGTGGATGTTAGTTACTATAATTTTATGGATGCTGCCAAATGTTCGAACGATGTAACGAAATTAATAGTGTTACCGCGTGAGTCTTAGTCCACTCTCTTTTGACATGGTTAAAATATGAAAGATAGTATTAGTAAAAAAAATCACATGAGTTTTCTTGTTTTTATCATGTTTTTAAATCAGAACGAAAACTACAGTTAGAATTTTTTATGGTTTCTAAAAATAAAAAACTAAATTGGAACCAAACCGATAAAAACCAAACCAAATCTTAACAATCGTGTTTACGGTTTTATTTTCAAAACTGAAATCCATAATAAATCCAAATAGTAAAATTGGTAAAACATCGAACCGATATTATAAGACGGATTCGGAATCCAAAAAAAATCATGTAAAAATTTAATACAAGCTAATAAATTTTAAAAATGACCCCACAATGAATCTACAGGTACTTATCACACATTATAATAAAAAAACAAAATAGCTACAAAGTATTACCGTTTACATTAATATATATATATATATCTTTTTGGCTCAGACTAAATTCTTAATATAATGGGTAAAGCTTAAATGCCACTACTGCATGTAATTTGATGGTAAAACTTTAAGTTTTGTATATAGTAGAAACTAATCTTGTTATTCCATTTACTTCTTTCTCTCCTTTACTAAAAATCCATTGCTTCTCCCCACTAAAGTATCTAGATATTAGATATTTTTTAAAATTATATATCTACAAATATAAATATATATATATATATAAATAAATTAGTGGGTTTCATTTGTTCTAAATTGCTAATCAACTTGATGTATAACTTATTCTTTTCCCATTTCGTGTGTTGATTTTGTCGTCGTGTTTTTGAATCCATATCGTAGTTTAAACAGGGACAAAATATTAAACCGAAATAATACTCTAACAATTCTTTACCAAAAGTTGAGCAACTATTTATAAAACAATTATTGTCCGTATTATTAGTTAAAATTTAACTAAATATTTTTAAAGTTATTGTTGGTTTGATAAACTGACCAAACCGTTTTTTTATCGGTCTTGATTTGATATTAGTTTACAAAACCGAAATCTTATTGGTTTAGTTAGCCATCTAATTTGGTTTGCAGAATACAGACCGAATCGAAAGATAACATCCCTATCCACATTTATATTCTTGACAAATTTTAATAGTGATAAATAATCATTCAGATGATAAAATTTATATTTATATAAATATTATAAAAACGCATCGAATAACAATTGCTGAGAAACGTAGACGAAATGACTAATACAATCGGGATTAATATTAAAGCTATAATAAGGGTTGATATCGTACTTCTATAATTATTAGATATAAGTATGGATGCATAACTTGAATGTATGTATACACCAAAAGTAATATATGGGAGATAATAATAATTAGAATAAATAATATTAAACTAATTTATCTTTAGTGTATTTATGTCAGTATAAGTTAGTATAATTATAGTGAATTATACGTAACTAAAATAATATAAGAGTATTAAAATAAAAAAGTTTATTTTATACTTAGATTTTAAATGGGATAATAAATTCTAAATTTTATAAATATATATATAGCACTTACAAATAATTTGGTAATTCTTAAAGTAATAGTTTATTGAAAGACACTTCATGTACACAGAACATAACTATAATAATTTATAGTTAAGAAAATGAAGCTTGACAACAAAGCTTACTAATTATTACAGTGAAACCAAGTTATAAAAATGATTTAATATATATATATATATATATATATATATATATATATATATATATATATATATATATATATATATATATATCACAAGTGAAATTCTAAAGGATCACAAGTTTTTGAGTGTAATAATTCTCAACCGATTGTTTCAATTAGCAAAAAGAAAATACACTTTTGTATACATGTAAGGGAATTGCTAAAAAAAAAGCCAAAACTACTCTGCGAAGTCGTCTTTTTTGAATTTTAAAAATTACTCCGTGAAGTTATTTTTTTTGACGATTTTGTCCTTCACGAAATCGTATAAATAGAAGAAATTACTCTGTGAAGTTACCATAATTTCCAAAAAAAATACAATTTCTCTACCTTCTCTCTACTTTCTCTCTCTAAACATAAAGAACTAAAACTAAAGAAGGTGATACTATCATTATCAATTAAAATGTTACTCATTGCCTTCAAAACCACTTAATCATATATCCTAACACTTAAATGACTTATTTGCAAAAAAAACATATTTAGATCTTAGTTTTCGAAAGGTTTCTTAAACCATAATGGGTATTTTGTTTTACTTTGAATTTATATTGTTTTTAGTTAGTATAAGTCTTTAATAAATGATAACCTACTAAAAAAATTACAAAAATGGACAAAATTGAAAGATAAATGTTAAAAAATTGAAAAAAAAAACGATACAGATCTGATACAGGTCTGTCCGCCAATGCAATGGCGCCCACAGGGGTCTGTACGCCATTGCATGGCGGAAACAGGGGTCTGTACGCCATCGCACGGCGGAAACAGGGGTCTGTACGCCATTGCACGGCGTACACAGGGGTCTGTACGCCATGCAATGGCGTCAGCACCATCGTGTACGCCATTTGCCCGGCGGAAAGTACCATCTTCTTCGACAGGATGATGACGAAGAACACCACCTGAACGCCATCGTCTGGCGGAAACGGACATTTTTTGATTTTCTTTTTAAAATTATTTTTTCAGAAAAACAGAAAGATACAAGGGTCAATGTTCATATTGGTTTGTAGAAAAACAAGTTTTGTTACCATTTCGTCAAGTTTTGTTAACATTTTATTAAGTTTTACAAAGTTGAAAAAAAAAGTTTTGGTTAGTTTAAGTTTTGAGCTTTTATGATTTTAGTGAGTTTTAGGAAGTAAAATGTTAGGTTATGGTAGATTTTCTGTTTGCAACTTCATGAAGTAAATAATGGCATAAAACGTAATTAAATGAACTTCTAAGGACTTTTTGGGTTTTTTGCCTAGTGGCAATTTTGTAAATATTGAAAAACAGAAAAAGGCGACTTCGCGGAGTAGTTTTGGCTTTTTTTTAGCAATTCCCTACAAATAAAAGTATGTAACTATGCTAATCCACTAAACTCATGATTTCCATAAATTAGATACTATATACACATGAAAACATTAGAATAGTCTATATAAACACTTCAATTGCGTCTTTTAAGGATCTTTGTAACATATCTCATTATGTTCAACATCCATGTACTAATACTCTCCATGTACTCATACTCTCCATGGTATGTAGGTAGGTGTTGTACATTTGTGGGTGCATTAACTATTACAAGAAAGCGTCTATTGCTGCTGTATCATCATTTTATTTTTTCTATCCCCCTTATTTTATTTCCAAAATCTTATTTTATATTTCAAATTATTAATGATGATTGCAATATATAAATTTTTATAAAGAAATATTTTGTGTAACATAACAGTGTCAAATATAGTAATGAATCCTTATATTCTTACTATACTTTCGTTAATAAATTGTTGAAAATTGATCATACATAGAATATATATAGAATATTGACAATAATATTCTAGTCGAGATCGTAGTGTTGCATATTTTTCGAAATATCTAGAAACATAATTTTTAAAGGAGAAACATTAAGAAGAATACTGGACGCTATCCTAACAGTAGTAACAATATTTAAGACAAGTAATTTTTAACATTCGCACTTTGGATTTCATATGAGCAGATATAATGGATTTTGAAAACATCTCTGAATATTATTTTTGTCTCTATTAATTTATGTTGACTTCTTACCTATTCTAATAATACAAATGTAATCTACATTAATGGACTCGTTTGAATATCACAAACTATAAAAAAATCAAAAAATATAAATAGGATTATAAATAAAAAAGTTGCGTGGTAGTTTTGGGTGCTTTTATTCTCACTTTGTTAACTAACATTTATTTATCTTGCATCTTCTTATTCTTATATATATGGATTATAAGAAAAAAATGATTTTGTTAAATCACATGGCTTTACTTTCAAACAACCATGAAATTTCTTCTCGTCGCATCCGGTGGAATCATCCAACGCCGAGAGTCTTATCATGGATATATGGCTTATTCAATGTTAATCTAAAGCAGTACCGCGAAGTTTTGTGGTTTTTGTGCCCGTGAATATTAAAGAGCATTGATATGACAATCGAAATATAAACTCATTGAGATAGTACATATGTGAGTAGTCTATTATCCGCAAGATGCAAACATAACATATAGACATGTGTTGCAGACAACTTTATGGATGTTGATAACCTTAGCTCCCCAAAGCTACGTTAACAAAATGTGTAAGTTCTTCCCCCAAATTGGGAGCATGTCTTTTAAAATTAATTTTATTTTCAACATTTAATTATTAATCATAATATTATTTAAAATATTTAAAAAAGAATTATATAATATATATATATATATATATATATATAAATAATATTGGTCTTCTGTATAGTATACATAAATATTAATAACTATATATTTAAAAAATTCATATTTCTAAATCTGAATTTAAAAAAATATTCGAAAATACTATTATTTTTTTTTTCAACGAATAGAACTAGATCACGAATGATATTTAAAAATAATTCATAAACCTTATTTTGTAATTCGCATTTGCTAAATTCGAAGAAAATTTTAAAAATTTACGAATTGCGAGCAAAAAGTTAAATTAAATTTTATTTTCCTAAATCCGAAATGCAAAAATAGGTAAATGAAAAATGCAAAGCAAATGTTAAAAAAAGTGGGAATTGTAAATGAATTGTATTGTTTAGATATTTTTACTGATGTGTGGATTGCAAAAACATGAGCAAATATGAATAGTGAAACAAGGATAAAAAAGAAAATGTTAATTGCGAATCGAGAGATAAATTTAATTTTTATGCTTAATTGGGTATTGTGAACATGGATAAATGTGATTGCAAACCAAAGGTCAACGAAAGTGGGAATTGCAAATTAAGGATTAACCGGATTCATTAGTTTTTTTATATATATATATTTTTAAAATATTATACATATATCTAGTTTTGTTTGTTTAAAAAAAACAAAACCAATAATTTTTTTAATTTTTTTTCAAACTATAGTTTAAAAAATACGAAATTCAAAAAATTATAAAATTTAAATCATAAAAAAATAGTTTTATCGACGATTATATTAAAAACATAGTTTTACTAAGATGATATTTTGATAACAAAAAGTGGCTCGTATACCATTTATTAACTTTTAAGTGTTGGTTGTTAACTATCTTATATACATATACCATTTATTAACTTTTAAGCGTTGGTATAGACTAACGATTTAGTTTGTTATAAATTAGAAATGATATATATATATATAAAACTATAAAATATCTCGACTAATCAAAATATATCATTTCTAATTTATAACAAACTAAATCTTATTCTAATTTTTTTTTTTTAATCAGCAAATTACTCTTATTTAAACATCAAAACAAAACCAGTACAATTGGGCCCAATCACATTTGGCCTTCTTATTACAAAATTAATAGTTTTGAATTAATAGTTTTGAAATTAATACAAAATCTTATTTATTTAATTTTATATTACAAAATCTTATTCTAATTTGAAATTAATAGTTTTGAATGATTATTTATTTAATTTTATATTTGAATAATAATATTTTAGAAGTTAATTATTTTTTATTTGTTATATTTTTGATGTATTATTCATCATTCTTATGCTTGATGTTAATAGGAAAACAATTTCCACCCTTATGAGTAGCCTTTTAGTCAATTGCAAGAAAATCGATCAAAGACTAACAACTTGTACTATTTTATCCGAGACATTATTATATTTGTTTATAAACTTTCTTCAAACTCAATTGTAATTGTATTTTTTGTAGCTAAATGGCACTGTCCAAGATTTTACAAAATGTATCACAATTCACAACTTACTTTCGGCTAGACTCCTAAGAGTTTAAAGATACATTGTTACTTGTTGACGGACTCATTTTTATATATCCAAACAAACCCCATAGACATCTCTGGATTGGTTCGTGCTGACCTTGTTCCTGCCTCATTAAAAATATTTTGTCGAGTGAAACCTCAATTGAAGAGAATATTTTTATTTTTCGAAAATAAAAGAGTATAACTAATATGTGGTGGGTTTCTAGAGGTATTAGAATACTCAATTGAATAAAATAACTCCAAATTTGGATCAAATTGCTTCAAATTATTTAAAATTGCATATAATATAAATGAGTATCTCCCATAATCATTTCAAAGTATGAAAAAATGATTTATCACTGCCGATGTTGAAATAAAGAAACAATCTTTGTCTTCAAAATACGACTGACCGAGACACTGTGGCTTTAATATTATTGTCGGTTCATATATTTAGAATAAAGTTGTCCATCAAAACTATATTGAAGTTGGATAGTTGATGCTGGATGTTGGAGAAATCTGAAGGGACCGATGCAATAAGCTTTGAAGCATTTTATATGACATGTGGTTGAGACTTGTGTGTAAAAAGTCTGGCCAATTTCCTGTTACTCTTTCCAGTATCTTCTTGATACCATGTGATATGGTTTGGTTGGTAATATCCTCTTGGACATTTTCATGTGGATGTAAAAGAGATGAAAATATTTGTTTGATAATTTTTTTTGCGCATAACCAATTGAGCTTTTCATTCCAGAATTAAGTCACATTGTAATCTTAGTATTCGATAGCTGAAATAGATATTTGATGTAAATAATTCGATTACCTTTTTTGCTGTGATTTGCACTAATATTGAAACCTCAACCCACTTTGAAAAGTAGTCTACTACTACCAAAAAGAACTTTCTTCCTTCTAACACTTTAGTTAAAAGATCCATAATATCAAGGCCCCATCTATTAAATGTGATTATTTTTAGATATGATCTCTAATAGCACAATGAGGACTTGAATGAAATAAAACAAATGCTACTAATCATTGCTACTTTAAATGAATCATTATTGCACGCCAATGATGGTTGTGTTGATACTCAGTTAGAGTTGATGTATTTTCATCAAGCCTTGCTTTTGTAATTTTCCCCACTTTCATGTGATGCACTACCTGAGCTAACACGTATACTAAATCGGGGGAATTCTTTTTCATGATTGTATTTAATAAAAGTTTTATCTATCTTTCTTCCTTATATATTACAACTACTACCAAATTATGATAGTCATATAACTCACTATTTGTGTTAACAAACCTCTGAGTGTAATCTCTCAAGCTCTCCTTATGCATATTTTTATACTTGAAGATGTAATCATCATCTCGTTTTATTACCTTAAAACTGATTAAGTGGTTGCTAAAGATCGTGTTAGATATCTTAAAACTTGTACTGTAGCTCATTGGAAGGATACTGAACCATGTTAGATAACTTCCCGAAAGTTAAGAAAATATTATACACTTCATCCTATCGCCCATTTTTAACTTTAATATCTCACTTTTAAACTTATTAATATGATGATCTGGGCCTTATTTGGTAGTGAATTTATCCATCGTGTGATTCTAAAGTTTCTTTGTATATTTACATATAAGATGTCTAGCACTATTATGGATTATTCATGAAAATCCTCAAAACTTTAATGAAAAGTTTTCGATGTTTTCCTATTTACCTACCCAATGAAGGGATATGCCTATTAGTTCCCTGGCCCATCTCAGTTATCAGCCAAATGTTTAGTACTATTTTTGTTAATAAAACGTCGTGTTGAGGGATGTGCACCTAAAATATTTTATTGTCTAATGTATGCTGGAGGTGACGTATAATGTTTTTTTGCATTTAATGATGCTAAAGCATGAGCATATCCATAAGGAAAAATTGGGTAGACTGGTGGTACATGTGTAAAATTCTGGTGGTACTGGTGGTACAGAGGTATTTGAAAATGTTGAATATTTGGCTACATTCATGGTTCATCCATTGAAGCTTGTTAAAATAATGTTTGAACTCCCTATAAAACCGTTGGTGCTTGTTGGTGATTAGACTGAAACTCAACTGAGGTATTGGAACTAGCTGGTGATATGCCTGGATTCGTGATTGTATTTTTTCGAGACTTGTTGGTAGCCCTAGTTCTTCCCATGCTGGAATGGAGGAACTTGTTGTTCACTTGGTCGGAGTGAGACATCCACTGCCAAAGTTGTTTTGTAGTTTGTATTACAATTTTTAGTATATCTTCTTGACAAGCTCTCCTCTCCGTATTACTTATTTCTCTTGATATTGGATCTTTTCTCCTCCTTCTCGTATTGTGGTGACGGTGTTGAGGCTTTTTGCTTCTACTAGAGGATTTTTTGTCTGAGCTATCATTAGCCATAGTCGTTTTATTTTTGAATGAGATGTTGTTCCAGTTTGTACTTTTTTTTACCTTTTATTATTGACTTAGTTACATCATCATCTTCTTCTTCATTTTTATTTTTATCTTTAATTTTATCTTTAGAATATTGAATCATAAATATCACTTTACAAGGAGGATGTGTGAATAATATTTCCTATAGTATCTTAAATTATTACTTAGATATTTCCCAAATTTCCTTACCAACTATTGGAAGTATGTTACCAAAACAACCATAAATATAATGGGTGGAGTTTGCCCGCCAATTTGTTTGTATGCAACCTCCACGTTAACGAATGAAGTACTTTCTGTTTTTGAATTTTTCATGATCTACTTTAACCTTCTTGCTCATTGAATTTGGATGAAACATTCATTGGTATCAATTGGTTCCCACAGACGGTACCAATTTGGTATGGTTAAATCTTGCTTAGGTAGATTCAGATGAGGATTTGAGATCTAAATGGGCCTGCAAAGAGTAAACACGAACAACAATAATAGTTAAAAGCCAACAGTTTATTCGTTAAAGTAATTCATATATATATATATATGGTTACAAAGTATCTCTGTATTCAGAGAAATTATATTTTATTTATAACAAACTAGATCTTATTCTAATTAATATATTTGACTAATCATAGCATTAGTAATTAACTATATATATTTTAAAATGATATCTAATTAATTATTGTTATCTTTAAATGATAATATCTTTGATGTATTCTTGATCCCTATGGATGGTTTGCTAAATGGGTTTTAGGTTTTTTAGAATAAATATTATAAACCAAATATTTTTAACCGAGGTATAGAATATTTATCATATATAAAATGATACGTTTTTAAACCAAAACTATTTAGCTCACGAGTCTTATAAAAAAATATTATCTCGAAAAACCAAAGGAAATAATATAAAAAGATACTAGATTTCACAATTGAATGACATGAGCTAGATCTTGTAATTATTCAAGTTCTGGGTAATACTACTTGTGTAGTTGAACAGAAGCATTTCCGGCTACATCATTTGTTTAATTTGTGTAACCGAGAATTACATCATCAATTGGTAATAAATATCTCTATGATTTTAATCATTTTGTTTGGTAGTTAAATTTGGTTTTTGTTGAATATGATATGTTAGCCGTTTGATAGTGTTATATATGTTTTTAGACATTGTTGTTAAATGATTGACATATGATGGTATATATTTTTTAGGGTTTTTTTTTTGTTTTTTATGTGAGTTACATTGAGATGATTATTAAACTTTAGGTTTGAATTTCCTAATCATGGTTATTTCATGATAAAATATGTTTTTAAATAACCTATTTACATGAGCTCAAAGACCAACTATAGATGATCATTGATAGATATTTGGTAGTGCGAGAGCGAACCCCAAATTTCAAGCTACAAATAAAATTTACTAGGAGGATTGTATGTGTTTGTATATTAAATCTAAGTATGTAAATTTTTACCTTACATATACTGGGTAATATTGAGGATACAGTTGGACATATAGTTAGGTTTTATCCTCTCACAAAATCTAGTAAAATAGTTAGCTTTACTTGGTTGGTTGGTTCTTAAATTAGATTTAGGAAAACCACTGGTTCTAATGATTAGTGTAGTGGACGACAACTGTAAGGTGGAAACTGAAAAAACTCCACCTGATTTGCTTTGGATGCGGGAAATTTGGTCATAAAAAAGATATTTTATCTCTGATGGGTTGATGGACTCCCCGACAGTATTAGTTTATTAGTTTGTTGAAAAACAATCAAAATAAAATGAATGTATGATCATATAATATCAGTAGGTGCTCTCGGATGGCCATGCAAGTGATTACACTGGTGCATGTGGTATGAAAATATACCAGACAAGGATTTGGATTCTTATTAGAAAGTACTTTGGATTGAGGATGATGATTTATATGAGAACACCGGGTTGTCCGATATGTAACAATTGAGACTTATATTAACAAAGAATAGTAAGAAAAACAAGAAGGGTAAGAACATCGATTAACCTCGAAGTAGCTCAAATATTCATAAAAAATATCATGACACGGTATTGTACAAGCTCCAGAATATAAAATTTAAAAATACCTAAATATTTTCCCCATAAATGGTAGCATATAAGAAAAATTAGGTGCAAAAAATACTAAATTTAATTGAAATAAAAAGGACACATGAGAGATCTATAAAAATTATACAAGCAATTTAATTGTAGAAAAAATAGATGAAAGATTCATTGAGGTACCAATAGTTGAAGGGACTTGTCAACAATCAAATAGGTATTTCATCAAGTAATATGGCCATGAATGCTTTTGTACCTACTACATCTTCTAGAGAAGAACCATCTCATCTTATACCGAACAACAACTCACGAATTTTGTAAAAACAATCAAAATGACTATATTCACCGTTATCCAAAACCTTTCATGTACAATAGTCATCCATACAATGACACTCGGTCGTATGTCAATCATTTCCTATGAGAACTTGAAGGAAGTCATGTCCCTCCCTTAATTGTTGTATTTTGTGATATTATGTTAAGCGGGTGAAATATTGGATACCTTATGGACTCGGTCATAGAAAACTTAATGATTTTATGGTTATATAAGTCTAAACTATATAATTATAATGTGTAAGCAAACCTAGAATTTGAATATATGGGATAAATTATCTCATCTACATAATATCTTAATTTGGAATCGTCATAGAGCAGTTAACCTAAAATTTAGAAAGATTGTATGGGATCTAATGCAGAATAATAATTTTTTTGTTAATTGTGATCATCGAGAATTGTTTTAACAGAAAAAAAATAAACAAGGTTATTAACTATATATGTAAGCATAATTCTATTTGTGTTGATTATTACAATTGGGAATTTACTTATTTGAAATAATTTATAAATTTATATGCAAGTATTACCTGTAAAAATGCATTATTGAGGACACATTGTAAGGTTGCTAGCCTTGGATAGTATCAGCAATCTATGCATGCCCAGGTCTAGCCAAGATGCAAGGAGTTATGAGAAGTTTTTAGTCAAACTTTTCATAATTTGAACGCTCAATGGCTCTCGTATTTAGAATTTAATCAGTTTGATAAACAGAAAAGGTAATTTATGTGGTACTCAGGGTATAACTTGTCGAATGGTAACATTTTAAAAATAGTGAAATGGATGTGATTCATTTAACTTAATTTTTATGGGGTTAAGATTTATTTGGTCTGAATCTTAAAACACGGTTGATATATCATGAAAAAACTTGATATAGTTATGGTAATATATAAGGACATATTAATTCCCACAAGAAACAAAATTCCATCTTACTCGAGTTTATTCTGATCTTGCTTTTATATTGATCTAGATTATTCAATCATAAACGCTCTGAACTTTACCTCATCGCTTCTGCTTTGAAGGTTATGCGTGCTTTTATGCATGTTTTTAATACCTCATTCATGAAAATTGGGATACTAATCAATAAAATAAAAGGTCAAAATAAAATTTATCCACAATCATATTTTGAATTAAAAGTTAACGGTGACATATTCATTACCGCGAGCATTTATTGTATGATATTCTTTAGAACATCTATATTACATTACAAATCTTCATTTACTAAAATGAAGATGTATTATGATTGAATGTTTATTATCATAATACATTCGCTCGAGAGATTGGAATACTAGTTTATATCACTTTTCCATAGTAAGAAAATAAAAAAAAAATACACAGTTTAATACTAAAAGATGAAAACAATGATTGAGTTAAAAAAAAGGTTGAGAATTATAAAAAAATGGTAATAAGTTATTTTGTATACACATCTTCGACTACTGGCCTTTATTGGGGATGGATTTTTATAGGAGTTAAAGGCTTGCCGGCATTTAACACTAATACTAACTAACAAATATATTCCAAATATTATATTCAATTTGCATTTGATAAGATACAAATAAGTCTAAGGTAAACTAGTTGAATGAAAGATCGAGTTATCAAACCATGATGTCACGGAACTAGAAGATATTTGGCTACATATCCAAACCCAAATCCAAAATTCTCGATTTTGGTACACGGCATGACCAAGAGTGTTGGTTGTTCGGCCATGAGCGACCAGCACGTTCGCTTCGCCTTAACCGGTCATCGCCATAAATCCTGGAAAACTTGGCTATACCATTGTCTTCCTCACCAACAAAAGGATTGATGACTTGCTTATGCAAGTTGATAAGGATATAAAATGTTGAGGGCTTAAATATAATGAGTTAAAGTCTTGTATGATCAATTGTAAAGATGTAAAATAGATTTCAGACTGTTTGTACAGATGGATGGCTAAATTATGTAATTAAGCCATTTGTGTAACTAATTCTATTATACTAAGTTTGAACACCTATAAATAAAAGATGCGGTTGTTAATAAAAAAAGGATGATAGTTTCTTTAGTTGATGTTATTTTTCACTTTTTCTTTCTCTCTTTAGAATCATTCTCTCTTTTTTACTTTCAAGAACTAGATACTCAACAAATTGGTGACCAAAATGGGAGAAGCAGTCAATCGGTACCTTATTTTCATAATAAAAAACCAGAGATAATTGAATTCTTGATCTGTTATTGTTGTTCTTGATTGATAATAGAACCAAGAAAAAATGATTATTTGGTTTGAAAGACAATCCGGACGCTAAAATCTGATTTGTGGAGAAAAGAAAGTAAGAAAGATGATCAAACTTTAATTAAGCAGACTCATTCAGATATTGAAGCTCGAATAAATAAGTTGTTGGATAAAATCACAATTCTAAATGAGAAATATGTTCAAAGAGAAAAAAATATTCTAGAAGTACGGCAAGTGGAAGAGAAGTACCATTTGGAAAGTCAATCTGATCAATCTTGTACAACTCGCCCGATTTGAAGTTAGCAGAGGAAAGCATATTTTGAATATGATAAAGAGTATCATACTTCACAAAAAGAGAAAAAAAGAAGACAAGCATAGGTATGTTGCATCTAGTGATGATAAGTTTGACAGTTCGCCATTTTAACAAAAGAGATATCGGGAATCTTTGAAAGAAGAAAAAATACGGCCTCTAAAATTGCGTAAAGAATATAGTTTAAGAAGAGACAATGTGCCTCATTGTTTGAGAGAAAAAGAATTCTGTGAAAGAAATATATCGAATTAATATACAGGTTTAGATTATCGTAATTTATACGCCGTTATGGGAACATGAGGAGATAACCAGTATGTGCAAGGAGTTTACTGGAGAAATTCTCCTTGAACTACTGAGATAAGGTCTATTACTCTTTCGAAGCGGTTTGATATTTTACTAAGGTCAAGAAATTTGATGGGATGCAAGATCCCAATGATCACATCAAACAATTCAAGAACTATATGATGAACTTCAAAGATGATGATAGGTTGGTATGTATAGTCTTTTCTCAGGCATTTAAGGGCACAACTTTGAAATGGTACAATATGACTCCGAGGGGATCTATTTCCAATTTTAGAGACTTATGTACAACATTTCGACAAAACATTGTGGAAAGTAAAGTAATACGAACAAATGGTGACTCTATCATACAGTATAAGTAGGTTGTGGGAAAGAAGTTGAAGGCCTATACAGGGTGTTTTGTGTTAACAAATGCAGGATTTGATAATTGTGAAGAGTTGGTAGTTATGGATGCATTTAACAAGATTTATTGCCATGTGATTTAACAAATGAAACAACAAAAATGAGAGCTTTTACTTTTTGAGCACTGATGGCTCAAGTTGAGGATCAAATGAAAGTGGAATAATCAGCTAGGGTTCGAGGAATGGTTGGACCTAGTCAAAATAATCCAGGAAAAGTGTCAAATAATTAATGATACTCTTCAAATTTTATCCAACCATCTCGTCCAATGAATAAAAATAGTTTTCCTCCTCGAATTTGTGGGTACCAAACTCAAGCTACAAGATATCAATTTCAAAGGCTGAGGCCAAATCAGTGGATAATGCCAAAATATTATGTTGATTTAATTAAGAATGTCGCTGCGATTTATAAAAAGGATAAAGGATATATGAGCTTTAAAAAACTAGCTCCAATAAATAGACCAAGAGAAGAGTGCAACAACGGGATCTGTAAGTATCACATTGACATAACACATGATATTGCAGATTGTATATCTTTGAAAATGAGGTGCAGATTTTAATTGAAAATAGAAAATTAGTTGCTTTTGTTTAAGGGCAAAGCAGTGGGACAATGGCTCTAAGTGCATCAATTTTGCGAGTAACAAATCTGAATTCAAAGGAAGAAAATCTGATGATTCTAGCTTCTAAGATCGACGAGTTTGATGCATTCGGAATATTTGGATACATATCGAGATCGGTTAATTTAATAGTTTGAGTCTTTGGAAATTTTTAGGGAGATTTTATGACTGGTAACAATAATAGCTCCAGAAAAGGCACGTGGTAAGTTTAGTTACTCAAGTAGAAGGAAATATGTCTACTCATTTGTATGGTAAGAAATATATTCCCTTTATTCTTTTCGTTGAAGATGATTTTAAGGCACTATAGGTCCTCATGAAGATGCAGTAGTTATTGGAGCAGAAATAGCTGGGATTAAAATCTGATGTGTGTTAATAGATACAGGAAGCTCTGCGAATATTCAATTTAAGTCAACATATGATAGGATGTGTAATCCACCTCAAATTTTTCAGTCACACCGTATTATAATTGGGTTTACAAGTGTGACACTCAAGTGATTGCAGAATTTGAGGGTGAAGTATGTTTGGGAAAATGGCCTTAAAAAAAAGGTTCAAGTTTCATTCATGGTGGTGGATTGTCCGACCAATTATAATGCTATTTTTGGGAGATCTTGGCTTTCGAGGATATATGCAGTTGTAACCACTATTCATTAATTTTTGATGTATATCATCTGAGACCGTGTTGGGATGGTCCGAAGTAATCAAAAGGTAGCCAAAGAATGTTATGCAACATTTTTTCGTATATGAGGTCCTAACAGTGAAGATCGAATGGTTGAATATCAATCAAGGGGATTAACCTCAAAAGAAGAAGAAGGAATTGATGATCTGAGGGAAAATCTTGGTTCTTTAACAATAATTGAAGCCATAAAATAATAATCTTTTTCCAATGGAAAGATTCTTCGAATATGGATATTATTATCATAAATTTGCGTCAACAATTGTTACAATTTTTGTTTGCTAATTTGGTTTTATTCGCTTGGAAAACAGAGGATGTAGTAGGGGTTCCATATGATATGATATGCCATAGCTTGGCTATAAATCTGAGGATCAAGCCAGTTATTCGACAAAGAAGTGTTTTTTCTCTTGAAAAGTCAAAGGTTATTGTTATAGAAGTGGATCATTTGTCTAAGGTTATACATATTAGGGAGGCATAATATCCTTTATGGACAGCAAACACAATGTTGGTTAAGAATAATAATGAGAAATGAAGGGTGTGTGTTGACTTCACGGATTTGAATTGAGCATGTCATAAAGATCCATTTCATGTTCCTCAATTAGATCAACTGGTTGATGCTACTTCAAGAAATAAAAAAAGAATTATAAATGCTTTTGCAGGGTATAACCAGATTCAGATGGATCCGAAATACCAAAAAAGCACTACATTTATCACTGATCGAGGCTTACATTGTCATAGGGTTATGCCTTTTGGATTGAAGAATGCTGGAGAAACATATCAAAAGTGGTGAATAAAGATTTTGCTTCTCAGATTGGGAGAAATATTGAGGTATACATTGATGTTATGATGATTAAAAGTCTAGCTGATGATAGGCAGTTTGAGGATTTAGAGGAAACTTTTTTATATTTAAGGACTATTCGATTAAAGTTAAATCCTGAGAAATGTACTTTTCGTGTTCGATCAGGAAATTCTTAGAAGATATTATTAGTGAAAAATGGATAGAGGCTGATGCAACACGGTTGAAGGCTTTAGTCTTAATGACATCACCTCGAACTATTAACAAGGTGCAAATCTTAATAGAAAGGTTAACTACCTTTAATTAATTAATTTTGAGGTTTTCTAGCAAGTGTTTTCCTTTTTTCCAAGTGTTACGAAGACCAAAGAAGTTTGAATGGACATCGGATTGTGAATTAGAATTTTCAAGGATTAAAGAACTTTTGTTATCACAAGAGATATTGTCCAAGCCTCGACATAGAACATCTGTTTTTATACATAGCAGTTTCAGACTTTGGTGTGAGTTTTGTTTTAATAAGTGAAGATAAGGGAACTTCGAAGCAAGTTTGCTATGTTAGTAACAGTTTGATGGCATCGGAGAAAAGGCATTTGAGACTTGAAAAATTGGCTCTAGCTTTAGTAGTGGTTGCTAGTAAAATGCACCCTTATTTTCAAGCTCATAATATTGTGGTTCGAACTTCTTTTCCACTAAAGAATGACCAATTGGTCAGTAGATTTGGGAGATTTCGATATTACTTTTTCTCCTCGAATGGTCATAAAGGCTCAAGATTTAGCTGATTTTCTTGCTGAATTTCATTCAAGTCGGTCTGATGAGGAGACAAATAAAGAAAACTTTCCTGAACCGTCGATGTGGATAGTTCGAACAAACAATGGCTCTAATATTTTGGGATCTAGTACATGAGTGCAGTTGGTTGCTCCTTCTGGGCGAAAAATGAATCAATCTATTAAATTTGGTTTTCATGCATCGAATAATAGGGCTGAGTATGAAGCTGCATTGGCTGGTTTAAGGCTTGAAAATATTTGTGGGGCAACCATAGTTCGTTTGGAAACAGATTCGCAATTAGTGGCAAATTATATGGCAGGTGTTTCCGAGACTAAGATGGATCATATAATTTTGTATATTCACGAGCTTTGAAATTTAGCTCTCTTGTTTGACAAAGTGATTGTAGAGCATATTAATCAAGGAGATAATATAGTTGCTGATTCTTTAGCAACAATTTCTTATGCACAAGAATTTCCTTGGATATTGTTACAGGAGAGTCCTTCAATTTTAACACGGTTAGAGCAACGTAAATATGTTGATGAGGTATTTGTCACTCCGGATACAATTCGAAGTGATTGGAGGTATATTATTCTTAATTTTTTGATAAGGGGAATATTGCCTCAAGATCCACAATTGGCTAAGAAATTAAGATATTTAATTTATGGCTATGTTGTATCCAGATGGAGTGTTATACAAGATTTATTTGAGCAGATCATTCCTATGTTGTTTGGGAAAACAAGAGTCTCAAGAAATTTTATATGAGTTGCATGATGGTGATGGTTCAACACATTGTGGTTTTAAGTCTTTTACATGTCGGGTTTTGGTGGAAGGGTATTATTGGGCTTCAATTATATATGATGCTAAATTTCTAATTCGAGGTTGTGATACTTGTCAACGCTTTACCCATTCTATTCACAAACCAGCAGTACCACTTATGTCTATTTTCGAAGCTATCCATTTTGACAGATAAGGAATATACTTGGTAGGTTCATTGCATATGACTTTTGGAGGGCATCAGATGCTCATTGTGGAAGTGGATTTTGGTAACTAGTCAAAAACTAATCAACTTTGAAGTTTTTGACAAAGAGTAATTAATCAGAAGTGTTATACGTTCATTATTAACACTTTTTGAAGAGACAACCATATTCGAGGTGCTACATTCTCTAAACGCATTGTACATATTCGAGTTGCTACATTCTCTAAACATATTGTACATATTTGAGGTGCTACATTCTCTAATCGCATTATATATATTTGAGATGTTTACATTTTTTAAACACATCAGTTGTTATTCGAGGTGCTACATTCTTTAAACACACTTTTTAAGGCAATATTATTGTTCGAGGTAAAAAACAACTTTGTTCTTAAAATTATAAGTTTTGTGATATGGAAAATTAATATAGAAATAGGAAAGGTACTAATTCATATAAGATAATTCAACCTAAAAAAAAATATTCTGAATGTTATTTATCTTCGGAAATCTCTTCTGGAGAATATCCTTCACCAGTCACATTTTCTTCAAATTCCATCTATTCGGAAGAATCAATGAGGACAGGATCAAAGGCTTTACTGGGTCAGTTTTTTATGTGGATTAATTCTTATAAGCTAGACAGATTTACCTTGGGGAACGCTTCCTAAATTTCCCGAAGCAAATTAATTTACTGCTGCTCCTCGACATTCTTTATAGCAGCCAGTGTGTTTTTCCCACACTCATTTTTTGCAGCCTCCACAATAATTTATTTTTCTTTCCCAAAGGAATTTTTGAGATCAATCATATCACTTGTCAACTTCTTCTTCGCTTCTTCACTCTTCTTTAACGATTCTTGATGAATAAAGTATTTTTGCTACTCTTCGGATAATTCCTTCGCATGCTCGTTCTTAAGCTCTTTTATCTTAGCCTCATGAGAAATCTGGAGTTATTTCATTTGTTTATCATACATGGAGCAAAGAATATGTTTAAGTTGGATGCATCCATAGATATATTGGGACGTGTCAATTTGGAATACGCGAGATTGTCCTCGAGATGTTTTCCAAAAATCTCTCTCATTTTTTCTCTATAGCAGGATCATTTTTGTATCGAACCATTTCTTTAGCCATGTTTTCTAAGTGGCTTCAAAAATAATTTACCTATGAGCATAATGCTTTGACTACTGCTTCGAGGTTTGCAAAAGGTTACAGAGCAAGTAAGGCCTCTTCGGATGGCTCTGGAACAGGGATAAACCTTTCATTGTTGTAAGGAATGATAGTTGATGAGGAAGACAAGTAAGAATCTAAAGAAGGCATGAGTTCAAGCAAGAGATGAGCAGTAACTTGATGGCCAATTTGCCAAAGATGTTCCTGAATTTATTGAACTTTTGGATTTATATCTTTGTAGAGAGCTTGAAGCTCTTCTTCACTATAGGTATCATCAAGAAAGAAGTGATCCTCTCATTGGTGATCTTCAGTTGTCATTCCTCCTTGGTTGTTATCAGTTGTAATTCCTCCTCGATTATCATATGTTGTAATTCCTCCTCGATGATCTTTAGTTGCGGTGTTTACAGTTTTGATAGGCAGGAAGTTCACAGGCAGTTTCTTCAAATTAATTTTCTGTTAGCTTAGCAGGATAAGTTCTTGAGGTGCTCTTTTTCTTCTTTAAGGAATAGTTTTCTTTCTTTTCAAGGAAGGTTCAGCCTTGATTCCTTCTTCAATTGTAAGAAAGTTGGTTTCAGTTGTCTTCCTTTTTGCCTTCTTTTGAGGGCTCGGATTTTATGAAGGGTTAGCACCAGATGTACTAACTGATTTTTCCCCTTCTTTTTTGCGTGAAGGTAACTATCTGATCTGTTCCTCACAGGAAGAGTCACCTTACCATCAGGTGCTATCAGTCACTTCACAACCAAATTTGGATTTGGTGGCTCCGTCAGATTTTTGGGGAGGTCATCACCTAAGGTGATCCTCCACAAGTGGTTGTTGATAAAATTTATAAGCATAAAAGATGTCTTTTGCATCTTTCTTGCGACCCTTGAATCTCTTCGAAATTTATGAGTATAGAAACAATATATATGCAAAATTAAGTATAAGTTATGTAGAGTTAAGGAATTTATGGAAAAATAAAAAAGCTTATTATTTCTCCTCCATACGAGGTTGAGTTTTGAAGGATTCTCCTCGTATATTTCCTTCCCGTTTTCTCAAGCCCAAGAGATGAAGAAAAATATTTGCTTCCATAATTTTTCAGCTTCAAGTAGATCATCAATTATTTTTAAGTCATCTACAAGGGTTATATACTAGAAGATCAATATTGGTCCCCTCGAAAGCCCAGTCATGACAAGTAAAGTTTTGATGGAGATGGGGATTTAGCTTAGTCTTGAAGCCATAATTACTGATAAAAGTGTGAACTGGAGATTTGTTGTTGCTTGTGTAGGACAAAGGTTTAGGAATTCGAAGTATTCTATCATCGGATCTAGTAGGATACGGAGACCCCAATTGATGATCTCTGGATAGACCACCAGTTTATTTGCTCCACATTCAAGTGGAGTATCCCTTTCTTTTGTCAGTCGAAAAGTAATGTTATTTTTCATTCCCTAATTTTTTTTAAGATGATCAGCTTGAGCTTCGTTTTGGTATATGTATGATACATTTTTTTAATTTCATGACATGTTCAGAGAGGAGTGGTTTTAGGTTTACACTAATGGAGGCAGCAATGTCCTCTGGAATAACAACTGGAGTTTTTCCTTTCTTTTTCTTTTTAACTGCTCCTTGTTTCGAGGAGTCATCTTCTGTATGAGATGCAACTCCACTTTCTTTAGCATCACTAATAGAATAACTAGCTTTTGAATCCGCTTCTTCATCAGAAGCTTCATCTTTTAGTCGAAGCAGGTTGGAGGTTGAGACTTGGTTTTCCTTTTGTGTATTCGAGGGAGTTTGTGGTGACTTAGTGATAGTCTCAACAATCTCCCTTGAGGGAGGAGATGGTGGGGTGGGCTTATTTGTAAGGTTTTTTGAAGTTGTTGGTGAAGTATTAACAGCATCGATATCTCTCATGGCGAATGTTTTCTTTTTGACACGAGGATTCAAATGGAGGTGACTTTTTGGTGAACCCAAGGTGTTTATTTGTGTAAGGTCTGAGGTGGATCAAAACTGATAGGTGATGCAACTTCTTTTGATTTTTTGTGAGTAGATATGCTCTAAGTAACTTTATGATTTTTTCGAGGAGATGCAGTTGTGGAACCAAAGGGAGTTGGAGAGACATTATGAAGTGTTTATTGTGAAGTATTTGTTAATAAAGGTTGTTGAGATTCTGGGTGAATGAACTTAGAAACATTGGGGAGCTTAGATTTGGATCGACATTATCGTAATGTATGGTTTCAGTAGAAAAATTAAAGAGCGTTTCTTATCAATCCTGCAGCTCTGTACTCTTCAACCCTTTCACTGATGCAAAAATAATCGTAAGCACCAAAAACAGGTTTTTCTGGGGAGATTGGTTTTCTTTGTTTTTTAGTTTTTGAACTTTTTTTTTCATATACTAACTTGAAGATTAGCTGAAAAGTATGAGTTTTCCATAGAAGATAGCCAAGAAGTTGGTTGCTCAGGGAAGGGTAGCTAATGATTCTCTCAGGTGAAGATGATTTTCTCTCTAAGAGATTTGTGTGAGGTAAAAAAATAGATGAAAGGCTATTTATAGAAGAGTTAGAAGAGAGAGAATGTTGTCAGAGAAGTTGAAGAGGTGGAAACCAGCCGGTTGTATGAAGAGAGGTTAGTATGATGTTTGTTAACTATCAGACCTAGTGGAAGGTCTAGTATCTACTACATAATGATTCATTGCACGCGTACCACACCATACCAAACATTTATGACCGTTATGAAAAGCCCAGCTCATGTTTCTACATACAAATTTATTCGAGGAGAATGTCTTAAGCTAATTTCAAAGGTAATACACGTATGAATGCATCCGAAGAGAATGAATTAGGCTAATTTTGAAGTGAATGCACACACAAATATATTCAAAGAGGATAAACATGAAGTTAATTAATTTTGAAGTGATTTACGTTCGAAGCAGATTGAACTTGGCAAATGGTATTTCTTGTTTATTCTGATTTCTGAAGTGATAAGTAGTTCTTAGTTATTGTATTTCATAAAAACTAGAGGGCTACTGATAAGGATGTAGAATTTTGAGGGCTCAAATGTAATGAATTAAAGTCTTGTATGATCAATTGTACATATGTAAGATAGATTTCAATTTTTTTGTAAAGATATGTAGCTAAACTGCAATTAACCCATTTGTGAAACTAATTATGTTATACTACGATTGAATGTCTATAGATAAAGGTTGAAATTGTTAATACAAGGAACGATACTTTCTTTAGTTGAGGTTATTTTGAATTTTTACTATCTGTTTCTAAAATCATTCTCTCTCTTTTACTTTCAACAACTAGATACTCTACACAGAATATCAAGCGAATTTATGCAGCTCAAGAAGCGATGGGGCTGTAATGTCCACCGCCAGCTCATTCAAGAGAAAGTTATCGAGGCCCACCCAAAACGACGTAGTTTGAGAAGAGCGGCGGAGCCACCCCACGATAGCCAATGATTTAGTACTCAACCCAGAACCCTTTCAATCAGTCTGTGGTCAACCACAAGAGAAGAATCCTTGGACGGTGGAACACCCACTAACAAGAGGATAAATAGCCTCGACATGTGGAACGACGTCGTAGTGGGTGGCCAGGGGTCGTTGATACAAAACTGATTACAACTCTGTTGGAGTTTATGCTCCTCACATGGACAGAGAAGAGTCGTATTAAAAGGTGACTCCCTCATTTAGAGGAGAACGGTCAGTTGGTTATTTCTTAACCAGCAACATCGGATTGTTGGATATCTCTCATCCAAGTTGTTAGTATGGAAAGGTTTTTCTCGCCGGGAGGAGGTATAAGGGTGGATCTTCCTCTCAAATATTTTGACAAAGACATTTTTATCCCCCGAGTGTCTCTTTTTTTTGTTAAAATTTTTAGAAGTATCGACCATTCTTATGTGTTTTTTAAAAATTTTGTATCATGTCAAAGACTGTGGGGAACAAATCATATTTATGGTCGTTTATGGAATATTAACTTAACTCTTGAGCTTCACTATTAAGGGTTCATGTGAATTAGAAATCGAACCGGTAAAACCCGAACTAAACTTTGACGGTTCGATGGTGGTTCCATTTTAAAAAATCGAGACCGATAAGGAATTGAACCAATAAAATTGGTTCAAAACCGAACCAATATAACTGATAAGCCAGTAGAACCGATTTGAAAATGAACCGATAAAACCAGTAAGTCGATAGAAATGGTACAAAACTGAATCAATAAAATCGATAGACCGGTAGAACTGGTACAAAATCGGACCGATAAAATCTTTAGAACATGTATATTATATTGCCAAAATTATTTTGTAAGATCCATTAAAAAAATTAAAGATTAACTTCTAAATTTCAATTTTTATATAATTTATTTAAGTGAAAATTTTGACTATGAAATTATATTTAAATTTGTTTTTCTAAAATAGACTTAACCGGACCAAAACCAGAACGGAGCCAACCTAATTAATACAGAATCGAACCGAACCGAACGAAAAACTTGACGATTCAGTTTAATTTAAAAACTGAAATTAAAAACTTAACATTCAAACTGGTGAACCTAACTGTCCAATCCAATTTTATCAAAATCCAAAATAAACCAGATCAATAACAACTCTTATCAGGACCGCAACTTATTTGTCGTTTTGTTCAACCAAAACACTTGGTTGTGATGGCGCTGCGGAATTAGAAGAAGAAGCAACAATAGATGAAACCCAAATTCAAGGGTAACATGATGAAACCCTAATCTAGGAGTAACAAATATTGAAATTTTCAGAGGTAAAAATATATTATTCCTAAAACTTAAAATAACTTAAGACATGAGGTTTTATATAATAGCTGCTCAAAACCCTAACTTATCATACAAGGAAATAAAATAAATATTTCAAAATAAAATAAAATCAAATCTTTATATAATTAGACTTGATTTAAATAACATAAGATATTTGAATAAAATAAAATAAAATTAAGAAAGGTTTGTGTTTGGATTTTGCTGAGCTACATCATCCTCTCCTGGCTGACAAGAATTTGTCCTGGAATTCACAACACCATCACCATCAACAACCAAAATTATTATTTTTTATTTTTTTTTTCAATTGTTACATTGGAAATTATAATTGTTGACCTTATCAGAATAAGATAAATTCTTCTCGAGTGTTCATTATTCGAAGTCACATTAAAGCCATCCAGTTGATAAAAAAATAGTTTCGAAAACTTTTTCATAGCCTCAAGACAAAAACCCCATGTCCAGTTGATGGAAAAAATGTTTTGAAAACCTTTTAATAGTCTGAGACAGCATCTCGATAAGCAAGTTTTACATTGATCCAACGATTGGTAGCTCTTTCTATAACTAGTCAATACGATCGTCTATCGAAACGTCTGGTATGTCCTCCCATACCAAACGATCTTTGAGATTTTCATGACCATTGATGTTGTTCTCTTCTTTAGACCATGAATCAAATGAAATCAGGATTTAGAAACATGTTTGCCCCGTAGCAAGAACTGAGGCTCTGATATTAAACTAATGGCGCTGCCAAAACAGAAGAAAAAGCAATGATAGATGAAACCCTAATTCAAGGGTAACATGATGAAAACCTAATCTAAAGGTAACAAAGAGTGAAATTATGTCCCTAAATGGGTAGCCGAGTTGGTTGAGTAAGGCATGCTTGTGACCAAAGGTCATGAGTTCGAGTCCCTCTACATGCGTTTTCTCGGAGTTGGTTGAGTAAGGCATGCTTGTGACCAAAGGTCATGAGTTCGAGTCCCTCTACATACGCTTTCTCGGCTGAGCCTGTCACCTTGTGTGGTTTACCTTCTGGCGTTGGTTCGCAGGCTATCGCGTCAGACTGACGGTTTACCATGTGTACACTCATTACACTCTCAGTAGCGGCTGCGGATTCCCTGGAAAAAAAAGTGAAATTATTAGTTGCTCAAAACCGTAAATTATAATAAAAAAAATGTTCCAAAATAAAATCAAATCGAATTTTTATATAATTAAATTTGATTTAAATAACCTAAAATAGTTGAATAAAATAAAATAAAATAAAAAATGTGTTCGTATTTTCGGGACTACACCACGTTGAATGTATTTTGTGTTTGGCGTAGTTCCTCCTCGTCGCTCCTCTAATGTATTTTGTGTTTGGCGTAGTTCCTCCTCGTCGCTCCTCTTACCTTAAAGGGTGGTTTACTCAACATTTTCATTTTGTTTTTTCTAGGACTCTCAGTATGCTACGTGTACTACTAAGTTTGATTGGTGTTTGATTCATTACCAAATAAAGATATGATTAAAGCGATAGTACCGAGTTATAAAAATGCCCCTTTAATGTATTGAATTTCTTGCTGCATACACAAAGATCGTGGTGCGGAATGAGGTCAAGAGTTGGAAGGTAAATTTGATTTTGAGGTCATCAAACATATTGGAGAGAAGAACTTGCGACATTTAGAATAACCAACTTGTCAAACACATCGGTTTTACATAACAGCTACAAGGTTATACTGGTTTTGAAAATTCGTCAAATTAGATTTTAGATGTAACTAAACTAAAAAAAATAAGGTTGGATATTGCCGGAGAAAAGTTTCAACCCCTAAAATTAAAAAATTAAAAGTACTTCGTTTTGTCCGATATAGTTAGGACCGGTATTGGTCTAGGTTTTGACCGGATCGGTATGAATTATTATATTTTCGGTTTTAGTTTTTAGAATCGGATCAGACACTGAAAGTTTTTGTTCGGATCGGTTTAGTTCAATTATCGGTTCTGTCAAATTTAGAGTTAGTTCCGGTTTTTGTATTGGTTTGGTCAAGTTCCAGTTTTGTTCGGTTTGGCCGATTTTTTTAATATATATAAAAATTATATTTTGTAAAGTTAATTTTTTTATCTTTTTCTAATCCGTCATTATCTAATTATTTTAATAATATAATGTATGAAAAATAAATTTTAAAAAAACAATTTGTTTCCATTATTTTATTGATTCGATTAATAATTTTCATTTTAAAACGAAGATCAATAAAGAACCGAACCGATAAAATCGTTTTAGAACCAAACCGATAAAATTATTTGAAAATTGAATCGATAAAATTGATAAATTAATTCAATAAATACAGAACCAAACCAATAAATGAATAGACCGATACGGACAACATTAACAGTTTCGTTATATTTAAAAAGTACAAAATCAAGTTTTAATTATAATAAATTGTTGGATTTGTGCGAGATTAAACATATATAGTTACACTATCTCAAAATCAAACTAACGATGAATATTCTAAATAATAGCTTGGTAATCCGTCGTAGATTCTCATATGATATAATTTTCTTTTATCAGTTTTATACAAAAAATTTATTTGAACATACAAATGTCTCTCTTTTTAATAAAAAGATTAAATTAAAATAAAATGGTCCATACAAATATCTAGGACATGTTCCGGGTAGATAGAAAGATTTATTATAAGTCAACACAATGGAAGAAGGAGATAAATGAATGGAGGGACATATAATAGCAAATAGAGGATCCAATAAACGAGCAATAGTCGAAGCAATAAGAGACTATGAGCTCCTTGAACAAACCGAGCGAGAAACGCATGAGCTGCAAAAAACAAAACAATAAGTTAGTAAGGGTTTACAGAGGCCAGCGAATCTTGGCGCCATTATATCTAAACCGAAGATCTGATAAGATTCGGTTAGAAACAAAAGAGAGGCAATGGTAGGAGGGGAACCAAAGACTCTTGAGTTCCTCTCACGCTAGACGTGGTTGATGACCGCGCTAAAACAAGTGCGCCAAATATGACGGTTTCGAGAATGATACCAATTTGACGCATCTTCGATCCAAGATTTCCAGCAAGGGCGGTAATAGAAAAACCCAGCTTAGAACTTGCAAAGTTCCAGACACTCTTAGAAAATCTAAACTTATAGAGTATATGAGAGATACTTTACGGGTCAGAGTTGCATAAGACACAACCAGGTGGGGTGTTTATACCCTAACATAGTAGTTTGTCTCGAGTAAAGAGCTTGTTCTGGATGGCAAGCCAAGAGATGAAAGAGTGACGAGGAATGTTATATTTATTCCATATTAATCCGGCTCACCCAACAATGGGGGCGGGCATACGAATGGCGTTATATGTGTCATTGGTAGTGAATGTAGGAATTCCACCATTTGCAGTCCAAAAATGAATATCGCTGGAATTGATGTTGGGTGGAGGAAGATAAAGAATAAGGTTGTTAATCTCTTGAAGATTTAAGTGATTCCTTGTAGAAGCCGATCTCATGTTGGGTGGCCCGTTCCATTGCCCGTCGAGGATAATATGAGCCACCTTAAGCTTTTTACCAAGCCTAGAATCACTAATGATACTATATCCATAGTGGTTAACCAGAGAGGTAGAAAGAAGCCAAGGGTCATACCAAAAAGATGTATTATGACCATTACCAATAGCAACTCTATACAAGTTGCTAGCAATAGGGCAAAGACGAAGAATTTTCCTCCAAGCCCAAGACGGGGAGGAGCCAAGACTAAGGTCCCAAAAATTATTGTTTTTAATTTTTTCCAGCTTAATCTAATCGCTCCAGATAGAATTCTTATTATTACTAATAACAGACTATAGATACTTTAGGACGACCGCCTGATTCCAGGTTTTAAGGTCTAGAATCCCAAGGTTGCCCTTTCTAGTGGGAGTGGTAATATTAGTCCATGAAACTTTGGCACTGTAAATTTTCATAGCAGGGCCAGACCAAAAGAAACGACGAAGATACCGGGTCAGCTCTTTAAGAATCCTAGAAGGAATGATGAAGATAGAAGACCAGTAAACTTGGCCAACAAATAAGATATATTTAATGAGCCGAAGTCTTCCAGCATAAGAGAGGTGTTTAGATGTCCAATAATCAATTCTCGAAGTAATTTTATGAAGGAAAGGGCGACAATCCATGTGTGAGAGACGCCCAGTGAGAAGGGGGAAACCAAGGTATTTGACAGGGAGAGATCCTTCACCAAATTTTAGGATGGAGATGAGCTCGGAGCAAAGGGAGTTACCCATTCCAGAGAAGAAAATTTGACTTTTCGAGGGATTAACCTTTAGGCCAGAAATGGAGTAAAAGTCATCACGACCTTCTTTGATAAGACGGAGGGAAGTTGCATCTCCATGAAAGAAGATTATGAGATCGTTAGTAAAGCAAAGATTTGTGATTTTAAGCTTATGAAATTTCAAGTGAAACCAACAATTAGGGTCATTACTTTTCTCCTTGAGAATGCAGAGAGCGATGGATTCAAAGTCAGCAGCAACAGAGGGGGAATCCTTTTTAGGAATGAGAGAGATGGAAGTGGAATTCCATGAGGGGTCAAGGGTACCAGAGGTGAAAAAAATGAGGACCCCATTACATATCAGAGCCCACAATATTCCAGGTGGCCTTAAAAAAGCTAGAGTTGAAACCATCGGGACTAGCAGATTTGTTATTGTCAATACTAAATAACATGAACTTGATTTCACCGCAAGTGACCTCACGAGTCATAAGTCTTTATCCGAGTTCGAGACCTTAGAGAAAATAAAGGGAGAGAGCCTCTCCAGACCATGGTAGCCAGGGTGCTTGGTTCCAAGCAAATCTGTGAAATATTTCATGATTACCTTAGAAACCCTGACTAGGGTGGAAACTCAAACCCCATGGTCATCATTGATAGAGATTATTTTTTTGCGAAAAAACGGGTCTTGATACTGTTGTAGAAGAATTCGGTATTCCTGTCTCCAAGCTTGATCCAGTTTTCTCTAGATATTTGCTTGAGAAAGGATTCTTCCGCACAACTGAGGAAAATGTAAGACTCGGAAGCCTTAATCTCCTTGGAAATACGGTCAGGGTTAATGGAATTTTGGGCAAGTCTAGATTGGGCTTGGAAGAGGGTATCTTGGGCATCAGCAACCCTAGTACTGATGTCACTATGATCCTTACGGTTAAGACACGAGAGCTCATACTAAAGCTTTTTGAGCTTCAGGGAAACAAGATTTATTCCAATAGCATGGGAGACGAGATTCCAACTGTTGGAAATGCTAGTTTTAAAAAGAGGGTGGGATTGCCACATATTAAATAATTTGACATGCTTCTTCTTGTTTTGACAGGGGGATCCTAGGTTTAGGGTGACAGTGGTGTGATCACGTGAACGGAGAAAACCAAAATGAGAAAAGGACATTGGAAATTGGTCCAAATGTCTCAGTTGTTAACATAATTCATAGATTTAATTTAATTTTATTATATATTCTCACATTAATCTCATAAAAAATATGTAAACATACCAAAAGATTTTGTTAAAACTTATTTTTATACATAAAAAAGCCAAATATAGTGGTGAGTTGGTGAGCTTTATTTTTTCAACTTGAAACTTATTGTAAGTAGGCATGTGCATTCGGTTATTTGATTCGGTTTGGTTTGGTTCTTTCGCTTCTTCAAAACTGGTATCCATTTAAGAACTTAACAAAATTCGGTTCGGTTCGGTATGTGTATTTAATTCGGTTCCAATCAGATATTTTTGGATACTTTAAATTCTCTATAATAACAACATATATAAACTCATTTTACAAATAAAAACTATAAAATTGTGTTAGATTGTAATAAAAATAAATACTAAATATAGTAGAGATTCAAAATTAATATATGAGATAAAAATAGTAATATAAAAAATAAGAGATGATATCAAGTTTATTAGAGTATATAAATGTTTTTTAAATTGTATTATTTTATCTATATGTCTAATTGTTTGTGGATATGTCGTCACTTTGAATTAACTATGTTATCATTTATTAAAGAGAACATAATCATAGAATACTGATAGACAATAAATTTAGGGGAATCTAACTTTGGAAAAGAGAAATATATTTTTAAATAATTTTAAATTTATGGTTAATATATGGGTTCGGTTCTTAATGGGTACCCACAGGTTTTTGGTTCGGTTCTAGTTCCGAACTGAGAACCGTGGATAATTAAAATTGAAACCATTCGGGTATTATGAAGAAACCAAATCTACTTCAGTTCGGTTCTTTCGGTTTGGTTCTTTCGGTTCTGGTTAAAATGTGCATGCCTAATTGTAAGGGTAAGAACTTGTCAATGGTGTTCTAGCTTACATTACATTAAAAAGATCTGGATATTACATATTAATCAAATTTCTCTTATTGTTATAAACATTAAAAAAAATTAAATTATTCATACCATTATTTGTATCTGTTTATATCATAATGCTAGGATCCAATATATATAATAGGGTAAAAAGCACTCTTAGTCCCCCATATTTACCACTTGTATCAACATAGTCCCATTCGTTCACTTCTACATAAAACTCATCCCCTTCGTTTTAAAAATTTACAAACATAGTCCCTCTGCACATGTGAAGCCTGAGAGATTGACATGTGGCATCAAGTTTTGTTTTAAGATTGGTCCCCCAAAGTTCTGGCCAAAAATACCCCTGCCTATGCCAAGTAGGATGCCAACTCAGATTTATGATTTACCTTAAAAAATTACCATTTACCATTTCAAGTTACCATTTCCCCACCATAATTACAAATGGACCGAGTCGAACCTAATTAAAACTAACCCAACCTGAATCTCAATACAATATAACCGAGCCCACTCATCTTATATTAATTGCCACTAATATATATAAGTTTATGTCGCTTCAATCTACCCACCTCTGATGTCGCTTCATGCGTGAAAAGCTCCTCCTCTTTTATCTTTATCTGCCACAAAGCACAAATGCGAATGAGAAAGTGAAACAACCACAGATTGGCAATGATAAGTCAAGAACATTGAAAAAAGAATACATTTTTATAACGGAGATTCTTTCTCTTTTTCTTTTTTTTCTTTTTCCAAATCTGATTGACAGAGAATTACGGCGAGAATGTTGATTTCAGATGAATAAATCTCAGACAAAAGCTATGAAAAGCTTCGATAATTTTATTAGGTAATATAAATGACTATTAAATAGTCAGTACACAAATGAAACTGACACCTAAGAAGAGAAACTGAAAGGACAATAAAAAAAACGGAAACACAATTAAATGACACAAACTTAAGTGGAGTGTAACTCCTATCTTGACCAAATAAAGCATTAAAGTCTAATGCTTATTAGATACCTCTGCTGGTAGATGCATCTCCGCTGTGTCCTTTGCTAGTAGATGCACTATTGGATCCCTTAAATAAAACATTAAATTCCTAACATTGCTTCCCCTAAACTGAAAGCAATAGCTTCAGTTTATCTTCTCGCAAACTCCAAGTTTCTCTCTTAATCGAACAAAAGCTTCCAACTTCAATGGTTTAGTCAATATGTCTGCAACCTGATCATTGGTACCACAATGAACCAATTTCACAATTTCATCTTTCACAAGATCCCTCAAAAAATGAAACCTAACATCAATATGCTTGCTACGACCATGAAGAACAGGGTTCTTTGATAGTTTAATTGTTGAGTTGTTATCACACATAATCGTAGTGCAACCTGACTGCATCATACCAATTTCTTCTAAAATCCTTCTCATCCAAATACATTGACAAGCACAAAATGATGCAGCTATGAACTCAGCTTCAGTGGTGGATAGGGTGACTACCGGTTGTTTCTTTAAAGCCCAAGAAACTGCTCCTCTACTTAATAAGAAAGCATATCCACTTGTGCTTCGTCTATTATCAATGTCTCCAGCATAATCACTATCAGTATAGACACTCAACTCCTCCAACACTCCCTTTTTGTAAAACACACCGAATCCAGTCGTTCCTCTTATGTACCTTAGCACACGCTTTGCTGCTTGTATATGTTCCTCTCTAGGATCGGACATGTATCTGCTCAATAGACAAACCACAAACATCAGATCAGGCCTTGTCGTCGTGATATACATTAAACTTCCAATGAGTTGTTTATATATTGTGCAATCAACTCTCTTAGCATCACTATCTTTTGATAACTTCACTCCAGGCACAATAGGATTCTTGACATCATTTCCGTTATGCAGATTAAACCTTTCAAGAATCTCTCCAGCATATTTCTTTTGATGGATGAAGATTCCATCACCATCCTGTGTCACCTCAACACCCAAAAAATACTTCATTTTCCCCAAATCAGTCATCTCAAAATCATTTTTCATCGATAATTTAAACTCCTCAAGCATATTTTCATCATTTCCTGTGAAGATTAAATCATCGACATAAAGACTAACAATAATAATCTTGTTACCTCCATCAGTTTTCACGAATAGTGTGTACTCATGCTCACACCTTTGAAATCCTTCTCTAACAAAGTATGCCTCAATTTTACTGTACCAAGCTCTTGGGGCTTGTTTTAAACCATATAAAGCCTTCACCAACTTGTAAACCTTGTGTTCTTCTCCTTCCTTTATGTATCCTTGCGGTTGATCTACAAACACATCTTCTCATAGTTCGCCGTAAAGAAACGCACTCTTTACGTCTAACTGATAAACACACCAATTCTTTTGAGCTGCTACAGCTAGCATCGTACGAATAGTATCCCAACGCGCAACAGGAGCAAAGACTTCACTGTAATCTACTCATTCTTCTTGCACATAGCCTTTGACCACCAATCGAGCTTTGTATTTTTCAACCTCTCCCTTCTCATTGAGCTTGGTTTTATAAAGCCATTTAACACCAATTCTCTTTGCTCCACTTGGAAGATTTGTGAGAAACCAAGTTCCGTTCTTTTCTATTGACTCCAACTCTGTCTTCATAGCATTAACCCATTTTTCTTCCTAAATAGCTTCATTGAATGTTACAGGATCATCGCTTGACATAAACATTACAAGACCCGAAACTTCTTCTTTTTCCTCCCATCCGGTCTCGTATTCCTGCAAATAATTTGGTCTTCTTCTGATTCTCTGAGGCCTAAGAGATTCTGCTGGATTCAAAACTTCTTCTTCTTCATTTATTTGCTCTGTTTCAGGCTCATGAGTCACTTCTTCAACATTCTCCTCAGCTTCAGTTTCTCTATCCTCCCAGATTAATTTCTCAGCCTCTGATTCTTTTGTTTTATGTCCCCAATCCCAACTTTTCTCTTCTTCGAAAATCACATCCCTACTTGTAATGACCTTTTTTGTTTTTGGGTTGTATAGGCGATAACCCTTGGATTCGCTGCTTACTCCAATAAGCACACATATGTTGCTTTTATCATCAAGTTTTTTTCTTTTCTGATCTGGAACATGGACATGAGCGATACAACCAAAAATTCTAAAGTAATCAACTCTAGGCTTTATTCCACTCCACATTTCTTCAGGTGTTTTTCCTTGTGTCACGGAAGTTGGACTTCGATTCAAGACATGTATAACCCATTTTGATGCTTCCGCCCAAAAATGTTTAGGAACTCCTTTATCATTCAAAATACACCGCACCATATTCATTATTGTCCGGTTCTTGCGCTCAGCAATTCCGTTTTGTTGCGGAGTGAAAGCTGTAGTGAGTTGTCTGCTAATTCCGGCTTCCTCACAAAAATCAGTGAACTCATTTGAAGTGAATTCACCGCCTCTGTCCGTTCGTAGACATGCTAACGTTTCTCCACTCTCTTTCTCTACCTGGATCTTGAATCGAGTAAAGAATATAAAAGCTTCCGACTTTAATGACAAAAAATATATCCATACCTTTCTGCTAAAGTCATCGATGAAAGTAAGAATATATCTCTTGTCGGAGTTCGATGCTGGAGAAATTGGCCCACATATATCAGCATGTACCAGCTGCAACCTCCTTGACGAACGCCACAAACTTTGTTTAGGTATACTCTCACGATGTTGTTTACCAACAAAACAGCTAACACATTTCTCAGCTTCGTTGGTGCTCAGATGTGGTATCCCTTTGACCATATTCTGATATTTGAGAGTTCTTAAACCTTTGTAACTTAAGTGCCCATACCTTCGATGCCAAAGTTTAAGCTCATCCATTGCTGTTATTTTCAAACATTTCTCAGTCGTAAACAAGTTACCTTTTGAGGCCAAAATCTTGAACAATTTATTTTCCGTCATTTTTGCTTGCATAACCAGCCCTAACTCCGGGTGATAAAGCTTGCATACTTCATGATGTATCAAAATCTTGCAGCCTTTTTGTACAAGTTGTCCCAAGCTTACCAAGTTACTCGTTAATTCTGGTACTAGATATACATCTGAAATTACATGAGTCCTTCCATTGACACGTAAAGTTACATCACCTTTTCCAATTACCGAAAGAATAGAATTGTTACCGAGTTTTACGGAGGATTGAAACTCTTCATCAAGCTTTGAAAACCATGCTTTGTCTCCTGTCATATGGTTGGAACAGCCTGAATCAAGATACCACACAAATTTTCTTTCTTCTGGAACTGGTGTGTACGCCATTAACAAAACATCACCTTCCTCTTCTCCAATCTCTGCATAGTTCGTCTTCTCTTCCATAGGACATTCGTATGATAAATGTCCAAGTTTGTGACAACGATAGCATTCCACCGTTTCCTTGTTAAATCTACCTCTTCCTCTTCCTCGGCCAAATTGTCTTCCTCTGCCTCTTCCATTTCGATACTCGTATGAAACTTTGAGTACCTGTTCTTCTTCTACTATTCTTGGCTTTCTCATTTTCTGCTCATGAACAAGTAATGAGCTTTGCAAGGTATCGACTGATAAACTGTCAATATCTTTTGATTCTTCAATTGAACACACAATGTAGTTGAAGTTTTCAGTCAAAGTTCGCAAGATCTTTTCCACAATTTTGACATCTTGCATATCATCCCCACAGTTTCTCATGTCGTTTGCTACCACCATCACCCTTGTGAAGTAATTGGAGATAGATTCTCCATTTTTCATCTCCAGCAATTCAAACGTTCTCCTCAAAGTTTGTAACTGCGCACGCTTCACTCTTGCATTTCCGTGATATTTGGTCTTCATAGAATCCCACAACTGCTTTGACGTCTCTTTCAAAGTTATCGTCTTAAGAATTGATTTGTCAATCGCATTGAACAGATAATTCTTTGCCTTCAAATCCTTTAACCTTGTATCGGCAAGGGTCTTCTTCTCTGCTTCGGTCAATCCTTCTTTGTTTATTATGTTCATCAATTCCATCTTCCACAACATCAAATTACTCCTTTGACCGAAGAAGATTTTCCATAAGGAGACTCCAATGGTCATAATCTCCATCGAATTTTGGTATACAAGGTTGCCCAAAATTACTCGATTCGCCCATCTTTTCTATGTGCTTGCTCTCTTTCTCTTTTAATTTAATGGCTCTGATACCAATTTTGTTGATTTCAGATGAATAAATCTCAGACAAAAGCTATGAAAAGCTTCGATAATTTTATTAGGTAATATAAATGACTATTAAATAGTCAGTACACAAATGAAACTGACACCTAAGAAGAGAAACTAAAAGGACAATAAAAAAACGGAAACACAATTAAATGACACAAACTTAAGTGGAGTGTAACTCCTATCTTGACCAAATAAAGCATTAAAGTCTAATGCTTATTAGATACCTCTGCTGGTAGATGCATCTCCGCTGTGTCCTTTGCTAGTAGATGCACTATTGGATCCCTTAAATAAAACATTAAATTCCTAACAGAGAATCAGCCGATATGGGTAATGACTTATCGGAAGAGTAAAGAGAAGTTAATGTAGATCAGTCATCGTCGCATAGAGAATTACGGAGAGAGAAGCTTAACGTGCATTAACGGCCATCCCAAGATACATGTTTTCAACACAAAATATTCAATTTCGGGGTCCCCCGCCATAACACACATATATATAGAGAGAGAGAGAGAGACTAGGACTACCGGTAAAAATGATGGAGAAGGATGGATCTTTTCAAAGAGAGATATATATTGAGACAGAGAAAGAAACCGATTTGTGGGTGTTTTTTATGTTTGATGGATATATAGTCTTTGTCTTTGTCTTTGTCATGGAAGTGCCATGGTCGTCCCGGCTGGAAATTAACTACTCAAAATATCAATATTTTGGTATCACAAGCTAAAACCATGTCGCGTCTATTAGTATCAATTGCGGGTGAGGTTTTTCGCGAATTTGATAAAAAAAACTTGTATATCCCAAAAAATTGAGATTTGGTAAACCTCAATCCTTTATTTTTTTTTCTATTATGGCGGAATAGAAAATGAGTCTTGTTCCTTAAGAGAGATGGGAAATGGGTCTTGATGCTTAAGAAGAATAGGAAATGGGTCTCGATACTTAAGGGTCATTATAGATTCTCTACTGTTTCAAGCTTCTGTTTACTTCAATCTTTGATATATTGGAGCTTGAGGAAGGAGAAGAGACTTATATATATATTAGTGGCAATTAATATAAGATGAGTGGACTGGGTTATATTGTAATGGGTTTTTGGGTTGGGTTAGTTTTAATTAGGTTCGACCCGGTCCGTTTATAATTATGGTGAGTAAATCGTAACTTGATATGGTAAATGGTAACTTTTTAAGGTAAATCATAAATCTAAGTTGGCATCCTACTTTGCATGGGTAGGGGTATTTAGGGAACCAATCTTGCAACAAAACTTGATGCCACGTGTCTGATAAGGAAAGATATTCCTCAGGGACCTAAGTGCAATTGATAGGGACTAAAGTGATAAGTTCTGTAAATATAGGGTCAAATTAGGCTTTAGGAGAAATGTAAAGGGTTGAACTGCAAATATACCATTATGTAACTGTTTCTCCAACTAACTCACTCAGTCTATTTAAAGAGGCTGAAAAAGTTAGTTAGGCCTATGAAATAATCAGAAGCAATTTTCACTTCCTAAAATTCTCTAAGTAGATTTGTGTTCTTGATTTTATCATTTCAGTTTTAATTCTTACCAAATTGGCGCTAGAAGGAGGGGGCGAGGATACCTTGATCAACAGATCAGAAATCGACGTTCGAGTTTTCGTTTTGCAAAATTTTCCGTTCGAATTTTCATATTTTGTTTGATTTTTCGCTGATTGAGGATGAATACTGAGGAAGGTGACAATCCATCTGTTCGCAAAGCTATGGAAACATTGAAATCCGATCTGCAAGAGGCAGGTAAATCGATTCCAACTCAATCAATCCAATTTGATTTTGAAGGGAAAATGAATGAGATGATAAGGAAGGTGGCAGAGCTTGACGAGTTGGTAAAAAAGAAGGGAAATAATGATGGTGCTAGGCTTAGGTCTAAGATAGCAGGGGGCGATCAGAATGATCAGTCGGATCAGTCGATGGACGATGGCGACGATCGATATGAACAGCGTAAAGCACGTTTTGAGCAAAAGAAAGAGTATAGTGGGATAAAGAGGAAAGAAAAATTACAAAAGCAATTGTATGTGAACTCTAGTGATGAAGAGGATTTCGAAGATTCTGAGTCTGATGAAACACCGAAGTACGAACGTTCTCGAGGCTATTCAAGAGGAGCAGAGCATGAGCTCCGGCCAGCAGGGTGTATAAGGAAGGAAGGAAAAAGAAAGAGAGGCGAGTATATTCACCTCGAAAATATTCGCCTCGGAGATATTCGCCTCGAAAATATGAAGGTGAGTCCAGCTTATATGCAACTGTGGGGAGGAGAAATGAGGACCAGTATGTTCAGGGAGTCGACTGGAGGGACTCACCATTGATCAGGGAGATCAGATCTGTGCCGCTTCCGAGGCGGTTTGATATTTCCAAAGTTGATAAGTTTGATGGGACTCAATATCTCGATGACCACATAGAACAATTTAAAAACTACATGACTAATTTTGAAGATGACGATAAATTGGTGTGTAGAGCTTTCTCTCAGACGTTTAAGGGAACTGCGCTGAAATGGTTCAACAAGATTCCTAAGGAGTCAATTGCAAATTTTAGAGGCTTCTATACCGCTTTCCGAAGACAGTTTGTGGGAAGCAAGGAAATGAGAGCCAATGGAGACACAATAATACAATGCAAGCAGGCTGTGGGAGAGAAGTTAAAGGATTATACTAAGAGGTTTGTGTCAACAAAGGCTGAATTGGATGATTGTGAAGAAAGTGTGGCTATGGCGGCGTTTAGGCAAGGGCTGTTGCCTCGGGATTTGGCCGATGAGACTACGAGGCGCAGGGCATTAACATTTGGAGCTCTTATGGCTCAGGTTGAGGATCAGATTAAGGTCGAAGAATCGACGCGGGTTCGAGGAGGTGCTAGTACTGTTCAGAAGGGGAGTAGGCAATCTAACACATCGAACAACAATCCCTCGCGTCCGAAGAACAATCAAAATGTATCTAACCGAGGAGCTTCGAACTCGTATCAAGGGGGATATAATCAACACAACTCTAATAATCAGCAACAGTTTAGATCCAGATCGAATGTGTGGGTGAGGCCAGATTATTATGCGGATCTGACTGAAAGCGTGGCTTCGATATATGAAAAAACAAGGGGAACAGTAAATTTTAGAAAGCCACCAGCGATTAACAGGCCAAGAGAGGAGCGCAATAATAAGTTCTGCAGGTATCATGATGATGTCGGCCATGATACAAATGATTGCATTGCTCTAAAGAAGGAGATGCAAATTTTGATCGAGAATGGAAAGTTGCTGGAATATGTCAGGAAGAATGCTAAAGCGGCAGCTCTGAAAATTGGTAATCCTAATTCTAAGCAGGAAACTGCACTAATGATTTTAGATGTTGCAGGTGAGGGGGATGGTTTCGATGTGGCCTCAGAATATGTCGAACCAGACCCCAGTCGACTTCTGTTAATGTCAATAGATGAGCCGATGCGTCAGGGACGTGTTCGAGATTTGTGTGCCTTCTTCGAGTCACTTACAATATTTGGGGGAGATTCGATGACCAACAACACTAATAATTCGAGGAAGAGGCATATAGTGAACTTAACACGAAAAATTGAGGGAGGCGCATCGGCACACCTAAGCAACAGAAAGGATGTGCCCTTTATAATTTTCGATGGGGATGATTTGAGGGGGATTACTGGGCCACATGAAGATGCGGTGGTCATAGGGGCAGAAGTATGCGGGGTGGAGATTCGACGAGTGCTGATTGATACAGGGAGCTCTGCTAATGTGCTTTTCAAGTCAACATATGAGAGATTAACTGCTCCGCCTCGAATAGAAAGATCAGAGAGGACTATCATAGGGTTTACTGGCGCAACAGCAAATGTGATAGGAGAGTTCGAGGGTGAAGTTTCTTTGGGAAAGGGGACTTTCAAGAAGAAAGTACAAGTACTTTTTGTGGTGGTAGATTGTCCATCAAGTTATAACGCTATTTTTGGGAGGTCGTGGATGGCTAAAATGTACGCTGTAGTTTCTACAGTTCATCAATGTTTGAAGTATGTGATCGAGGACCGAGTCGGCGTAGTTCGAAGTGATCAAAAGGTGGCAAGAGAATGTTATGCTGCTGCATTTAGACTACGGGGCAAAAGTTCTGATGATCCGATGGAGAATTAGCAGTTTGGGGGGTTGCCTTCTGATGGAACAGATGAGGGAATTGATGATCTGAGGTCAACCCCGAGTTCTGTGGTGGTCAATGAGGAAATAGAAGAATATATTTTCAATAATGGCAGGGTACTTCGAATTGGGACCCTATTATCTTTATCGATGCGAGAAAAGTTGTTGACCTTTTTGTCTGAAAATTTGGATGTTTTTGCGTGGAGGTCTGAAGACGTAGTGGGGGTCCCAAGTGACATAATATGTCATAGTTTGGCGGTTGATCCGAAGGTCAAACCGATAATTCAAAAAAGAAGGGCCTTTTCATTGGAAAAATCTGAGGCAATAGTTGCCGAGGTGGATCGACTATACAAGATGGGTCATATCAGGGAAGCCAATTATCCGAGGTGGACGGCTAATCCGGTAGTAGTGAAAAAGAAGAATGGAAAATGGCGAATGTGTGTGGACTTCACAGATTTGAATAGAGCCTGTCCAAAAGATCCTTTTCCGGTGCCTCGAATCGATCAGTTAGTGGATTCTACTTCAGGAAATAAAATCTTGACGTTTATGGATGCGTTTTCGGGGTATAATCAGATTCGAATGATTCCAAATGATGAAGAAAACACGACTTTTATCACTGACAGAGGATTACACTGCTACAGGGTGATGCCGTTCGGATTGAAAAATGTTGGGTCAACATATCAGAGGCTGATGAATAAGGCGTTTGCTTCACAAATAGGGAGAAATATCGAAGTGTACATCGATGACATGCTTGTTAAAAGCAAAAGTGATGATGAACACATTGATGATTTGGAAGAGACGTTTTTGAATCTTAGAGCAATACAATTGAAGTTGAACCCAGAAAAATGTACATTTGGAGTTCGATCTGGCAAATTTCTGGGGTACATGATTAGTGAAAGAGGAATCGAAGTGGATCCAGATCAATTGAAGGCTCTGATATCTATGTCTTCACCTCGGAATATCAAAGAAGTGCAAATGTTAACGGGCAGGTTAGCAGCTTTGAACAGATTCATTTCTCGTTTTTCAGATAAGTGCTTCCCTTTTTTCCAGGTGCTGCGTAGACCTAATAACTTTGAGTGGACCTCGGATTGTGAAGAAGCTTTTATGAAGATTAAAAATCTTTTGTCCTCTCCTGAAATATTGTCGAAGCCTCGAAAGGGTGAGCAGCTATTTTTGTATATAGCAGTATCGGATTATGCGGTGAGTGCGGTTCTGGTCAGTGAAGATACGAGAATTTCGAAGCCTGTCTACTATGTCAGCAAAAGTTTGGTTGATGCTGAAAAACGCTATTTGAAGCTCGAAAAATTGGCACTGTGCATAGTAGTGGCAGCAAGAAAAATGCGTCCTTACTTCCAGGCACATACGATTGTGGTTCGAACTTCATATCCATTAAAAAATGTTTTGCAGAAGCCAGATATCTCAGGAAGGATGACCAAGTGGTCTGTGGAATTAGGAGATTTCGATGTGTTATTCTCTCCTCGAACAGCTATCAAAGCTCAAGCTTTAGCAGATTTTTTGGTGGAATTCCACTCAAGCAGATCCGAAGAGAAAGATGGTGAAAAGGTGAACGAGAATCCGACGTGGACGATACGAACTGATGGGGGATCCAGTAACAAAGGGTCGAGTGCAGGAGTTGAGTTGGTGGCACCAACATGGGAATTTATGTTTCAAGCTATAAAATTTGGCTTTCATGCTTCGAATAACGAAGCTGAATATGAAGCTGTGCTAGCAGGATTACGGTTAGCGAAGATTTGTGGAGCGACATTTGTGCGCTTGGAAACAGATTCACAGTTGGTAGTTAACCATGTTAAAGGAGTATCAGAAGCTAAAAAGGAACATTTGGTTTTGTACTTACAAGAGCTTCGGGGAATGATGGCACGGTTTGAAAATGTCGAAGTGGAGCATATTCGAAGAGGTAGCAACACAATGGCTGATTCTTTGGCAACAATGGCTTACTCTAAAGAATATCCGTGGATCATTACACAACCATCGCCTTCGATCATACCGAATTCTGAGCAGTGTGAAGTTGTTAATGAGATAGTGAAAGATCCGATGTGCGCTCGAGGAGATTGGAGGTTTGACTTGTTAAACTTTATTTCGAAGGGAGTTTTACCTCTTGATAAACACTTGCTTAAGAAAATAAAGTACAAAGCTCTTGGCTATGTGGTATTGGATGGGGTACTGTACAAAAGGTCTGCGTCGAAACCTTTGCTACGATGTTTAAGCAAACAAGAGTCTCAGGACATTTTATCCGAACTGCATGATGGGGATGGATCAGCTCATTGTGTATTCAAAGCCATAACGCGTCGGGTATTGTTGGCAGGATATTATTGGCCTACTATTATGCAAGATGCCAAGTCATTAGTTCGAAGCTGTGATACTTGCCAAAGGTATGCAAATTTAATACACAAACCAGCAGTACCCCTAATGACAATTTCAGAGGCGGTTCCTTTCGATAGGTGGGGGATTGATTTAGTGGGACCATTACCTATGGCTTCTGGTGGAAGACAGATGATTATTGTTGCGGTTGATTATTTTTCGAAGTGGGCAGAAGCAGAACCCTTAGCTGGGACAAAAGCTAAGGATGTAATCAAGTTTATTCAAAGTAACATTTGCTACCGTTTTGGAGTACCTCGAAAAATAACGACGGACAATGGCCCTCAATTTAATAACAAGGAAATGGACTCTTTTTGCTCTTCGAAAGGGATACAGCAATGCTTTTCCACTCCTTTCCACCCCCAGGCAAATGGACAGGTGGAAGTTACAAATAGATCTATTTTGGATGGTTTGAAGAAAAATTTGGCAGGAGCAGCAGGGAAATGGCCAAATTATCTTCAAGAGGTGCTATGGGCATATAGAACAACCCCTAGAGAGGCTACAAAATAGACTCCTTTCTCTTTAGTATATGGAATGGATGCTGTGTGCCCTGCTGAATCTACATTGCCTTCTTATAGACTACTACAATATTCCGATGCGGATAACGATGAAGCTAGAAGGGTGGAGCTTGATTTGTTGGAAGAAAAAAGGGTCAAAGCACATTTGAATGTGATCCATTATCAAACATTAATGAGGAGCATGTACGATGCTAAAGTTAAGAGGAGAGAATTTAAAATTGGCGATCGAGTATTACGAAAAGTATTTCTTCACATTAGGGATAAACACCTCGGAAAATTGGCCCCAAACTGGGAAGGTCCTTACGAAGTCAAAATGAGGGTCAAGCCAGGTTCCTACAGGTTGTCAGATCGAGAAGGGAGGATGCTCAAACATCCTTGGAATATAGAGCATTTGAAATTGTACTGTGAGTAAATTCAAACTTCGAATTTTTGTAAAACAGACATACTCTTTCCTTATCTGTTGGCCCAGAAAGGTTTTAATGAGGTGTCTGTTTAATATTGAATTTTTTAATAAAATTTCTTTTGGCCATTGGTTGTTTACTATGATGAGTGATTTATTATTTTGGTAACTTGGCAAAGATTGATCATCTTTGAAAGTTGACCAAGAATAATTTTCCGAAGCAATAGCTTTGAAGAAACAACCAAATTTTCGAGGTGCCACGTCTTATGAGTGCATCTAATTTTCGAGGTGCCACGTCTTATGAGTGCATCTAATTTTCGAGGTGCCACGTCTTATGAGTGCATCTAATTTTCGAGGTGCCACGTCTTATGAGTGCATCTAATTTTCGAGGTACATCCATTAATAAATACGTTTAATTTTCGAAGTGATAAATTTAAATAAGTACATCAGAAATTTAAGATAAAATTTTAAGAGGAAGAAAAGTTGCTTGTTCATCGGATTAAACACGAAGTCTACAAAAAGTTGAGAATTACTTAGCCAGATACACAAAAAACAAACATGATATGCCTAGACTATTAGGCATCATCTTCTTCTTCCGATGACTCCTCTGAAGCATCTTCTTCTTCGGAGGAACTTGGTGGCACTTCGAATGCTTCCCTTGGGCGACTTTCTTCAGGAACTTGTTTCCAAAGGTTCGTTAAATCCAACCTTGGACAGGCAGCATGAACCTCTCGAAGAATTTGAATAGTGGTATCAATTTGAGCTTTCTTGATACCTTCAAGCATTAAAGAGCCAACAGCGGCCTCGGCCTTTTTAACAGCAGCATTCTTTTCTTCCTCGGATTTTGTTCGAAGCGTAGTCAATTCAGTTTGGCAATTCTCCAGCTTCTCCTGAGTTTCTTTAACAAGTTTCTCAGCATCGGAAGATTTTTGCTTTGCCTCGGTAATTGCGGTGGAATGTTGAGAATTTAAGTTTTCAAGAGCTTGCCGATGAGAAGCCTCCAGAGCTTCGACTTTTTCTTTGTGCTCTTTAGCAAGTTTGTCTTTTTCAGCTTCGAATTTTTGAAGTGCCTCTGTTTTCGAAGTCTTTTCGAACTCTATCTCCTTTTTACTCTTGATCAATTTTTGTGCAAGAAGCTCCAATTGTGCATGTGAATTTTTTACTTCTTCACATAATTTGTTGGCTGCAGCACTTAAGTTTTCAAAAGGATGAAGGATCGAAGTTACCTCATCAGATTTGTTTGAATTGGGAAAGATTGTTGGTCGCTGACATACAGGAGCGATGGTGTTAGATGTCGAAGCCATAGCAGCCCCAGTAGAAGTTGATGAAGCAAAATTGGTAGGTTGAGACTCATTGCCAGTAAATGCAAAATCCCCGCTTGAATTAAAGTTTTCAAGGTTGAGGTAATCATCCACCTGACTATCTCCTAGTGTTACTCCTCCATCAGGGTTCTCTTCGATAAAGGTTTTCCCATGCACCTCGGAAGCTAGTACTTCCTCTAGCATATCAGCCTCGTTCTTCTTCTTGGGTGTACCAGACTTACTCTTTTTCTTCTTTGAAGAATTGTCTTTTTTCTTTTTTAGAACAGGTTCATCTTCTTCGGAAATGGGGGGAAGCTGAGGTGCAGATGCTTTTCGCTTTCTTTTAGTCTTCGAGGTGTTGGAAGATTTAGCCTTGATTGCTTTGGGTTTCTTGAGGGTTTGCTTCCCTTTCTTTTTTAAAGGTAAGTGGCTGTCACTTCGATTCCAGGTCGGAAGATAGCATTTCCCATCTGGAGCAAGTATCCTCTGAACTGCTAGGATGGGATCTGGAGGCACCATCGGATCTTGAGGGAAGTCAACCCCTAACGATATGCGCCAGAGATGGCTGTTGACGAAGTTGATAGGCTCAAATGCTGAGTGAAAGCCATTTCCCCAAGACTTTTCTGCCCACTCAGCCATTTGTTGGAAGATGAGCTTGGCTTCTTTTCGACGACTCTTGAACCGCCTCGGAATTTCTAAGGAGATACAAATAGTTGGTTAAATAAATCGATTTAAAACAATTAGATAAATAAAGGAAGGTATCACTTACTGTTATCTCTCCAAGTAAGGGTGAGCTTGGAAGGATTGGCATCGGAAATTTCTTTGCCGTTTTCCCAGGCTCCTGATAGGAAGACGAATCTTTGCTTCCAGAACTTATCAGCTTCGAGGAGGTCGTCGACAATTTTTAAATCATCTTCAAGAGTTAGGTAATAAAACGGCAGAACTGGGCCATTTGAAACTTTGGTTACTGAGATGAAGTCCTCGATTTCGAGGGGAATGCCTCCAAGCCTCGATACCATGATTGCTGAGAATAAAGTAAAGAGCAAGTTGGGAGTGACTTGTGTTGGACACAATCTGTGGATTTCGAAGTACCTCACTATCATCGGATCAAGGGGAAACCGAAGTCCCCAGTTGAAGAGCTCAGGGTACACTACTAGCTCATCTTTCTGACAGTTTAGAGGTGTCTATCCTTCTACTGGTAATCGAAGAATCATGTTATCGGTTAATCCCCATAACTTTCTGAGCTGCTCTTTCTCTGATTCGAGGTAGTAGCTGTAGGGTACATTCTTTAAGGCAAGAACATACCAAGCAGAAAGAGGTTTAAGATTTTCTTGAACTAAGGCAGCAACGCTCTCGGGAAGTGTAATAAGAGTTTTTTTCCCTCGAATCTTCTTTGGAGGAGCTACACCATCAGCCTCGGATTCCTCTTCGGCATCAGATTCAGTAGCTTCAGAATCATCTTTTTTGTTATCTTCATCAGTGACTTCATTAGAGCGACTTCGAATTTGAGTCTCCTGTTGAGTCACAGGAATTGGCTGACTACACTCTGGTGTAATGTCATCCACTTCTTGTGGGGGAGGAGAAAAGTGTGGGGGAGGAGAAGAGTTTTCTGCTTCTTCACCCATTGCTAGGAAAGGTGATTTTTTGGCACGTTTGACTTTGATAGCTTCGAATTGAGGAGGGAGTGTGTTGGATTGAAGGTCTTTTGTCGCTTCGACTTGAAGGACATGTGATTTGGGTTGTGATTTATTATCAGTTGGTGGCTTGTCTAAAGTAACGACTTTAGATTTCCGATGAGGTCTTAGTAATGAAGAATTAGCTGGATTTCGAGGAGGAGAGGTTGTTGGGTTAGTCTCTGGGTTTGAAGCTAAGGGTGAAGACGAAGTGGCAAGGTTAGGGTCGAAATTACCATATTCAAAAGTGGTACAAGAAGAGTGAGGACCGTTGTAGATCAACCCAGCAGCTTTGTATTCTTTGGCTCTTTGTGAAATACAAAGATAATCGTAGCCCCTGAATACTTGATTGCTGGAACCAGGGAAAAGAGGTTTCTTTGGTTTTACTGGTTTTCTAGGTTTAGATCTTTTGTATTTAGGATATCTTCTCATACAATGGTATCGATCTAAGAGGTTGCTTTGGTGGATGAAAAAGATGAAGTAATTTAAAGATTTATGAAGAACAGGTTGAAGATGGCTTGAAGAACAGGTTGAAGATGAAGAACAGGTTGAAGATGGTTCAAGAGGTGATTTCTCTAATAAGTTTTTAGTAAGAGTTGGGTATTTATAGGATAAAGGAGTGACGTTGAGAATATGGAGAGGCAAAACCAGTGAGTTGCTCTCATTGGGTGGAATATGAAACGAAAAGAAAGCGTGTAGTGTCATGGGTCTACTATTAAAGGTCTAATCAATCTATCAAGTAGGGATTAGAGATTTCGAAGTATTAGCAAAACTACGTTCCTAGTAATAATGTTCGAAGTAAAGGCGAAGCTATATTTCTAGTTGGCAAGTTCGAAGCGATAGGAAATCTGTTTGCATTTATTCATAAATTCGAGGAGAAGTCACAAATCATTGGTTTCAATCATAATAAAGAGATAAAGTGAAGAAAGTTGTATTGACTCAAGATAGAGTTCGAGGAGCTAGTAGTTCTTATAAATGTCTGTATAAGAACTAGGGGGCTACTGATAAGGAAAGATATTCCTCAGGGACCTAAGTGCAATTGATAGGGACTAAAGTGATAAGTTCTGTAAATATAGGGTCAAATTAGGCTTTAGGAGAAATGTAAAGGGTTGAACTGCAAATATACCATTATGTAACCGTTTCTCCAACTAACTCACTCAGTCTATTTAAAGAGGCTGAAAAAGTTAGTTAGGCCTATGAAATAATCAGAAGCACTTTTCACTTCCTAAAATTCTCTAAGTAGATTTGTGTTCTTGATTTTATCATTTCAGTTTTAATTCTTACCAGTGTCAATCTCTCAGGCTTCACATGTGTTGGGGGACTATATTTGCAAAATTTTAAAACGAAGGGGATGAGTTTTATGGAGAAGTGAACGAAGGGGACTATGTTGATACAAGTGGTAAACATGGGGGACTAACAGTTCTTTTTAGCCATATATAATATATTCCCATATCCTAAATTAATTATGGAGGACTAATGTTTAACATTAGTCGTGGATCTTGTTATGTTTTAGTCCTCTCTAAACATCTATGCAAACCCTTCCTTCCATATAGTCTTTTTTCCAAGACTTGCATGCAATAAGACCGTTCACCCATCTCTACGTCCATACTTCCATCTTAGGCCATTATGAAAGTATCCTAGATAAATATGTAATCCGACCCATCAAGTCAGCCTTATCTGAAAACTCTAAAACCTCACAAAGTTTTTTTATCCCAACAGAACAAGTTCTACTCCATAACTCAACATCCACGCACTTTCAGACCTAATCCACTATTATCCACACTTCCTCAAACACCATCACAACCCATCTCCACCTTCCCCCAAAAATATATCTCAAACATCTCTTTTAACCCATCTGCAAGCCATCCCCTCATCCAACCTGATGACCCTATTTGGTTTGCCTCCTTCTAGTCACCCTGAAAGCTTCTTAAGCAGAAATAGAAGACGAGGTGTTATTTCTAGACAACATGCCCGTGGATATGCGGCTAGTCAGGCTCGGGCATCAAGGCCAAGAGCCTCATAAAAACACCCATCTCATCCATTATGACGAACATGGTGAGCACCACCCTTGTGGTTGTAATGAACATCCGACCTCTAGTCCAGAGAGGTTCCCAAATCCAACAACCTCATGATAAAAACTGGGCTCAGACGGTTGCTCCACATCAAGACATTCACCCAAACGGGAGCATTGAAAATATCCCCTCTTTGTAGTTTGATAATGGCATTTTAATATTCCCACCGGAGGCCTTGGCGGGAGACCACACAGAGTAGGAAAAGTGCTTATCTAATTATCTCTTAACAAAAATAAATGCCTCATACTAAGTCTAAACTTTAGCCTCAAGAATCTAGGGTTCCCAAAGACTCTTGGAGTGCAAGCCAACCCCTTTTGGCCAGTTCTTTTTCAACTTCTCATCGGCCGACAGCGCTACCCAAATTCTGGAGATGTCACCGTGGTTTTTCAATAGGCACCCTATCTTCCTGAAGCATTGGGAGCCTATGGGAAACTCTAGCAAGGAGTCGCTCAAGGACATTTCAATCTGGGTTAAGTTTTATGGCCTACCCCATGAACTGTAGACTGAAAGAGGGCTCAGTATTTTGGGAAACTTCTTAGGCACTCCAACATACATGGACACCCATAAAACAAGCAAGACAAGGCTGAGTCTCGCCAGAATATGAATTATCATACGACCCAAAGACATGTCCCATGGGACTGTAAGTATCAACTGCCTTGGAAAGGTTCATAACCTTCAATCGAGTACCAAGGACTTCCTTCTTCATGCGAGAAATGTCAAACCTTTTGACACATTACATCCAACTGCCAAGAGTTGGAGGAAAACTCTGCCTCCACCATTACCCCAAAAGGCCTAAAAAAATAACCAATCCAGGCTAACAACATTCTCACCTCTGTGTAGATAGCGATAGCCTGATCCCACCAAGCTATGTCAGCCTCAGTATGTGTGGAAGAAGAATAGATGAACGCAAGAATTGAACAAGACTAAAGACGAGGCAGTGCGGTGGCTGGTTAGATCAACTTGGAAGCTCTTGGAAATGGACTCTCTATTTTTTAAGTCACCTCACCCCCATCACATCCTAGAATCCCAACTAGTGGTATTACAGTTACGACCAAACATGTTAATAATATAGGGATCCATAGTTAAATTTATGTTTTTATCATGTTACTCTCTAAAACTCTATCTATGATAATTGCGACATGGAATGTTCATGGACTTAATGACCCCATTAGGAAAATTGACGTACGTGACTATGTTTAATCAAATAAAATTAACATTATCTTCCTCCTTAAGACCAAATTTAGCTTTAAAAATATAGGTAACATAATGAGACCAATGTTCCCTTATTGGCAGTACACGAGTAACCACAAGGCCACCCATACGGGAAAGTTTGGATTGCTTGGAATCCAAGTGTATTCAAACTCGAAACCCTTAAAGTTATGTCTCAATTGATCGACTATAGAATTAAGTATACCGCTAGAAATAAATTCGTTTATCCCATGGCTATTTACGGCTTTAATGACCTCTTCAATCAGCTCTCACTATGGGAAGACATCGTGAGTCTTGCTTCTAGCATACCTAATAACCTTTGGGTTTCCATGGATGACTACACTGCTATTCTCCACCCTAATGAGAAGATTGGACAAACTGACCTCTAGACAAACTCCATGAGAGACTTTAACAAGTGTTGCGATATGAGTGGCCTCGTCGACCTTTGCAGCTCTGGTTTCCAATATACTTGGACCAACAAGCAAAATGACAACTCAATCTCCTCAAATATTGACCGAGCTCTCATAAACAAACCTTGGGATTACTTTTATCCCCACTCATTTGCCCACTTTGACATCCCCCGTATATTGGATTACACCTTCATCGCCTTACACATAACCTCCCTTATAGATTTCACCCCCAAACCTTTTAAAGTTTTTAATATATCACTCAATTATTTCTAATAGTTGGAGCCCTTCTTTTTTATAATGATCTCATGGTCACTCTAAGTCATAAGCTTCTTAGGCTTCATGATCGTCTCTCTGATCTGAACAATAGAATTTATAGTAATATTAGTGACCATGTTGATAAAGGTAAAATTGAGCTCCACCAAGCCCAGCTTTGTCTTTCCACCACCCATCGGACCCTAGCCTGATTGAAGTGGAGCTCTCTGTCTCCAAAAACTTCATCTTGCTCAGTAGAGCTGAAGAATCTCTCCTGAATAAAAAAATCTAGGGAATCTTGGCTTAAGTTAGGAGACCGTAACTCCAAATGTTTTCATAATAGTATAAGAGTCTGAAGTGCCAAAGACAATATCATTACCATAAACGATTCAAATGGCAATCCCGTCTATCAACTGAAAAATATTGCTAACGTCTTTAAATCTTACTTCACTAACTCTTTGGGCTCCCCAAGCCCTCCAAATTACCCTGGATTAGATAGAGTCAGAAGCCTAATCTCTTCTAAACTCTCATTTGCTCAGTAGAGCTGAAGAATCTCTCCTGAATAAAAAAATCTAGGGAATCTTGGCTTAAGTTAGGAGACCGTAACTCCAAATGTTTTCATAATAGTATAAGAGTCTGAAGTGCCAAAGACAATATAATTACCATAAACGATTCAAATGGCAATCCCGTCTATCAACTGAAAAATATTGCTAACGTCTTTAAATCTTACTTCACTAACTCTTTGGGCTCCCCAAGCCCTCCAAATTACCCTGGATTAGATAGAGTCAGAAGCCTAATCTCTTCTAAACTCTCATTTGAAGCCCAAAAAAATTTAATTAAGTATGTTTCCAATGAGGAAATCAAAAGGCATTGTTTTATATTGAAAATGATATAGCCCTGGGCCCTCATGATTTCAACACCAGCTTCTTTAAAACCAGCTGGCCAACCATCAACTCTGACTTCTATAACGTTATTCATCACTTCTTCAATATTGGAATAATGGATCCCTTTTGGAATAAGACTATAATCACTCTCATCCCAAAATCCACCTTCACGGCCTCCCCGACGGACTTCCGTCCTATTGCTTGGTGATGTGATATATAAGATAATATCTAAAATTCTGGCAAACAGAATCAAAGATTCTATCCCTTATTTAATTGACTTCACTCAGACTGTCTTTTTCCATAGTAAAAAAATCACGGACAACATTATGCTTTCTCAAGAGCTCCTTCATGGTTAAAATATGAATAAAAAATGCCCACGATACGCTCTAAAGATTGACTTAACTACAACGAATGTAGGCCTCTCTTACATAACGTCATAAACCGAATTAATTCCTGGACCGCAAAGCATATATCATATGCTGGAAGACTCCAGTTAATCAAGTCAGTCCTTTTCGCTAACCAATTCAACTGGGCGTTAGTTTTTATCCTCCTTACAAGGGCGCTCAAGGACATATCCAACTTATTCAGAAGATCCCTTTGATCAGGCCCGGAAATGAAAATAACGGGTGTAAAAGTAGCTTTGGAACTTTCCAACAGAGGGGGGTGTCCTTGGGATTCTAGACCTAAAAACCTGGAATCGGGTGACTGCCCTCAAACATATTTGGCCATTTTGACTAAAAAATCGACTTCAATCTAGACTGAGTGGATTATTAGTGAAAGAATAAAAGACAAAAATATATGGAGCCTCCCCATCAATTTCTCTATATGCTGGAGATAGAGGAAGATTCTAAAGATCATGAACATAGTCAGCACTCTCTACAGGGTCAAGATCGATAAAAAAGAGTCTACTTCTATATGGTATGACCCATGGTTATTCTTTAACTCCCTAGTTGGTCGATATAGACTTAACATTATCAGACATGCCCGTCTTCATAGGAAAATATGGTCTCAAAAATTATCAGCAACGAGAATTGGAACTGACCATCTTCCATCCGTTCTGGTAGAAGAATATACATCAAGCAGTTATCAGAAATACAAAATGCTATAGCCCTAATCTGTCCACTTTAAAAATGTACTTTTCCATCAGGAGCTCCTACTGTGCTATTCGCCGCACATTTGCCCGATGGTCTGGTCTGCGCTAATTTGGAATTAATATAGCATCACAAGACACGCACATGGCTTTCCTTCCAATGAAAACTTATCATGATAGATAAGCTTATCACCTACGGCTACCCTTCTAGCCTTGTATACGCCCTGTGGAAAACTAACCCAGAATTTGTTGACCATATTTGCACGTGATGTAGCTACACAAAGAAAATTTGGAACTTCATCACTCAAAAGATCAACATGCCCATAGCAGCTAATACTGGCAAGACTGGACCAATGAAGCAGCTACTTGGGGCCTAGTCAGGGTGGGCAAAGCCACCATAACAAAGTCATATAATGTGTTGTATGCAACATTTGGAAGGAAAGAAACACCAAACTATTCCAAAATACTGAATCCATTTATTCTGTCATCGGTCACCGGATTGTCTATGACATCCGTTATAGATTCTTTGGCACCAAATATCCAATTTAATCGTTAGTTATCCTAAATACCCCTCTAGGACAATGCTTTTGTACCCCTTGTATAGGCCAATTTATCATGTTAAACAATGTATTCTTTAAGTGTCCATGAAATGCCCTGAAGTACTTGTAAACATTATTTTTCATATATTTAATGCTTTATTTACCAAAAAACATTATGGATCAGTGTCGAAAATAATTTATTTATAAAAAAAATTGGATTTTTGTTTTGATATATAAATTAAAACATAATTTCAGTTACATTCTCTTCAAAAATGTCTTCAAGCCTAAAATTTAACAACATAGTTTTTTTTATAAGCTGATCAATCTCTCTTGAGCGTTGTTTGATTCATCTCCAGCAACCAACAATGGCTGAAAAAACATTCCATTGTAATTTTTGTTCGGTTGAATCATCAAATCAATCCATCAATGAAAATGCAGAACATGGAAACCTGACTCCTGACCCGAAAAAACAAAGGAATGAATAACAACAAGGACACCAAGAATCAAAGATAACAACAATATAAAGAGATATTTTCGTCCACAAATAGACAACGATTACTAGAAATGGTGTCATCCACATTCAAAAGATCATAAACAACCTGATCTTTGCCAATGCATCACCAAACAAGCAAGAAGAACATTTATTGAGCAATTAAATCCAAACAAGATCGTATATCGATGCTACCATAATAAAAACAAGAAAATATTCCATGATAATGTTCCACTTCTTACTATCATATTCACAAAACAAGATAAGAACAACTTACTCTATGTTTTTAAATTTATCTTGATTGCAAAGTTCTACTTTGGTATACCTAAGATAGAACAAATCCATAGTTTTCTCAAAAAATTTAAATTTCTTGGTCAGTACAGTATCTCACTATGGGATAATAGACACATTCTAATTGAACTAGACCACATATAAGATGTTAAGAAACTTTGGAAATGAAACATGTGGACAATAGGACAACACTCTCTCAGATTTCTTAAAAGGTAACCAAGATTCAACCCGAAAATTGAATCACCAATAACACTTATCTGGGTTTATTTTCCAAGTCTTCCTGAATATATGTATAACCAAGATGCCATAATTCACACTGGTAAAGTTCTAGGTAGACCACTCTTAATATGGGTAACTTCAAAAAATAGGGCCATATTTAATTTTTATAAGGTCTAATTGAAACTAGATGTCTCTTAATCTTTTCTTCAAAAAATTTGAATAGGTTTTGGAAAAGAAGAAAAATCTTGCAAGAAATCACATATGATTACAAACCTTCTTACTGCCTAGAATTTAAACATCTAGGACATAAAGCTAAAGACTATAAAAATCTAGCAATCAACAATGAAAGGTTAGATACTCAAACTAACCAACAAACACCCAACACTACACAGAAAGCTCAAACCCAAAACCCCAAAAAGGAACATAGATTCCTAAAATCAAATCTCTTATTGTTCATAACACACTAAACCATAATATTGATAACAAATTCCTAATAAAATATTATGGAAATAAATACTACAATCTAAACACTCAAGATAATGCAACTAATAACTCACCAAAGATAAATCTAATAACATTAGACAGCAGAAAAAAATAAAAATATAGGCAATAATAAAAAAAAGATAGAAAACAAAACTCAAAACCGATCTAAAGCAAATATCAAACTTAATAAATTAGATGCAGAAATAGACTCACCTGAGATCCAAAGCTAAGAAATAATAGAATCCCTTCACACTTTAGAGTTAGGCAACATATTAAACTCCTTAAACAAATTTGAAAATCTCGATTCTAGTTTAGAATCTCCTAACCCGACAACTATAGGTAGCCTACCATTATCTCCGTCTCCTACCAAAATAAAAGAAAAAGAAAGACAACATAAAAAGAATAAGTAAAATGAGAAAATAGTCTCAAATCAAATCATTTAAATGGACTTTTAGTTCAAAGGTAATCCATTTTAAAGGATCAACTAGACCATATAACATAATTTCTAAATGACAATAATAGTCCTAAACCAAAATGCTCGAGAGATAGGAAATAAAGGTACAATTCATAGAATTAAATCTATCATCAAGTTTGATAAGATATGATCATAAAAATGTAAGCTTTCACTATGATGTTTCAGTATTAGCAACAAAATCTGGATAATCTAGAAGGAGGACTTATAGATTAAGATCATAATAAACCATGATCAATTCATACATATGTTGGTCAGCCATCGATCTGTAAACAATGAATTCCTTGTTACCGTCATACATGTTAAATATACAAGAGTTCAACGATTGTAATTATGGGATAATCTACAAACAAAGAATGATTAGTAATATGAGATTTTAATAAAATAATAATTTATGAACAACAACTAGCTTGTTCATCACTCTGTCAGAAGCCTTGAGGTATTTAGGACACAATCCTAGACCATTAGTTTGAAGATGCAGGCTTCTCTGGTTCAAGGTTTGCATAATCTAATGATAGTATTTTGAAACGTTTGGATAGATCATTATACAATACATCTTGGAGAGAATATTTTGATATCACAAAGGTTAAAAATCTGGTCAGAACTGGCTCAAATCACTCACCATTGTGCATATTCATATCTTCTAACCTTAAAAATCCTAAATCATCATTCAAATTTATTTATATGTGGACACTTTTACCCATAGTTTATTAAAATAGTTGAAGATAATTTGCTAGAAAATTTCTAGGGTCCTCCCATCTAGGTGTTCTGGTCCAAACTCAAAATATTAACACAAAAGTTAAGCCTCTAGAACTATGAGAACTTTGGAAATATATTTGTTGGTATTGCGCAAGCTGAAAATGAGGTTAAATATTTAGAAACATACAATATAATCAACACCCTCAGCCCAAATAGTGTGGTTGGAATAGATAGTTGTAACTCTAAAATTTACCTAACATGTTGGTCTATTATATTTAAAGACATGTGTGAATCTATGCTAGCCTAGTTCAAAGGACACATTGCTCCTAGTGGTATATATACAACTGTAATATACCTGATATCCAAGAAAGATAGAATGATTTCAGACCCATCATCCTTTGTACTGTATTCAATAAAATACTTTCCAAAATCATAAATATGAGGCTTGCAACCATCCTACCTAAGATCATATCAGAGGAACAAGGTGGATTTGTAATCGACAGGAACATCCAGAACTAAATAGGAAAACCAGATGAGGCAGTTTAATTCTTAAATTAGATATGACAAAAGCTTTCGACATACTTTATTTTAATTGTATCCTCAACATAATAACATCATTTGGTTTCGGTAACCAATTCATAGACCTTACCAAAAAAAGTATTGATTCTGCCTATTTCTTTATAATTTTAAATGGCACACTATATGGCTATTTTAATTAATCCAATGGTGTAAGACATGGTGACCCTTTGTCACTCGGTCTTTTCATCATTGCTGATGAAATATCTGATTAAAGGTATTAAGGGTAAAGGATATCCAAAATTCCTTTTATTTTAAATTATGGTTTACATTTAAAGGACATCAAAATCTCTGATCGAGACTTATGCACTCTATCTACTGCCCTAATAAGCATCCACTATAAACTCATACCAAAGCTAAAGACTCTAAAACATGGAAAACAATACTTAACATTGGAGAAATAGCTAAAACCTTCATTTTCTGGAATGTAGGTAAATGGGATATTTATTTATGCTTGAAAGATAAAGCCATATCCATCCCCTCATTAAGCTTTCAAATGACAATACAAATAACTGGTACAAAGAACAGAAAATTTATCAATTCTAGCAGAATGGCTCCCAGAACTTGGTTAAACTTAAGGATAATGTTTTACCATCAGATATTGACAAAATTAAAAGGATCACTTTTGTATGCTAAAAAATTATTAGATGAAATGCTTCTCCTAATGGTTGTTTCAATACCATGAACACTTTGGAAAACATTAGAACAAAGGACACACAACCTAATCTATTTAAAAAATATGAAATAACATCACTCGAAAGAAGTGTTTATTCACTTTGGAGATTATTAAAAGGTATTATATCAGTAGACATTATCTTTCAAAATAAGTTTTGTAGAGAAACATTCAAATGTCAATTTTGCAACAACATTCAATCCATAAATCATATCCTTGTCCAATGTCATACTACCTGAGAATTATGGAAATACTTTGCATATCTCTTTGGCATCTTAATAGAAAATCACATGACACTTCAGCATATAATTTTTAGTTGATGGTTCTCGTCAACCAACAAAGCCATATATATAATAAATTATATTGTCATTAATTATATATTGCTCTATTGGTCAGCTAGAAATAAATCAAAATTTAAAAATCAAACTATCTCAACCAGTAATATTATGGATAATAAAAAAGAAATTATTTTAAGGGGACTTAAAAATAGCTGACGAACTAGGTGTTTTCATAATCATAATAACACTAAGAAAGCTCTATACCTCATTTAGACAACAAATTCAAACTAAATACTAGCGACTTTTATTTACCAAATGATGAATCTAGTAAAGGTATTTTAATCAGGAACAATCACGGAGACATGTTGACATCAATCTGTGGATTATATAGAAAACAATCCACTTATTGTTGAATCTAGAGCTCTCTTGTATGGTCTTTTATAATGCAAAGATAAGGGATTTATGCACATAAACATATAAATTGACTCAATTATTTTATTTGAAATTCTAGCTAATGGTCAGCTCCCTTTGTATCTTGCTCTTATCATCATATGCTGAAAATTAATAACTTCTACAAACTATAAACACACACACACATATATATATATATATATAGCAAAATAATACTTGAGATTGAGTTATGAAATGGACACTAAATCGTTAAACTAATTATAGCATTAACCTAAATCAGGCTCCTGCTCAGTGAAGGGTTATCCTCTTACTCGAAAGCTTTGGGTGGGGTATCCAATGATAGAAATAGGCAAACAAGTTGCTAAAATATGTTAATAAATTTTCATCTAATATAAATTCAAAAACTCTGTTATCAACATCATAGTTTATTATCATGTTCACTGACACAATATGAAGCAAATGTAATACCTGACTTTTATTATAATTGTTAGATTCGTATCATTTTCAGGTCCAAGCTCATAACATCTCCAAAAAGATTCTTGGACATCACCTTCTAAATTTCAATCATGATAAAGATTGAAGTCCTCTGTAAAAAGAAGATTCAAAATGAGAGTAATCAAATCATTAATCAACGAGTTTCAAGAGCTGGGATAAAGATTTAAACTAGGAAAAACAACTTGAAGTCTTTATATCTTTGACACAACTCATCTCATGTAATAGAGAAGATCAAGAATCGACTAAATCTTAAAAAAGAGCAATAAAATAACTCATTATGTTGATGAAAATATACAAGGAAGAAAAATTATATCAAGCTTCGCCTTGCTTCAAGAGTAAAGAATGACAAATCCATGGTTACAACGATGGTGTTTGGCTCTTACTCAATTACGAGGCTTTAAGAACTCTACTAACTATAATGGCTCTTACTCAATTACGAGGATTCAAGAACTCTACTAGCTAGAAAGCAAACTCAATTTAAGTAAAATGAAAATTTAAGGGATAAATGAAATGTTTTGGCATTATTGATAATACAATATAGAGTGTATTAGACATTAGGTCAATCAATAACAAATATTATGTAATCCAAGAGCCTAATATGCTTTTATTTTTCAATAAATTTATTTTTGGAAAGACTTTTTAAAAAAAAGTATTTTTATTACAATTATTATATAAAATATTATTTTAAGTTAAAAAATTAAAAATAATTAAGATATATTTTGTTACAAATTCGTTGTTATAATGTTTGTTTGTTTTTAAATGTAGTTTGGATATTATAAGTTTTATTTTTTTTAACTAAGGAAATTAGATTTATAAATCATATATATTGTATCTTATTATTTTATTTTTTATTACCATTTATTCATTGTTTCAAATTTACTCTTTGTTTAAGCATTATTTCGTATTACATATTTTGCACCTTGTATTTGGATAAAAAAATTAAATGTAATTCGTATTTCGCATTTTGTATTTCGCGTTTCGTATTTAGAGAAAAAAAGTCATTTGTTTTTCAATTTTAACCTTTGTTTTGCATTTCACACTTTGAATTCAGGCAAAAATATATATATATATATATATATATTAACCCTTATTCCGCATTTCGGACTTTGCATTTCGCTCTTAGGCAAAACAAAATCTGAAAATATATATTTTTTACAATTCATTTCGTACTTCACACTTATTCAAAAAATGTAACCCAAATTTATCTTTTGTTTTGCATTTCACAATTCACATTTCCATCATCTTTTTCGCCCTTGCTGTTGATGGATTATATTTATTCCCTTAATATATTCCTTATATATAAAAAATGAATCGTCCTTTGTGTCTATCGATTATATTACTAGGAATAAGATGTGGAATTAACTTACTAGTCACATTGTTCATCGTAACAACGACTGATTGTAAAAGTCTATTTTGTGATGTTTGTGTTCTTGATCCTTCTCGTTTGAATCTACCTGATCTACTGATGGATTGAGTCATTCATTAATGTTACTGTTATGGATTAATCACAATCATAATATTGTATCCTAGATTGATCTAGAAGAAAAACCCATAAAAAAGAGAAGAAAACAGAAGTTATAGTTGTGTGGTTAATACAACCAACAAAGCGGAAAAATAGATATTGTATAATAGGTGAAATAATCTTATCACTCTTACTTATATATATAGCGCATTCAGGTTTATTCTTTAACTTAATTTCATGATACCTCTTTATTTAGCTTCGTGGTTGACGATCATAACACACTAAATTCACTTTTATCCATGAAGTTATTAATTTAGTCTTAAGTGCTAATATTTGGGTTAAATCTGTCACTAGACCCAAATTTAACCCGATATCTACAATTATATCTATATAGGTTTTCACATATTATTCTGATTCCCAATTATATAACTAACTCGATTACTTATTGATTGGACCATCTTATGACAATGACTAAATATATCATTAACATATTGATCCATAAATTTCCAAAAATCTTGCATTGGGATCCTCATACACTAGTCAATGATGTATTTTTCTTAATCGATATCTTGATTCCATTTTCAATAGAGAAAATGAACGATAGCAACGTGAACAGCTAAACGTAATTTTAATCAAGATATCGTCGTCAATTAGTTACATTTATTAAATATGGTGTGTAGTGTATGAGTAACATAAAATATAATCTTATGATTATATTCTTAATTGGTCATACTTAAGTGAAGATATAGTTAATATACTAGAGAAATCAATACTATAATTGATCCATATATTGCAATAAACCAAAGTGTATACAATCAAACTCCAATTATATATCGGTTTATATTATAGAAATCCATTTAAAATCAATGATCATATAAACTAACAACACCCATCCTAATTGTGTGTTCCCTAAAAACTATAGGTAATACTACTTTAGTAAGAGCATCTACTTTTATGTAGTATATACCGATGTGTTCTAAAAATATTTGACATCTCTAAATTATTTTTAATAAATAGGAACTTGATATCTATATATTTGGATTTTGATAAGATTTTGTTAGTTACTAGTAGAGTTATTATCACATCTTAGCCGCATGGTGCTTTATGTTTCTTCTATAATGATTTAATTCTTTAACCACATTGATTGGTGGACGCATTAAAATATTCAGCATATTCCATTACCATAGTGATGATGTAACTAGTGTTATTTTACACTCTTTACTAATGTTATATATTTAACTAATAAAAATATGATACTAAACATGCTACCAAATGTGTCCAAATAGCCTACCAAAATCTGAGTTGGAATACTAATTTATCTTCAGATTATCTTTGCTTCTTATAAGTTCATATAATCATTTATTTGTTTTGTATACCGAAGAGTCCCTTTTGACCATTTCTAATGGTCCATTTCTGAGCTACTTACATACATTTCAAACAACCCGATAACACATGCAATATCCATCTTAGGTATATATATATATATATTAACCCTTATTCCGCATTTTGGACTTTGCATTTCGTTCTTAGGCAAAACAAAATCTGAAAATATATATTTTTTAAAATTCGTTTCGTACTTCACACTTATTCAAAAAATGTAACCCAAATTTATCTTTTGTTTTGTATTTCACAATTCACATTTCCATCATCTTTTTCGCCCTTGCTGTTGATGGATTATATTTATTCCCTTAATATATTCCTTATATATAAAAAAAATGAATCGTCCTTTGTGTCTATCAATTATATTAATAGGAATAAGATGTGAAATTAACTTACTAGTCACATTGTTCATCGTAACAACGACTGATTGTAAAAGTCTATTTTGTGATGCTTGTGTTCTTGATCCTTCTCGTTTGAATCTACCTGATCTACTGATGGATTAAGTCATTCATTACTGTTAGTGTTATGGATTAATCACAATCATAATATTGTATCCTATATTGATCTAGAAGAGAAACCCATAGAAAAGAGAAGAAAATAGAAGTTATAGTTGTGTGGTTAATACAACCAACAAAGCGGCAAAATAGATATTGTATAATAGGTGAAATAATCTTATCACTCTTACTTATATATATAGCGCATTCACGTTTATTCTTTTAACTTAATTTCATTATACCTCTTTATTTAGCTTCGTGGTTGAGGATCATAACACACTAAATTGACTTTTATCAATTGAGTCCATGAAGTTATTAATTCAGTCTTAAGTGTTAATATTTGGGTTAAATCTGTCACTCGACCCAAATTTAACTCGGTATCTACAATTATATCTACATAGGTTTTCACATATTATTCTGATTCCCAATTATATAACTAACTTGATTACTTATTGATTAAACCATCTTATGACAATGACTAAATATATCATTAACATATTGATCCATAAATTTCCAAAAATCTTGCATTGGGATCCTCATACACTAGTCAATGATGTATTTTTCTTAATCGATATCTTGATTCCATTTTCAATAGAGGAATTGAACGATAGCAACGTGAACAGCTAAACGTAATTTTAATCAAGCTATCGTCGTCAATTAGTTACATTTATTAAATATGTTGTGTAGTGTATGAGTAATATAAAATATAATCTTATGATTATATTCTTAACTGGTCATACTTAAGTGAAGATATAGTTAATATACTAGAGAAATCAATATTATAATTGATCCATATATTGCAATAAACCAAAGTGTATACAATCAAACTCCAATTATATATCGGTTTATATTATAGAAATCCATTTAAAATCAATGATCATATAAACTAACAACACCCATCCTAATTGTGTGTTCCCTAAAAACTATAGGTAATACTACTTTAGTAAGAGCATCTACTTTTATGTAGTATATACCGATGTGTTCTAAAAATATTTGACATCTCTAAATTATTTTTAATAAATAGGAACTTGATATCTATATGTTTGGATTTTGATAAGATTTTGTTAGTTACCTGTAGAGTTATTATCACATCTTAGCCGCATGGTACTTTATGTTTCTTCTATAATGACTTAATTCTTTAACCACATTGATTGGTGGACGCATTAAAATATTCAGCATATTCCATTACCATAGTGATGATGTAACTAGTGTTACTTTACACTTTTTACTAATGTTATATATAACTAATAAAAATATGATACTAAACATGCTACCAAATGTGTCCAAATAGCCTACCAAAATCTGAGTTGGAATACTAATTTATCTCCATATTATCTTGGCTTCTTATAAGTTAATATAATCATTTATTTGTTTTGTATATCGAAGAGTCCTTTTTGAACATTTCTAATGGTCCATTTCTGAGCTACTTACATACATTTCAAACAACCCGATAACACATGCAATATCCATCGTAGGTATATATATTAACCCTTATTCCGCATTTCGGACTTTGCATTTCGCTCTTAGGCAAAACAAAATCTGAAAATATATATTTTTTACAATTCATTTCGTACTTCACACTTATTCAAAAAATGTAACCCAAATTTATCTTTTGTTTTGCATTTCACAATTCACATTTCCATCATCTTTTTCGCCCTTGCTGTTGATGGAATATATTTATTCCCTTAATATATTCCTTATATATAAAAAACGAATCGTCCTTTGTGTCTATCAATTATATTACTAGGAATAAGATGTGGAATTAACTTACTAGTCACATTGTTCATCGTAACAACGACTGATTGTAAAAGTCTATTTTGTGATGCTTGTGTTCTTGATCCTTCTCGTTTGAATCTACCTGATCTACTGATGGATTGAGTCATTCATTACTGTTACTGTTATGGATTAATCACAATCATAATATTGTATCCTAGATTGATCTAGAAGAGAAACCCATAGAAAAGAGAAGAAAACAGAAGTTATAGTTGTGTGGTTAATACAACCAACAAAGCGGCAAAATAGATATTGTATAATAGGTGAAATAATCTTATCACTCTTACTTATATATATAGCGCATTCAGGTTTATTTTTTAACTTAATTTCATTATACCTCTTTATTTAGCTTCGTGGTTGAGGATCATAACACACTAAATTGACTTTTATCAACTGAGCCCATGAAGTTATTAATTCAGTCTTAAGTGTTAATATATGGGTTAAATCTGTCACTCGACCCAAATTTAACCCGGTATCTACAATTATATCTACATAGGTTTTCACATATTATTCTGATTCCCAATTATATAACTAACTCGATTACTTATTGATTGGACCAGCTTATGACAATGACTAAATATATCATTAACATATTGATCCATAAATTTCCAAAAATCTTGCATTGGGATCCTCATACGCTAGTCAATGATGTATTTTTTTTAATCGATATCTTGATTCCATTTTCAATAGAGGAAATGAACGATAGCAACGTGAATAGTTAAACGTAATTTTAATCAAGCTATCGTCGTCAATTAGTTACATTTATTAAATATGTTGTGTAGTGTATGAGTAATATAAAATATAATCTTATGATTATATTCTTAATTGGTCATACTTAAGTGAAGATATAGTTAATATACTAGAGAAATCAATACTATAATTGATCCATATATTGCAATAAACCAAAGTGTATACAATCAAACTCCAATTATATATCGGTTTATATTATAAAAATCCATTTAAAATCAATGATCATATAAACTAACAACACCCATCCTAATTGTGTGTTCCCTAAAAACTATAGGTAATACTACTTTAGTAAGAGCATCTACTTTTATGTAGTATATACCGATGTGTTCTAAAAATATTTGACATCTCTAAATTATATGTAATAAATAGGAACTTGATATCTATATGTTTGGATTTTAATAAGATTTTGTTAGTTACTAGTAGAGTTATTATCACATCTTAGCCGCATGGTGCTTTATGTTTCTTCTATAATGACTTAATTCTTTAACCACATTGATTGGTGGACGTATTAAAATTTTCAGCATATTCCATTACCATAGTGATGATGTAACTAGTGTTACTTTACACTTTTTACTAATGTTATATATTTAACTAATAAAAATATGATACTAAACATGCTACCAAATGTGTCCAAATAGCCTACCAAAATCTGAATTGGAATACTAATTTATCTCCAGATTATCTTTGCTTCTTATAAGTTAATACAAACATTTATTTGTTTTGTATACCGAAGAGTCCCTTTTAACCATTTCTAATGGTCCATTTCTGAGCTACTTACATACATTTCAAACAACCCGATAACACATGCAATATCCATCTTAGGTATATATATTAACCCTTATTCCGCATTTCGGACTTTGCATTTCGCTCTTAGGCAAAACAAAATCTGAAAATATATATTTTTTACAATTCATTTCGTACTTCACACTTATTCAAAAAATGTAACCCAAATTTATCTTTTGTTTTGCATTTCACAATTCACATTTCCATCATTTTTTTCGCCATTGCTGTTGATGGATTATATTTATTCCCTTAATATATTCCTTATATATAAAAAATGAATCGTCCTTTGTGTCTATCAATTATATTACTAGGAATAAGATGTGGAATTAACTTACTAGTCACATTGTTCATCGTAACAACGACTGATTGTAAAAGTCTATTTTGTGATGCTTGTGTTCTTGATCCTTCTCGTTTGAATCTACCTGATCTACTGATGGATTGAGTCATTCATTACTGTTACTGTTATGGATTAATCACAATCATAATATTGTATCCTAGATTGATCTAGAAGAGAAACCCGTAGAAAAGAGAAGAAATCAGAAGTTATAGTTGTGTGGTTAATACAACCAATAAAGCGGCAAAATAGATATTGTATAATAGGTGAAATAATCTTATCACTCTTACTTATATATATAGCGCATTCAGGTTTATTCTTTAACTTAATTTCATTATACTTCTTTATTTAGCTTCGTGGTTGAGGATCATAACACACTAAATTGACTTTTATCAATTGAGTCCATGAAGTTATTAATTCAGTCTTAAGTGTTAATATTTGGGTTAAATCTGTCACTAGACCCAAATTTAACCCGGTATCTACAATTATATCTACATAGGTTTTCACATATTATTCTGATTCTCAATTATATAACTAACTCGATTACTTATTGATTGGACCATCTTATGACAATGACTAAATATATCATTAACATATTGATCCATAAATTTCCAAAAATCTTGCATTGGGATCCTCATACACTAGTCAATGATGTATTTTTCTTAATCGATATCTTGATTCCATTTTCAATAGAGGAAATGAACGATAGCAACGTGAACAGCTAAACGTAATTTTAATCAAGCTATCGTCGTCAATTAGTTACATTTATTAAATATGGTGTGTAGTGTATGCGTAATATAAAATATAATCTTATGATTATATTCTTAATTGGTCGTACTTAAGTGAAGATATAGTTAATATACTAGAGAAATCAATACTATAATTGATCCATATATTGCAATAAACCAAAGTGTATACAATCAAACTCCAATTATATATCAGTTTATATTATAGAAATCCATTTAAAATCAATGATCATATAAACTAACAACACCCATCCTAATTGTGTGTTCCCTAAAAACTATAGGTAATACTACTTTAGTAAGAGCACCTACTTTTATGTAGTATATACCGATGTGTTCTAAAAATATTTGACATCTCTAAATTATTTTTAATAAATAGGAACTTGAAATCTATATGTTTGGATTTTGATAAGATTTTGTTAGTTACCTGTAGAGTTATTATCACATCTTAGCCGCATGGTACTTTATGTTTCTTCTATAATGACTTAATTCTTTAACCACATTGATTGGTGGACGCATTAAAATATTCAGCATATTCCATTACCATAGTGATGATGTAACTAGTGTTACTTTACACTTTTTACTAATGTTATATATTTAACTAATAAAAATATGATACTAAACATGCTACCAAATGTGTCCAAATAGCCTACCAAAATCTGAGTTGGAATACTAATTTATCTCCATATTATCTTGGCTTCTTATATGTTAATATAATCATTTATTTGTTTTGTATACCGAAGAGTCCCTTTTGACCATTTCTAATGGTCCATTTCTGAGCTACTTACATACATTTCAAACAACCCGATAACACATACAATATCCAACCTTTGCACAAACTTGAGCCTACATCAGACTTTTGGCTGCCAAAGTATATAAAACGTGTTTAATTTCCTTAATATCAAAGTTTATTTTTAGACATTGACTTACACTTAGTGTGTCTCATTTTTAATAGAGTTACTTAAGGGCGTACTAAAATTATGAATTTACTCCTTCTGAACCTTTGATATACATAGCCCTCAACCTAGTTCATCATAAAACCAAAGAATATTATTATCTCAAAAAACTTATGGTATCATTGTCGAGAAGCTTGTTTGAGGCCAAAAATAATTTTGTTAAGCTTGAACACCATTTACTTCAAATCACTTATTACAAAGTTCTTATGTTGCAGGAAATAGATCGTTTTCCTTAATTTCATTTTTTAAGAAACGACAGTTTCAACATCCATTTGATGAAGCTATGGGCTAAAGTGTGTTACTAATGGTATGATTTTTCTAGCTCAGTCTTTAATGACACTTGAAATAAGTTCTTTTTAAAGTGAATTCCTTCATATTAAGTATGTTATACTATCATAAGTTACGCTTTATGTCTCTCTATATTATCCTTAGCAACTCGTATGGTGTTTGTGAACTTACTTACAACCAATCAGATTTATTTCGTAAGATAATGGGAGAGGCACCCAAATTGTGTTACCTTGCATTGACTTATACTCTTTCTTTGCAGCTTTGATCCACATGTGAGAATAAAAAAAATTCACGACTTTATGGAAACACAATATAATCTAACTATAATGTTCTTCGTATCTCATGTGGATCATTTTTAGGTAGTATTTTTTATTTCATTTTTATTTTCTTGAGGAGGTAGAGTTTGAACTTCTTTGAAATATTTTTATTTGTTTCTCTATGTGGAAGATTATATTTATCTTGAGTGACTTAACACTCTAACATGACTGCAATGATTGATATTGGAACTAATCAGTTGATACATAAACCTTAATTTACCAATAACATTCTTTTGAGCCGATATATTGACTTGATGACTTACTTATCTTTGTTAGAACCTTTATGAATCCCTATAGATTTTTCATCAAAATTAATTTTGTTCTTAAATTCTCCCCACCAAATTCAATATCTTCAAAGAATTTTAATGTTCTCATCTCAAAACATACTTATATTGGGAGAATAATAAAACTGAAAGCCCTTTAAATGGTTCATATATCTAGTAAAATAACAATTAACCTTCACATTGTTCATTTTCTTTGCTTCGGACGATGCGATTTTTTGTCAAACGAACATCCTTAAATATGCATAGTATTTAAGCTACGTTTTCACTTAGTGCAAACCTCATTTGTGATATTTGTGGTTGCCTTTGTTGGAAATTTATATTTCAAATTTGATAGTATCACTCCATAGTGATAGTGGTAGAGTTGAATGAAATATTATACTTCTTAAGTGCAAACCTCATTTGTGGTATTTGTCGTTGCCTTTGTTGGAACTTTTATATTGCAAATTTGATAGTATCACTCCATAGTGATAGTGGTAGAGTTCAATGAAATATTATACTTCTTACCATATCCTTAAGCATACGGTTTTGTTTCTCATATACACGTTTTTTTAATGGACGAACTCGATATTGTATCACGAGGAATTATATCGCAATTTTCTATGTATTTAGTAAATTGTTTTTTATATTGTTCACCTCAACCTTCATATATAACATAGTATTTAATACCACTGTCAGATTTAATGCATCTAATTCTCTTACCTAGTTATTTTTCAATTTTGATCTTAATATCTATGAACTTGTATAAGGATTCTTATTTATCATAATGAAGGTAGAGGTATCCAGAATGAAATATGTAAATTATGAATGATATAAAGTAACATTGCTCGTTCCATGAATGCTAGATTAAAGAATCCACAAATGATGGTATTGATAAGTTTTAATACTTATATTGCTCTATTTGCCACTAGTTTTTTTGACTTTATCTATTTCCCTTTTATGCATTTGATACAAGTACCAAAGCCTAAATAATCAAGTGAGATTAATAAAACTTTTAACGACAAGTTTATCCATTTTATCTATTATGATATTACTTATGTGCTTCTGTCCAAGATTTTCTAATTTTAGTTTTTCAAATTTAGTTTTTGAGATACATGTATGTTCATTACTTTCTTGTGATTCTTAATAGTATTTTATATACACAACTTATTATTCATTACTAAATATATATTGGCTATCATATTATCATGTAAAAGTAGTCATTTAATTATTCTCATACATCTTTAAAGCGTCTCTTACAGAAAAAAAAATCAAATTCTTATTGATAATTTTCAAATACAATAAATGTTCACCCGAATGGATAAATTTGAGACACTGTTGATGAGTCCGGTTTCCGGCACCACTTCAGACAGGGTCAGTTTGGACAATGTCTACCTAACCGGACAGGGGCAGTTCGGACACCATCATCCATTGGACAGTTCGAACAGAACTAAAGTACTTAAAACCTAATCACTTCTTGACTAAGCTGCCTGTTCTCCTACTTAGAACTCATGGGTCCTTAAACTCGACCTGGGTCTATTAAACACGACCCGAAAGCCCATAAGGCCCAAATATAAGGGTATAAATACCCAACCACCAACATTAAATGAGGGTAATGAAAATTAATTACAACCAGGCTGCTTAATTCTCCCTCTACACTCTACCCAAATATTAAATACTCGCAAACTTCCACACAACTCTAAACAGAAATTACAAACTTACCCTCAGACGAAAATAAACCACACCAAATTGGCGACTATAGTGGGAGCACGATGGTGCCTGAATCTAGCATTCGAAACCATCAGAAAAAATCAGTCTGAATTAATCCGGACGCCCTGGAAGTACCACCAGCCTTGCTGGAAATGGTGGGTGAAAATGATGAATACACCATCGAGGAGCGTGATAGATTAAAGGGCGAGATAGAAGCTCTGAGGGCAGAAAAGGAAAAGTTGGGCATAAAAGAGAAGTCAAAGGCATCAGTTGCTCATCATACCGACAACCCTAGAGAGCATGAGCCTTCGAAGACCCATGTGAGTACCAAGAAGACTCATGTTAGCTCCAAAAAGTCTCATCGGTCCAAGCCAGTGGAGAGCTCTAATTCAGACTCAGAGTCTTCCAGTAGCTCATCGGACGAAGATGGAGTTGAAGAATCCTTGTCCTCCAGTAGCGATGAGGGTCGATCTAAAAAGAAACGTTGATTAAAAAGTATTCAAGAAAAAGGGATAGACATGAGAAATTGAAGAGGAATATAGGCAAAGGATCATCCCATAGCCGGAGACACGTAGACCGGATGTTGGTCGATCCTTTTGCTTTCCACGATGAACCAGGTATCTTTGCAACTCCCAATGAGGATACCGTTTTCAGTCGTGGCCGGAATCGGAGACAATCTTCATTATCTTCCAAGATCCTGTCCGGAAACCTCCCTAAGAGGTTCGATAGTACAAAAATGGAGAAATGCGATGGCAGTAAAGATCTGGACAACCACTTGGAGCAATTTAAAAACTTAATGATGAATTTCGATGATGATGACAAGTTACTTTGTAGAGCATTCTCCCAATCCTTTACGGGGAATGCTCTGAAGTGGTATAACAGCCTACCACAAGGCTGCATCAGAAATTTCGATACCTTTTGGGTGGCCTTTCGAAGGCAGTTTGTTGGGAGTAAGGAATTGAAGGGCAATGGGGACACAATAATCCATTGTGCCCAAGAACCAAACGAATCACTGAAGGAATATATAAGTCGTTTTTTAAACACCAAAAACGGGTTTGCTGATTGCTTTGAGCAAGTAGCCATAGCATCTTTGAGGCAGGGCTTAAACCCTGGAAATTTAGCTGATTCAGTGACCAGAAAGAAAGCCATGACTTGGGGAGGTCTACTGAATCAGGTCGGAAAGCAAATCAACGTTGATGAAACAAAGAAAACTAGGGTGCACAGGCAGGTGAGGTCTGCCCCGGTTGCACCAAACCCCAACCAAAATCAGTCCGGGAACAAGGCAAGGGAGGCCGGGCAGGGTCATAACAGAGCTAAAGCTCAGTCTCAGCCAGCTGCGCCTGCCCAGAGTCAACAATCTAGAAATAAAAGAGAGCCTTGGGTTCAACTGGAGTGGTTTGCAGAGTTAAAAGAAAGTGTGGCCACCATTTATGACAAAACAAAGGAAGAAGTACATTATAGAAGGCCGACTGCACTACAATCTCCTAGGGAACATCGTAATAGTTCCTTCTGTCAGTAGACCACTCCGATTGTTTGCTTTAAAGCAAGAAGTCCATAATTTAATTGAAAGAGGAAAGTTGGGGGCATACGTCAAAAGAAGAGGAGGAAATAGGCCAGATAATACTCATTGGGCTGGTCCAAACAATGTAGGCACATCTACTCCGGAGGGAGCTATGGTTATAATCGAAAGATTTGATGTAGAGTCAGAGTACTTGGATCCTGATCTAACTCGAAACATAGTGGGTGCCATTGAGGAACGTAGTAAAACAGTCTCCGAGCTTATTAAGTTTTTTTAATCACTCACAATTTTTAGAGGGGATACTATGACAGCTCCTACTGCTTCTTCAAGGAAAAGGCACGTTCATAATTTAGCTACCCAGCTGGAAGGAGGCATGACCTCCTATCAATCACAAAATCTATTTCCCTTCATTGTTTTCGATGAGGATGACTTAAGGGATATAGCTGGCCCTCATGAAGATGTTGTTGTCATGGGAGCATCCATTGGGGGCAATGACATAAGACGAATCCTGGTGGATACTGGGAGTTCGGCCAATATCCTCTTTTTAACCTCTTACTAAAAGATGAAAAATCCATTCGTAATCCAGCGTTCGGACAGATCAATTGTGGGTTTCACTGGAATCTCAGCAGATGTGATCGGGGAGTTCGAAGAGGAAGTTTTGTTGGGCAAGGGCCCTTTTAAAAAGATGGTTAGAATACTTTTTATTGTGGTGGAATGTCCCACTTGTTATAATGCTATTCTAGGGAGGTCTTGGCTCTCTAGGATGCATGCAGTGGCCTCCACAGTTCACCAATGTTTGAAATATATTGTTCAAGGACAAGTGGGAGTTGTTCGGAGCAGCCAAAAGATTGCAAGAGAGTGTTATGCCACAGCACTGGCTCCACGGACGCTGGGGGCAGTTCATATCAATGAAGAATAGCAGTTTGAGGGGATTTCTGGGGTGAGGGTGAAATTGATGACCCCAGAGAGACCCCTGGAGTGTTGATACCGATTGAAGAAGTTGAAACACATTCTTTGGAAGAAGGAAAAGTGTTAAGATAGGGTCCAAAATGCCATCCGAGCTGAAGAGTAAAATGTTGAAGCTTCTAAAAGACCATCAGCATGTTTTTACTTGGTGCAATGCTGATGTTACTGGAGTTCCAGCAGATATTATATCACATCACCTATCCGTCCGGAGAGACATAGCACTTGTGGTACAAAAGAGAAGGGCTTTTTCCAAGGAAAAGGCTGATGTTATTGTTCAAGAAGTTGACATGCTTACTAAAATGGGGCATATAAAGGAGTCTCAGTATTCTTTGTGGACAACCAATCCGGTCTTAGTAAAAAAGAAAAATGGCAAGTGGCGTATGTGCATTGATGCACAGGGTCAATCCGAAGCTAAAAAGGAGCAATTAGTGAAGTACTTACTTCTTCTTAAAAATTAGGCACTTAAGTTTAAAAGCATTATCTATGAGCATATACCCCGAACAGAAAATGAACTAGCAGATTCCTTGGCAACCATAGCCTATACTGAGTCATATCCTTGGATCCATGTGCTAGAGTGCCCTTCCATTCAACTAAATATGGGTGAGGAGGAAGAAATTTTTATGTACAGATGAAACAACCTCAAGATTGGAGGTTTCCTCTCATGCAGTATCTCTCTGATGGTATTTTGCCTTCGGACAAGTCGATAGCAAGAAAAATAAAGTACAAGGCTCGTGGTTTCATCATAATAAGATATGTTCTTTATAAGAAGTCTTATAGTAAACCCCTTTTACGATGTTTGGGGGATGATGAATCTCAAATAATCCTCTTCGAATTACATGATGGTGAGGGGTCAGCTCACTGTGGATTCAGGGCTCTAACAAGAAGAGTTTTATTGGCTGGCTATTATTGGCCATCTATAATGCAAGATGTTAAGGAGCTGGTGAAAATGTGTGACCTATGCCAGAGATATAGTAATGAAATTCATGTCTCAGCCATCCCTTTAGAGTCAATTTCTGAACCTATACCTTTTGCTCGACGGGGGTTGGATTTGGTGGGACCTCTTCCTATGGCATCCGGAGGATGCAGGACAATAATTATTGCAATTGGTTATTTTTCGAAGTGGATCGAAGCAGCCCCGTTGGCAGGTACAACATCAAAAGCTGTCATAAAATTCATTTTGTCCAATATCTGTTGCAGATTTGGCATCCCACAGAAGATAACGACAAACAATGGGCCACAGTTTGACAACAAGGAAATGGAAAGTTTCCGTGCCTCTAGAGGTATACAACATTGTTTCTCTTCACCTTTCCACCCACAAGAAAATGGTCAGGTTGAAGTGGCTAACAGAGCTATACTGTCCGGTTTGAAGAAAAATTTAGAAGGGGCTGCTGGAAAATGGCCTAGCTATTTACAAGAGGTTTTGTGGGCCTACCGGACTACACCGGGGGCTGCAACACAAGAGCTACCTTTTGCCTTGGTCTATGGGATGGATTCCATAGCTCCCATAGAAGCAACTATCCCTTCATTTCGAGTTCACAATTTCTCCGAACACGCTAACGAAGTGGCAATCAGGGGTCAGCTTGACCTAATAGAGGAAAGACGAGTTAAGGCTCACCTTAGAGCTGCACACTATCAGGGTTTGATGAGAAACAGGTTTGCTTCCAGAGTTAAAAGAAGAGATTTCCAGCTGGGGGACAAGGTGTTAAGGAAAGTCTTCTTACACACTAAAGAGAAGCTGCTCGGCAAACTGGCCCCAACTTGGGAAGGACCTTACATGGTCATTGAAAGGCTTAAACCTGGAACATAGTGGCTAGAAGACAAGGATGGAAGGGTTTTGAATCACTCTTGGAATATTGAGCATCTCCGGATGTACTTGGAGTAGAAGCTATGTAAATATTTACTTGTTTAAAAATCCATGTAAATATTTGGGGGCATACTCTTTCCTACCCTGGTGGCGCGGGGAGGTTTTAATCAGGTGTCCGGGATTTTTTATAAAATTTGATGCCTTCTTAAAAAATCGAAGTGTTTTTACTTAGTTTCTTGTCACACCATCCGGATTGAATTAAAGGAATGATGACTACTTAAACATTTGTCATCGGAGAATTTAAACACTCTCGCTTTAGAATATTTATGAAATAACTAAGGGTTGTGTAAACACTAGCCACCAAAATTGAAACAAACTATGAAAGAATGCAAGAGTTGTGCAAAACAAAGATATTCATTGAAATAACCCAAGTGCCTTGGCCTTCCAAGGACTTTAAAACTGTCAGACAAAACAAAAGATCTATCCGGTCAAATGCTGGACACAATTACAGAAATGCCTTGGCCTTCCAAGGACTTTAGTTTAATCAACACAAAAACACACACACACACAAGATAATTCATAATCTAAGACTGAGCCTTTGAAGATGGCTCAGCCTCACTTGTCTTCTTCTTCTTAGGATCATCCTTCTCCTCATTTGGGCCCTCCCCGGTGTTCTCTTCTTCGTCAGAAGAGGAAGCACTAGAATAATCATGCAAGTCTCCATCAGCCATAGTATGGAAGGGAAGGTCTTCGTACTCTACATGAAGCCGCAAATCTCCCAGGTTCCTCTTCGGGAACTTCTCATGAAAGAGCAAGACCATGTCCGACCTCACTTTGGCGTACATTTGCTCTTGAGTATCTATCACATTGTTGGCATAAGCATCGATCTTGGCCTGGATTTTGGCCTCTTACTCCCTTAGCAGATCTGCTTTCTCCTGTGCGGATTTCGATACCAGATCCTCAAGTACGATTTTTTCGTTAGTCAGAGTATGGATGACTTGGTCTTTGGCCTTCACTTCCTCTTTCAAAGAGGAGAGATCGTTCTCCAAACCGGACAGCTTTGCTCGGAGGTCTCTGATAGTATCTTATAAGCCAGCCTCCTTTGTAGCCCAACCCTCCTTCTTCTTCTTTAACTCCTCGTTTGCTCCCTTCAGAATGTCAGCATTTTGGGTGGCAGTGAGGAGGTCATTGGCCAGTTTTTCCTTGTCAGAGTTAAGGGAGGTGATGATCACTGCCTGAACTTGTACTTGCTTCTCCAGGACCAACATTGGCTGAACATAACTCAGAATAGAGTGGGTTATAGCATCTCTTTCACTTGAAACAGTGAAATTTTTACCATTAAAGGTAGAGCTGTTAGGGGGCCTCCCAACCCGTTAACCCGCCCGGGACCGGACCGGTAAGGCCCGCCCGAGACCGGTCCGGATACCTTAGGGAGCGGGTCGGGAGCCAAAGTTTTGGACCGATTCTCTTACCGGTCTGGACCGGTCCGCTCGATAACCAGCCCGGTAAGGGAGATATATAATTTTTTTCCTAATCTATGTATATTTTTTACTAAAACCCTAAACAAATTATGATAAACTAACAAACCCGCCCGTTAAGAGTCGGACCGGACCGACTCGACTCTTAACGAGCCGGTCCCGGTCCATCATATTTGGCTCCCTTCGCTTAGCGGTCCGGCTCGACCCGCCCGGTAGCTTAACGAGTCGGTCTCGGTCCCGTCCAAACCTGGACCGACCCGACCCGATAACAGGTCTAATTAAAGGTGACGGTGTTTGAAGTGCTCGGAGGGAGGTAAGGCCCAGCAAAGTCATCTCTGGGAAGGTTTGCGAAATAGTCGCCAAGTCCATCAAACCCTGTGATGTCAACATCATCAATGCTGAGGTCTCCTCCTTCAACCTTGTCAGTTCGAAAGTCACCAGGGATCTCCTATGCTCTTGTTGGATCAGTAAGGTCAACAAGAGGGAGAGGATCCGGTGGCCGGAGAGAAAGTTCATCACCCCTGGAGGTCTTTTTCTTTTTGGCCTCCCTCTCCTTGTTTTCTGCTCCACATTTTTTGTCTCTCTTGGGAACCCTTGGAGGTTTGGGAAACCCTACCTCTTCCCTAGTACTCTCTTGCTCCACCACTTCTAGGAGAGCAGCATCAATCTGACTTGGAGCTGGCCTCTCTTGGGTTTTTAGAGCAGCTTCCTCCACTTCAGCAGGGTTGGCCTCAACCGCACTCTTCTTACCCTTCCCCTTCTTGCCTTTCATTTTACTTGGGGCCTTGGCTCGACCTGGAAAATACAGTGACCCGTCTGATGCGTGTGTTCTTTTAAGGACTACATCCGGACGGGGTGGAGTGGTAAGTTCCTCCCAGGTCAAGTCCCTTCGGCCAGTAGTGTTCCAGAGATGGGACCTTGCGAGATTGCCTTCGGTAAAGGCGTCATGAAAACGGTTTCCCCACTTTTCAACAGCCCAAGTGTTGATCTTGGTACAAGTGGTATTCCCGGCCTTCAAATAGTCATTGAAGTCTTTCGGCAACTCTGTCAAGGAAAAAAGACAAGACCAGTCAGTTTAAACAATTTCGATAAAAGTAAAAATGAGAATGTAAGGTAGTATCCTTACGATCACTTCTCCATCTGCTGGTGAGGAGACTCGGATTGACTCCAGCTTTGATCTTCCTTCCGTTCTCCCAAGCTCCGCTTACGAACAGGAATTGAGTCCTCCAATTTCTCTCAGACTCAAGCAGGTTATCCACTGCTTTATAATCATCACCCATGTTGAAGTGATAGAAGGGAATGTGGTGGTTTTTGCAGAGACTGGCCACAGCTGCGAATTCCTCCATTGGTAAAGGAATCCCGGAGAGCCTGGAGGCCATGATGCAGGCCATAAGTATGTACCAGGCGTTGGGGCTCAGTTGACTAGGGCAGAGCTTGATAAGGTAAAAATACCTAACTATCTCCAGATCTAAGGGGAACCTTAAACCCCAGTTAAAAAGCTCAGTGAAGATAACTATTTCACTGAGTTTGCAGTCCATTGGGGTTTCAGGGTCCATGGGGATTCTTATTTTCACGTTCTCCGGAATCCCCCACTTCGTACGCATCCGGCCCAACTCGGCTGTATGGATGAAAGCATAGTTTATTTTTTGTAAGGCAAGAAGATATTTAATGTTTACCTTGTGGAGACAAGATCCCATTTTTCCTTCGAGGATTTCTGGTAATTCTGGGTGCCTAAGGCATAGTTTCTCTTTGCCCTTATCTTTCTTGGCAGCAGCAGCATCAGAAGTTTGTCCGGAGGGTTCGGACTCGAACGGAGCCTCTTCGATGGAATCCTCCATTACTTCCTCCATTACCGAGGAAGGGTTTTCAGTTATCTTCGAGAGGGGGGGGAATTAGAAGTTGGTTCAGTTTGGCCTCCGGACTGTTGAGCTTCAATACTCTCCTGAACTCTGGCCTCCGGCTGGGGCTCAGATGTGGTAGTCTCTACTCGAAGGCTTGAGCTAGTGGCCTCCGGTCCGGACAGCCTGTCATGAGGTGCTTTTATGGGTGCCTCTGACCTTGTATTACTATCTTTGGCCCCTGATTTTGAAGGGGTGCCTTTGGAAGCCTGCCCTTTAACCAGCCGACCTCTTCTTCGATCGACCAGTTTGTTGGGAGAGGTATCTGCATCCGACCCCATAGCTATAAATGGGGAAGGATTTTTTAAACTAGTAACTGCTGGCCCTGTTTCAACGGTGGGTTCTGATTTTTGAATCAATGAGCCTGAGATAATGGGAGAAAGACTGGTTTGAAACAATCTCCTCGGTTTGACACTTCTTGTTGAGGAGGAACCCTGGTCAGGCTCTGTGTTTGAGGTTACTGGTTTGTCGATGGGGGAGGTAGGTAGGCTTGCTGCAATGCGCCTTTCCCTTTCAACTTTTTGTGCCTTTTCTAGCTCTGATAGATTAAGCCACCCGTCTCTGATTAAAGCGTTCCTAACCGTGAACATAAACAACCAAAGAGAAGAACTTGTGTTTGAGAGAGAAAGCTCTGAAAATTAGCAAAGTTGATATGAAGATGATGATAAAACAGTGGAAAAGTGTTTAATTTATAGTAAACCCCAAAAAGGTGCTTTGATTCCTAGGAGAATTCGAAAGGATTTGCAATGATTAAGAAACGGCGCTGATGTCACCTTCATTTAATGAAGAGGTTGCTTTTCAGAGAAGGTGGGAGCGAAATTCAAGGTGAAAAAACGGCTGAAATAACGAACCAGAGCGAGACACGTGTCCCAGGAACTCTGGCAAAAAACTGTTTAGATTCAGAGAACTTTTTTCAGTCCGGATGTAACTGTCACTAGCAACAGACTGTTTTTTAGGTCTTACCAAAGGTTTTTGAAAACCACCTAAAAAATGGGCTACTGATGAGTCCGGATTCCGTCACCACTTCGGACAGGGTCAGTTCAGACAATGTCTACCTAACCGGACAGTGGCAGTTCGGACACTATCATCCATTGGACAGTTCGAACAGAACTAAAGTACTTAAAACCTAATCAATTCTTGACTAAGCTGCCTGTTCCCCTACTTAGAACTCATGGGTCCTTAAACTCGACCCGGGTCTATTAAACACGACCCGAAAGCCCATAAGGCCCAAATATAAGGGTATAAATACCCAACCACCAACATTAAATGAGGGTAATAAAAATTAATTACAACCAGGATGCTTAATTCTCCCTCTACACTCTATCCAAATATTAAATACTCGTAAACTTCCACACAACTCTAAACAGAAATTACAAACTTACCCTCAGACGAAAATAAACCACATCAGTTGTGAGCTAGGATTTTGAAACATTTAAACTTTTGGAATGGATAAATTTGAAAACATTTGGGTTATTATGGAAACAATTATTATGTTTTAAGATCAAGACTTAACAAAAATGTTATTTACATAAAAATGAAAATGTACAAAAATTAGGATCAATATCTAACAAAAATGGATCGAAATCTGGCGGGATCTAAATCCAATAAAATTGGATCCATATATAGGTTAGCCCATCTTTTATACCTATATTTATCCTCTCTTTTTTGGTAAATGAGTCCAAACTTAAATACCAAGACCAGTTATCCTCTCTATACATGCGGTAAAAAGTCACTTAGCCAGTTGTCGTCCATCACCAAGTCAATACCTACTACCTGTAGCATAACCTTCCTTTCAGCGGCTCTATAAGTCATTGGGAAATACCTCAGACGTCTTCTGTTTGCTCCTTATTTTATATTTTATAGTCCTTTCAGCGGCTCTATGATGGAGAGTGAAACGCAGAGAAGCCTAAAAGGATAAAACCCTAATTTTTTCATTAATCAATAACAATTCCCTCAACAATGAATAGAAGATAGGTTTACATAGAGTTCAAGCAAAACCCTAAAACTAAAAATATGAAAATTACAAAAATAGCCTAAAGTATTAAAATTGCGAAAAAAGAGGATAGATGAGCCCGAATGCCCAAAAAAGCCCATAGCTCACGAGCAAAGCTCGTGAGTTGCTCGTGACGTCGTTTCCTTCGAAACAAGGTGTTGTGGGTTAAAATCTGACACCGGAGCTCCAAACTGTCAATTCACCAGACTGTCTGCATCATTCCCGCCGGGAAAGAGAAGATTCGTCCTCGAATCAGAACCGGTCTCCCCATCAGAAGAGTCGTCTGCATAAGGAATCGATGACGAAGATGCTGGAGTCGCTGGTAGAGTTCCCGCTCGAAGTTGTAAGGAAGGAAAGCCTTACGGGTTTTTCTTTTGAATTTCTCCCAGCTGTGGACTTTATCCTTGCCTTCACGTGCGCGGTTCTTCTTCACCTGCTGCCACCAAGCTTGTGCCCTACCGCGTAGGTGAATGGTGACTAATGCGACCCTTATCTCCTCAGGAACTTCCTTGAAGTCCAGGACTTTTTCAATCTGGGATAACCAATCGATAAGTGCCTCTGCCTTAAGGCTGCCATCAAAGTCCGGGATGTCTATCTTGAATCCAAGCTCCCAGCGGTGGGTATGAGAAGTATTCCGATCGATCCCCTCCCCAAAAGGGTTATCCATACCCTCAACCTCTGTGCCTTGTTGCCTGGCGTTCAGATCAGCCATCTGACGGGTAAGATCGGCTATCTGACGGCGTAGGTTAGCAACTTCACGATCATCTACATCACTTGTATCTCTAGTCACTCTAGCGCCACCGCGACCGCTGGTTCTTCCTCGTACCATCGCGCAGGACTGCCTGTGTCTGATACCACTATGATGGAGAGTGAAACGCAGAGAAGCCTAAAAGGGATAAAACCCTAATTTTTTCATTAATCAAAAACAATTCCCTCAACAATGAATAGAAGATAGGTTTATATAGAGTTCAAGAAAAACCCTAAAACTAAAAATATGAAAATTACAAAAATAGCCTAAAGTATTTAAATTGCGAAAAAAGAGGATAGATGAGCCCGAATGCCCAAAAAAGCCCATAGCTCACGAGAAAAGCTCGTGACTTGCGTTTGTGACGTCGTTTCCTTCGAAACAAGGTGTTGTGGGTCAAAATCTAACACAGGAACTCCAAACTGTCAATTCACCGGACTGTCTGCATCACTCTATAAGTCATTAGGCAATACATCAAGCGTCTTCCAATTTGCGCCTCATTTTTTATTTTGTAGTCGGCGGTTAATGGTAGGCTTCTAAATTCGGAATATCAATTTCCAAATGGTGCAAAGTTCAACATTTTGGAACCATTTATTAACAACAAAGAACATACACATGGAGATTTATTCATTATAAACAAGATTATTACAAGGTATCCAAATTCAAAGTTCGGTGTGCGAAAAGGTTTATTTATTTATTTAGTTTATATTTTGCTTCTACATGTTAATCACTTAACTCATCATTAATCGATTTGTCAATAATGTAGTATCTTAAGAGCTGTATAATATCACACCATGTATAAAATAAAATAAAAAAGCACCGAGGAAAAATATATTAAAGTTTGGGTTGAAATTTTGTTTATAAAGATATGTTGCTTATGGTTTGATTTGATTTTATGAATTTTGGAGTATATTTTATTGTAGATATTTGTGGTATTATCATCACACATGGAGATGATACTTGACTTATGCTTTCTCAAAGCTTGCACATGTACAACTAGCATTGTAGAGCCTCTAGTGATTATTGATTTACTACATATGCAATTATATTAGATGAATGAATTGGTTTGCATATATTGTAGTTAGAAAGGTATTTTAGTATCATTCAGAATTCATGGTTATTTATTAATAACCTTTACAGTTATATAACTCGATTGATGAAAAAAAATTAACGACATTTTCTTACACTTTATCGGGCACACATACATATAAAGAACATCATCATAAGGTTTCGACTATGTTTCAACAACTGAGCAAAATGTGCAACACAGTTTGAGTTTTTTAAAATATACAAGATAGAGTAACTCTGACCTACTTCGTAGAGTCATTTGAGGCGAATGAGAATTAAATAGGTAAAATTTGACTTGATTCTTTTTTAACTATAATTTTAAACTTATAAATTTGAAAAAATTTACAAAAAAATAGATGCGTAACAAGTAATCAAGAATTGACTCAAGAAGCTGCAAGGCAATGGATTGTTCAATTGACAAATATGCAAGATCGTTGCCTTTATTTTCTACCGTTGTCAAAACTTTGGCCATGATGGGACCTAACGAGACCATAAAGGTAACAAGATGGATTTAAGTTTACTTCAAAAACTTCTATATGATTATTATGATTTGGATCCATTAATTTCAGTATTCAAATGTTAATTAGATTTATTTTCCACATCTGAAAATTTATCTTTTTTCTGAACTTTGATTTTGACTAAAAATTTATTTTAGTACATCAATTTTTATGTTCCTTTAGCTCAATCAGTTAGATTCCGCATATAATTTTATTGTTTATATCTTAATGTCTAGACATGTATTTTCTTTGTGTATATTTATAGATGTAATTATGTTAAATTTGTGGAGATTATAATGAAAGACTTGAAATCTTTTTTGCTTCCAATGAAGACCATTTTGAAGAGATTACGCAACTGCTAACAATGGAAAATGTTTGGTACTGTGAAAATGACAATTCTTTATTCGGTTACACATTTATTACCAGTATTGAACTTTGTTTAATGTGTAGAGATAACGATAAACTATCAACATATCGAGATACGAAGTCTCCTAGGGCTATAATGTTAGGTGAATTAAATAAATTCATTAAGGCGAACCAAATATTTTGTGATCACTCCTTGCAACGGAGAATTCGATATTACAGACACTGATAAACCAAAACTGTGGAGGGGATTTTATCTTATATCTTTGATTATAGGTTCTATATGGTATATTCGATCTGACACTGAAGAATGATTTATAGCTTAAATTGGCAACACCAGCTTTGTAAAAATCAAAAGTTAAATCCTGACATAAAAACCCTAATTGTTGACCATAGTTGTAGCCAACTAAATGGCGCTCGAGTTATATTTTATATCTCAAATCCTTTAATATAAGGCTTTCTCAAGGCAGATATATTCCCACAACTAACTGCCCATGGTGTAAGTGAAAAAACTGAACGTTTACGTAACATTACTAATTTTTAACAATAAGATTTTGATTCGCTGTATAGCTTATTTGGAAGCTATTTCAGCCCATACCATATGCTCTTCCAAGTACTCTTGCCGGATGGATGACCAATCCATCTTATATGTCTCATCCATCTGCTTCAGCATGGCTTATAGGATTCTTTGTATCCAATAATGCATGTATTGTTTTTGTTAAGACTTCAATATATCTAATTAGTATGAAATTTGTTGGGTTAACTGTTAAAATAATGGATTACCTTGAGACATTTACAAAATAAAGAATCATCTTGATTTTATTACTTTATAGTATTCTATGATTTAATCTATTTATCACTCAACCCTTAATCTTTTTGTACATTACAGAATTTTTATCCTTTTGTGACCTTTTTATCACGGTAGCTGCTAGCTTAAAGCATCATATAATTTCTTTTATAATAAATAATGTTATTATTACCAAACCGTAAAATTTGAACTTATTTAAAGACATCAAAGCATTTTGGAATGTCATGTTAGGTACTTAAGAAGTATATACAATTCAAATTTAGATTTCTACCACATCCTTAAGTCCTCAAGTCTACAACAAAAAATATCACTCTCATATAAATATAATACAAGAATATGGAATTCTTTACTATGTTGTTTGAATTTATAGTTTACCATCTAAGAGCAAAGAAATCTTTAGCCAATTGATTGCATTTATAATTTAATTATTCTAGGTTGCAAAAATAATTAGTTATATGTTGCTGTATTGATTATTATTTTAAAAATACTTTTAGGTTTCTACTAAAGAAACTAATAAGTTGATTGATTATTTACTTAAATGTTAATAAATAATTAATTGCAAGTAATAATTATTATTTCAAAATGTCGTGAGGACTCTGCTAGAAAAACTAATCAAGTTGATTAATTATTTATTTTAGTGTGTCTCACATGTGTCAATAAACAAATTTATATACATTTTTAATTGAAGACACTAATATGCATTATTTCCATACATAATCAGACAAATCTCATACATTCATGAATAAGACACACGTTTTCTACCTATATATATATATATAAAAATAAAAGCTAAACCTTATTTAGCTTTCACATTTAACTCTTATTCTTTTTGTGATTTTGAGATTATTTTTGGAAAATCTACGAACCATCTTTTGAAGGTGATCAAATATCTATCTACACAAATAGACTATGATTCCATGATTTTTTATATCTAAATCAAATAAATTGTTATTATCATTTTACTGTTGTAGATTTTGATATGGTTGAAAAATTGAATCTTGTGTTTGATTTTTTTTAATATAATATTTCTATTATACAGTTGACTAACATAAAATTTTGGTGTTATTTATATATTATTCTACTTCTCTTCAAAATTAAAATTTTTTGTGGAATATAATAATCATTCATTTTATTTTGTGCAGTTATGAACATCATGCCTCTATGTTATTTACAACCATATTAAAAGAATCAAAAGATCAAGGTTCGTATTTGTCAAACTTGGCAGAAAAAAGTATTTTATTAATCCAGACAAAGTTACAACTTTAGATTGCATCTTGGTTGATATAGATGTGAGAAAATTTAGATTTGTTTTTAAATTTTCTCATATATTATATAACATCAGCATTCATTTACATTCTATGGGATGGTGATTACTTTTTTGCCCAACTTGTGGTCACATTAGCTTATGAAATCAAAAAATTTTACAGCAAAGAAGGCAAAGACTTTTCTAGAGTCATTACTCATTAAAAACATTAAAAATATGGGACCAAAAATATCGAATCATCGATTATATTTGGTCGATTATAATTGTCTTTCCGAATGTGTTTGAAATTATTCCCATCCTATAAAGTATCGTGATTTCATCTTTTTGTAATATTAAGGAAACAATTATAACCATTAATATGGAAATCTAGTTCTTAAAAACAAACACTTATAAAAGAAACAAATCCTCATGTTTTGAAGTGTAAACTGCACCTTTCTTTTTAATCTTGATTTTTGTTTCAACTAGTTTATTCTCTCTAACAGTTGTACAACGGATATTCTTCCCAAAATATCTTCAAACATAATATAAAAATAGTTACATATAATATAATAAATATTATCTTTATATCATGTTTAAAGATATTTTCGGACGCATATTTGTTGTACAAATGTTAGAGAATAATTAAGATAATATTTTTTCAATATTAGAGAGCAAATTGGAGTTTATACTTCAAAACATAAGATTTATTTCTTTAATAAGTTATTTGTTTTTAAAACTAGATTTCTATAGTAATGGTTATAATTTCTTTCCTTAATATAGAAAAAACGAAATCATGACAACTTTATGGGGTGAGATAACAAGAGACGTCAATATACAAGCATTTGAAAAATGGGTCAACCTCTCTTTGGTGGGTTTACAAATCTTAAAGTCAAATATTGTATGAGTCAGTTAACACATTTTAACTATTATTTATAATTGGATATGTTTTATATTTGAACCATGTTTAATTTTGTAAGCAAACATTGTCTCAGCAATATAAGTTAAACTTTTTGTTTTTTAAATCCAAATATTATTTGGATTGATTCATATAGGTTGGTGTAAGTTTTTCCTTTTCTTTTTGTTAATATTTTTTTTCTTTTATACTAATTTTATATTAATAGTTATATGTTTAAATTAATTTTTGCAGGTCTAAATCTTTTATATCGCCTATTGAGGTGCTTTTCGTATCTAAGAGTTAACACATAACAAACAAATATATGAAATTTCTAAACCAAAAAGCTATTGTTGAACTTCAACTTGTGGATCCATACCAAAATAAGGTGACTAATAATTGTTCAATTCAACTTTTAATATTGTTGTTTATATAAAATTATTATTAACATATAAGAGTATTCATTTATTTAAATATTAATATTATAGTTTCTAACTGCAAAATTGTCATTGATATATCAGAATGCTGAATTTACATGTTGTATGACTATCATCAGAATCGATATCGAAAGAGGATGATTGTTCAAATCTTGTCCAACATGTCTGAAACAAGTTAGAGCATAGCTAGATATCCATAGCTCTCCAACACATGGATAACTAAAAACCCACCAATTCTTTGGTAAGTTGCATATTTACTTATATATTTCATTATGTTCTAACCGTTTTCTAAGTTTGAAATAAAAAAATGATCCAACTTTAGTGTTTGATAAAAATACACTTTAGCCAATAATAAACTCTCTTGTTTATTAGGTAGTTTTAAGGATAAAAATAAACCTTAAAGGATGATAAATTCTAGTATTCATTGAGAGGGTTCTTCAACTATATTAAAATTTTGTTTCCAAATTTAGTGGTGTTTGCTGCAGTGGCGTAGCCAGGATTTGATCCTTATGGTGTCGTGGCATGCCTCTTCAATTTACTATTAGCTATAATCTGAAATGATAAGTCAAGTTTGAGTTATCTATAAAATGCACAATTAAAGGTTATCTATACAATGCATAATTAGGTGGGTACACTTCAATATATACGACAATTTGTTTTTATAAGTCCAATTATTTAAATGTAATCAAACTATAGTTATCCGACAAATAAAAATATCAATAGTATCGGATATTTATAGTGTGGATATCATTCAGATTGTTGTAGATCTAGATGGATGATCCCTTTAGTCTATCACTTTAATTATTGGCTTTCAAAACCCAATAAAATTATAGCCTCATACGGATGTAAAAACATCATATTATAGCTATTTAAAACTTAGTAAATGGTTTTTTTAAAGAAAAATTTAGCGTTTTAAAAACCATTTAGTAAATTTACAAAGCATGTCTCTATTCAATTAAGTATGTTTCGTTCACTTAACATAAATAAAAACTCAAAACTTTAGATTTATATATTAATATGTTTTATTCCTATATAATTTCATCAATTATGTCTCTAGTTTGCTTCAACTGCAACTTAGGTTGTGACTTTTTATTCAAAGGATTGCACTATAAGAAATTTGTATTTTGTGGAGATATTAATAATCATCTCAACATCTCAAATTTTCCACCGTAAAAAAAAATCATGATTACTATTTTCTTCTTTATACCCTTCATATTATCATATACATGATTTATGTTTTAAAATTTCTAAAAAACTATTAATATCACAAAAAATCTTTATCAAACGAATTTAACCTCCTTCTAAATTTACATTTAAATAATATCAATAATTTCAAAATTCATTTTTTGCATTTAGTAAAATTTTTACTTTTAAACACGAACAGCCAGCCAAACATGTATACGTCATATGAAAATGATTTAAATGTTCCGAAATAACAATAGAAAATCAATTTTAGAACTATTAATGAAAATGTTTCGAAATATATAAAAATAAAATTTCTTTGAAAATGAGAGAAAATATATAAAACCTCCTCTTTTAAGCCTTGTTCTGTCAAAAGAAAAAAGGACGTCATATGAAAATAATTTAACTGTTCCGAAATAACAACAGAAATTCAATTCTAGAACTATTAATGAAAATATTTCCAAGTATATAAAAATGAAATAGCTGAGTCGAGGTTCGAACATCTGCCTCTGGATTCCTACATCGGCTTTTACTTTTGGGACAAGAAATAGCTTAGTATTATAGTATGCTTATTACCAATATATACAAACAATAGTGGGTTTCTAGGCACTTGATAATATTACATAATATAAGATTTAAATTTTTTTTACTAAACATTTCAAAATATATTTTCATAAATTATTTTTAAAAAAATATTTGACTCACACGAATATTAAATAAAATTTAAAGAAAAGTAGTTTAGTTCATTTATGCACATATTATCAATTTTTGTCGTTTTATTTTTAAACATGTATTTAAACTGAAACCTACTTTTTAAAGATTTCTAGTTCATGATTTTATATTTTCTCGTATAACTGCATTAAGAATTTACATTTTTTTTGGTTTTCCATCTCTATTTATGAACATATAAGCAACCTTTTACGGTTTTGTTTTTAAAACATATATTAAGAATATAACATACATTATAAAGATATCTAGCTCATGATTTGGTTTTGCATCTTCATCTCTTGCTATAACTGCATTAAGACTTTATATTTTTTGGTTTCGCATCTCCATTCCCTCGAATAGCTTCATTAAGACTATTAAATTTCTAAATTATTTTATTTCAAACTATTATATTTGTTAGTGATATAAAATAAAACTAAATAAATATTTTATGTTTCAATGTTCAAAATGGAATTTATTGTTAAAGATGATATAAATCAGACATCGTTAATGTTTATTGGTAAGATGGTTGATAAATTCTTAGGATTCTTTTGCCATAAATTGGTTTATCAATATGGATATGATTATCCAGAAATCCTTCCATCAAGTTTAGCTTTTCTTGAAGGTCGAAATTATATTTTTAAAGTTGGTTTTAGTAATGTTATAGATGACTTCGTGGTTATGCATAGGTTTGAGGATGATATCTTCACCATATCAAATATAGTGTTATCAAACAATCAACTATAATAAGAAAAGAGTATTACCAGAGGAGGCATCAAAAGAAAACGACACCAATGAAAAACTAAAAAAATCATTATTTTATATATGATTACCATATGTTTGTAGACTTTTTTTCTTTAACTATGTTTTATATTTTGTAAAACAAATGTTAGTAATTTTTTATTTACCTATGTTTTATATTTTGTAAAACGAATGATTGTAATCTTTTGTTTACCTATGTTTTATAATTTTTAGAACAATGTTTTGTAATATTTTGTTTATCTATATTTTATAAATTGTAAAACAATTTTTTTGTAATCTTATATTTACCTATGTTTTATGTTGTAAAACAAATATTTGTAATTTTTAGTGTTTATATGACTAACGCCATGCCTTCTTCCGAATATATAATGTTTTATATATATCTCGGCAACACTCAGAGATTTTTTCCTAGTCATATCTAAACTATTATAAAAGATAAAATATATTAATTATTATTGTGATATATGGATATAGTTTTGTTCTTTAGTATATATTGAAAATATATATTATCACATCATTTGACTAATAATATTTTTATTTAAAATAAATTATAAACTGATATATATAACTTTTATGAAAAAAAATTACATCATTTTATTATTATTATTATTAGAATTTTGTTATATGAGATAATAGTCTAATTTAATATAGTGACTACATAGTATTAATTTAACTTATAATTTTGATGTTGTAGTCTTATTTTTTTTGGAGGAAATTCGTAGCCGCTATTCAACGAGTGCACACAAGGTAAACTCTCAGTCTGACGCAATAGTATGCAAACCAACGCCAGAAGGTAAACCACACAAGGTGACAGGCTCAGTCAAGAAAGCGTATGTAGAGGGACTCGAACTCATGACCTTTAATCACAAGCATACCTTATTCAACCAACTCGGATACCCCATTTGGGGCATGTTGTAGTCTTATTGATATATTTAGGATGTTGTATATTTTTCAACTATTTAAATAAAAAAACATCAAAAAAACGAAAAAAAACAAATTTTAACACTTGCATCCATAGTTGTTAAGTATATTTAAAATGCATGTAATATTCAATTGACGTGGTAAATCTTTGTCAAATTAAATGTCACTGGATGGTTTTGTTTTTTTCACTTGATTATCCATTTTCTAGATATATAGATTTTTATTAAAAATCATCTGGTGCTAGTCATTTGACTATATATTTTTTATAAAGTTAGTGCCTTAATCAACATAAGTGTTGGTGTGGTTTATTTTTGTCGGAGGGTAAGTTTGTAATTTATGTTTAGAATTTTGTGGAGTTTTGTGAGTATTTAATGTTTGAGTAGAATGTAGAGGGAGATTTAAGCTGTCTGGTTGTATTTAATTTTCATTACCCTCATTTAATGTTGGTGGTTGGATATTTATACCCTTATATTTGGGCCACATTGGCTTTCAGGATGTGTTTAATGGACTCGGGTCGAGTTTAAGGACCCATTAGTTCTAAGTAGGGGAACAAGAAGCTTAGTCAAAAAGTGATTAGGTTTTAAGTACTTTAGTTTTGTTCGAACAGTTCAATGGGTGATGGTGTCCGAACTGCCCCTGTCTGGTTAAGTGGACATTGTCTGAACTGACCCTGTCCGAGGTGGTGACAGAATCCGGACTCATCAGTAACCCATTTTTTAGGTGGTGTTCAAAATCCTTTGGCAATACCTAAAAAAAGTCTGTTGCTAGTGACAGTTACATCCGGGCAGGTCCTTCGAAGTGTGTTCGAACGGTTTCTTTTCAGAGTTCGTGGGACACATGTCTCTCTCTGGTTCGTTATTTCAGCCGTTTTTTCATCTAGAATTTCGCTCCTACCTTCTCTGAAAAGCAACCTCTTCATTTAATGAAGATGACGTTAGCGTCGTTCCCTAATCATTACAATCCTTTCGAATTCTCCTAGGTATCAAAGCCTCTTTTGTGTGTTTACTATAAATTAATCACTTCTTCACTGTTTTATCATCATCTTCATACTTGTTTTGCCAAATTTCAGAGCTTTCTCTTTCAAACACAAATACTTCTTTTTTGTTGTGAGTTTATGTTCACAACTAGGAACGCTTTAATCAAAGGCGGGTGGCTTAATTTATCAGAGCTAGAAAAAACACAAAAAGTTGAACGGGAAAGGCGCATTGTTGCAGGCCTACCTACTTCCCCTATCGACAAACCAGTAATCCCAAACACAGAACCTGACCATGGTTCCTTCTCAACCAAAAGTGTAAAACCGAGGAGATTGTTTCAAACCAACCTTTCTCCTATTGTTTCAGGCTCGTTGGTTCAAGAATCAGAGCCCACTGTTGAACCAGGGCAACCAGTTACCAGTTTCAAAAAGCCTTCCTCATTTATAGCCATGGGGTCAGATGTAGAAGTCTCTCCCAATAAACTAGTTGATCGGAGAAGAGGTCGCCTGGTAAAAAGGCAAGCTTCAAAAGGTACATCTTCAAAATCTGGGGCCAAAGACAGCAATACAGGGTCAGAGTCACCCATAAAAGTTCATAAGATTAAGATGTCCGGTCCGGAGGCCTCTAGCCCAAGCCTCCGAAGAGAAATTACCACATCTGAGCCCCAGCCAAGTATTGAAGCCCAACAGTCCGGAGGCCAGACTGAACCAACTCATAACTCCCCTCCCCCAAAAACAACCGAAAACCCCTCCTCGGTAGTGGAGGAAGCAATAGAGGATTCCATTGAATAGGCTCCGTTCGAGTCCAAAGTTTCCGGACAAACAAGTGATGTCGGTGCTGCCAAGAAGGATAAAGGCAAAGAAAAACTATGTCTTAGGCATCCAGATCTGCCGGAGTGTCTTGTGGGAAAAGTGGGACCTTGTTTCCACAAAGTCAATGTTAAGTATTTACTTGCTTTACAAAAAATCAATTATGCCTTCATCCACAGAACCGAACTGGGTCGGATGCGAACGAAGTGGGGGATTCCGGAGAATGTAAAGATAAGGATCCCAATAGACCCTGAAACGCCAATGGACTGCAAGCTTAGTGAAGTGGTTATCTTTACTGAACTTTTTAACTGGGGATTAAGGTTTCCCTTAGATCCGGAGATAGTCAGATATCTGCACCTCATAAAGCTCTGCCCAAGTCAACTGAGCCCTAATGCCTGGAACACCCTCATGGCCTGTTTCATGGCTTCCAGACTCTCCGGAATTCCTCTTCCGATGGAGGAATTCGCTGCTGTGGCCAACCTCTGCAGAAACCCTCATATCCATTGTTATCACTTCAACATGGGTGATAACTATAAGGCGGTGGATGACCTGCTTGAGTCGGAGATAAATTGGAGGAATCAATTCTTGTTAGTGAGTGGTGCTTGGGAGAATGGGAGGAAGATCAAAGCCGGAGTCAACACGAGTCTCCTTACCAACAGATGGCAAAGTGATCGTAAGAATCTCACCTTACATTCTCATTTTTATTGTTATCAAATTTGTTTAACTGACTGGTCTTGTCTTTTTTCTTGACAGAGCTGCCTAAAGATTTCAATGATTATTTAAAGGTCGGGCAGACCACTTGTACCAAGATCAACACTTGGGCTGCTGAAAAGTGGGGAACCGTTTTCATGACGCCTTTACCGGAGGCAATCTCGCAAGGTCCCATCTCTAGAACACTACTGGTCGAAGGGACTTGACCTGGGAGGAACTTACCACTCCACCCCGTCCGGATGTTGTCCTTAAAAGAACACACGCACCGGACGGGTCACTGTATTTGCCAGGTCGAGCCAAGGCTCCAAGTAAGATGAAAGGCAAAAAGGGGAAGGGCAAGAAGAGTGTGGTCGAAGCCAATCCTACTGAAGCGGAGGAAACTGCTCCAACCAACCAAGAGAGGCCAGCTCCAAGTCAGATTGATGCTGCTCTTCTTGAACTAGTAGAGCATGAGGGTGCTAGGGAAGAGGCAGGATCTCCAAAGCCTCCAAGGGCTCCTAAGAGGGACAGGAGACGGGGAGCAGAAAGCAAGGATAGAAAGTCCAAGAAGAAAAAGACCTCCAGGGGTGATGAACTTTCTCTCCGGCCTACGGAGCCCTTTCCTCTTGTTGACCCTACTGATCCAACAAGAGCAGAAGAGATCCCTGCTGACTTTCAAACCGATGAGGTTGGAGGAGGAGACATTAGCATCGACGGTGTCGACATTACAGGGCTTGACGGGCTTGGTGACTATTTTGCAAACCTTCCCATAGACGACTTTGCTGGGCCTTACCTCTCTCTGAGCACTTCGAAGACTGTTATTTTTAATGGTAAGTCTTTCACCGTTTCAAGTGAAAGAGAGGCTATAACTCACTCTATACTGAGTACCATTCAGCCAGTGTTGGTCCTGGAGAAGCAAGTGCGAGGTCATGCAGCCATCATCACTGCCCTTAATTCCGACAAGGAGAAACTATCCAACGACCTCCTCATTGCCACCCAAAATGCTGATGTTTTGAGGAGAGAAAACGAGGAGTTGAAGAAGAGCCAGGAGGATTGGACCTCAAAGGTTGCAACCTTAGAAGATACCATCAAAGGCCTCCGGAAAAAGATGTCCGGGGTAGAGAAAGATCTCACCTCTTCAAAAGAGGAGACAAAGACCAAGGATCAAGTCATTCTTACTTTGACCAACGACAAGATCGCACTCGAGGACTCGGTGTCCAAGGCTATAGAGGAAAAAGCTGATCTGCTAAGGGAGCAAGAGGTAAAAATTCAGGCCAAGATTGATGCTTATGCCAACAATGTGATAGACAGTCAAGAAGAGATGTACGCCAAGGTGAAGTCGGACATGGTCTTGTTTTTCACGAGAAGTTTCCGAAGAGGAATCTGGGAGACTTATGGAGTTTTGTAGAGTATCTAGACCTTCCCTTTCATACAATGGCTGAGGGTGACAGGTTTGACTTCTCAGTGCATCCTCATCCGATGAAGAAGAGAACACCGGGGAGAGTCCAGGTGAGGAGAATGATGACTCCAAGAAGAAGAAAACAAGTGAGGCTGAGCCGTCTTCAAAGGCTCAGCCTTAGAATATCAATTATCTCGTATCTTTTGTTTTGATTGAACTAAAGTCCTTGGAAGGCCAAAGCATTTTTGTAACTGTATCCGGTGTTTGACCGGACAGGTCTGTTTGTTTTGACAACTTAAAGTCCTTGGATGGCCAAGGCACTTCGATTATTTTAATGGATGTCTTTATTTTGCACAGCTCTTGCATTCCTTTAATTTTGGTGGCTAATGTTTAAACAGCCCCTAGTTATTTCATAAATATTCTGAAGTGAGAGTGTTTAAATTCTCCGATGACAAATGTTTAAGTAGTCATCATTCCTTTAATTCAATCCGGTCGGTGTTTAAACAAATATTTGACAAAAAACAAAGTAAGAACACTCCGAATTTTTAAGAAGGCATCAAATTTTATAAAAAAGCCCGGACACCTCATTAAAACCTCCCGCGCTACCAGGGTAGGAAAGAGTATGCCCCCAAATATTTACATAGATTTTTAAACAAGTAAATATTTACATAGTTTCTACTCCAAGTACATCCGGAGGTGCTCAATATTCCAAGGGTGATTCAAGACCCTTCCATCCTTGTCTTCTAGCCAGTATGTCCCAGGTTTAAGATTTTCAATGACCATATAGGGTCCTTCCCAAGTTGGGGCTAGTTTGCCGAGCAGCTTCTCTTTAGTGTGTAAGAAGACTTTCCTTAACACCTTGTCCCCCGGCTGAAAATCTCTTATTTTAACTTTGGAAGCAAACCTGCTTCTCATCAAACCCTGATAGTGCGCAGCTCTAAGGTGAGCCTTAACTCTTATTTCTTCTATTAAGTCAAGTTGGCCTCTGATTGCCACTTTGTTAGCGTGTTCGGAGAAATTGTGAACTCGAAATGAAGGGAGAGTTGCTTCTATGGGAGCTGTGGCATCCATCCCATAGACCAAGGCAAAAGGTGACTCTTGTGTTGCAGCCCCAGGTGTAGTCTGGTAGGCCCACAAAACCTCTTGTAAATAGCTAGGCCATTTTCCAACAACCCCTTCTAAATTTTTCTTCAAACCGGACAGCATAGTTCTGTTAGCCACTTCAACCTGACCATTTGTTTGTGGGTGGAAAGGTGAAGAGAAACAATGTTGTATACCTCTAGAGGCACAGAAACTCTCCATTTCCTTGTTATCGAACTGTGGCCCATTGTCTGTTGTTATCTTCTGTGGAATACCAAATCTGCAACAGATATTGGATAAAATGAATTTTATGACAGATTTTGATGTTGTACCTGCTAGTGGGGCTGCTTCGATCCACTTCGAAAAATAATCAATAGCCACAATTATTGTTCTGCGCCCTCCGGATGCCATAGGTAGAGGTCCCACCAAATCCATCCCTCATCGAGCAAAGGGTATAGGCTCAGATATTGACTCTAACGGGGTGATTGGAGCATGAATTTCGATGCTATATCTCTGGCATGGGTCACACCTTCTCACCAGCTCCTTAGCATCTTGCATTATAGTGGGCCAATAATAACCAGCCAACAAAACTCTCCGTGTTAGAGCCCTGAACCCACAGTGAGCTGACCCCTCACCATCATGTAATTCGGATAGGACTATTTGAGATTCATCAACCCCCAAACATTGAATGGAAGGGCACTCCAGCACATGGATCCAAGGGTATGATTCAGTATAGGCTATGGTTGCCAAGGAGTCTGCTAGCTCATTTTCTGTTCGGGGTATGTGCTCATAAACAACACTCTTGAACCTAAGTGTCACATCTTTCAGAAGAAGTAACTATTTTATTAGCTGCTCATTTTTGGCTTCAGATTGACCTTGCGCATGGTGGATAAGAAGCTGAAAATCACTCATCAACTTGACCCTTTTGGCCCACAAATATGAGCTAACTTTAAACCAGCTATAGCAGCTTCATATTCGGACTCATTGTTAGAAGCCCTAAAAGAAAAACATATAGCTTGGTACACTTTGTCACCATACAGAGAGGTCAAGCATACCCCTGCACCACATCCCATAGTACTCGATCCACCATTCGTCTGGACGACCCAAACCTTTTTATCTTTCATCTCAGTCGTTTGCTCTGTATCCCTATCCGAGTGGAATTCAACTAAGAAATCAGCCACATCTTGGGCTTTGATTACTGTTCGAGGACCAAAATTAATATCGAAATCCCCCAGTTCTACTGACCACTTAGTCATTCTACTCGAAATATCCGCCTTTTGTAAAACGTTTTTCAGGGGATAGGACGTCCGGACAATAATAGGATGAGCCTGAAAATAAGGCCTCATCTTCCTAGCAGCAATTACCAGGGCTAGTGCTAACTTTTCAAGCTTTAGATAGCGTTTTTCTGCATCTATTAAGCTCTTGCTGATGTAATACACTGGACTGGGGTAATTATCCACCTCCCTTACCAATACAGCACTGATGGCACAACTAGAAACTGCCAAATATACGAAGAGTGTCTCTTCATCAACAGGTTTAAATAAAGTCTTGGGGGAGGACAAATGTTTTCTGATCTCATTGAAGGCCTCATCACATTGTGAAGTCCAGTCAAATCCCTTTGCCCTTTTTAAAGTCTGAAAAAACGGGGCACATCTGTCCGAAGACCTTGAGATGAACCGATTTAACGCAGCCAACCTCCCAGTCAACGGTTGTACCTCTTTAATATTCCGAGGAAGCTCCATTTGAAATAAATCATTAAGCTGATCCGGATCGGGCTGTATCCCTTGCTCACTTATTATGTACCCTAGGAATTTTCCGGACCGCACTCCGAACACACACTTCTCTAGATTTAGTTTCAAATTTACTTTTACTAAGTTAGCAAAAGTTTCTTGTAGATCTGCCAAGTGTAGCTCTTCGTCTACACTTTTTACCATCATGTCGTCAATATACACTTCCATATTTCTTCCAATTTGATCAGCAAAGGTTTTGTTTACCAACCTCTGATAGGTAGCCCCAGCATTTTTTAACCCAAAATGCATCACCTTGTAACAATAAAGGCCCCTATCAGTGACAAACGTAGTATGCTCCTGATCGTTCGGATCTACTTGAATCTGGTTATACCCGGAGAAGGCATCCATGAAAGATAGTAGCTTATTCCCGGATGTAGAATCCACCAGCTGATCAATCCGGGGACAGGGTATAAATCCTTTGGGCAGGACCTGTTGAGATCTGTAAAATCAATACACATACGCCACTTGCCATTTTTCTTTTTCACCAAGACCGGATTGGCTGTCCATAAAGGATATTGAGACTCCTTTATATGCCCCATTTTAGTAACCTGTCGACTTCTTGAACAATGGCATCAGCCTTTTCCTTGGAAAAAGCTCTTCTTTTTTGTATTACAGGTGTTATGTCTCTCCGTATGGACAAGTAGTGTGATATGATATATTCTGGTACCCCGGTAACATCAGCATTGCACCAAGCAAAAACATGCTGATGGTCTTTTAGGAACTTCAACATTTTACCCTTCAGTTTTGAGGCCATTTTGGACCCTATCTTAATATTTTTTCCCTCTCCCAAAGAATGTGTTTCAACCTCTTCAACCGGTATTAAAACTCCAGGGGTCTCTCTGGGTTCATCAATTTCACCCTCACCCCCAGAAAGCCCCTTAAACTGCTATTCTTCATTGGTACGAACTGCCCCCAACGTCTGAGGGGCCAGTGTTGTTGCATAACACTCTCTTGTAATCTTTTGGCTGCTCCAAACAACTCTCACTTGTCCTTGCACAGCATATTTCAAACATTGGTGGACTGTCGAGGCCACTGCATGCATCCTAGAGAGCCAAGACCTCCCTAGAATAGCATTATAACAAGTGGGACAATCCACCATGATAAACACTATTCTAACCATCTTCTTAAAAGGGCCCTTGCCCAACAAAACTTCCTCTTCGAACTCCCCGATCACATCTGTTGGGCTTCCAGTGAAACCGACAATTGACCAGTTCGAACACTGAATTACCGCAGGATTTTTTATATTTTTGTAGGAAGTTGAAAAGAGGATATTGGTTGAACTCCCAGTATCCACCAAAATTCATCTTATGGCATTGCTCCCAATGGATGATCCTATGACAACATCATCTTCATGAGGACCTGCTATATCCCTCAAGTCATCCTCATCAAACACAATGAAGGGAAATGGAATCTGTGATTGATAGAAAGTCATGCCTCCCTCCAGTTGGGTAGTTAATGCATGAACGTGCCTCTTCCTTGAAGAAGCAGTGGGTGTCGTCATGGTATCCCCTCCGAAAATTGTGAGTGACTCAAAAAATTTAATAAGCCCGGACACTATTTTACAACGTTCCTCAATAGCACCCACTTTGTTTCGAGTTGGATCAGGGTCCAAGTACTCTGACTCTACATCGAATCTCTCAATTATCACCATAGCTCCCTCCAGAGCGGATGTGCTTGCATTGTTCGGCCCAGGCCGATGAGCATTATCAGGCATATTCCCTCATCTTCTTTTAACATATGCTCCCAACTTTCCTCTTTCAATCAAATTTTGGACTTCTTGCTTTAAGCAATACAATCGTCAGTGGTATGGCCAGTATCATTGTGGTACTGACAGAAGGAATTGTTACGATGCTCCCTAGGAGATTGTAGTGCACTCGGCCTTCTATAGTTTACTTCTTCCTTTGTTTTGTCATAAATGGTGGCCACACTTTCTTTTAGCTCAGCAAACCACTCCGGTTGAACCCAAGGCCCTCTCTTATTTCTAGATTGTTGACTCTGAGCAGGCGCAGCTGGCTGAGACTGAGCTTTAGCTCTGTTATGACCCTACCCGGCCTCCCTTGCCTTGTTCCCGGACTGATTTTGGTTGGGGTTTGGTGCAGCCGGGGCAGACCTCACCTGCCTGTACACCCTAGTTTTCTTTGTTTCGTCCACGTTAATTTGCTTTCCGACCTGATTCAGTAAACCTCCCCATGTCATGGCCTTTTTCCTGGTCACTGAATCAGCCAAATTTCCAGGGTTTAAGCCATGCTTCAGAGAAGCTATTGCCACTTGCTCGAAGCAATCAGCCAACCCATTTTTGGTATTTACAAAGCGACTTATATATTCCTTCAGTGATTCATTCGGTTCTTGGGCACAATAGATAATTGTATCTCCATTTCCCTTCACCTCCTTACTTCCAACAAATTGCCTCCGGAAGGCCACCCAAAAGGTATCGAAATTTCTAATGCACCCCTGTGGTAGGCTGTTATACCACTTCAAGGCACTCCCCGTAAAAGACTGGGAGAATTCTCTACAAAGCAACTTATCGTCGTCATCGAAGTTCATCATGGAATTTTTGAATTGTTCCAAGTGATTGTCCGGGTCTTTACTGTCATCGTATTTTTCCATCTTCGTGCTATCAAACCTCTTGGGGAGGTTTCCGGACAGGATCCTGGAAGACAATGGAGATTGTCTCATATTCCGGCCACGATTGAAAACGGTATCCTCGTTAGGAGTTGCAAAGATACATGGCTCATCATGGAAGGCAAAGGGATCCAACAGCATCCGGTCTATGTGTCTCCGGTTATGAGGTGATCCTTTGCCTATATGCCTCTTTAACTTTCCATGCCTATCCCTTTTTCTTGAATACTTCTTAAATAACTTTTGTTTCTTTTTAGATCGGCCCTCATCCCTGCTGGAGGACAAGGATTCTTCTATTCCATCTTCGTTCGAGGAGCTACTGGAAGATTCTGAGTCTGAATCAGAGCTCTCTACTGGCCTGGACCGGTGAGACTTTTTGGAGCTAGCATGAGTCTTTTTCGTACTCACATGGGTCTTCGAAGGCTCATGCTCTCTAGGGTTGTCAGTATGATGAGCACCTGATGCTCTTGATTTCTCTTTTATGCCCATCTTTGCTTTTTTCTACCCTCAGAGCTTCTATTTCACCATTCAATCTATCACGCTCCTCGATGGTATATTCATCATTTTCCCCCACCACTTGGAGCAAAGCTGGTGGCACTTCCGGTACGTCCAGATTCATTCGGACTGAATTTTCTGATGGTTTTGAATGTTATATTCAGGCACCGTCGTTCTCCCATTGTGGTTGCCAATTTGGTGTGGTTTATTTTTGTTGGAGGGTAAGTTTGTAATTTATGTTTAAAATTTTGTAGAGTTTTGTGAGTATTTAATGTTTGGGTAGAATGTAGAGGGAGAATTAAGCTGTCTGGTTGTATTTAATTTTCATTACCCTCGTTTATTGTTGGTGGTTGGGTATTTATACCCTTATATTTGGGCCACATGGGCTTTCGGGTCGTGTTTAATGGACTCGGGTCGAGTTTAAGGACCCATTAGTTCTAAGTAGGGGAACAGGCAGCTTAGTCAAAAAGTGATTAGGTTTTAAGTACTTTAGTTCTGTTCGAACGGTTCAATGGATGATGGTGTCCGAACTGACCCTGTCCGAGGTGGTGACAGAATCCGGACTCATCAGGTGTGGGGCTTACTTTATCGAAATGGATAATCAATGGACTAACAATAAACGATTTTTAGTCAATGGATTATATATCTATAAAGTGGATATTTAATGGATTATGTATGGTTGAAAGTCGTAAATGGATATAAGACTGAGCAAATGAAGAACTATAGAGAAACAATTAATAACTTTTATTACTCATAATTCAATCACCTTCAAATGAAGGTTTACACCTTATCTACAGGGTTTCTCGGAAATATAAATGAACACATGAATGACACGTGTAAATAAAGACATGTGGATATTATTTAGGAACTACGTGGTTACAAATATGATTAAAACGCCCTCAAATTGCTTGAATATTAAAGTAATAATAATAGGTAAACTTAGAATCTTCTTGAACTGTCTTGCATCTTTTATGCCTATTCCATTATTTTCACATTGATTATGTATGTTACTTAACTTTATCTTCAACCCCTCTTTATCTTGCATTTATTGTCAGCCCTTAGCTCGTCATCATTTTTACCTTTCTTTGTTGTGACTTCAGTCCTGAACACATCACCCTCTCAATCTTCTTTGCATTTATTATGCATTTTATTATTCATCATAATATATCTCATCACTATTGTCATTATAATATATCAGTAATACCAACTTAAGTAATCTAGTTATTGTATATCGTTACATCTATTATCATATCCCGTTAACTCACATATTTAATAACAATTCTTTCACGCATGTTATTATCAATTTGATCAACTCTATCTTATAACATTATTTCCACAAAATTTAGCTTGTGATTAGTGAATCTAGTCTCGAACAGATCTTTTACACATGTTATCAATAGCTTGATCAACTTCATTTCATAATACTATCACCACAACATTTAGCTCTTCATTATGGACATTAGTCTCAAACAGATTTTGTACACGCGTCACTCAATATCAGCTTACCTTTACTATGTCGACCTTACCTCTTATATAGAGGAATATACCCTAGTGGAATATACCTTTATTAGGGCTCTCCTTTAATCCATAAAAAAGTTAAAATTTACTATAAGGACTAACTTTCTTAATAAGTATATAAGGTAAAATAAATCGTTTCTAAATATTTAAAATTTACTAACATCATTACACATTAACCTATTAATATTTATGATTTGACTTAAAATATTATTATTTTACACGCAACTCAAAGCCCGATACTATATATAAACCACTTATTTAAATTTTGATCCAATGACTTTTATTGACTTATATTTTCTAAATATGCAGCTTTTTTATAATCCATTTCATACTCTCTCTAACTTTCTCTCTCTTAAAATTCATCAATAAGTAATAATCTACCAATTTTCCCGATCGTTCGTCATCCAAATTTTACAAAAATTATTATTACCTTACACGTAGTCTTTTTTTTTTGTTACTATACATTTTTATTTATCATAATTGGGGGGGGTATGAAGTTCTTATTTCTTCTTACCACTGCAACATTTAACTAGTCATTATGGACATCAGTCTTGAAGAGAATTTTTACACATGTTACTCAATATTAGCTTGCATTTATTCTATCGGTCTTACCTCATATATAAGGAAATATACCCTAGTGAGATATACCCTTATGAGGGATCCCCTCTACTCCACAAATTTTTTTAACACTTATTACAAGGACGGACTCATTTAATAAGTATACAAGGTAAGATTAATCATTTCTAAATATTTAAAATTCACTAACATCATTACACGTTAACCCATTAACATGCAATCTCAATATTTAAAATTCACCACCCATTTAAATTTTAATTCAACAGTTATCGTTGACTTATACTTTCTATAAGTAACCAAAAAGAAATTCTTCTAATATTTTTATAAATCTCTCTCTAACTATATCTCTTTTAAAATTCATTAATAAGTAACAATCTACCAATTTTTCGATCACTATCATCCAAATTTTACAAAAGGTATTATATCCTCACATCGTACTTTTTTTAATATAGATTTTTATTTAGCATAATGGGAGAGGGAAGCCAGGCATCCTTAGAAGTTCTTATATCTTCTTATAGTATGTTTGTTGGTAAATATGACTCTCTAAATGACAATATAAATGGCTAATTTGGAAAATTAGATAGTGAATCCAATAACTTGTGCAATCAGAATTATGGCTCATATTTCAGTTCTAAAAATATTCTAAAAATATAAAATTTTGTTCACCTATAGCGTCTAAAAAGGAAATAATTTATCGCATTTGACAACCCAATAAAATTTAAAACTAAAATAATAGATAAAAATATTAATATAAAATAATAACAATATAATAATCTCCATACCCCGTCATGTATTGAAACCAAACATTGCTCAGTCTTTCAGGATAGTCCAACTATTTTTCCGTCATATGAATTTTTAGAAGACAATGAAGTTGATCCCAGATTTCTTGATCATTTATTTAGAATATAATCCATACCATATGAATATATCGACGAGTTATAATTACCAATTTATATATATATATATATATATATATATATATATATATATATATATATATATATATATATATATATATGAGGAATTAGTTACAACACAGTTATTAGACTACCCAAAGAAATAGAAATTTCTCGTCGAATTATAGGAGATGAAGTTAGTATTTTTTATAACTTATTAAACTAAAGATTTAGATTTTCTCTTCATCCTTTAATCCTGTAATGACATAATTCTTGCAGCTCGTACGCATTTGTTCATCACAACTTATTCCTAATGATTGGAGAAAGCTCATTACTATAATTATTTTGTCTAGTCTTTTTAAAATTCATATAAGAATGGAGATATCTTTAACTAATGTAAACTTTTTAAAATCTCATAAACCCTATTCTATTATTTAACATTAACTAGATTTTGGCATATTGTAAGACTTCTTGATTCATATTATTTATAGAATATGAGCTTATTATATATTAATAATCATTGGGAATCCCTTACTCATGAAGAATTTGGACAACTTGAAAGATGTTTCATGCAAACACGTAGTATAAAATATAAATATTATTTCATAATCGATCTATAATTTTTACTTTCCCTTATTTTACTTTATTTTCACATACAACTCTTTATATAATCATTAAAAAAAAAATTGTGAGCTTGATCATGACAGAATCGTATTAAAAACTATCTAAAGTTATATTTTAAGTTTGTAAAGATCATTATATATTGGACCGTAGTAGATTCAGAGTAAACGTAGAGAAGACAATATAAGGAAACCCTAATTTTCTTTATCAAAATTCAATTAATCAAAGTCTAAAAACAAAAGTAGGGTTTGAGATGCCTTAAATAGGAATCGCCTAAATACCTAATACAAAATATGGAAATAAAAATAAACGCAATAAAATAATATCCTATTAAATCTGATTAGATTCAGATTTAATTTGATATCTTAAATAAATCCTTAAAGTATATAAAAAAACTAAAACATTTAAATAGATTTTATAGAAGCCTTCTGCCTATATCTTCCTTCCCCTGTTGGAAAGAATTCGACCTCGAATTCAAAACGTCGAAACATTAGACGAACTGTACTACGACATTCAGAAGTGATTTCGGAAGTGACTGACTCGACTCCCACACTATGGAAATCCCAGGTTGTAGCATCCAAGTCAACATCGAAAGGGATACCATGAAGCTTGACATATAATGGAGCAAATGACTGAAAAAGGAAGGACCACCCATCGGTAACACTTGCATAACAAACATATCTAGCATCGATAATTGGTGCATATCCAGCAATAGTAGACGCATCAGCTATGTAGGTTAGGTATTAATGACTTCGAGAGTATGCCTTAGCTTATGGTAAACATCCTTTGGAGGCGGATTAGGTTCGGTAATCAACTTGCCAACTTCGTTAATTACGACCACAAGAGGAATGTGATCTCGGAGTTCATGGCGTATAGTTATCTCCATGTGCACCATTACACCTTCCGCAGCTGTTGAGACCCATAACATATCTGATTTCTTGATGCTAATATGTCTTGTGAATATAAAAAATAAGAAACATAATCCCATTACTATTATGTGCAATGACCATTCATCTATGTGAGTGAGAACAGATTCCATAACATGAATGATTCCCATTAGTATAGTGAAACGAAAAATCAAAAGCAGACACTTTAGTTGTTGTAGTGATACAGTCACTATAGAAACATTCGCAGCAGTTTCCCAAAAACAATTTCCTCCGGTGATAGAAATAATTGCCTTAGTATCCGTATTGAAAAACAACATGTTGAACTCTAATTGGATCTTATAGTAGAAATCAACTGTAAGACAGACAGTTCATGCCATCCAAACGCATTATCGCTGGTACGAACAATACACATGTCGGAATAATTTTTCAAGATAAGAAACCTGCCCCAGCAGAATTCAAATTCTTCATCAAATTCCCAGTAAACCTTGTTCAAGTGTTCCAATTTCATGCTGTCATTGTGATATAGGATCCTCCGTTGAGTGCCCCCAAGGTGATTTTTTTGCATATTAAGCCTCTTGCAGTGTACTATTTCCATCAACTTCAGACTGTTCTCTGCCACAAAAATGATTCTGTTAGGTACGTCATCTCCACCAAAGGCACGCCTCTGCACGATTTCCTGCACACTGTTGAGAAATTTTTTTGGTGTGGTGACTGGTATTGTTATCACAACATCACAAATATATCTAATCATAACCTCTGGACTGATCCTTGTTTTCTCTGCCAAATCATGAACTAAGTGCTTTTCTTCAACACATGTCTGCAGTACTAAAGTCTCCATCTGAGACTTTGTAACTTTGTCTAGATCTACATCAGCTATCTTTGATAGCAACTCCAGCCCCCGAACACTTGATATCAGCTTACAAGTATAATCAGATGTTATGATCTTTAACTCAAACAGAACATCGATGCAACGTTCAACTTCCCTCTCCAACTTGATGGCACATCGGCCTATAGCACGAACAACTTTTCTTACAAAATCAGCATTTACTTTTGTAGTATACTTTTTGAATTCCAACAGAAGCTGGTAGAAAAACACCTTGATTTCATGGGCAAGAGTTATGGGTCGCTGTTGTACAATAAGGTTGATGTTACACAGTGCAACATAGTGTATTTCAGGTTCTGCCGACAGTAAGGTCACATGAGGAGGAGCCATCTTCTTTCTTAGATTTCTGATCACATCAGGACTACTGATAAGTTCAATTTCGACCACAAAATTCTGGTTTTGGAATTGAGTGATGATTTCAAGGACAGCACCGCAAGAAGTGCCACTGCCTTCAAACATTGGTATGGAAGTAGATAGAAAATGCCCAACAGGAACCACAAAGCATTCATGTATTGACGTTGTTTTATTATGACTGGCAATCTTGTTGTGGGCAAAGGCATCCCACAATCGTAGAACAGAGATAATTCTTCTTCCACGAACCACTGATACAGCTCCACTATGCATTCTCTTAAACAAAAAAAATCTTATTTTTCTGACACAACTTTATTCTCAGGCATTTCCTCGAATACCTTAAGTACATACCCAAACTGACCAGTTGCGAAGAAAACAACAAACAGAGAATCAAATAACATTACCAGATGATCAGACTTCTCTAGTGCTTGAATGTCGTTCTTCATCTTCTGAATGCGATTATCACATTTTCGTGTAGTGTACACAGCTCTCTGACCTTTTCTTTGTTTCCTTCTCTTCCACGTTCGTTTTTGGCTTCTCATTTTTTTCTTTCTTGTCGAACACGATACCCAATCTGGTATCTGATTTAAACCTCTGGTGACAATAAAATTCCTATCCATCAATTTATTTATTTTTATTTTTGATTTTTTATTTTAAATTTTATCCGATATTATGAATAATAGGATTTTTATTCACTAATTTGATCATTGGAGATGAATTTCTGTCCACCAATGAAAATTTTGATTTCGAATTTATTTTTTCTGACCGAAAAAATTGTTTAGAAAGTTCTAATTTTTTTTGAGGTTTTTTATTTCTTATCATCAACGCTTTTCTCGTCGACTTCATCATCATACTTGTCGTAGATCTGATTGTCAAAAACAGGATCAGACACAGTTTTAGCATCAAAGCTAAGATAGGTAGTTGGTGCAATATGAGCATGAAACTCCTTAACTGCTGGTGGTTTTGGAGACACTACTCTAGATGACACTAATATAAACTTGATACCATCTTTTACAAAACTGTATCGATTTGTTCTACTATCATAAGTAGAATTTCTCTTAAATCGCCATGGACGTCCCAAAACTAGATGGCAAACGTCCATAGGAACTACGTCACACCATACTGTATCTTTGTAATTACCAACTGAAAATGTAATTTGACAGCGTTTAGATAATGTTACCTCGGTGTACTCTATCAATCCTGACAGTATGTACGAGTATGGAAGAGCTTCAGTCTTCAACGCCAGTTTCTGAATAGCCTCCTCTGAAATCAAATTCTCATAGATATCTGAATCAATTACAAATTTGCAAATTCTTCCTCCAATTGTGCAGGTAGACTGAAAGATGTCGTTCTCTATTCTAGCCTTAAAATCAAGAGGTACCCAGAACATGATTCATGTATATGCGTAGCAGGAATTGTCTGGTTCTGATACCAATATGATGCAGATTAAACGTAGATAAGCCAATATATGGTAATCTTAATTTTCTTTATCAAAATTCAATTAATCAAAGTCTAAAAATAAAAGTAGGGTTTAAGACGTCCTAAATAGGAATCGCTCAAATACCTAATACAAAATATGGAAACAAAATAAACGCAATAAAATAATATCCTATTAAATCTGATTATATTGAGATTTAATTTGCTATCTTAAATAAATCTTTAAAGTATAAAAAAAAACTAAAACATTTAAATAGATCTTATAGAAGCCTTCTGCCTGCATCAATAGCCGATGTAAGCATGTCTATAGATGGAGTTGTTATCATTACCAACACTAGGGTCGTTGCTACCACCAATGACATGGAAACCATTCTGCTTAGTCGTATAAAAATTGCAGAAGTTTATAGACTTGTTACTTTATTGTGACTAAGAATCATTCATCAAAAATTTGTCCAAACCAACTAGATAAATATTTAAATAAATAAAAATGGGTGAGAATTCTAATATTGTTAAGGAATCCAAAAATGCTACTCTTATTGCTAATACCACTGTTATTGTCGTCCAAAATAAAAATATCTAAAATCAACCAAAAAATAAGTGCGATATCAAGCTAGCATACGAAGATTAAAATAACAATCCTTCAACAATCAACCTAAAATAAAGTGTGTTATCAAACTAACAGATAGAGTTAAAAATATTAATTATTCAACACCTCCGTCTTTACTCATCACAAATTTTCCTTTCCCACAATATTTATTTTGGGTTTGAGGGAGAACTTTTCTCTTATTTTTCATTTTTCGTATACTGTTATTCTAAGATTCTTACTCGCTACTCTTTAAAAAAAAAATCTTTGGAGATAATATTCATACGTGCATAAAAACTGCACAAAAAACTTCATATCATTATCTTCATCAGAGTATCATAATCAAACAATTGTTTTTACTACAAATCGATTAGTATAAACAAATACAAAACACAAATCAACAAATATTTATCTTTATTTGTTGTTCATCTTGAAACTGGAGAGATTAACCTCCAATCGTTGCTTAGATTTTAAAAACCTTAGATCGGGTTTTTAATTAAAGTTATTCCAATTGCCATTACTTATTTATGATTTATTTATCAAATTTTAAATTTTGAGAATTATTATACATGATTTATTTATTTCTTCTTTTTATGCTTCAAGATTTTTTTAATCGCCAAACTCTACCCATTATTTCAATAACTTTGAGGTTTTTGTTTAAAAAGAAAAATTAGTTAATGGTGGTGCTAGGTTTAGTGGGTTGTGATTACCTTAACGAACTAAGATGAAATTGAAATTATGAGCAAGAGAAAAAAGAAACAGAACGGTGAAACGGCCAATAGAAAATATTAAAACTCAAAGATAGTATATATATATATATAACAATAAATGATGTGATTATGTTGGAGTAAGAGATAGATTTATTTGAAAAGACAAATCAATTAAAATAAAAAATGCAATGAGAAAAATAAAAAAAAATAAAAAAAGTTATTTATAAAAGAAAATAGTATGATAAATCTAAACATATTAGATATTATATAGTGATAAATAATTTGGTGTCGTTTACTAAATAATAATAAACAATTTTTTAAATATTTAATAAATTTGATTTTAGATGTTTATTTAATAATATTTTATTTAATTTTAAATTGTTGGCTATATCATTTGACCGTGTTAATTTTGATTTTACTTTGTTTTAATTTTATTATATCACCATGTAGTTCCAGTCATCCGATCTCAGATTGATTGTTTACCTTAGTTGTTTCCTTTGGCTGTCCAATTAGCTGCTTGGTCCCGCTTTCTTAGCAAGTATACTCTCTTGCAGTATTTTTTATTTGTAAATCAACAAGAGTATCAAAACCATTAAAAATGAGTAGGGATTATACAATTCCCCACTTGAGATTGAGAATGTGGAGGGTTCACCACATCCTCATTCGACGAATTGGAGGAGGAAGAATATCACGCCCCTCAGATTTTCTAAGTAATAAATGAACTATCCCTGGCTTTTACACTTAAGGATTATATAACCCACATCTTTGTAACGTCGAGGGATACTCCCAATGTGACATATTTAATTAGTCTCTGAATCGTGATTACATCCGGTTAGGACCTTGTTACCACTGATTCTTGTGGAGAAATCGTTGCTTCGGAAGGGGTAGACCCCTTATGTGGCTGTTAATTTCCAAACGAGGGTTACCTCGCATGAGGAGTCTCCAATTCTTGATAGAAAATTAAAATATACCATTAAATTAGAAGAGACTGGAGCCTTCCCCCTAAATATAAGAAGAAATGGGCAAAAAGAAAATCCTCAAGCGAAGATCCGGTTGAGATAAAGATTTTACAACTCTTCGCCTCAAATCGATAAACCTGAATTCGTTGCCCAGTGGAAAATTACATACTTATACGATGATTTGGAGAAGGTATCTAATATGCACAACAAGTGGGATATCCTCTCAAATATCTTAATTTAAGCTACCTAAACCTGGGACATTTCCCTCGCTGTTAAAGATGATGAGCTGATAGTATTTTGTGAATGGTTCAGTGGGGGATTTTCCACTTCACATAGACATAATTAAATTCTTTATGGGGCTTGACATGTCCCCTAACTAAGATAGCCCCAATATATGGCGCACTTTGATATCTTTCACTATCGCTTTAAAGATATTAGAGATTAAATTTGTGGTGGATGAGCTATTACCACTGTGTACAGTATCTCCTAACTCAATATACCCTACTTACTTCGTGATTTTTTCAAACAAGTACAAGGCCGTCATAGACATACTAGAGTCCAAATTAGAGTAAAAGTGCTTGAGAATATGGTGAGTCGATCTCCGAACAAAACATGAGCCATCTACCGCTCATGACCTGAGCCTTAGCTTCTAACTAGTTGTTGGAATTAAAGTTTTTATATTGCCATTATTTTGTTTGATGTTAACCTTGTGTAATTTTTATTTTACAGAGTAAAACAAGTTATTATCCTCCGTAGTTTTTAGTGTCACAGTCATTTTTTCGGAGTTTAATCCATGGGCTGAATTGAATTGGGATAGAAGATTCTCGTGCTGCTTTACCGTGCATCATTTCGCCCAAACTAAGTTGTAGATTTTGGTCGATAAGAAACACAACACTACTTCAGAAGAACTCAGAACCGACCAAGAGATGGTTACAGTGATGGCATTCTCATTGACTAATATTTTCTTGTCATCCCATAGACGGGATCCCAAAACTGAGCTGACTAAGACCCCAAAGAAAACAAAATTGTTACTACCCCGATTATTAAATCTTGGAGGAAAATACTCTAAATATGAAAGGACATAATAACAATGTTAAGGGAAATTATGTTAACCTGACCAATAGCTCGGTTCAAAAAGGAGCATTTGCACATTGTTTATCCTCAACCAAAAACATAAGGGTAAGATCAAGGTTGATCCCATAGAGGGTCATGATCTAAATAAGGTAGTCGCCCATTATGCCACACCAGCTAGCTCTTTGGTGACTTCCACTACCCAACTTCTCCCGTATGATATGACTTGGATCATTATACTTCATATTGAGGTACTCATACAGTTTGATTTTTTGTACTATGACAAACTTTTTGTATGTTGTAAATTATACTTAAATTATTTACATATATTGAATACCACCTTTGAGGTGCTCCAGAACATGACCGATCCGAATAACCTGGAATTTCCCGACATCTTTATCCTCACGATGAATCCTATCAAACACGTCAGAGATGGAGACGCAACTATGTCGACCACTAAAAGACGGGCTACAAAATATCACAATGAAGAGAGCGATAAACTTAAGTAAATGTGAATATATTTTCATATGAGGTCAATATACTCAAGGATCAGGCAGAGAGAGTGTCATCTCTAGACTTCAAAGTAACTCGATTGAATACTAAAGCAGCCAAATCCACCACATCATGGCACGCTTCACTAACCAATATGAGAAAACAAAAGATTAAGGTTCTTAATGTAGAGAAGCAACAACTTCTTGAAAATTTGGTTAAACATGCCAAAAAAAATTAAATTTGTGATGGTCTTTAGCTTTCACCAAAACATTTCTCAAACTATACCTTAGATTCTTATGGAAACTAGTGCTAGTTGCCCACATGCCTGCCAAAGTATCCCATAAGGATAGTGACGAGGATATGGAGGAGATGGAAAATGAGCATGAGAAAAAGATAAATGAGAGGAATAAATCCTTGAAAACTTAGTCGACACCGTTGCGGACATGAAGGATCTTCATGACACTCTATAAAATTTACTTTGGCTGCTAGAGTTGTTGGTTTTCCCTTCCTTTTGTTTCTGTATTTACCCACTTTAGTACTTTACAGGATGCCAGGTTCGACTGTTATATAATATTCCTCTTCATACTAAATTCCATGGTTGCCAAGGAATATTTTCTTTGTGAACTAATTCACATGCAGCTAGGGCGTGTTGTGTTAGTATTTTATTTATATCAGTTGTTCGGGTTTGTACACGATCATGTTGCATTTTCCTCTATAGTGTTTGCACAAGTCCTCTTTATATCTTTTTTTATACTGAGTCTACTCTAGATTCTCATATTAAGTCCACTTTGAACTATCTCATTTTAAGTCCACCTTGGACTTTTTTTATATTAAGTCGTTAGTATATAAAGTTTACTTTAAACTATTTTATATTTAGTTATTCAGACTATTTCATATTAAGTCAACTTTGGATGATTTCATATGAGGTCCACTTCGGATCATGTTTAAGGTTCCAACGAAGGTGATCAACCAAGATTAGAGCACTTCTATTAAATTCATACTTTGACCAAATATGGTTGGAACCTTTATGAAACTTATAAGCTGCAGTGTCAAAACTAATTGTTTGCCAGATTATTTTACTATAGATGTTGAGACCCTACTTCGACCAATCTAGAGTTAGAAAATTTTACGAAGCCTTCAGGGTTTTAGAATCAAACATACATGATATATGATGTAAATAATTTTATTAAACGTATGTTGGTTATGTAGACATCTTATTCAAATCTGCATGCGCCACCAGGATACGAAAGAGTGTGTCACTGATCCCTCTAAAAATTACAAAATGTTTAGTTCAAAAACTAAAAGGCGTTATATATATACACATGATATAACCGAAGTTTATTAATGTTCCACAGACTCCTAAAGGTTAATTCTCTCTTCATCCACCAGTTTGTAGGTTCTCACATTGATCTGTTTGACTTCAAAGTAATGGAATTCCCAATTCGGTTCAAGTTTCCCCCGACTCGTGTCTTTAGTATATAATAACACTTTTCTTAAGATCTTATCTTCAAATTTAAATTCTATCCTACCGACCTTTAAAGCGTATTTGCTACATAGATTAATTAGAGACCTTATGAAGGGGGATTGTTGTTTCCACTGGAACTACTGTATCTATGCCATGTACGAGTGTGAATAGAGCTGTTACCGGGTCGGGTCGGACCGGGTTTCGACTGGATCGAGACCGGCCCGTTAAGCTATCGGGCCGGTCCAGCCCTGACCGATAAACCAAATGAGCTAGTTTTGATGACCCAAAACCGGCCCGGTAAGCTAACGGACCGGTCTGGCCCGGACCGATATGCCAAGGGAGCCAGTTTTATGACCCGAGACCGGCCCGGTAAGCTAATGGACCTGTCTGGCCCGGACCGATAGACAAAAAAACCTAGTTTTATTTTAAAACTTAAAGTAGCCGAAAATAAACCAAGAACAAAGCTTATTCTAAAGACTAAATTACTCATCACTTACAATTAAACATAAAACATAATAAGTTGCATTTGAAAGTAAAAAATGACAGACATAAACAAGACAAAATCATTGTGTTCCAAGACTAAACAAACACATAAACATCTTGTTACATCCACGGTAACTGAATAAATTGCTTTCTAGTTTCCATCTTTTTAAATTCTTGATGCTCCACTATTTGTTATCTTTAGTTTGAGAAAATCTACAAAAAACCTAGTTTTATTTTAAAACTTAAAGTAGCCGAAAATAAACCAAGAACAAAGCTTATTCTAAAGACTAAATTACTCATCACTTACAATTAAACATAAAACATAATAAGTTGCATTTGAAAGTAAAAAATGACAGACATAAACAAGACAAAATCATTGTGTTCCAAGACTAAACAAACACATAAACATCTTGTTACATCCACGGTAACTGAATAAATTGCTTTCTAGTTTCCATCTTTTTAAATTCTTGATGCTCCACTATTTGTTATCTTTAGTTTGAGAAAATCTACAAAAAGCAAAGAGATCGCCATCAGCTGATACATTAAATGCACATAGTGGTTCACGTATAACTTGTTTTGAGCGTGTTCTTGTCCATGTTATAGTGTCCCACGTGATAACGGTTCCTCCGCATTCTAAGAAGGAAAAATGATAAACTGTTCTTAGCTAATGAAGTAAAGACAAAACATTCATGTTTGAAATTGGGGGAAAAGAGGTATGCATTGCCACCAAAGAGTGTGAGAGTCACCTGTATTTGCAGCAACATATAAAACCTGCTTGTTATCTTTAGTTTGAGAAAATCTACAAAAGGCAAAAAGCTCATCCTGGCAAACAAATAAATTCAGATATATTAGTTGGAAAACTGAATAATTAAAGAGGTGGTAGTCGACTGGCTAGTGGCTACGAGCCTGCAAACAATAAATTATTGCACGTATGATGCTCAAAAGTAAACTGATTAACTTCAAGAAAGCTAAGGTGACGGAAACTATTCTCACTTTTTCCTTCGATAAAGTCACCACAGTCGTTGTTGTAGTTACATCCCAAACTCTATACAAAGGACCTCCCAATGACACAAGAAATTTTCCATCGGAACTGCAACAAAATCACATAAGATACGATTATTGAAAGCCAATCCAAATTATCAACAAAGTGATATGGCAAATTCATTCAATGCTCCAAAGATGAGGAGATGCCAAAGTTAGCTACTTTTTCCACTTATTTTTTGTTATGTAAGGTCTGTAAAAAATAAGAGTGTATTTTAGTAACAACATCAAAAGTAGCTACATCAAAAGTATCCAAATAATGAGGTAAGTAATGAACTATAGTCCATGTTGTTTTTTTGCATATTTCATGTAAAGGTGCCTACAAGTGTTTCTTCTACATAAAAATCTATGGTCTATCTCCAACTAAGATATTATTTTACAAAATAACTCCAAAGCTCCAACAAAACGAGCTAGCTAGCTAATCAGGCATGTATATATGCATAGATATAGAACCTAAACAATGCAATCTGAAGTATAATTTATAAAATAAAATTTAATAACTCTAAAAGCTAAGCAGTATTAGAAGAAATAGATGTTAAAAAGTAGTTACCTTGGCTTTTAGGAACATAGGAGATGGTTGGTTTTGTGTCAGGTTTAGCGGCTTGAGGGATAGGTTTCTTTTTGTTACAGATAAGAAGTGAAGATTCTGGAATTTTACGAATCAAAGAATCAAATTCCATACGAACACAATTTCATAGACAAAAGAGATAAAATCGGTTCGCAACTATAATTGAAGAATATGGCCTACCCGTCTATATGCAAATTCAGCGATTCTGATCATCTATACCCAAATAAAACGCCCAACAATTATACATAGAAACGACTGCAAAATTTAATGATAAAGATAAAAGGCCATATACATGCTATTTTGTTCATCTTACTGATAAGCCTTTTCTTTTATGTTATCAAAACAGAAGCCAAACACAAACAGTTTTCACCCGTCTAAAACTTATAACTCAGCTAAAACCCAATTGGACTTCACTTCCAGTATAAACCTAACTTTATAAGTCTACACCATGAAAACTTACATTATTTTGAATTCTCATCGATTTGTCTACTTTATATACTTTGAACATTCTCTACGCTATAGAGTTCTGGATTCGCTACCACAGTTTTAAAACATATTTCCCTTTAATGACTAAAGTAAAACAATGCAATAAAGTATGAACCATGACTGTAGTCTGTAGCTAGTCGATAGTGCGTAATCAGGCATGAACGTAGCCACTGTCATAGACATATGATTTATATGAATGTAAGAGTTCATGTAGAAGAATAGAAGCCGGAAAAACGAATGACATCAAAGTAATTACGATCTACGATGACATCAAAGTAATTAACAATTTAACATACAGGGAATTTGAGAGATGAAGAAGGAGAATGAGGGAAGTAGATATGGAAAGTCATGGAACAGCCAAGTGAGGGACTGTAATGTTGGTATCTCTTGTTTTTACAGGGAATTAAAAGCAAGAAATCATGTACCTGGAACACCAGAACTTCGATAGAAGGAGAAGACTGAAGAGAGAGGTCATGTTCTTCGTTACTGGCTTACTGCGAGTCTGTGTTAGGGTTTAGGTTAGGGAAAAAATTTCTTTATATACATCCCATATCGGTCTAGTAACCGGGCGGACCGGTCCAGACCGGTAAGAAAGTCGGGCTAAACTTTTGGCCCCCAACCTTCCCCCTAACTTATTCGGACCGGTCTCGGGCCGTTTTTATCGGACCGGTCCCGGCGGGTTATCGGGTTGGGAGGCCCAATAACAGCTCTAAGTGTGAAAGGTGTCTCCCTATTTGCGGTTTGCGATGTCTTTTTGTAAGACCACAGTACTTTCTAAAAATATTTTAGCTTCTAGTTGCTTTTATCAAATTCTTTTTCAAACCTCCTAATATGCTTCAGTTAGTTACCTTTACATTTATGTTCGATTATGGGTGAAAATGAGTTGAGAAGTATTGATTTATACCCCTTGTATGGCAAAACAAATGTCAGTATTTTGGAATTTAAGACCATAGTTAGTGCTCATAACATTTGATACACCAAACTTGTGACAAATTTTCTACAATATAAAGTTAATCACATTTTTTGTTGTTATTCTAATGAGAAATTCAGACTCCTAATAATGATGTGTTGTTAGTATCTGGTAGCTCTAGGTAGAGGTTGGACCAGGTCGATCCCTCATATGTCAAAGAGCAAGGCCTCCAATATGTCTCGAGGGGGATAGATATGCAATAGATCATATTAGAAAAGCATTGACACGTGTCATACTTTTTTACAGACTCATTAACATTTGCGATTATGGTGGACCAATAAAATCCTACTACCAAAACCCTTTGGGTAATAGTTTTGAAACCATAATGCGCTCAATCTTGTCCATTATGGAGATTTTTCAATACCAAAGTCGAATTTTTAATCTTGAACTGCCTTAACATAGGTCAACTCAAAACCTGCTTATAAAAAGTTTCTCGTAGGAAGATGAGTATTTTTTTTTTTGAATTTTAGCCTCTGGGTTGCGACCGTATCATTCGGCTAGGTACCATTTTAAGGACATTCAGAATCTCCAAACTTCAATCCCACACCTAAATAATACATAATTTATAGGTCTCTTCTATGATAAACCTCTATTTTTTGTCGATTGAAGGGTACTCTAAAATGTTACCCGATGAACAGTCTCTAAGAATGTTACCAAACCTAAAGCGTCTGTATAATTGTTCTTTACCCTCAGAACCTGTTCATACTGATATTATGCAAGAATTGTGATAAGTTCTATAATACCTTCAATCATTTCACAAAATTTTCCTTACATGCCTCCGCTTATCATAAAGAATGGTTTATTAAAATCTATGAATCCCCGACTAACCGAACCTCTCGACGTAGTATTGTGTGAGGAAATCATCCAAAAACTGAGCTTTGATGGTTGTCCTTTGTTTATACAATATATCAAAATCCCCAGTTTTATTAACTAGTTGGTTAAACTCTCGAAGATGTTAGGATATTGCAAGATGTGTTGAAGATGGAAGAAGGTATAAAAAACGATATAGTGCCCTTGAAAGTATGGCCTCATCCAAAATAAAATGTCAAAATCAAATAAAAAAAATGAATCGAAAAGAAGTTGAATATTCACCTATTATTGTTCGTAAAACTAGAGAGAGAAATAAACATGGAAAAAAACTTGAATTAAAAATAGAAAATATTTTATATAATTAACTAATAATATTTACGGTATTATTGGGTCTTAGATGGTAAATATTCGAGTGAAATAGGTATTTCTCATAAATACATAGAAATATGGATAGTAAGTGAATACTACTTTTCCTTTTGAATTTTAAATAAGGGTCAAGCTAGAAAAAAACCATATTTTGATAGTTCTTACACGGCTGGATCCCACACCCAATTGATATATCTCTCACCAAACTTTGGACAAATTTGCCTCTCCCAAAAGCTAGGTATAAAAAGATTTTATAGATCTCTCACCATTTTTTCCTCTCAATCTCTCATGAAACCTTTCAAACACCCAATTTTCACCGAAAATCAAAGCTTATTTTTTAAAGTATCTGAACCCACAACAATATCGAGGTAAGCCATACAAGCCCCCCACTTCATTTTTATATGATTTCGTTATATATTAGGTGTTCATTAGGAGGTTAGAGTTTTTAATTTTGAAAATTTGATTTTAGTATGATTTGAGGCATTGGTTTGCTATATTAGTGTTGTATAGTTGTTTGTTATATGAGAATCCATTTATTTGACCTTGATTTATTTTGAAAATGGTATTGTTTTGATAGATCTGGGGTTTTAGTTACTTGCACGTGTTCATCGCACGTCGTTTGCACCCAGTAATGTGCTCGTTATGAACACCATGCGACCAGGAAAGGTTTGTGTCGTTTAAGACACAGATACATTATTGGTCGCACGCGATACTATTCAAATCATAGTCGCAAACGACTTAGCTTATCTCGATCGTATGCAACTAAGTCACTTGCGACCACGGTTTAAATAACTTAATGTTAATATTTGTTTTTGTTTTCAATAATGACTGTTAAGAATCCTAATCGTCGCGAGCCAGCTCCAATATATGTCCAAAACCTACGAAGCTTGTCACTAACGATGAACTCGCCCTGGGTAGTCGTACAAGACGACACTTGTGTCGTGGCGATCCAGAAAATGGTACCAACCATCACGCTGGTCAGGTTGCGGCTGGCAGCGATACAGGTTCATTGAATACCGTACCTGAGGTCTATACGAAGTTTGCCTCTATTTTACCCCAAGTCCCGAGTCTCTATCCTGATTACGCCCTACATGAGGCGTATAATGTATACCATGGATACGTAAGTTTTCTATATAATTGAAACTTAATTTTTTGAGACATGTTATAAATTTACGAGTTCATGTGTTATATATATATTCCAAGAGAGAGTTAGTTTATAATGTTTCATGATATACGACAGTCTCTGTAAAAGAGACTTCAAGAAGCAAAATCAAATGGTCCGGGTAGGCTCGCATATTATATATGACCTTTAAGTTCGTTGGTCAAAATACAAGAAGTACATGGTAGATTATGAAACGTACTTTGCTTGAATGATTCGATGATCCCGACATGCTACTTCGTTAGGAGGTCGTGAACTTTTTCCCAAAAAAGTTTGAAATCACATTAGTTCATCCCAATGTATTTTTTTAAGACCGAGTGAGCACTCTTGCAACCTACACAATAAAAATATATAATTATGACGTATTTTTAAAGAGATATAATAACAAAACAAGTATAAAATTGAAGGAGTTACATATTCGTTATTGTTTGGCCGTAATGTTTGATCTTGTATGTTCAATATTGAAGAAAGTTGTCACCATATTTCGTGATCTATGCGTCCACAACGTATACAAAACATTTGGGGTGAGAGATAAACATCTCCTTCAATATAGCTAGTTCCTTTTTGTAACTTTCAGTCGTATTTTCTTTGGCTACATAGCCATAAAACTCGACAAAATATCTTGCAATCACATCATCTTTGAATATCTTACGAACCGTCCCTAAAATTTTCTTACTAATATGTCACATGCATAACAAGTGGTGTGTGTTTGGAAATATTTTCTTGATAGATTGCATGAGAGCTAACTCTCAATCGGTAACAATAAAGCTCGGAAATTCGCACACACTATACATCATAAAACCACAAAAAGTATCCAAAGCCCATGTATAATTTGCCATCGTATGCTCGCTCATAAACACGTACACAATGGTAAATGTAATAGAAGTATACGTTACTCCAAAAATCTCTAATAACATCATCTTATAGTCGTCTTGTAGGTACAATCCATGAATAGCATATTAGAGAATGTACGCAATAATTTTATGCTTGTAGGATGTATGGGGAAAGAGTGGTGATCACATTTGAATTGTCTTTCAACCGCTCCCACGTCGTATATCTATACTCTTTCAATTTTGTCAACAAATATTGCAATTGAGTTTATCCCTCGTTATCAATATCCCGATATTTTTTGCGATAATTGTAGATTGCACGCATGTTCGAAATATTCTTCGGATATTGATTTTTCAAACTACTATATATCTCCCTAGGACGTGAACCAAGATGAGAAAGACTACAAACTATTTCATCTTCATCCCGATTTAGCCTACATGCACAGAAATGGTCATTCAAGCTAACGTAGGGATCGTGATTGTGTTTACCATTTACTACTTCTAATCGTCATTGCATGGTGTAGGGAAAATGGAGAAGAAAAAGCCGCTTGAAAGCGGCTAGGGTTTTTTTATTATTTAGAAAGTATGTCAATTACATAGTGTATACGGTCTTATTTATATATATAATAAATGGCTATCAGGCTTGGGCATTATATCTTTAACACCCTCCCTCAAACTCGCAATGCAACACTAATAAGCATTGAGAGTTTGTAAAAAAGAAAACGAAACCGCGTTGGTGATCAAGCCTTCGCGAAATATCAACAACCTGTAAAGCTAATGGAACCTATGGAAGCGAGATGGTGTCGATCTGAAGATGATGTCGAGTAAAGTGGCAATCTATTTCAATGTGTTTCGTCCTCTCATAAAGTACAGAATTATTTGCTATCTACATGACGCTTTTTATCACAATATAGGGAACTGGGTTCAGTAACATTGGCCCTCATATCTGCAAGAAGCCATCGTAACCAAACAATCTCACATGTGGTGACGCCCATAGTACGGTACTCAAATTAAATAGACGATCTAGAGACAACACCATGTTTCTTGATTTTCCATGATATTAATGAATCTCCAAGGAAAATATAAAAACCAGTAGTAGATTTCGGTCATGAGGATCACTATCCCAATCATCATCGGTATAGGCACACAGTTCAAGTGAAGAGGTCGAGGGAAATAAAATTCTCTGAAACTGAGTGCCACGAATATATCTCAATATTTAAAGAACAAATCTCCAATGGACGAATGTAAGAGCTGTAACAAACTCACTAGCCACATGAACAACATAAGCTATATCTGGTCGAGTAACTATAAAATAGACCAAACTCCTTACAAAAGTAAGATATAGAGTTGGGTCTGGCAAAGGAACACCATCAGTTGGAGAATACCGGGCATTGGTTTCAAGAAGGGTATCTACCATCTTGTTCTCACAAATTCGTACTCGCTCAAGGAAATAAGATATATAATTTGTCTGAGAGAGAATATAACCTTTTGGAGAGTGAGCCACCTCAATGCCTAAAAAATAACGTAAAGTCCCAAGTCTTTCATTGCAAGATGTTGAGCCAAATCATGTTTTAGTGCATCAATGTCATTAATATCATCACATGTAATGATCATATCTTCTACATATAAGGATAAAATAATTCATCATGCACTCGTACATCTGATAAACAAGGCCGAATCATGATTACTAACAAGGAAACCAAGTGAAGTAATAATTGTATAGATTTTTTCAAACCAAGCATGGAGAGCTTGTTTGAGACCATATAAAGCTTTCATAAGTCGATCAACTTCACATGAATGGTGAGCAACACCTGGATGAGGAGTCATGTAACCATTCTTATGAAGATCACCATTCAAAAATGCCTTTTTGACATATAGTTGGAATATCTTCCACTGGCGAACGGATGCAACCAAAATATGAGTACGAACTGTCTTCATTTTTGCCACTGGGACAAATATATCATCATAATTCATACCATACTTCTATTAATACCCTTTTGCTATAAGACAAGCCTTATATCTTTCAACAGATCCATCAGATTTTATTTTTTAATTTTAAAAACCCATCAAGATCCGATTATATGCTTACCGAATTAAGGTTTAACTATATCCCATGTATGAGTCTGATAAAGAGCGGTAAGCTCTTCGACTATTGCATTTTGCCAACGATGATCATAAACAACTTCTTTAAACGACTGAGGTTCATATAAATTATGTATATTTTTAATGAAAGAGGTGAAAGAAGATGAGTTGGAAGAATACGTAAAATCTGGTAGTTTGGTGGACTTATTTGTATGATTAGATCTTCTGAGGGGTGAAGCTGGTGGTTCACTAAAAGAAAGAACTAACTCGCGACTTGATAGAGCAGAAGTAGTATAAGTTGTAGTCAATGTCTTATGAGCTGGCACATCAATATCAATGGGTATATCATTATTATTTTCAAAAGGAGCAACTATCTGAACTTTGGTACTTGTTATATCATGTGATTTCGCTGTAATAGAATAAAATGGGATATGCTCAATAAATGTAACATGTCGAGAGACATAAAGTTTCTAACTAGTGGGATCAAAACAACAATAACTTTTATGTCTAACACCATAACCCATGAAAACACATATTGGGGATTTAAGGCCCAATTTGTTGCGTTCTACATGAGGACGAATGACAAAATATGTACATCCAAACACTCGTAAGGAAGAATAATCTGGAAGTTATCGGTATAACTTCTGAAAGGGAGACATCACTGCATTAGAAGGCATGAGAATTCGATTAATTACATACATAAAAATATGAATTGCTTCTCCCAAAAATATAGTATGAACCTCAACAGATAAAAGCAAAGAACGAGCAGTCTCAATAAGATGACGATGTTTTCTTTATGCAACACCATTCTGTTGAGGGGTGTCAGTGCAAGAAGACTGATGTATGGTACCGTTAGATGCAAATAAAATGATTAAAATTATTGGATGAGTATTCACCCCCTAAGTCACACCTGAAGCATTTTATTACAGCAAAATGTTGAGTCTAAACAAGTGTCCGAAATTCTCTATAAATTCCACAAAAATTTGACCTCCGTTTCTTAAGGTAAATCCAAGTATATCGAGTATAATCATCGATGAAAAGAAACATAGTAGGACAAACCACCCTTTGTGTAGACATAGGATGAACCCTAGACATCAGAATGAATAATATCAAACATAGAAATAGAAGAAGTGACACTTTTGTTAAATGGTAACGTCGAAAATTTTGCAAGTTTACGACCATTACAATCTAAGATATTACAAGTATTTAACTGACCTAAAGCACCTGTAAATACTAAAATTTTTAAAGGCGATGAAAATACATGTCCAATACGAGAATGTCAAAGATAAAACTCAGATGATGAAGGATTTAAACGAAACGAAGACAAAACAACACTAGAGGCAACAATATCAGTAAAGTATGTTTTCCCACTATCAACACCATATACATCCACATATGTTACTTCGAGTTTATCTAAAATATAGAGCGATATATGAGACTGTTAATTTTGTATAGCACAGACAGAATCTGAAAACAAGACACAATGACCAGATTTACATAATTGGCTAACTGAAACAAGATTCAAAGCAATGATGGGAATGTAGACAAGATACAATACCCTCTACTCACATTGGTGTAAGACTAGTAGACAAAATAGATACGGGTTATACATGAGACAACAAAACAACGTTCGACATGTGAGGTGCCATATGATGAGATGCACCCGAATCCAAAATCCACAACGATGAATCAATACCTGAAATGGAAGACGAGGGCATACCTGAATGATACGTAGATGTAGACATAACAAGTTTCTTTTTATTCGGTTTGTTACTAGTAGATTGTAAAAAAACATATTTTCCTATCATATTCACAATAATATCCACAATCTCTAATCGACCATAATTAAACAATCAAGAAATACCAAATCCAAATCAGAAAAATTACAATCAAAATCTAAACAAACTCCAAATCCAAAATCAAACCAAGTTCAAATTCAAAATCTCATGGCCGAGCAAAATCGAATTTAATATACAATCAAATCCAAATCCAAGTCCAAATACCAAACTAAATCCAAATACCAACTCTAAATACCAAACTAAATCTATTTTCCAATTTCCAATTTCAAAATTTCAATCAAAATGAAAAAAATCAAAACCAAAACCAAAATCAAAATCAAATTGAATTCACGGTTTTACCAACAAAACTGATGCACTATTCCAGTAGCGATTTCTCCCGAGTTGTAGAACTGAATCATAATCCAAGGTCATATTGAAAGATTGGATGCCCTGAATACACCCTCAAAAATTCAGCAAAAATGGATACCGTCACCTTTCGACCAGACTATTTGATTGAGGTTGCACACAACAAATCCGAATATCGAAAATCATATGTCTTCTAATGATTTCGTGACCCGATTATTGTAAAAAAATTATTAAATTGAAACATAAATCCAAAAAAACCCAAAAGAATAAGTAAAAATACAATCGAAATCCAAATAAAAAAAATCAATGCGGCTCTTACGACTAACGTCTTTTCTTTTTACGATAAACGAAGCTTTTTTTAATTAAATATAAATGTAATATTATTTAATTACAAAATAATCGTAAATACTCATATCAATTATTGCATGCTAATTGCAATTAATTCTTTGCAATTTTACAATTAATTCAATGGTACAATTTTGCTAATTAAATACTTACAATCCCACACATTAAATCTCTGTGACTAATTCATTTATTCAATTTCACAAATTAATTCTTTTATCGTTAATTCACTAATGAAATTTCACGGATTAATCACTTGAAAATACGTTTCGCATTTACCAATTAATTCATCCCAATTGCAATTTCACTGACTCATTCATTGTACTGATTTCACCGACTGATTCACCGATTAACTCACTTATAATTTACCAATTAACTCGGTAATTTATTTTCTTCAAAATCAAAACAATAATATAAAACAAATAACTCAGCAGATTATACTTTCATCGAATAATAACTCAAATAGCCCAATAAATTATTTTCTCCGAAACAATAATACAACCTTCTGATACCATATTGAATAATAATAATAATAAAAAAAAAAAACCGCTGCATAATGTGTATGATTTTTTTTAAAGCTAAAAAATAATTGTATTATAATTTGGGACTTAATCAATAGTTTATACAAAATTTAGGATCAAAATGGGAAAAAAATACTTGAAAATTTAGTGGCACCAAATTTTTAGTTCCCTCTTTCACCAAATCAATTGATAGGCCACTAGAACACCTAGTTTGATTTTGTTTCAACATTTCCAGCTTTATCAAGAGATCTTGAAGATCGATTTTCTAGAAACGAAGCAGCTATCTTGTTGTTTCATCAGGTAGTCTACTGATTTTCTTTCTAGTTTGCAGGAATAACACACAGATCTTTCTCAATAACTTTCTGTGATTCAGGTTCTCTTTTCATCAAGGACATAATATTTTTTTCTCACGAGCATATGAGCCACGATCAGACCTTTCTTATTCTCCTAGTTGATCTTGAAGAAACCAAAGAAACGAAAATGAACACCTTTGTTCCACTGATTCCTGAAAGACATCATAAAAAAGTAAGTTATTCATCTGCTCTTATGTAGCCTAATCTTAGGCTTTCTAAAATTAATATAACTTCTATTTGAGCCAGAGGCTTAAAAGATCTAAAGTCAATCTTCATATTTTATCTTTGAGTCTATCGAGTCAGCCAATTAGTCGCTCAATTTTGTTCTCTATAAATATAATGAAGATACAATTTACTAGTTAACAATGAGTTAATACTATTGAGAATTAGACTTACGTGATTGGGGTAGCTTCCTTATAAGAGAAGAGAGACTAGTATTTTAGAATCTGTTTCAACGTCAACTTTCATGTAACCTTTTATCTTACATAATTGCAGACCATCACGGATAGCTCGAGCTTCTACTTTGATAGGTGAGAGCATTCCATAGTTATTTCCATATCAAAGCACACATTTTCCATTGCTATCTCTAACGATAACAGCTCCACTTGATTCTCGTGATGGCAGACAACTTACATCTGAGTTGATTTTATATTTACCAGGACAACGGGGAGTCCATGATAGATATGAAACTTTCTTCTTCTGCTTCAGATGGTTAAGATATTCTAAGGTAATTGCAGCACTTTCATTTTGTATCCAGTGTTTAATTTTTAATAAATTAGAGTAGTCTAGACTTATGAGCATGTTTTTTATATACTTGAATGTTGAAGTGGTTTAGATTGTGCCTGCATTCGTCTTAACTTTTTTTCTCTTCTGCCATATCACCCAGGTTGTAATTTTAGGTAAGACTATCTTGATGTGCGTCTTGTTATGGGCAGACCAAAACCATTTTTAAAACATGTGTTGCACTATCTTAAATCTTCTAATATCAACATTTATGATATGTGCAAAGTATGACCAAATTTCCTAAGCAAATGTACAAGAAATAAAAAGATGGTTTCTAGTTTCTAAGTTGATGCAGAATTGACATTTTGAAACCAATGTAAGGTGCTTACTTTGCAGAATTGAATTAATATGCAATTTATTTAATAAGAGTCTCCCAACAAGAAAGAAGCATTTCCTACGGGTTATTTGATTCCATAGTTTATAAAAAAAAGATGAATTATTATCAGGATTTTTGATCAGATTCAATTAGTCTTTGATATTAAACTTACCATCATTTGAAAGACACTAGATAATGATATCTCTAGATTGATTGTTAATGCTCAATTTTGATATAAGATTAATATTTTGGTCAGGTTGTAGAGGTTTAAGGCTGTTCATGTTCCATAAATTATTAACCCACATAGAGCTGACTGACTTGCCCTTGAACACGAGTTATTATAATTTGAATTGAGACTGATAAGGGGAGGTTTACCATACCATTTATCCAGCCAAATATCAACATTACTATTTCCTAGACTCCATTTGAGGTTAGCCTCAGCAAGCTCCTTGATATTATGTAGTCTCTTTCATGTTTGTGATCCTTGTTTTGAATAGTCAACCTGAAGTGGATGTTGGCCTTTACAATAGATATTATGTAGCAAGTTGGCCCAAAGATAATTATTTTCTCTAAATCTTATATATACTAGACGAGAGAAGGTTTCCTGGATGTCTTGAATGCTTCTGATATTGAGCCCACCTTCAATGAATAGCTTACATATTGTTGGCCAATAAGACCAATGGCTTTTGTTCCCTTAATTGCTTGAACCATATAGGAATATATTAATTAGTCTTTCATTTTTTGAGATGACAGAAGTAGGAATCCAACAAATCTGAAGCCAATACATTAGAACAAAGTTAACTATAGTTAGTCTACCTCCATAATGAAAGAATTTTTCCTTCCTAACTTAATATCTTGTTTTTTTATCTTTTGCAAAAAAGGGATAAAGTTGGTAGATTTGTTGTGAGGGCTGAGGGTTATACCCATATATATTGTAGGCAAGAAAGTTGTTTTAAAATTTGTTTGAATGTTTAGACTATTTCTTCTGTTATGGGGCATAATCTTTGCAATGATGATCTCAGTCTTCTCTTTGTTTATTGATTGTCCTGAAATATTTTGATAAACCTGCAAGAACTTACCAATTTTCTCAAGAGAAGATGTTAGACCATTAGTAAATATCAACACATCATCAACAAAAGCTAATAATAAAATAGTTATGTTTCCCCTGCTAGAGTACTTGAGGCATTTATTTGAATCAAGCCTCTTAATATAATTTCTTCTGTAAGTATAAATAAGGTGGGGGACAAGGGATCACCTTGTCTTACCCCTCTATTAGCTTTAAATAAACTTATTACTCTTCCATTTATAAGAACTGATACAAATATTGATCTTATTAGATTGTTGATAAACTTAAAGACACCATCATTAAAGCCAAATATTTATAACATTTTAAGAATGAAAAATGTGAGATAGATTGTCGAATGCCTTGGACATATCTACCTTTATCAGAATGTTACCTACCTTTGTTTTCCTGCTTATATTATGAATTAGTTCCTTAACTATCAATATGTTGTCATGAATTGTTCTTCCTTTGACATCTGCACCATGCACTTCAGATATTAGTTTAGTAAAAAGTAAAGATAGTCTGTTGTTTATTAGTTTAAACATTATTTTATTCATAAGTGTACACATGCTTATTGGTCTGTATTGGTTCCAATATGAAGGAGTTTCAACCTTAGGAATTAGGTAGATACCAGTGGCCAGTATACCCTTAGGTATGTCGTGACCCTGAATGAATGCTTTAAGAGCATTACAAAGATAACTTTTGATGATCTTCCAACAAGTAACATAAAAAACTTGTTGAAACCATTCATACCAGTAGCTCTAGTAGGATTTAAAAGTTGAATAATGTTCCATATTTCGATTTTAAAAGGCAAAGTTAGAAGCATATCATTTTCAGATTCAGTTATAACTTTAAGAAGAACATTGAATATACTATTGTTCATATATTCCATTTCTTTATTAATGTTAGGGTAAGAGGGAGACGAGAGATTATCTGTAAAATAAGATTCTGCAAGTGAGTTGATTTCAGCTTCCTTAGAGCACTACCTTTAGTTTATTTTTATGCCACTTATTATGTTTTTTCTTCTCTTTTTCATCAAAAAGTTGTGATAGACTTTTGTATTCATATCCCCATCATGAATCCATGTTGCATAACACTATTGTTTCCAGTATACTTCCTCCATAGTAAGAGCAAACAGATGTTTAAATGTGGCTTTGGAGAGATTACTCTTGTCTTGGATGTCATTTGATAAGTTGTATTTTCTTTCACAGGTAGCAACATTTTATTCAGCTTGCTAGACTCTGTCAAACAATTTTCCAATGTAACTCTTATTTTATTCTTTTAGAGAATTCTTCAACCTTTTCATTTTGTTTCAGTATACAAATAGAGGGTACCCTTCCATAAGCATTTTCCGATTTTCTTCTACCACCTTCAAAAACTCTTTGTCCATTGGCCAAATGTTGAGAAATCTAAAAGACTTGCCATGATTGATTTTATCTTTGATAATGGTTATACACATTGGTGTATGGTCTGATTATGTGCGAGTCATATGCACCACCTTTGTTTCACCAAAATATTCAGACCATTCATTATTGAATAGAACTCTGTCTAACATTTTCCAATTATTTCGTATAGGATCTTATTTATATATATAATAAAAGACTAATAGATTTTGACCTTGTATCTTTAACATGTTTTTGAATCTATATATAAATTATATATATATATATATAGATATATAAATTTCTCCACATATAATTTATTTTATTTTATTTAAATATTACTTGTTATGAATTACAAAAAGAATTATATATATATATATATATATTAAAAATATAATATTCTTTAAATCTATTTTGATTTTATTTATTCAAATCACTAATAAATTTGAATTCAAATTGTTAGAACTTAAAAATGTTACCACATCGATTTCAAACAGATTTTATTGGACCAATACGTTCGTCGTTGATGAGCCCAATAATCGCTCTATCTAAAAAGGGATATAATCATATATGAGTAACTGAAGTCGAAAAATGGAACATTTTACCGGAAGCAAAAACAAATTAATTTTATTCAAAGAAAGGGAAAAAAACAAGGAAATTGAGAAAAAAACTGATGGATTTATTCAAACTGATTCTTTACAAGAGAGTTCGACCAATTTACAAATGCCCAAAGTAACTCAGTTACAAACATTTAGCAAAGTATACAGAAGGAATATTAAGTCTATTATTACAACCAAAGATAATGCTATTGAATCTACAAATTCTGGAAATCTTGAGCTTACTCTTCAAAAGGAAGAAAGTTCTTCAAAAATGATCCTGAAATAATTAGTGCTCTCCAACGCTCGGATCATGATTATCAAAATTATGATAATCAGATTATTGAATCTTATGTTTCTCCTCAACGTGACAATATTGGCAGTTGTAATGTGTCTCCACGTACCACCTCCATTGGCCATGATTTAAACACCATAATCAATAGTAAAATAAAGACTGCTTACAGAAACAAAAGCATTAAAATGTTCTCTATCAACTCTCTTCTTAAAAGAGAGAAAAAAATATAATAAATCTTTATATGATATTAATAAAGATTGTTAGTTGGAATGCTTGCAGTGTCAACAATAATCCAACCTTGTCTAGGCTTAAATCTATGATGCATAATGAAAAGACTACGGTGATTGCTATTCAGGAGCCTATGGCTAGGCTTGACAAGATCGAGAATATTGCGAAGAGAATTGGTCTTAGTAAATTTATGGCTAACTGTTCTAACAAATTGTGGATTTTCTGGTTTGAGGACGTTAACATCACTGTTAATATTGATCATGATCAGTTCCTCTATATGCAGGTCAATTTCACTAATTTTACTTTTAAGTTTACCTCTGTGTACGCTAAGAACCAAAAAGCCCTTCGTAAAGTCCTCTGGAGTCAGATGGTGTCTTTAGCTTGTGATGATCTGCCTTGGATGGTTGCTGGTGACTTCAATGCTATCACTAGCTCTGAAGACCAGCTTGGTTACTCCACTTTTGATGATACAAGTACTGATGACTTCAACGAAGCCATTAGACTATGTAGCCTTGAAGACATTGTTTACGTGAGATCCAGATATACTTGGAGCAACACAAAATGTTGGAAAAGATTAGACTGAGCATTAATCAACACCAAAATGGTCTCCTCTATGAATTGTATCCACGTTTTTCACATGGTCAGAACTTGTTCTGACCATGCTCATTTGCTCATAACTCTATCTAATAGTCATAGTAATGCTTCCTTATATAACAAATGCAATTTCAAATTTATTAATGCTTGGGCTAATGAATCTGATTTCTTGAGTTCTGTTAAGCAGAATTGGAATATGCATTGTAAAGGTAAAACCAATTATATTTTCTGGTTCAAGCTTAAGAGGCTTAAATTTTTTATTAAATAATGAAACATTAATCACTTTGGAAATATTTTTAATAAAGTGAAAGAGGCCAAAAATGATGTTAACAACAAGGAGATCATTCACCAAAGGGACAATAATAATGAGTCTAAGACTAACATATATAAAGCTAACATCACTCTTATTTAGGCCTTTAGGAATGAAGAAAGCTACTGGAGACAGAAGTGTTTTAACACTTGGCTTAATGAAAGTGATGGTAAGACTAAATTGTGCCATAATTATGTTTATAAGAAGAGAAAAAAGAATTCAATCAATGGAATAAAGAAGAATGGAATCTGGCTTTAAATTCATGATGATATTGCTAAGTTTGTTGAATCTTATTTTAAAAAGATTTTATCTACTGATCCCTATACTTGTAATGATGATTTAATGCAGGATATTGTCTTTGATAATATTCCTAAGCTCATTACTAAAATGGACAAAAATACTATACTCAAGCCTACAACAAAGGAGGAGGTGTGGACTATTGTCAGCGTCATGAAGAATGGCAGTGCTGCAGGCACTGATGGTTTCAATTCATTTTTCTTGAAACTTGCTGGGAGATTATTAATTTAGACATTTGCAACGTTCTAAATGCCTATCTTAAAGGTTGCAGTATCCCAAATGAAGTCTTTGCCATTGGGATTTTCCTTATTCCCAAAGGCCCTAATTCTGTTAGTTGGAATAACTACAGGCCCATCAGCCTGTGCACTATTTTCAACAATCTGATTTATAGCTTAATCAACAATAGAATTGCTGTTATTTTGCCTAACATCATATCTAATTGTCAGGGTGCATTTGTCAAAAATAGACTAATCCATGAAAACATTCTTATCACTAAAGAAATGATTCATAGCATTAACAGGAAACCTTCCAAAATGAATATTATGGTGCAACTTTATATGTTAAAGGCATTTGACAGAATGTCTCATGCCTTTGTTCTCAAAATATTGAATTTCTTTGGCTTCTCTAATAAACTAATTGTCCTTATTAGAAATATGATTTCAATGTAATGTTATCTATTTTGAGCAATGGTACCAGTATAGGTTACTTCCTTATAAGAATGGGTTAAAACAAGGAGACCCTCTGTCTCCAAGTCTATTCATTCTTGCTGAGGAAGCACTCATTAGGGGTCTGTCTAATATCTTTAAATCTAATAACAACATGCAATTTCATTTGAAATCAGGATACATCTTACCAAGCTTGGTGTTTGCAGATGACATAATCATCTTCACCAACAGCACTCCCTCAACCATTGACAAGTTGAGCTGCCTGTTTGGTCACTACCAATTAGTCTCTAGACAAGTTATTAACAAGGAAAAAACAAAAATTATTACATCTACAAAATCTTCTCAATCCTGCTCTGTAAGACTGAAAATTGCTACTGGATTCAATGTTAAAACTGCTTTGTTTACCTATCTTGGCATCACAATTGCTGCAAACAATAAGGGGAAGAATTACTTACCTTTAATTGAAAAAATTCATAACAAAATTTATGATTGGGATACAAAACATCTGTCATTTGGGGGCAGATTGTCTCTTATCAAAAATGTTTTACACCTAATTGTTTATTATTGGATGCAAAATAGTATCATCCCCACTTCTATTATCAACAAAATAGAACTTTGTTTTAATCAATTTCTTTGGAGATCCAATTTTAACAAAAAAACCATCCACTAGACTTCTTGGAACCAGCTCTGTAAGCCTTTTGAAGAATGTGGATTGAATATCAAAAGGCTGGTTGATATTCAACACACCTTTACTCAAAAGCTTTGGTTCTTGTTTAGAAAAAATACTTGCCTTTGGGCTGAGCGTATGCATCTCTCTTACAGCCCTGAGTCCCACCATATTAAAACTAAATGTAAAGCTACTGATTCCATTGTTTGGAAAAGGCTTCATTCAATTAAAGACCAAGCTAACCAAAATTTGGAATGGATTCTTGGCAAGGGTTCCATTGATTTCTAGTTTGATGAGTGACATGATATGCCTCCTCTCATCAGTGACCATTGCTCTCATAATTGGTACCATTCTGCTAGTGTTAAAACCTTTTGGAAAGAAACTGGTTGGAACAACAACACTCTTTTAAACTTTCTGTCTCAAGAAAGAGTTAAACACATAAGTTGTTTCAAACTCAATCCTGAACATGAAGATAAAATTGTGTGGAAGTTATCAAAATATAATAAATTTAACACTAATCTAACCTGGGAGTGTATAAGGAAGAAAAACAAAAAATCATCGTTCTTTAAAAAAAAATAGAATAATTTCATACCAAAAAAGTTCTATTTCTTATGCTGGAAGCTGATTAAAAACTTTGCCCCATTGACAACATTCTTTCCAAAAGGCTTATCATTACTGTCTCCAAGTGCCAGTTATGTTGCAGTTGTAAAGAGAAAAATCATCTCTTTGTCAACTATAACTTTTCCTAGCCTATTTGGAATTATTTTGGGTGTCTGTTTAAGATTCCTCTGAGGCGCTTCATGACGCTCAATCATATCCTTCACTGTTGGTTCAGGTTTTCTAACAACAAGTTCCATATTACCTATCTTGTCCCACAAATAATTTGTTGGACATTTTGGTATAATAGAAATTGCTGCAAATTCAATAACACTCATGATAAGTTCAAGAGTGCTATTGACAGAATCACGAGAATCATTTTGGGAAATGACTCAAGTAATACATTACAACCTAAACACTGGTCACGTGTTATTGATGTAGGTTTAACATTGGGATGTAAAACCATAAACAACAGAAAGAGAAATCATGCTTACCTGAATTGGATGGCTCCGAATCCGGGAAGGCTCAAAATCAACATCGACGGTGCTTGCAGCTTTACTGGAGAGGCCAGTGGTGGTATCATGTTCAGAAATGAAAATGGAGATATTGCCACCGGTTCTGGTCGGCGTTTTGGTAAGATGAACCCCTTCTAAGTTGAACGCAGAGCTCTCATCGAGGAGCTCATTCTCTGCAAAAGAAACCACTGGCAGAATGTTGATGTATAGTCTGATTGTTTGACCCTAAACAACATTCTTGCTTCTGGCATTGCTGATCCTCTCCATGAATCCATGATAGTTGTTTGTCGAAGCCTAATCCACCCAAACATGAACCTCCGTCACATTTCTAGAAATCAGAACCTTGCGGCCGATTGGATTGCTAAGTGGGTCATCTCATTTCGCCATGAACACACCTTCAAAGGATTCAATGCAACGATTCCACTATTGGCAATCACAACACTTGAAAGCTTGGGAATCGGATACATTGATCCTGGTTAGATAATGACTTCAGCTTTATGATTGGCTTCTTCATCTTGATAAAGACATGTCTCTGTAATCAAACTGATTTGGGTGGTTTTCTCTGTTTGGAGCTTCTGGTTTGGCGAACTGAAGTTTTTTCAGTCGTTGAGTATTAGTTGCTTTATTAAGGAATTGGTCCTTGTATTTATGTTAAGTTCTCAATTTGAGACTTGTACTTGTAAAACTATCAATTCAGTAATACATCATTATTTGCTTAAAAAAACAACGACGCAATAGCCTGCAAACCAACGAAAGAATTCGAACTCATGACCGTTGATCACAAGCATGCCTTACTCAACCAACTTGGCTAGCCCTTGGTGGCAGTTTATAGTTTATTTAGTTCATATTAAGGCTGTCAACAGTTCTCCAGAACCGAGAACCGGACCGAACCTTAACGGTCAGGTTCGCAGTTCCATTCTAAAAACCGAAAACCGATAAGGAACCGAAACAAACCGGTAAAGAACCGAACCGATAAAACGGATAAATCGATAAGACCGATATGAAATCGAACCGATAAACCGATAGAACCGATACGGAATCGAACCGATAAAACCGATAAGCCAGTAGGACTGATAGAAAATCGGACCAATAAAGCCATTAAAACCGATTATTTATTATTATTATTTATTCTTTTATAAATTATAAATTATAGTACCAAAATTAATACTTACTTATAAACTTTAGTTTTTATATCATTTACTTCAATAAAAAAATAAAAAAATCTAATTTTAATTGAATTCTTTTTTCTTTTAAATGGATTGAACCGGATCGAAACCGAACCGGACGAAATGGGACCAGACCGAATTCGGACCGAACAGGAACCGAACCAAATCGGACCGAATCAGACCATACCAAACCGAACCAAAAACTTTGCGGTGCGGTCTCTAAAAATTGGAACCGAAAGTTTAACGACACGGTCCGGTCCGAACCGATAAACTTAGCGGTCCGGTCCGGTTCCTTCAAAACCCGGATCGAACCGGACCGATAAGTGCCCTAGTTCATATAGTCATTAATAATATTTTGTCCGATTAATAAATAATTTATAGTTTTCTGAACAGAAAATAATTTAATGACGTGGTAAGATATTAACCAAGGATACAGATTTGAAACGATATATTCCTTTTACTAAGATTATTTTAGACTCGATCCGTGCTAGAAGATTCAGCTCACGAGTCTAGTAGGGTAAAAAACACTGTTTCGAGAGCAAAGAAGAAGACGAAGAACAAGAGTAGAGAATGAAAGAAGACGATACTAGCTCCCACAATAGAAACCCTAACGATCGAATGCAGGGAGCTAGGTCTCGATCTCCCTCACAAACTCCTGCCGCCAGGTTCTATTGCTACACGATTTTAGGGTTTTATCAAGTTTTGCGCGATCTCATTTGTGTAATTGATAATTGGATAATTTACTGGTTGGAGGATCAATTTTTGTGACGGTTACCATGTTGGTTGGCAATTAGGGTTTGTTATTTAATTGAATTCGATATCTTGGGTTTTGGTACTGTTACATCTGTATGTAAGATTTGGACTTCAAATGAGTGAGATACAATGGTGTGCATTTGCTGACTTTTTGTTTTCGCTTTCATTATGTGGGTTGTGTTGAAATGGTTACTGAAAATTTGCTTTTGAGTAGATTCAAGTAGTTAATCGGCTTCATGTTTTTTGTTTTTCAGTTCTGTAGGAGCATCTTCGCCTGCTATTTTGGTTAATGTTGGTAGTGTGGAGTGGCCCCAACCGGGACAGGGATCATCTCCATCTTCATGTAGGCCTTGGGACAGGGGGGATTTTCTGAGACGTCTTGCTAGTTTCAAGCCTACAAACTGGCTTGGAAAACCCAAGGTATGATTACAAAGGCATTTGTTTTATTTAGAAGATCGCAGATATGTCTGATTTATTTGCAATAAACAATGCCTCATTAAATAAGGAATTTCCTTTTGACTAGCATCAGATATGAAGGACCTAGATCTTAGATTTAAGGTTGCAATCAACAGTAGAATTCTGCTGTTTAGTTTTTTTCCTCCATTATTTTGTCTTTGTTCCATTCTCTAAATCTTCAAAAGTAGGTTTTAGAAGACTATATAGCATTTAAGTTTCTATGCTCTTGTTTATGTTTGAACAGTCAGCTCTTCTATGTGCTGCGTAAATGTCACATTAGCCTGAGGTTAATATTATTTAATGGAACTTGTAATGGAAAATTCACAAATAATTGTTTACACTGTTAGTCTTGAGAAAGTTCTCACCGATTCGGATGGACTACTTCTAGTCTGGTGATTTGTATAGCTATCGGATCGAAGTGCAAGAATGGTGAAAAAAAAGATAATTGTTTTTCATCGTCGAACTTCTCCATCAGATATATGCTTTATTGTATCTGTATCACTGATTGCGCTCCCATACATGCGACTAGTTTAAATCCTCTCGATTTAAGGCTTATTTGTGGTTTTGAGCCGTCTGCAGGCTGCTAGTGCATTCTTCTGTGCTCAGAAAGGATGGATGAGTGTTGGTGTTGATAAAGTTGAGTGTGAATCATGTGGTGCTCGTTTACATTACATTTTGCCATCTTCATCGATTTCTTCTCAAGGTCAGTTCTCATACTTATATAGAATACGCACAAGTTTTAGGGGCTTAATCTATCTACAAATAACTTAGCATCAGTAAAGGTATCAGATGAATCGTAAAGGTCAGGCAAAATTCTTGCAAGGTTGTGTAATGTTGAAAGTTTCAACTGAAACTAATTAATATTAAAAAGATATTGTATTAGTGGTTTTTTTATGTTAGGGAAATAATAATCATTATGGCCTATGTTGGAATGGTCCAAAATTAGAATGTCTTGTGTTTAGTAGAATTATGTTCTTGTAAGAGAAATACTGGATGATCTTTCGTCGTACACTGTTAAATTTGTAATGAAAGCAGTGTAGAGCAAAGACTCCTTCTGCAGGGTCATATCATACCTACAACACGTTATCAATATCCGCATATATACTGAGTTAAGATTTGACAATGTGACTGACACTTAGGTCAGGAAGGAGCGATCATTACCGTTTTTCTGTCCCCACCTTGCTCTTTTTACTTCTATATGTAAGATGATTGCTATATAATTTCCTCCAATTAAAAATGAAAGTGTGGGTGAATTGATTGGTCAATCAGTTATTGGTAGATTAGATACATACACGTAAGTTTTCTTTTACTACTTTTATCAATATTTTGAGTGGTGTGCTCTTACACTATCTAGTACTGATATTGTGGCACGCTTCCTTATTGTGTTTTTGTGATAGCTGAAACCAATGGCGAAGAATTTGCTAAAAAGCTAGATGGAGGACACATAAATTCTTGTCCATGGAAAGGAAATAGTTGTTCAGAATGCTTAGTTCAGTTTCCTCCAACTCCACCATCAGCCTTAATAGGGGGTTATAAAGATCGGTGTGATGGACTGCTACAGTTTTACTCCTTACCAGTTGTATCTACATCTGCAATTGAACAGATGCAGGGTTCTAGGGGTCCCCAGATTGACCGCTTTTTGGCTCAGTCCCAAGCTTATGCACTAGCGGAAGTGGACTTTCAAATGGGTCATAGCTCAGGAATGAAGAGGTCAAGGGAAGAAGCATTTAATTTATATGCACGGGTAAGAATAAGGGATAGTCTGTAGACTTCACCAAATTGGTCCATTTACATGCATTATGTCTCTTGATTATATTATCCATATTCTTACTGAAGTTTTATTCTCATATAGGCCCAAAAACTCATAAGCTTGTGTGGATGGGAGCCTAGATGGCTCTCGAATATTCAGGATTGTGAAGAACATTCTGCTCAATCAGCTAGAAATGGATTCCCTTCTGGTCCAATAAAAGACCAATCACAGGACCCTGGTCTAAGCAGGAAGGCGTTTTCTACTTCGTCTAGAAAAGTTACTGGAAATAACGAATATCTGGGTCCGGAGTTTAAATGCGAGTCTGAATCACCTTTGTTAGATTGTAGTTTATGTGGTGTTACCGTCAGAATCTGGGATTTCATGACTGTTTCTCGCCATGCTTCCTTTACACCGGATAATACTGGGCTTCCTCAAACAAGCAAGAAAATGGGATTAACACGTGGGGCCAGTGCGGCAAGCGGAATCAATGGGTGGATTGCTAATGATGGTATGGAACAAGGGCAAGATGAAGAGCTTGATGAGGCTACAACAACAGATAAAAGGAAATCAAAGACAAATACTGGTGTCAGTTTACATCTGACTGCACCTGCGGTGTCATCTTCTGCACAGCTGAATATATCGGGGACACGTGAACAGTACCAGGTTACTAATGCTGGAAGAGAATCAGCAATGAAACATCCTTCTGGAAGTGAAGCTGGTGATCGTGCAGCTTCATATGAGTCACGGGGCCCTAGTACTCGTAAGCGGAGCTTAGATGAAGGTGGAAGCACGGTTGACAGGCCATATCAAAGGATTCAACAAGCAGACAGCGTTGAAGGGACAATTGTTGATCGAGATGGGGATGAAGTTAATGATAGTATCCAATACTCAGCAGGACCTTCAAAGAGGGCCCGTAACTGGGAGGTTTTTGGTACATATCGTGCACCGTATATAAGGGATTCTTCTGGTGCTGGTCCTAGCCAATCTTTGGATGTCGAGATGGAGACCCATACAAATAGAATTGATCCATTTAGTGATTGGAATGAACAAGCTACCGGCTTCCCATCCACTAGAGGTTCTACGCGTGCATCCTCTGTTATTGCAATGGATACGATTTACGACAGTGGAGGTGAAGACTCAATGGAAAGTGTTGAAAATCATCCTATAGATGTTGCTGATACTAACTTCCCCTCTGTGGCAACCATTCAAAGTCCAGAAATGGATGATCCTTCAGAAATAAATTATAGCAATCAGGCACAGCAGTCTGCTTGTTTCCAACCAATTGCCATCAGACCTACTGGTGAAACAGGTGTTAGCAGCATAAATGACGGGGAGGAAGTATTGAACACAGAGACTGTCACGGTTCAAGGTAGAGACGGGCCGAGTTTTGGTGTTAGTGGAGGAAGCATTGGTATGGGTGCTAGTCATGAAGCAGAAATTCATGGAGCTGATACTTCTGTCCACCGGGGGGATAGTATAGTTGGAGATATGGAACCAGTGGCTGAAGTCATCGAGAATCAAGGACAAACAGGTGAATTTGCTCCAAGCCTTGGCTTGGTTAATGATTTTGTTTGTCAAGCAGTAGATCGAGAGGATCCTCATGGTGATAGCCAGGATGTGGTGTCTCGATCTATCAGAAGGGCGGATAGCGGCTCAAAAATTGTTGGCTCTGTGAAGGCTGAATCTGTTGAAAGTGGAGAGAAAACAAGTAGCATGCACATGGCAGCAAATGAGAGCTGTGCCCATCCGTCATATTCTTGCAATGCCATTCTCTGTTCTGGTTATGAAGCATCTAAAGAAGAGGTTAGTCAGGCTGGCAAGGCATCACCAACCGTTGACCGCGAGCACGCTGAGGATACTGCTAATTGTATAGGTATATCTGCAATGAATTGTTTTTACTGTAATATTATTTATGTTATTCTGTTATACTGATAAGACAAAATATTTGACTCATTTAAGGGCTTCCAAATGGAGAAAGCAACTACGAGGAAGCTGTAGAGTTTGATCCTATTAAGCATCATAATTGTTACTGTCCATGGGTCAATGAAATTGTTGCAGCTGCCGGTTGTAGTAATAGTGATTCGAGTTCCTCTGCAGTGGGAGTGGCACTCTGCGGTTGGCAACTAACTTTAGATGCCTTGGACTCCTTCCATTCCTTTGAAAATGTAAACATTCAAACCATGGAGTCTGAGTCAGCTGCATCTCTATGCAAGGTATGCTGCTTTAGTTTTTTATATCTTGTTTTGCTGCTGGTTATTTAACTATGATTTAATTCTGTTCTTTTCTTTTGATAACTTGCAGGATGATAACCAGACTCCTTCTAGGAAACTGTTGTCTCATCATTCCTTTATAAAAAGCCGCGGGAAAAAGTAGGATCTGAAAATCAAAGGTAAGTTCCTCGCAAAACCATGCCGTGATAATTCATGCAAGACAAGTATAAGCAGTAATCATTAATATGCTTTTAATGTATGCTCCGTTGCCAGTTTGTCTGAATCTCTTAAATCTTTCAAATTATAAAATTGTAGTTGTGAAATTTTGGATATCAAATCTCCTTTTTCTAGTGCTTCTTTCAGCTTAATTTGATTTTCAACTTTCTTTTTCATCGCATAGTTATTTATAGTGCAGTGAAGTGCAAAAGACCTCTTGAGATAAAATATATATTAATAATACTTGTATCTGAAATATGAGTATATGCACCAAATATGACTCATAATACTCATCTTTCATAGTGATTTATAACCTTTACTATTGCCTTTTTCTTCTTCATATCTGAAGACATTTAAAAATCAGATTATAAAGTATGTTAAAAGGAAATCTCATTAAAAAACCTTAGATGGTTTTATATAATATTAGAAGTCAGTTTAAGAGTTTAAAAACCAGTTATTTATAACATTTAAAATTTTGTTGTCAAAAATTACTTTATAAAACACTATACAAACCTTTTTCTAGATCAGTTTTAAAATAAAACTGTAGCACAACAAAAAAGGTGTAGTCAAAGAACTATATACTGCGGTGCTAATACTCTGTATGATAGCCTGTGTAGTCGCTGCAAAGCACAAATTATGCACGAAGAGCTAGTGTAGAAAAAAATGTTTTGAAAGTGAGATTCCAGAGAGATAATTTATGAAAATAATATTATAATGCTTTCCGTCATGTGCAGGCCATCAGCTGAAGCATTGAGCAAGCATAAGCAGGTAGCAAGCAGATGCAGATTGTTTGAGAACAATATATATGTAGGGAGTTTTAATTTCAGGATAGATACAGTAATGCATTTGGTTTATCTCTTGATACTGATACCGACTTTATATTTCTTGTTATATTCAAAACAAATAAATTGTCTGCCAACTTTTTAGTTACATATAATTTCTCACTCATTTGTCCTTTGAAACTTGATTAAGGGTTTTGGACTTTCCATCATAATACAAAAGTTTAATTCCACCATAGGACTTACAAGGATCTATATTCCCCATCAACAAGCCACACCAATCTTTCTAACTATGACACAGGACTAAACATAAAGTACATATCAACCTCCTAAGGTAGTACTGCTAACAGCAGGTGCATCGAATTTGCTAAAGAGCTTGTAAGATGAAATGAGCGAAAGCACAACATAAAAAGCAAATCCAACGAAGGTAATTATAACAGATGCGGTCGCTTTGTGACAGAAACCTCCGAAGGAGCCACAAGCACTACTCCATGTAATGCCTGTGTCTCCTTTATATGCGAGGTAGAGTACCTCGGTCGACACAGCTCCTGCTGCCAGAATTATGTAAGTCAGCATCTGGGCATCCAAAAATAGAAAAAGAAAAATCAGTTTATATAGATTTGAAAGAAAAGATGGTTAGTTTAGACGATTTTGAATAGTGTGTACTTGATCAAGCAAGAAGAAGGTCGAAATTGCAAGCATCGTAGTGGGACGAGCCATGGCCGCTACTATAGCTGATATAAGAGAATAACCAGCACAAACACCATTTGCATGCACCAAATACCTCCATCACACAAACGGAAAACAATCAATAATTCAATAACACCACTTCTAATAGAGAAAAGTTAGAAATATTACTTAAAAGGAGCAAGATCAGAGTAAGTAAGAGAGCCAAAGTCAGTAGACTGAGAGCTCTTAAGCATCAAGACTAGAGCTGAAATACACAGACCCATTGGCACCAGCCGCAGCATAGTCTCAGCAAAGCGCATTGTAGCCTCAATACTCTCATTCTCGTCCACAACTTCATGACTTGCTTTTTCTTCTACTTTCACCATCTTTGAATTCTTTATTTTCTCTCTCTACCAGAAAAGATAGCTATAGGGTTTGTGATGGAGAATGCAGAATGGAGAATGGTGGTGGTTTAATAAAGGAATTTAACAGATGGGGTTGAGTAGGTGAAATATTTAATGTGAACATCTAGGTTGTCCACACTTCCCTAAATGCAAAGGTCCATAGAGTCACTTTATCTGTCTTGTACAATTCATTCATTAGTATCCTGTACTACTAATTTACTTGCAACTTTTATTTACATGTTCAAGAATAGAATTTGACCTGATCATTTATTTGATCAACCTGAACATTTTTAACTCATGTTTAATATTTTCGGATACTTAAATATTAAAAATAAAATACTAATATAATAAATATTGAGAAATTTACTATCTAAGATCATCAAACAAATCTATTACGGATAAAAGTCTAATTTTTTTAAAATATTTAGGAGATTTTGTACTTTAAATATATTATTATATAAAATCTAGTAACTACTTTTTTTAATTTTAATTTTGTTAAGGTCTGTATCTTTTAAACCGTAACTCGGAAAAAGAATATGAAAATATCATTGGTTTCGTTTCATTAAGACGAACAAAACTGGTACTACTCATGATATGTTTTGAATTTTTATTTTAAAAAATATATTTTACACACGTTACTCAGTTATATGGAAAAAAAGGTTTAACATCTAGCAAAATAAAGAAAATTTTGCATCTATCAAAATAAAGAAGGTTTCGCATCTTCTTCGTTTACCCTTTATATTTAATTTTTTTAAAACTTTGTATCTTTTAAACCGTAACTCGGAAAAAAAATCCGAAAACATCGTCGGTTTTTTTTAAGACGAACAAAACTAGTACCACTCATGATATGTTTTGAATTTTTTCTAGAAATATTTTTTTGTTTAAATCTAGATGGATTGAAGGATGTTGTAAGAGATTTCGTCCATTTTTAACAGGTCTAGTCCCAAACGATATTTTCTTTGTTCACTTGTCAAGTAACCAAAGATAAAAAGTATGCTTCATTGTTCATGATTTCTAGATTTTTAAGTAGATTAGGAAAAAAAATTATTAAGTAACCAAAGAGATATATATATCTTTCGTTGTTCACGATTTTTTTTATTGTTTTTGCTAGAGAGAGAAATGAAGATGAATTTAACGGTAAGAATGAAGAGAGAGAAAAAAAAGTGGAATAAGGTGTTAAAAACTTTTATATAAGTGAGTAGGGGTATAAAGGGTATTAGTGAGTTTTAAATAGTAAATATTTAAGTAAAACGGGAAAAATATGAAAATATAGATCTTAAATGGATAATAGTTAGGGTTTAGGGTCTTAAATGGTAGTTTACTCATAAATATTTCATAAGAATTAGAATAGTATCTAATATTTTTAAAGATTATATATTTTTTTTCAACAAAAGAACCTTTATTAATTGAAGAACCAAAATCGAGAGTTTTACAGAAATGGGGGACTACTTGAGAAAATATTCCAATTTGAGACCACTATCCTTCCAACTAATAATTAAAGACAAAATTAGGCGCCACTTCAATTGTCCAACAAAGAGAAACCCGTCATCGATGAAAATCAGAAGCTCGACTTCAACTCTAAATACTAACAAAATTGAAAGGATAAAAAAGAAGCAGATGACAATCAAAGAATCCGAAGTACCCCAACTTCAATTCAATTTACGCAGGAAGAACCTCAGACTTCAAATTCGAATAGAAACACAAAAATAACAGAAGAAAGAAGAAATTATTCGGAATTAGGGTTTATGTAAGCCAAACCCAGGCTTTCAAGAAACGAAATCACAAGAACTTGGTGCTTTAATATATAGAAATTTTATCTTTACAGAAGTTAGAGACCATTTTGCTAAGAAATCAGTTGCTTGATTCTGGGTGTGTGAGATGTGCTTGATATTCATGGTTGAGGTAATGAGATTTCTACAAATTTTAATAAGAGGACTCATATACCATGGCGAGCTTCCTTTTGCTATTAGATTGACTAGGAGCAAGCAGTCCAATTCTATATCCACTGGATTCTCCATTGCTGAGACAGGAAGCATCAACATTGATTTTCAGTCTCTCTTTCTCAGGAGCATTCCATTTGAGGTAATTTACTTTCTCGATCTTGCTGAAAAGAGATATACAACCAAGATGAGAGCCTGCTTTTGAAGCATTTTTCCAATGTTTGATTTTAAGCTTTTTAGAAAAATCAAGACCAGTAATTGGTGATGATTATTTTAAGCTGAGGGTAATTTTGTGAGGTGTTTTAGAAAGTTTCAAAGGTATTAAATATTTGGATGTTTTGTAGTGAGAGATTTAAGCTGTCTCGTTGTATTAAATGTTCATTACCCTCATTAATGAAAGTGATTGGGTATTTATACCGTTAATTATGGACCCATGGGCTTTCGGGTCAATTTGTGAAACCGGGTCGAGTTTAAAGACCCATTAGTTCTTAAGTAGATTAGCACCTAGCTTAGTCAACAGATGTTTAGTGTTTTAATACTTTGGTCCTGTCCGGATAGTTCAGTGGGCAGTTATTGTCCGAATTACCCATGCCTGATTTTCTCAGAGAGTGGTGGTGAATAAATCCGGACTCATCAGTAGCCCATTTTTAGGCTTTGTCAAAGATTTTTGGCAGGACTAAAAAACTCATTTAGCCAGCAACAACATTTTCCGGATCGCTCATGTGTTTTTGTTCTAAATTTATCCGAACTGATTCTTTTCTTAGAATTCCAAGATTTTTTCTTTGGATTGTGGGACACGTGTTACACTTTGATTCGTTCTATCAGCCGTTTTATTCTTAGAACGACGCTCCCACTAAGTCTAAAAAGCAACTCCTGCATTTAATGCTTCTTACGTCAACACCGCCTTCAATCATTATCTAAGTCTTTTTGCTTTCTCCTGGGTATCAGTAACTTTTTGCCTCACTAGTATAAATTATCTTCCTTTACTGTTTCACCATCTTCAACACTCCATAATTTCTTTTCTCAGAGTTTTTTACCTTTTCTCCCGAAAACTTCTCTTGGATAGTTTTATGTTCACAGCGAGAAACACTCTTGTAAAAGGTGGTTGGTTATATCCTTTTGAGCTAGAGAAAGCGAAAAAAGTTGAGCGTGAGAGACGTATTGTTGCTGGTTTTCCAGTCTCTCAAAGCAGTAAGTATAATACACCATCTTTAGAAGCTGATCAAGGATCGTCTTCTGCTAAAAGCCCAAAACCTAAATGTTTATTTCAACCAAACCTCTCGCCAATCCTGTCAGGCTCCTCGGTTCATAAGTCTCAGCCTTCTTCCGTACAAGAGAAAGCAGTATCGAATGTTAGGAAGCCTTCTACGTTTATCGCTATGGGATCTGATATTGATTAGTCCCCAGAGAAAACCAACCCTCGCCGGACAACGCGCTTGGTAAAAGGCCAAGCAACAAGCTTACAACCCAAGTCCTCCAAAACGGGGGCCTCTAAGTCTGCAGTCAAAGATAAAGCCTCCGGATCGGAGGCATCTATTAGAGTCCCAAGAGACAAACCCTCCGGATCCGAGGTGACCAGAATTACTTCTCATACCAAGTCCTCCGGAGCTGAGCCCCAACCGGACATCAGACCTCTAAGAGAGACTGACGCTCAACCATCCGGAAAAACTACTGAACCACACGTTGGCACTCTTCCATCCACAACAACTGATAAACCTTCCACAGTGATGGAAGAAGTGATGGAGGATAGTGTCGAAGAGGCCCTATTTGAAACTGAAGCCTCCGGGAAAACTGGAGATGCTGCCTCCGACAAAAAGGGGAAAGGAAATGAGAAAGTCTGCATGACCCATCCGGATCTTCCGGAGAGCCTGGAAGGCAAAGTGGGACCTTGTTTTCATAAGGTCAATGTGAAGTATCTGCTGGCCATGCAGAACATTAATTATGTCTACACTCACACTGCTGAGTTGGGCTGGATCAGAACTATGTGGGGATCCCTGAATCAGTGAAGGCGAGAATACCAGTTACACCAGAAACTCCGATGGACTGCAAGTTCAACGAGATTGTCATCTATAGTGAGCTATTCAACTAGGGGCTTAGATTCCCCTTGGATCCAGAAATCGTTAGGTATTTCCACCTGATTAAACTCTGTCCAAGCCAACTGAGTCCAAATGCTTGGTATACTCTCCTCACCTGTATCATGGTGTCAAGGCTGTCCGGCATTCCTCTCCCAATGGAGCAGTTCACTACAGTGGCCAGCCTTTATAAAAACCATCACATCCATTCTATCATTACAATATAGGAGACAATTTTAAAATGGTGGATGATCTGTTAGAGTCGGAGAAAAACTGGAAGGCTCAGTTCCTATTCATCAGTGGGACGTGGGAGAATGGGAGAAAAAATCAAGGCTGGGGTCAATCCTAGTATGCTCACCAGCAGGTGGAAGAGCACAAGTAAGTGTTCTACTTTGTTTGTCTTTCTTATTTTTGTACAAATTTTATTCATGAATTACCTCTTCTCTTATGTCAGTATTTCCGAAAGAGTCCTCCGACTATTTGGAGGAGGGTCAGACCACATGCGCCAAATTAAACGCCTGGGCGGCTGACCATTGGGGGAACGACTTCGACAACTGCTTTACTTTGGGCAACTTGGTGAGATCCCACCTTTGGCAAACTGGCCTTGCCCTCCAGAGCCAAAGCCCCAAGAAAAATGAAGGGGAAGGGTAAGAAAAAGAAGGTTGCAGCAGAGGATGTTCGGGATGCTGCAGAGGAGATTGCTCCGAAGAACCAAGGAGCGCAGATCCAAAGATGGATCAATGCTAATTTACTCAAAGTAGTTGAATATGAGAGTATAAAGGAGGCAGGTGGACCTCAAAATCCTCCAAAGCCTCCTAAAAAGGACCGAAAAAGGGGAGCAAGCAATGATGAGATGACTGCTAAAAAGAAGAAAGTCTCCCTAGGGGATGAAGTAATCCTTCGCCCCTCGGAGTCCCTACCTCCGGCAGATCTAACTGACCCCACCTTGGCAGAGCAGATCCCCACTGATTTGCAATCCGAGGAGGGTACCAGAGGGGATATTAATATTGATGGAATAGACATCAGTGGCCTCCAAAATATTGGTCTCTATTTTGGAGAGTTTGAAAAAGACGACTTTGCTGGCCCCTACCTTCCCCCAAGATCTTCCAATATGGTGACTTTCAATGGCAAGTCCTTCACCGTCTCAGGGGAAAACGATGTGGTGAATCACTCTCTACTAGGCCATATTCAGCCAGTGCTCAACTTGGAAAGGAAATTAAAAAGTCAGTCCGCCCTCATCAACACACTCAACACAGACAAGGAAAGTTTTTCTACTGACCTCCTCAATGCTAACCAGAGCATTGAGGCATCGAAGAAGGAACTTGAGGAGTTGAAAAAGGAGAAAGAAGATCTGGCAACCAAGCTGGTTACCTCGGAGACAACTAACACAGAGCTCCGAACCAAGTGATCCGGTCTAGAGAAAGATCTTTCCACTTTGAAGGAGGACTTGAAGACTAAATATGAAGCCATTCACGCCTTTTCCGATGAAAAGACTTCCCTTGAAGAGGCTATATCCAAGGCAGCCAGGGAGAAGGAGGATTTGGTCAAAGAGCAGGAAAAGACAATCCAGGCCAAGAATGATGCGTATAGCAACAAGGTCATCGACTCTCTGGAATTAAGAGATGCAAAGGTCAAATCTGATATGGTACTTCTTGTCCATCAGAATTTCCAAAGAGAACCCTTGGAGATTTATGAAGATATGTGGAGTATGAAGACCTTTCATTTCACACCATGGTAGAAGGTGATAGGCATGGCTATATTAGTGGAATAGATTCCTCCACTGATGAAGAAGAAAAAGGTGAGAGTTCAAGTGCCGAACTCAAAAGTCCCCATAAAAAAAGATGATGTAGGAACATCCAAAAGGAATAAGGCCTGAGGTTCTTTAGCTATCTTTCCTTATTTATTTTTCTTTTATCTTGTGAACTGTTAAAGTCCTTGGAAGGCCAAGGCATTTTTGTAATCGTGTCCGGTTTGGGTCCGATTAATCTTCTCTTTAAACTTAAAGTCCTTGGATGGCCGAGGCGTATTTTATGTTTTAATATTATCATCCGGTTTTTAACCGGAAATGTTTACCTTGCTAAATTTTCTTTGTTTTATACTTGCTTAAATTTAATGGCTAATGTTTGAAGAACCCCTATTTATTTGACAAGTATTTAAGATGAGAGTGTTTAAAATCTCCGATGACAAATGTTAAATGGTCATCATTCCACCAGATCAATCCGATCTGCCAAAGATCCTTAGAAGACTTTAAAGAAACTATAAATCAAACCACTCCGAATATTTTAAGAAGGCATCAAATTTTATTTAAAAACCTGGACACCTCATTAAAACCTCCCCGCGCCACCAGGAGTATGCCCCATAATATTTACATGGACTTTAAACAAGTAAATATTTACACAACTTTCATTCCAGATATAACCAGAGATGTTCAATATTCCAAGGGTGGTTTAAGATTCTTCCATCTTTGTCTTGAAGCCTGTATGTCCCAGGCTTAAGTTTTTTGGAGACCTCATAGGGCCCTTCCCAGTTTGGACCTAGCTTGCCGAACTGCTTCTCCTTAGTATGTAAGAAGACTTTTCTCAACACTTTGTCCCCTGGTCGAAAATCCCTTCTTTTGATTTTGGAAGCAAATCTGCTCCTCATCAAGCCTTGATAATGGATGACTCTAAGATGAGCCTTAACCCTTTTTTCTTCTATTAAGTCCAATTGACTTCTGATTTCCACTTCGTTAGCCTGCTCGAAAAAGTTGTGGACTTTGTATGATGGAAGATTTGCCTCTATATGAACAATTGCATCTATCCCATATACCAAGGTAAAAGGAGATTCTTGTGTAGCAGCTCCAGGAGTAGTCCGACATGCCCATAATACTTCTTGTAGATAGCTTGGCCACTTTCCTGCAGCCCCTTCTAAATTCTTTTTGAGACCGGAAAGAATGGCCCTGTTTGCCACTTCAACTTGAACATTCGCTTGTGGGTGGAAAGGAGAAGAGAAGCAATGCCGAATGCCCCTAGAGGCACATAAACTCTCTATATCCTTGTTATCAAATTGTGGCCCATTATCCGTGGTTATCTTTTGTGGAACCCCAAATCTGCAACAAATGTTAGACATGATAAATTTTATAACAACTTTTGAAGTAGTTCCTGCCAGGGGGCTGCTTCTATCCACTTGGAAAAATAATCAATGGCTACAATAATAGTTCTGCACCCTCCGGATGCCATTGGTAGAGGCCCTACTAAATCCAGTCCCCAATAAGCAAAAGGCACTGGCTCAGTAATTGACTCTAGAGGGCCAGCTGGGATATGAATTTCATTACCATATCTTTGGTATGGGTCACATTTCTTCACCGATTCCTTGACATCTGTCATTATGGATGGCCAATAGTATCCGGCCAACAAAACCCTTCGGGTTAAAACTCTATAGCCACATCATGCTGATCCTTCACCATCATTTAGTTCAGATAACACAATTTGGGACTCTTCAGTCCCCAAACAACGCAAGAGAGGTCTAATAAATGACTTCTTGTAAAGGATATCTCTTATGATTAAAAAACCACGAGCCCTATGTTTCATTTTTCTTGCCACAACTTTCTCCGGAGGTAAAACACCATCATAAATGTATTGAAGAAGGGGATATCTCCAGTCTTTGGGTTGAACCACTTGTATACTCAAACTTTCCTCCTCTTCCTTGCCCTGATTGGGTTGTATGGATGGGAATTATTGCACATGAATCCATGGGTAGGACTGAGTATGCTATGGTTGCCAAGGAGTCTGCTAGTGTGTTTTCCGATCTAACATTTTTAAAGTTAGCTGCTACTTCTTTAAGGATAAATAAGTATTTAATCAACTGCTCCTTTTTGGCCTCAGATTGACCTTGGGCATGATAGATAAGAAGTTGAAAAATCACTCATTAACCTGACTCTTTTAGCCCCACACAGAAAGGCTAATTTCAGACCATCTAGAACAACCTCATATTCAGACTCATTGTTAGAAGCCCTAAAAGCAAAGCAGATAGCCTGGTATAACTTATCATCATACGGAGAGGTTAAACATATCCCAGAACCACAACCCATGGTACTTGATCCACCACCTGTCCGGAAAACCCATATCTTCTTAGTTTCCTCATCTACAGTTTGCTTAGTACTTCTGTCCGAATGGAACTCAACCAGGAAATGAGCAACATATTGAGCTTTGATCGCAGTTCGGGGGGCAAAATGAGTATCATAATCACTCAATTCTACTGACCACTTGGTCATCCTGCTTGATATGTCTGCCTTCTAAAGCACATTTTTAAGGGAAAATATGTCCGGACGATAATAGAATGAGACTGAAAATAGGGCCTCATTTTTTTGGCTGCTATTACCAAGGCTAGTGCTAGTTTTTCAAGCTTTAAGTACATTTTTTCAGCATCCGCCAGACTCTTGCTGATGTAGTACACCGGACGAGGATAACTGTCCACCTCTCTCACCGGCACTGCACTTATAGCACATTCAGACACCGCTAGATATATGTACAGTATTTCTCCATCAACAAGTTTGTAAAGAGTTTTGAGGGAAAATAAATGATTTTTTATTTCATAGAACACTTGGTCGCACTGTGGGGACCAGTTAAAGTCTTTAGCACCCTTTAAAGTCTGGAAAAATGGGGCACACCTATCCGAAGACCTTGAGATAAAACGATTTAAAGCAGCTAACCTTCCTGTCAACCTTTGCACTTCTTTAATATTCCGAGGAGGATCCATTTGTAATAAGGCATCAAGCTGGTCCGGATCAGGCTGTATCCCTTTCTCACGTATCACATACCCCAGAAACTTTCCGGACTACACTCCAAAGATACATTTTTCTGGATTCAACTTCAAATTAACCTTTGCTAAGTTGGCAAAAGTTTTTTGAAGATCTGCTAGGTGCAACTCTTCTTCCACACTTTTTACCATCATGTCATCAATATATACTTCCATATTTCTCCCAATCTGATCAACAAATGCTTTGTTCACCAAACTTTGATAGGTAGCCCCAACTTTCTTCAATCTAAAATGCATCACCTTGTAACAATGGAGGACCCTATTTGTAACGAAAGTAGTGTGTTCCTGGTCCTTCGGATCCACCTGTATCTGGTTATAACCGGAGAAGGCATCCATGAAGGACAATAACTTGTTCCCAGATATGGCGTCTACCAACTGATCTATCCGGGGAACTGGATACAGATATTTTGGGCAACCTCTATTGAGGTCAGTAAAGTCGATACACATACGCCATTTCCCATTCTTTTTCTTTACTAACACTGGATTGACGGTCCATAAAGGATATTGAGACTCCTTTATGTGCCCCATCTTGGTAAGCCGGTCAACCTCTTGAACTATGACATCAGCTTTCTCTTTAGAGAAAGCTCTTCTTCTTTGCACAACAGGTGCAACATCTCTTCGGATGGATAATTGGTGTGATATAACATCCGCAGGTACTCCGGTCATATCAGCATTACACCACGTAAAAACACGTTGGTGGTTCGCCAAAAAGGACAATACTTTTTTCTTCAATTTTGGTGCCATCTTGGAGCCAATTTTAACATTTCTTTCTTCAGACAGAGAGTGAGTTTCAAATTCTTCAACTGGTTTAAAAACCAGGGGTCTCTTTGGGGTCATCAATTTCACCCTCACCCCCAGAGGGCCCTAATAACTGCTAATATTTGTTTATTCGGACTGCCCCCAGAGTTTTAGGGGAAATAACAGTTGCATAACATTCCCTTGCTATTTTTTGGCTACTCCGGACAACTCCCACTTGTCCTTGAACTGTATATTTTAAACATTGGTGAACTATTCAAAGGGCCAGGACCTCCCAAAGATCGCATTATAACACGTGGGACAATCTACCACAACGAAAAGTATCCTGACCATCTTCTTGAAAGGGCCCTTGCCCAACAAAACCTCCTTCTCAAACTCTCTGACCACATCCGCAGGGCTTCCAGTGAAGCCCACAATAGACCTGTTCGAACGCTGAATTATTGCTGGATTCTTCATCTGTTTATAGGAATTTAAAAAGAGAATGTTGGCTGAGCTGCCAGTGTCAACCAAAATTCGCCTGCTGTCATTGCCCCCAATCGATGCTCCTATCATCACAACATCCTCATGAGGACCAACTATGTCCCTTAAGTCATCTTAATCAAAAAAATGAAGGGAAAAGGAATTTGGGACTGATAGGAGGACATACCTCCCTCTAAATGAGTAGCCATAGTGTGAACATGCCTCTTCCTTGAAGAAGGAGTTGGCGCAGTCATTGTGTCTCCCCCAAATATAGTGAGCGACTCAAAAAAGCTTATGAGCCTAGACACTATCTTGGTATGTTCTGTTATAACACCCACTTTATTCCGGGCTGGATCAGGATCCAAATACTCTGATTCTACATCAAATCTTTCAAAGATTACCATAGCCCCATCCGGAGCCGATGTCCCTGTATTGTTCGTTGGGCCAGTGCGATGAGCATTGTGAGGCTTATTCCCACTTCTTCTCTTGACATAAGCTCCTAATTTTCCTCTTTCAATCAGATTCTGCACCTCTTGTTTCAAAGCGATGCAATCTTCTGTGTTATGGCCAATATTATGATGATATTGGCAAAAAAAACTATTACGACTTTCCCTAGGAAATTGAAGCGCCGTCGGCTTCTTAAATTGTACCTCATCTTTTGTTTTGTCATAGATGGTTGCCATATTCTCTTTTAATTCTGTAAACCACTCCGGTTGGACCCAAGGTCCTCGTTTATATCTAGACTGCTGGCTCTGAGCTAAAGCTAGGTGAGATTGAGTCTGCTTGGCCCTGTTGGGTACCTGTCCGACTTCCTTGGCCTTGTATCCGGACTGGTTCTAGTTTGGTGCAGCTGGGGCTGACCTTACTTGCCTGTGCACCCTAGTCTTTTTCGTTTCATCTACATTGATTTGCTTTCCCACCTGATTTAGTAAACCACCCCAAGTCATGGGATTCTTTCTGGTTACCGAATCAGCCAGATTCCCAGGGTTTAATCCTTTTCTCAAAGAAGCTAATTAGCTAACCCATTCTTTGTGTTCACGAACTGGATTATATAGTCTTTTAGTGATTCATTTGGCTCTTGGGAACAATGGATAATAGTGTCTCCATAGCCATTCACCTTCTTACTTCCAAAAATCTGCCTCCGGAAGGCCACCAAAAACGTGTTAAAGTTTCTGATGCAACCCTGTGGTAGGCTATTGTACCATTTCAAAGCACTCCCCGTAAAAGATTGAGAGAAGGCTCTACAGAGCAATTTGTCATCATCCTCAAAATTCATCATAAATTTTTTAAACTGTTCTAGATGATTGTCCGGATCTTTGCTCCCATCATACTTTTCCATCTTACTACTGTCAAACCTCTTAGGAAGGTTTCCGGACAGTATATTGGATGAAAATGGGGACTGTCTCCAATTTCGGCGATGACTAAAGACAATGTCTTCATTGGGTGTTGCAAAAATACATGTCTCATCACGAAGGGATCCATCAGCAGTTGATCCACACGCCTGCGGCTATGGCTGTGGCTGTGAGACAACCCTTTTCCTAGATGCCTTTTAACTTCCCATGTCTATCCCTCTTTCTTGAATATTTTTTAACCAACTTTTGCTTCTTCTTGGATCTTCCCTCATCACTTCTGGATGACAAGGACTCCTCAAGTTCATCCTCATTCGAGGAGTTACTAGAGGACTCAGATTCTGAGCTCTCCACCGGTTTAGACCGGTAATATTTCTTGAAGCTGACATGGGTCTTTTTAGTGCTCAAGTTGGTCTTTGCTGATGGGTCATTCTCCCTTGGATTGTCAGTATGGTGAATGACTGACACTTTCGACTTTTCTTTCAAGCCTAACTCCGCTTTTTTAGCAGCTCTCAACGCTTCTAATTCAGCTTTCAACCTGTCTCGTTCTTTGATCGTGTACTCATCGTTCTCACCCACCACTTCTACCAAAGGTCGTGGCACTGCTTGCTCGTCTGGATTCATCCGAACTACTTTTTCTTGCTGGTTTTGAATGCTAGATTCAGGCACCTTCCGCTCCCACTGTGCTTGCCAATTTGGTGATGATTATTTTGAGCTGAGGGTAATTTCGTCAGGTGTTTTAGAGAGTTTCAAAGGTATTAAATGTTTGGGTGTTTTGTAGTGAGAGATTTAAGCTGCCTGGTTGTATTAAATGTTCATTACCCTCATTAATAAAAGTGGTTGGGTATTTATACCGTTAATTATGGACCCATGGGCTTTCGGGTCAATTTGTGAAACCGGGTCGAGTTTAAAGACCCATTAGTTCTTAAGTAGATTAGAACCTAGCTTAGTCAAAAGGTGTTTAGTGTTTTAATACTTTTGTCATGTCCGGATAGTTTAATGGGTAGTTATTGTCCGAATTACCCCTATCCGGTTTTTTGAGAGAGTGGTGCTGAATAAATCCGGACTCATCAGTAATGACTATGTTAATGTTATAAATTGTTTTGTTAACATAGTTGTATTTACCATTGAACTTAGAGTTATTTCAATCTTTCCAAATCATATAACATATAATAGATGGAATAGCATGAGTGATATGAACTTTTGATTTCGAAAACTAGAACCAATTTCTCACTATATGAGTAACTGTCATGAATTTTTCAATATGAATATTGAATATGCTACTGAAATGCTTCCAAATACTCCAAGAGTGTTCACAATTCACAAAAAGATGATTGTTGTTTTCAGAGTTTAAACAAAATTGGCATTTTGAAACAAGGCAGATATGTCTTTTCTGTAAATTAGAATCAGTAAATGTGTAATTTTTGAGTAATTTCCATATATGAAAAGAGTACTTCATGGGGATTAGTTGATTCCAAACTTTCCTGAAAAGATTTGACTTGTTGTAATGTTTCCTTATGTTGTTCCACATTATTTTAATGTTGAAATTATTGTCCATAGAAAGAGTCCAGATTAGTCTGTCCTCTTTAAGGTTATCCACTTTGAACTTCTGAATCTGGTTGATTCTATCATTAGACAGAAAGCTTTCCATATGCTAGTATCCTAGTGACCATTCTTCCAGAATGAGTTAACTCTTGCCTCCAAGAACCAATTAGAACTCTCATTGCTATTGTGATTAAGAATATGAGGGTGATTGTGCTAATCATCCCTCCAGAAATCCATTCTCCTTTCCGCAACAACCATTTTATGTTGCACTCAACAGATTTTTTAGCTCCTACAATTCTTTTCCAAATTAGATAAGAGTTCTTGTCAGTAGTAGCCATTAATGGATGCTTATGATTACAATATATATTATGAAGCATATTTGGCCATAAACTGTCATTTTTCCTGAATTGAAACCATAATTTATGAGAGAAAATGTGCTGTATATCAAATAATTTTCTGATATTAAGCCCACTTCCCTCAAAAGTCCTACAAAGCTTGCACCATGAAGACCAATGAACCATTTTTTCATTAAAATTTGTTCTCAAAAGGAATTTGTTAAAAATTAACTCCATTTTTTTATAATGCAGGTAAGAATTAATGAGTTTTGCATCCAATAACATGGAATATATAAGAACAAAGGTGATCAGAGTGAGCCTTCCCCCATAAGTTAAGTTCTAGCTATTCCATTCTTGAATCTTAGTATTTACTTTGTCAAGAATACCATAGTAATTTATGGAAAAGTTGTTTTTACTTAAAATAACTCCAAGATAATTTATAGGTAGAAGATCAGAAGAAAAATGAGTTTGGCATTCAATGTTGTAGAATCTGGATTGTTGCATCTTGTTTGAGGTTATTAACTTTGTTTTCTCCTTGTTTATATCCTTTCCTAATATAGCTTGGTATCTGTCCATAAATTTACTCAAAAGGTCAATTGAAATGTGCAGGCAGTTAGTAAACACTAGGATATCATCCAAAAATTCCAAACAAGGGATCATGTAATCAAATCTTGAAGAGAATTTCATTTTTTTATTTGTATTTATAAGATTATAAAGACCTATGGTAAAAACTTCTTCCTCAATGATAAAGATGCTTGGGGACAGGGGATCACCCTGCCTTAAGCCTCTTTTGGGGTTGAAGTAACCTAAAACATCACCATTTATTAAGATTGAAATATTAACACCAGATATCAGCTTTTGAATAAGACATACAAATCCAGTAGAGAAACCAAAAAGAAAGGATTTTAGCTATAAAAGAGTGTGATATTCCGTCGAAAGCTTTCGAAATGTCTAGCTTTATAACTAAATTTCCTTTCTTAGGTTTTCTATTTAAATCATTTACCATTTCTTTTGCTATCATTATATTTTCGTGGATTTGTCTCCCTAGTCTAGTTTTTAGATAATATTAGGGAGAGCATTTGAGAGTCTGGTATTAATAAGCTTTGAAAGGATTCTGTTTAGCATTGAGCAAAGATGCCATTTGAGAGTCTGGTATTAATAGCCATGCACAAGTCCTCATTTATAATGTGCCAACACACTTTATAAAAATAAATATTTTACCCATCCAAACCTGCTGCACTAGCATGACTCATGTTATTGATAACATTCCAAAGCTCATTTTCATTAGTAGCCTTGGGCAGCATTGAGTTTTCTTATTTTGTGCCAATGCTAGGAATGATGTTAAGGATATCATCATTAAGAACAACAGATTCCTCCTCCTTACTGTTATAAGGGTTTTGAGTAAGATTGTCTTTGAAGAAATTAACAACAGACTCCCCAATTTTGTCCTGGTCAAGAATCCACGTATTTATATCTTTTATGCCTTTTATCTTGTTTCTCCTCCTCTTCTTAGAGATATAATCATGAAAAGTTTTAGAATTCATATCTCCATATTTAATCCAGTGTTTGAAGAATTTTTGCCTCCAATAGTCCTCGTCATTCCTGAGGGCTTGCATATAGAGACATTTAGCCTGATCAAGTTCAACTTTAGTGGTAAGATTGAAATGAGTGAGAAGATTTTCCTCCAGTATTTTCACCTCCATTTTAGTATCTTTGACCTTACTAAATATGTTACCAAAGTGACTATAGTTCCACTCTTTAAGACAGATCTTTAGCCTTTTCATTTTAAACCAGAAAACCTGATTTGGAAGCCCAGAAATGTTTAATTTCTAGTTCTTCTCAACAATGTTTAAGAAATTGTCATCATTGGTCCACATATTAAAGAACTTATACTATTCCTTTTGTTAGTAGAAGAATTAGTATTAGAATGAGCAGTAATAAGTACAAGAGCATGGTCAGAACAAGTTATGACAATGTGGATGACCTGAGTTTTCTTGTAAGTATCAGCCCATTTTCTGTTTATCATGGCACAATCTAATCTTCTCCACTTGTTTGTTTTGTTCCAGGTGAATTTGGAGCATATGTAGCCAACATCTTCAAGATTGCAGCTGGTGATCATCTCATTGAATTCTTTTATGCTGTTTTGATAGAGAGCAATACAACCAATTTGATCTTTTGTAGAAGCTATCACATTGAAATTACCAACTGTAAGCCATCCTTTCTCATTGGTAGAAATGTCTTTAAGAAATTCCCACAATTCCTTCCTTTTAATCCTTTGACATTTAGCATATATCACTGAAAGATTGAAATTTTTGTTAGTATTTGTATGAGTAACATCACAATGTAAACATTGGTCATGATTGATAAGGATATCAATCTTAATATCATCATTCCAAGCAATCCAAATTGTATTAGAACAATTTGAAACAGAGTTAGTAAAACCAAGCTTAGAAACAATCCCGATTCTCTTATCCTCTTTGAACATAGGCTCATGAATAACAAGAATTTTGATTTTTTCATTTTTTATAATTGAAATCGTCTATTGACCGTTGAGATGTTTTGAATACCACGCAGATTCCAATCAATAATCTTTATCATTATCTGAGAAATATTTTTGAGTTTTGTTCTCTGAAAATTTAGAGACTTAATTATAATTTTATTTGGTTTTTTTATTTTTCTCAGAGACTTTAACTTGCTTTTCAAGAGGATCTTAAAGCTAGGATCATTGTAATCAGGATTGTTCCTAACTGGAGTAGTAGGGTGCTTCCAATATTTTCTTGTTGATGAGAGTTTGTTCTTTTGCTGTTTCTGCTATTATCATTAAGATTGTATTGAGAATAGCCTTGTTCCAGCATTTGGAGAGCCCCAAAATGATTTCTGGATCTTCTAGAGTTGAAACATCTTTGTTATTTTCCATTAGCTTTGTATTGTCTAGAGTGTTTTCTTTGTTATAAGTCTCTGTTTGCAGAGTATCAAGATTTTGTATCACAATCGACTTCATTTTCTGTTTGTAAACAAGATTGTATTTTGGATTCTCCTTGTTCTTGTTATCATCCATCTTCACCAAGTTGCTAGATTTTGTTTCTTCTATGTTATTTATTTCCTTCGTCTTTCAGAGTTTTCAATTTGATTCTTTTTACATTTTGAACTTTTATGTCCCATATGGAGACAACATTGATAATAATCAGGAAGATTGTTGTATCGAATGTTCAACCAACAACCCTCATTCGATCCAAAACCAATCCAGATTCGTTTTTGAAGTTTTTTCTGGACATGAATTTCAATCAAAGCCTGAAAAGCGTTTGATGAAGCTCTGTTTTTGTATGGGATTTCAATTTTATATAGAGTTCCCAGAGAAGCAGCTATATCATTTAATATCTTTACGTTGTATAGATATTCTGGAATCTTTTCCACCAAAATCCAGACTATGGCTAAAGAGCTTTCTTTCTTCACATTAAACTTAGGAGTCCAACGAAGAAACCTCATAACATAACCTTCTAAATTCCACACTTTTTGATTTCAGATTCCGCAAACATCCTCTTTTAAATCTAATTCAAAGAAAATATGTCTTGAATCCCATATATGAACGCTTTAATTTCCTTTAAACTTGAATGTATTAAGAAAATTATTCAATATAACTTTTTTCGCAATCCCTGTAGCAAATTTTCCAACCAGAGTAGTTTTCATATCGCGAAGCAGAGCATCTTTGATAGATTTTCTGTATTGAAGAGATACATGATCTTCATTCACTCTAATGCTTTCCGGATGAAGATCAGGGTTGTAAATTGTTTTTATTGTAATTTGGCTTTACAGCTTCAAGATACGTTTTCTTGACTTAATTTCTATTAATTTCTTGATCTCTGTTTCTTAAGAACAAAATAGGGTAATCATCTTCTTCAAACGCCAAATTATTTTAAATTTCCATTGATGAAAGAAAAAAAATAAAAGAAGAACAAAATCGAAGAGCAGGAAGAAACAGGATTCAAAGATTGAATCCTTAAAAATAAATCAAAACTTTGATGCAGTAATCAAGATTGAAAAATCCATACCGCTTCTTCGAGATTATATATTTCTTATCAATAAATATTTGATAAGAATTTAGAAGCGTATTTAATACTATTAAAAACTATATATATATATATATATATATATATATATATATATATATTAATTTTATATTTTTGGTGAGGTTCTTTAAATAATAATATGTTTTGAACTGAAAATATTATTTTTAAACTTAGAATAAAAAAAATGATAAAACATATGAACAAGAATATACAAGTAGGTTAGTATTATTTGGTAAGTTAGGGGAAAAGAATATATGAAATAACAGTAACATTAAGTTGATAGAGTGAAAACAATATTCGGATAGAATATAGAAGCCGACGAAATATCATCAGTATTTTTTCCAAAATGGTTATTGTTAAGAGAATTTTGTAAAAAACAATGTTTGAATATCTGGAACACAATATTTCCTGTAAGTTCAACCGAGAGTAAGTTAGATTGTATTTTAGAACATATTTGAATAATTAAATATGCAACAAATATAAGAGAAAATGTGATGAGATATTGTTGATACGAAAGAGGGTCCACAAATCTTATTGGAGGAAGTATGACCAGTTTCTCGTCCTAACATTTAGGACATTACTAATGCTTTCCAAAATAATAATGCTTGTGTTTGATGAAGGAACTCTAGGAGAGTATCCTGGAACTGTAAACTGTTATCCTTGGTGATAGTCCGAGGTATTTTATACATGAAACCTATATCCATCTTAAAAAAGTTGATGACTTATTTTGCTATGATTTTGGTCAATGATTTCACTTCTAACCTTTAGAGAAGTGGTACACTGTCACTAAGAGATAATAATGACCATATAAAAATCTATCAAAACAACCATACTATATCTAACCCTCATCTGTCAAATAGAATTGCCTCTAAGATCGTATTGAGATTGTTTGCTAAGATATGGTGTCAAATAGAATTGCTTCTAAGATTGTATTGAGATTGATTGCTAAGATATGGATAATGCTGACAAAGTATTGGCATGTTTTGCATTATTTGACCGAGAATTTTGCATCCGTTATGATAGTAGACCATCAATATCGTGTTAAGAGGTCTCATCTATGCAACACCTTGTAGTCACAACATACACTAATTTCACATTCGTGAAGCTCTTTCAAGATGAAGGCTGGTTCGTCCGAACCCTGATAATAGAAGACCTGTTAGATGAAACCCTGCTTGTTTAATGTGTTTGCCAGCTATACATATTTTGCCGCACTTGATATTTTGTATTTTAGCTTTGTACTTTTACATTACCCCTTATATTAGGTACGCTCGGATGTCAGATCACCAATTTTTCTCTTCTTTAATAACCATTATTTTCGTTGCTTGACCATACATGATGTTCTTCTATATTGTGCAATCGATGATTTTTCCTCTAAAATCAATCATGTTATTAAATCTTCGTTACCCGAAGTGAGCGTGGCCGCTATTCAGTTCTGTTTGGATAATTCTTTTGGGTTTTTATCTGTGGATATCTGTGTGGATAACCCAAACCCATAGGTTCATGTTTAATGTTAAAATTCTAATACCCCAGGTTTGGTTTGACTATCAGCTTTTTCTTTATGGTTCATATATAGAGAGACCCACCACTAGTCCGTTATGTTTTCAACCCTAGTTATGAACTTCTTCTTTTAGGACTCGATAATTTCACGGTAGATGTCTTACTTTATTCAGAAAACCTGATTTTATCTCGCTTCTTTTTTAGAGTCCATATCTTGGATTTTCGGAATGGACCAAGTCATTTTCCTTATCGAATATTGCTCCAACATTCTCTGTCTAACATTTATTGGAGATGTAGCACTACATTTTTTGGTTGTTTTATGTCTATATTTAGTAGTCCTGATTCTTGTGGGTGACCTTTGTTAGACATTTAGATCTTAAAGATCTAGATAAAAGTCATCGAGAGTCTCTTAACTATCCATAAATACATATCCAAGTTTCCCATTACCATATAATATCCAAAATTGGTAACTACTTGAACCAAAGTTAAAAACCACAAGTAACTCTCTTCTCCTTTTTTGAACCAAACCTTCTATTTCATACTTATTTTATAAAAAAAGTCTATATACATTGAACCATAGCTTAGAAAAAGAAAAAGAAATTACCATTAAGTTCGTTTTTAAGGCGAAAAAATTAGATCCATAGATGATATTTTTGTGTTTTTTTTGTGAGACCCAATAACCTTGGGCTCGCATCTTTATCATCAAGTAGTACATGTCTTGCATCTATACGATTTATTATGTATGATCTCACATCTATCTACTTCCATCATATTTGGTCTTGCGTGATTGAATAATGTATGGCCTCTCAAATTTATCATGCTTGGTCTTGCATGATTTAATAATCTATGGTCTCCTAACTTTATCATAATTGGTATCGTATGATTTAATATTGCTTGGTGTCTTAACTTTATTATGCCAATTATCGTATCTTTATCATTGGGTCTGGTGAAAATAAATATTATCAATGGATATAGTTTTGTTTATCCTAAAAAAACAAAGTTGATTGTATATATGAATCATGAGTATTTGAGATATTATTAAGAAAATAGATTTCTTGTTTGAGTTAAGTACATAAATTATCATATAGGTATTAATGATACTTGAAGTATTAAAGGACAATACATATTAGTGTTTGATACTCTTGTTTATAATTATCTTAATATTAATTGTTAAATATTAGAGAGGACAAACATTTGGTATCTTTAATTTTTGAATGATAAATAAAATAAATATTTGATAAAATAAACTAACTCGACTTTAATTTTGTTCTTCTAATGGACTACAATATATAGTCTTCTAACGATAATTCAAAAGTAATTTAGAAAACGAGAAAATATTAGATAAAGTGTTTAAAATTGTTTGAAAAACCACATGTTTAGTTAATTGTTTTTACAATTATGGAAGAATTCTAACATAATACAGTTTAAAAAATTAAAAAAAACAAAAACATAGAAGAGAGTATATATAGAGAAATTCTAAAGATAAACGAATAAAAATATATGGGCGTGGTTTGTAGATTAGAGATCCACGAAGTAGAAAACAAAACAAACTCAACTCATGTATGGATATGGATTTAACAAAACTAAACACAAGTAAGAGCCTTAAATCTAGCCCTTTTTATTACAAAGGGAAAAATAATCGAACTTTAACAGAAACAACAAATTTTTGCAGTTTTAATTCATACAAACCATTATCTTTTTAGTTAATCCAAAATTTCTTCTTAAGCTCTCCAACAAAGCCATATAATTTGTTTTGATCAGGAAGAGATTCAACCACACTATTCTTCATGAGAAAGTTTTTGGCCAATTTAATAATCTTAGGACACTATGCTTTAATGCTCAACTTTCCATCTTTCTCATAAACGCTGAACCAACTGTAGAACGGAATAAAGACCAAGTTTACATATCCGAAATCGTGTTCTTCTCCTTTGGTAGTCCAAAAATTCCTATCCAACTTCGTAAAGCTGTAATCAAGAACCAGCTGGTTTTTATCTCTAAATAAACTCCTCAACCCTTAAACCAGACCTTAGAGTTCAATAACACCTCAAAATTTTAGTTAAACTGCCAACACCATAAAACAACAATTACTAGCCAATGTACAACGTACACAATGATCAATCTATCAATTGATATATCCAGGGGACAAGGAACAGATCATTCAGACATGCTCTGTTTAAATCTGTAAAATCAATACACATACGCCATTTACCATTATTCTTTTTCACAAGTACTAGATTGGCAGTCCATAGTGGGTATTAAGATTCCGAATATGCCCAACTTTTGTCATCATATTGAATCGTATAGCCAATTTGTAACAAATGATGCTTGTAGGTACACTAATTTCATATTTAGTACACCAATAAAACACATGTAAGTTCTTGGATAATAAATATAACAATCTTTTATTTATTTCTAATGGTAATTTAGCTCCAACCCTAACACATTTTCCATCTGGATAAGTATAACTCAACCTCTTCGACTGGAATAACTGCACTAGGAGTCTCTCTTGGATAATATATTTTACTTGAATGTAAAGAGGATTGTAGTAATTGATATTCCTTCTTAGTTGCCATATTCTCTAACGCTTTTGGGCACAAAGGCAGTCACATAACATTCTCTAGCCACTTTTTGGCTACTTTGAACAACTCCCACCTTCTTCGACCGCGTAGTTTAAGCATTTGAGAACTGTTGATGCAAAATCATGCATATTTGATAGGCAGGATCTACCAAAGATATTCTTGTAAGAAGTTGGACCATCAACCACTATAAAAAGAACTCTTACAATATTTTTAAATGATCATTTTTAGGAAAGTTTCACCTTCAAACTCCTCAACCACATCGGAAAAACTCCATGTAAATACCAATATGGTCCTATTTGATCGGAGAATGACGAGTGGGGTTTTCATTAGCTTATAAGTGGACAAAAAACATTAGTGGAACTGCAGTGTCAATCAAAATCTTTCGGATTTCCATTCTTCAACTGCAGCCTCAATCACCACAACATCCTCATGTGGCCTAACAACATCTCTCAAATAATCCTCATCGAATAAAATACATAGAGATGGATTTCTGATACAAATGCGTAGACATTTTCTCTTCAAATTGTGTAGTCAAGCTGACTATATGTATTTTTCAAGAACAACTTGAGAGGGCTGTCACACTATCCCCCCGAAAATGGTCAATGATTCAAAGAATTGAGATAAATTGAAGATTTTTCCCTTCTTTTCACATCCTTTAATCCGACCACCATCCGGATTGGAATCCAACTACTGGAAATCCTCATCAAACTCATTATATTGTTCGATCATTACCATAATATTTTCCTATTTGGGTGCCACTTCTATGACCTCTTTTCAAACAGTTGATTGCCGCTCCTTGAGCCTCACTCGTGTTCGGTAGTGATCTATGTCCCACATGTTCTTTGAAAAATATGGTTAGTTTTCTATTCTTAGTTAGAGCTTGGACATTTTTTTTAAAATCAATGCAATCTTTGGTATCATGTCCCATATTATTATGATACATATAGAAACCGGTCTTATGATTTTACCTCAGAGTTTGAATGAGTGGTGGCCTTCAAAATTGTACAAACGCGTTTGACTTGTCATAAATGGTTGTAATATTTTTCAGATTGCTCTGCAAAATAATCAGTCTGAACCCACTGATTCCTTCTAGGTCTAAATTGTTGCTCTTGTGAAAGCTGGTTAGCTTTTTGTCAATGGAAATTATGTCCAGACTCTTTCAAACGATAATTAGCTATTGTTTGTTGTTAAGAGTATGAAGACCTGCTCCTAGACTGACTGGGCAGCTTCAATATTTTCGTTTCTTCCACTATGATTTATTTCCCAACTTGGGATAATAAACCTCATCATGTCAATGCTTGTTTTGGGGTTACATGGTCAGCTAATTCCCCAAGTAGAATCCTTAGTCTGAAAGCAGTTATGGCTACTTGTTCGAAGAAATCTAGCAAACCATCTTTAATTTATACAAAAATCTTGGTATATTCCTTTAAGTTTTCGTTAGTAAACTGTTGATAATGGATTATTGTATTTACATTTTCTCTAAGTTCTTTACTTCCCATAATTTTTCTTCGAAAAGCCATCCAGAAAGTGTCAATTTTTTGACTGACCCATGCAAAAGTTGGTTATACCACATTAAGGAACTGTTCTTAAATGTTTGAGAAAAATCCTTACACAATAACTTATCATTGATAATGGTGCAAATTATCCGGGTCGGTTCAGGTCAACATAATTAAATAATATTGTATTGTATTTTTAATATTAGGCAACAATAGTGGTAGACTAAGAAATGATGGGGATTTTCCTTGCAAATAATGAAAGTATGGGTGAAATAAGCATATAAAAGGGTAAAAATAGAATTAAGTGGGTCATTCATGTGAAATAGGGCCACTAACCTCCACTATATAAAGAAAGATTCCCTTCTTGGGAGTGGGTGAACATTTATTATAATATTGACTCTTTCTATTTTATCTCTTTACAATCCTATGTTTCTCTCTTTAGTTTATTGTTACAACTTTATCTGGTAGTGAAATCAGGCTCTAAATATTTCTAGAACTATCATTGGCACCGTCTGTGGGAATCCGAAGTGATACCCGATGACATATTCTCCCAAATCACAAGTCTAGAAGAGATGAGCATAGAAACAGTAGAGGAAATGGTGATAGGCTTGGACTCCGACAGGATAATCTCATATTCCGAAGACCGCCGGTCTAAAGAGCGGCATCACGACCGCGATAAGTATGATCTGAGGCAAAGTAACTGGTTGACCTTTATCATGAAAAGGAAAAAGTTGTTAGATGATAGCTAAGCTTAATGGGGAAAAATAAACGACTCTAGTTGAACAAAAGGAAAGGTCGATAGGGCGCAGAGAACGGACGCTAGATGACGATAGAGAGGAAAATCAAGATCTGGATCAGGAAGAAGAAGATCTCTGGAGGGGTCGATCCTAAGCGTGACTACAAAATAATGATCTTGAAAGAAAGATCGAGCGTTGACCTAAGAGGGAACATAAAACCTCCACTAAGTACAACTCAAATGAATCATTGTCCTAGAGCGAGAATACCAACACCATAAGAAAGATAAAAGGATCATGAGAGAACGAGAAATCCGATGCTATTTGTATCGGCAAACCAAAGTATCAAAACACAATGAAATAGTATCGACTAAAGAACTTTAACCTCTATCGACAAAGATAGAGTGATTACGGTTAACAGAAGAGAGCAGGAAACTGTGCCTAGGTACATCTCTCTTCAAGCAGTCAGACTTATGGGTATAGGGTCAGTAGTCAGTTTGCCAGCCCAAATGAAGAAGGGTTGTATGCGATCTCTACAGAGGGTCTCGAGAGTGAAGTCATCAAATTCGGACACAATTGAAGGTCGTCCCCACTTTCCGACGAAATTCTTTCAAGGCACCTCCCGAAGCGTTTTGATATTTCGTGATTAGAAAAATACGATGGGAAGAAAGACCTTGAGAATCATTTGGAGGTCTTTAAGAATTTTATGTTGAGTTTCGATAAAAATGACATGATTCTTTGTCAAGATTTTTCAATGACCTTGAAAGATCGTGCATCGAAATGGTAAAATCGTCTGTCTCAAGGATGGATAAAGAAAGTATATTCTGGATGATGTTTAGACAATAATTTGTGGGAAGCAATAACTTCTGAACGAATTGAGATACGATTGTTAACTGCCGCCAAAAGGTCGAAGAGAGTTTGAGGGACTACACCCGATACTATATGGATGCCAAAACCGATATTGACTATTGTGAGGAGAGTGTTGCTTTAACAGATTTTTGACTGGATTTTCTTCCCGTTCCTATGAACAAGAAGTCACAAAAAAACCGGCTTTCACGTTCGCTGCTTTGTTAACCCAGGTGGAAAAACGAATTTTGATTGAAGAGACCGAAGCGTCTGAGTTGGCGGTTTATATACAGTAAAGTAAGCAAGCAGCTATCTTTTCGTACCAACAAAATCTACCAAGGTCTACTCTCATCCACAGCCACAACCGATAAATGCTCTGCCACCAATAACACAACAATTCCAGGTAAATGTGGCGGGCTCGTAGTCTCAACGAGCTAAGTTTAACAATCATGAAGTAAGTCGACCCATATCAAACAAATGGATGTGACCCGCACATTTTGCTGATTGTCTGAATGCGTGTCGACCATCTTTGAAAATCAAAAAAAGAATATCCATTTTCGAAAAACGTTTCCAATTATAATTCCCTAAGAAAACCGTAATAATCGATACTGCCAGTACCACGAAGAGGAAGGATTGTATGGCTTTAAAAATAGAAATACAGATGTTAATAAAAAATGGAAAATTGACGACCTACGTGAAAAGGGAGGCTCAGCAGAACATAAACTCCAAAGAAATCGTGACAATACCAAAGTAGGAGACAAAAATGGCCATCACCAAAGTTACCTACATTTTCGATGTGTCTACGGAGTATCTGGATCCTGATAAGGATCAGAATATAATCACCTTGGTAGTAGAAGTGTTTCCTGAAAGTAAAGAAAATGTTAGTAGTTTGTGTATATTTTTTGAGTCACTAACTATATTTGGAGGCGATTCGATGCCAGAATCACCAATGCCTTTTGAAAAAAGCATGTCGTGAGTCTAACTACACAGTTGGAAGCTAGAACGTCACCTCAAAAGCCTTTCCTCCATAATTTTATTTGATGACGATGACATGAGGGACATTGTTGTGCCGCAAGAAGACGCGGTGGTAATCGTGGATGTAATTGTTGGTTAAGAGGTGCAAAGATTTTTGATTGACACAAGAAATTCAACGAACATTATTTTCTTGAAAACTTACGAAAAGTTTTGAAAATCACCAGTTATTTTAAAATCGGAGTGCGCCATAGTTTGATTCACGAGACCTATAGTCGAGGTAGTTGGAGAATTCAAAGGGTTAGTGTTATTGGGTCGAGGTCCTTTAAAAAAAAGTAACAGTGTTTTTTGTGGTCGTAGACACATCGACCTCTTATAGTGTAATTTTTGGTAGATCTTGATTGTCTAGGATGCACGCGGTGATATCCACCGTCCACCAATGTCTAAAATATGTGGTCGACAACAACGTCAACATAGTCCGAAGCACCAAGAAAACAATCAGAGAGTGTTATCGAGCGGCTCTAGCGACAAAAACCGACAAGTAAATGGTTCAAGTAAAATATTAGTAGTTAGTGGGTCAACCTCGATATCGGAATCTGTAGACAATCCCAGGAAGACCCCCGGACTATTATTGACGGATGAAAACTGCAAAAGTTATAAGTTCCCCGGAGGAAAATTTTCTGAATGTCGGGACGAATTAGTCTTCTAGTTTTTGGGAAAGATTAATTTATTTTCTCAAGGAAAAGTTACATTTATTTGATTGGTTTTCAGAAGATGTGACATGATTCCATGATAGTGTAATCTACCATAGCTTGGCTATGCGACGAAACGACCGACCCATAACTCAAAAGCGGCGAGCTTGTTCCTAAGAAAATGCAAAGGCTATTATCACTGAGGTGGAGAGGTTGACGAGAGTAAGCCACATCCGAGAATCCCAGTATCCACAGTGGACAGCCAACTCGGTTTTGGTTAAGAAAAAAAGCGGTAAATATAGATTGTGTGTGGATTTTACTGACTTTAACAGAGTGTTCCCTAAAGACCCTTTTCCCTATGTCGTGAGTCATCCAACTAGTAGATTCGACATCAGGAAACAGATTAATCTCTTTTATGGATACCTACGCAAGGTACAACAAGATAAAATTAAATCCAAAATACCAGGAAAGCACGACGTTCATAACTGGAAGATGCCTTTATTTCTATAAAGTCACGCCGTTCGGTCTAAAGAACGTGGGAGCAACCTATGATAGGCTGGTAAACAAGACATTCGAAGGTCATATCGGGCGAAACGTTAAAGTTTATAAAGATGATATGTTGGTCAAGAGTGTGACCGAGGAGGACCACTTTATCGACCTAGAAGAGACGTTTAATAATCTAAAAAGGATAAATCTCAAGTTGAACCCAAAAAAATGTTCAGTTGGGGTCTAATCCGGAAAGTTCTTGGGATTTTTGATCAGTGAAAAGGGGATAGAGATAGATCCGGTACAGTTGAATGCATTGAGTAGCATGGCGCCACCAAGTAATGTTAAAGAAGTTCAAATTTTGACAGGACGTTTGGCGTCTCTAAACAGGTTTATATCTCGGTTTTCTGATAAATGTGCACCGTTATTTTAGGTTCTGAGAAACGCTAAGACATTCAATTGAACCCCCCTTGTATCAAGGCCTTCCTTGGTTTAAATAAGTATCTATGTTCCTCAATTTTGTTAACAAAACCTTTGCCTCGAGAAAATTTGTTTTTATATATTGCAGTATCAGATTATGCGGTTAGTACAACGCGGATTAGGGAGGTAGATCAGACTCCTAAGCCAGTTTACTATGTGCGCAAGAGTTTCTTGGACACTGAAACAAGATATCTGAAACTTGAGAAGTTGGCACTAGCGTTGTAACCGCAGCTAGAAAGATGTAGCCATATTTCTAGGGTCACACAATCGTAATTCGAACAAGTTTACCTTTGAAAAACGTATTGCAACACCCAAATATTTCAGTTCGAATAATGAAGCTGAGTACGAGGTAGTATTGGCGGAACTGAGACTCACCTAAATGTGTGGGACCAGGAACGTTGGGTTAATAAGCGATTCCCAGTTACTGATCAACCACGCTACCGGAAACTCTAAAGCGAGAAAAAAGCATCTGGTCTAGTACTTAGCCATACTAAGAGTTTTGGCCACAGTTTTTGACAAATTCACCTTCGAACACGTCCACAGAAAAAGAACAGAGCTAGAAAACCGACCAGAAACTGCCTATCATATTTTGAAAAATCACTAACACTGACTGGAAGAGTAACGTTTGAAGTTTCTTAGCAAGTAATATGCTACCCAAGGATAAAACATTGGAAAAAAAGAGTGTGGTATAAGGCTCAAGGTTTCGTGTTATTAGGGGTGTACTTTACAAAAACATTTCGAGTCGACATTTGTTAAGATGCCTCGGGCATTCGGACTTACAAATGATTGAATTTGAATTCCACGATGGTGAAGGGTCGGCTCATTGCGGCTTCAAGGATTTGATCAAAAGAGTTTTGCTATCGGGTTTCTGTTGACCTACAATTGAAACTGATGCCAAAGAACTAGTCAAACAATGTGATACTTGTTAGAGAATTTCAAACTGAATTCATATCCCGGCCGCTCCATTCGAGTCCATCTCTGAAGGGTTACCATTCGATGGATGGGAGATCGACTTGGTAGGACCATTTTCGATGGAAACCGGAGGGAGTCAAATGGTAGTCGTTGTTGTAGAATACTTTTCCGAGTGGGTTAATGCCGAGACTTTGTCTGGGACAAGGAAAAAATATATGGTCAAATTTATCTGGTCAAACACATGTTGCTGGTATGGGGTCCTACAAAGGTTAACCATGGATAATGGACCACAATTTGAGAGCGGCAGAATTAAAAGATTTAGCTCTTCACAAGGAATACAACAATGTTTCTAAATAAATTTCCACCCACAAGTGAATGGCCAGGTCAAAGTCACAAACAAAACAATCATTGATGGCCTCAAGAAAAATCTGGAAGGAAAAGCTGAGAGATGACCGAATTACTTACAAGAAGTGTTGTGGGCATATTAGACTATGCCCCGAACTTCTACTGAGAGTCTTCTTATGCCTTGGTATACGGTATGGGCGTAGTAACCCCCGCATAAACAATGTTTCCGTCTTTTAGGGTCAAGCATTATGATGAAGACAAGAATGATGAGGTTCAATTCCTTGGTCTTAGTTTGATTGAAGAAAAACGAAGTCGCGCCCATTTAAACTCATTGCATTATCAAACCTTGATAAGAAGCAGGCACGCCTCGAAAGTTCGAAGAAGCGATTTCAAGGTTGGTGACAAGGTCATGCATAAAGTTTTTCTACACACAAAAGACAAAAGCCTCGGGAAGTTAGTTCCCAACTGAGAAGATCCGTACCAAGTAATGGTAAAGATAAAAACGTGTACCTATAGGCTGAATGACAAGTGCGATCGGCCTTTACGGCTTCCTTGGAATATTGAACACTTAAAATTATATTTAGAATAATCTTTAATATTCATCTTTTTTGTAAATAATTTTGATTGGGGACACACTCTTTCCTACCCAGTGGCGCGAGGAGGTTTTACTGAGGTGTGTATGGAAACCGATCTTTTAATTTAAATTGAAGCCTTTATTAACATGTTCACAAGACATTTCGAAACTTATAAGGTTCTTTAACTACGCTTGATCTACATTATTTTACAAGTTTGAACCTTAAAGGGTTTTTCAATTTCGATTGATCTACAAGTTCGAAGCTTAAAAGGTTTTTTAAACTTCGGTTGATCTACCAGTTCGAACCTTAAAGGGTTTTTCAACTTTGGTTAATCTACAAGTTCGAACCTTGAAGGGTTTTTCACTTTAGTTGATCTACGCTATTTAACAAGTTCTAACCTTAAGAGTTTTTCAACTTCGGCTGATCTATATTATTTAGTAAGTTCAAACCTTAAGGGTTGTTCAACTACGGTTGGTCGACGTTATTTCTTTACCTTTGGATTTGTAATATTTTTTGACACTTCTCTTTTTTAATGTCGGAAACTGATCACTTTCGGTTTCTATAATAGGGGAGAAACACTAAGTACATTAATTGAAGATGACGGATTTCACGACCATAAGGGTCAGAATACAAAAAAAACAACAAGAGCAATATAAACTTAACAGCTCGATGGTCCTTCAGATGAGTCCTCCTCATAGCCCTCTTCATCAGTATCATCTTCTCAAACGACTCCAACGGGACGATCTTGTTCTGGAACATCTTACAACAACGACCTAGTGGAAAATTGGGATGTCGATGATGAAAATATAGAACATAAGAAGCCTTAACATCGACAATATTTTTTTCATAACCCTCATGCATTTAGCATCAAACTAGTTATTTTCTTCTTTACTTCTCCTTTCCATGTCACGGTGGAATTCTCGAAGATCCTTAGCCACCTTAGCGGTCTAAAGTCGACGAAAGTGGGTTTGAGTTTTTTGAGCAACCAAACTCTGCATCGCTAGATCCCGATCCTCTTCAGCTTTAAAAAATGTGGTAAGAAGAGACTTGGTGAGCCGGGCTTGGGTGGACTGTGATTTCTTCCATTCTAACTTTTTTCCCTCAATAGTCCAAAGGTCAACCTCGGTTGATGCGGCACAGTCAAGTGCCTCCCGTGACTTCAGCTTTAACTCTTGATAGTTAAGAGTTTGTTTTTTAGCTTTTATTCCAAGTCGGACACGCGTTTCTTAGTGTCAAAGTGCTCCTTCTTCAGCGCCTGATTTTTTGCTTTAGGGTCTAAAAGAATAAACCCTTTAAAAAAATTATATATATAATAAGCGATAATACGAACCTTCTTGGACCTATTTATAAGTTAGGCGCCTCAGATTGTCTTTTGAGTGAGGCCGAACATTCTCCAAAGCACCGCAAATACGAATCGATGCTTCCATGCCTTGTTGGTCTCCAGCATGTCATTTACTATTTTCATATTGTTGGCTAAGGAAGAGTAAAAGAAGGGCAGTTTCGGCAATTTTAAAAGCTTGGTCATGGCCACATACTCATCCATGGGCATCGACACCCCGACTAAGTGCGAGGCCATTCCCGATCCTCTGTGATTTTAAAAGGACTGAGGAGACTGACAACAAACTTTATCTACCAGCTAGGAATAGGGCTCCTAGTCACCGTGACAAAAACAAGATGAAGAAAAAGAGGAAATATGGTTCGTCTCAAGCCATTCCCGAACTCGGGAGTATGGGGCCTCCAGACGAAATCGATGCAACTTTGTTAGAAGCCGTCTCAGTCACTATTGGAAAGAGTGAGAAACCATCAGATTCTCCAATTGTTAAAAAAACAAGGGCCAAAAGAGAAATAAAGAGGGCAATGATAAAAGAGAAGTGAAGAAGAAGAAAACTGCAGTTGGTTCAAAGATCATTCTCCGATCTGAAGTCCTTCCTTCCATCACTTATATAAATCCTCCTTCCTATGTACTTCGTACTAACGGCAGATCGTCCTTCGAAGGTGATGCTTACCTGGACGACATATGAAACTTTAACTTTGAACATTTTGAAAAGGCTTTCCCCAATCTACCAACCTTTCCAATGTTGTGACATATGATGGGGAGTCTTTCGAAGTTTCTAAGGAACATGATCAACTGGGGTATGTGGTCTTAGGCTACGTAAGGCCAATTTTTAACTTGGAGACTAAGGAAACTAAGGATAAATATACCATTTAAAATACCTCCTTAAAAGATGAGGAAACTAAGGATAAAAATACCATTTAAAATTTATCCCAAGAGAAGAAAAAGATGGAAGATATTCTTAAGAAGAAACAAGTTGAAATCTCATCTCTCAAAGAAAAAAGCTCAAGACATAGCTGATGTTATGGATGCGTATGATGATAAAGTATTAGATTATATGCAAGAGAGGGATGAATCCATTAAGTCAGATATGGTAATGTTGTTTCATAAGACATTTCTCACATGGCCTCTTGGGGAGTTATGGAGGTATGTGCCAGATGACCAGATTCCTTACCATAGTCTGTTAATAGGTGAGAAATTTAACATTTCTTCCAATTATGAGTTTGACACCGATAATGAGGACGAAGAGGATTCAGATAGTGAGAATCTAGAAAAGAGAGAAGAAAAGATAGAAGAAAATAAAATTGAAAGGAAGAAGCCCTAATGTTAATATGTTTAATGTGTTATATATGTTTGAATGGAAGTCCTTGATATCTGCAAGGTGTTTTGTTGTTTCAGATCAGATAACTTTATGCAACATTGGATTTGTTTTATTTGGTCATTGGACCACTCGAAGTAGCTGATGTTATTTCTATTTCTATCAGTTGCATATTCCAATATATTTTACTTTAATTAATATATGACCCTAATTATACATGTTTTTATTATTTTTCAATATATTTTAATTTCATTAATATCCGACCCTAATTAAACATATATTATTTAACGATGAACCATGCTTGGAATAAATTTACTCCAACCACGCCATTCAAAACTTTTAATCCAATCAAGCCATTTGAAACTTTTAATCCAATCAAATCATTCGAAGGTAATCCATTCGAAGACAATAAATTTTAATCCAATTAAGCCATTCGAAGGTAATCCATTCGAAGGCAATAACTTTTAAATCAACCAGACCATTCGAAGGAAATAAGTTTTAATCGAACCAAGCCATTCGAAGGTAATCCATTCGAAGACAATAATTTTTAATCCAACCAAGCCATTCAAAGTTAATCCATTTGAAGGCAATAAATTTTAACTTAGGCAAGCATAACAAAGATAATTTTAAAGGAAAAATATGATAGATTGATTTTGATTCAGAAACCCTATTAAAACATCCCCATGCCACCAGGGTAGGAAAAAGTATGCCCCCTAATATTTACATTGAACTAAAATAAAGTAAATATTTACAGGATAATTTTACTTTAAATACAACCTCAAATTCTCAACATTCCATGGGTGCTTCAAAATATTTCCTTCTTTATTTAAGAGCTTGTACGTTTCTTGTTTGATCTTTTCATAGACAATGTATGATCCATCCCAGTTCGGAGTCAGTTTTCCAAAATTCTTTTACTTGGTATGTAAAAACATTTTCCGTAGAACTTTATCTCATACTTGGAATTTTTTTCTTCTAACATTGGATGCGTACTTGCTTCTCATAAGGCCGTGTTAGTGAATGGTTCTTAAGTGATATTTTTTTTCTCTTTTCCCTAATTAGATCCAACTGAGCCCTTACTGTCACCTCGTTATTCTCTTCAGAATAATTTTTAATTCTGAAAGAAGGAAAGTAGCTTCCATTTGTGTAATCACATCCATTCCATAAACTAAAGCGAATAGAGACTCTTGAGTAGCTATATGAGGATTAGTTCAGTAGACCCATACTACTTCTTGTAGATAGTTTGGCACTTCCTGGCTGCTCCCTCCAATTTATTTTTCAAACCCATTAAAATCATTTGGTTTGCTACCTCAACTTGTTAATTGGCTTGAGGATAAAAAGGAGAAGAGAAACAATGATGAATTTGTCTTGATGTACAAAGTACTTCCATGTCTTTGTTGTCGAATCGAGGACCATTGTCTATAGTGATACGCCTGTGAATACCAAACTTGTAGCATATATTAGAAAGAATAAACTTTATCAATACTTTAGATGTTGTCCCGGATAATGGTGTCGCTTTAACCCTCTTGGAACAGTAATCTATTGCCAAGATCATAGTGAGACAACCCTCATAAGCCATTGGAAGTAGTGTGACTAGGTCAAGTCCCAATCTGTCAAATGGTACTGGTTCGGATAGATACTCCATAGAGTCTGCTGGCACATGGATTACATTTCAATACATTTGACAATGTTCACATCTTCTCACCAAGTCACTAGAATATGCCATTATAGAAGGCCAATAGTACCTCGCCAACAAGACCCTTCTAGTCAAAGCTTTGTAGCCGTATTGTGCCAATCCTTCCCCATCATGTAGTTTTGATAGGACATTTTGAGGTTCACTAGATCCAAGGCAACACAAAAAGGTCATGCTGAACAATGTTTTATAAAGAACCCCCCCCCCCCCCCCCCTTAGAACCACAAATCCACAACCTTTATATTTTAGTTTTTTGGCGGAAGCTTTGTCTTGAGGTAAAACTCTATTAATGATAAACTCTTGGATTTTGTTTTTCCAATCTCGAGAATTCATGGTAGATACATGCAAATATTCTTCCACATCATCCTTTCTTTCATAATTTGTAACTATGGAAGGAGAATTCTTGTACAAGAATCCAAGGATACACTTCAGAGTAGGCTATAATGACTAGGGAATCAACCATTGAATTTTCCGATCTTGGGGCATGCTCGTACTTAACATGTTTAAAACAGGTTGAAATCTCTTTTGATACCTTTAAATACTTTTCAAGTGATCTTTCCTTGTTTCAGACTGCCCATATGCTTGATAAATGACTAACTGTGAATCACTTAATAATCAAATTATTTTAGCGCCACATATCTGAGCCGATATCAACCCCGCTATTGCAGCTTCATACTCTGAGTCATTGTTTATTGCTCTAAAACCAAAACGTATTGTTTGGTACATTGAGTCCCCAAAGGGGGAAATTAGACAGATACGAGCACCACATCCCATTGTACTAGATCCACCATCAGTTTGGATTACCCACTCATTCTCAGGCTTACCGGTTCGAGCTTCTTTATGAGGGATTTTGGAGAGAAATTCAACTAGAAAATCAGCCACAGTTTGAGGTTTAATTGCAGTTCAGGGTACAAAGTCGATATCATAATCTCCAAGCTCAACTGATCACTTGGTCATTCGTCTTGATATATCTGCTTTTTGTAACACATTCTTCAAGGGAAAAGAAGTTCGAACTGTGAAAAAGTGTGCTTGAAAATATGGCCTCATTTTCATGGCTGCTATGACGAATGGTAATGCTAGTTTTTCCACCTTTAAGTATTTTTCTCAGCCTCCAACAAGCTCTTGCTTATATAGTAAATAGGACGAGGATAGTTATCAGCTTCTTGCACCAATACTGCACTTATAACATACTCCGATACTGCTAGATACATATAAAGTCTTTCCATATCTACAAGTTTAAATAATGTATTAGGTGAAGATATATGTCACTTGATTTCTAGGAATGTTTAGTCACAATTTGGGGACTAGTTAAAGTCTTTGGTATTTCTTAAGATGTGGAAAAAATGAGCACACTTGTTTGATGATCTTGAAATAAACCTATTTAATACTGCTAACCTTCCAGTCAATATCTTGACATCTTTAGTAGTTTGAGGTGGATCCATGACCAACAAGGCATTCGATTGGTCTGGGTCAACTTGAATCCCTTTCTCACGTATGATATAGCCAAAATATTTATCGGATCAGACATCAAAGGTACATTTTTCATGAGTTAACTTCAAGTTGATGGCTTCCAAGTTAGAAAATGTTTCTTGGAGGTCAGAGATGTGATCTTCCTATTTAAGGCTTTTAACCATCATATCGCCATTATAAACTTCCATATTTCTTCCAATTTGGTTGGCAAATGCCTTATTAACCAATCGTTAATAAGTGTCTCCAACATTCTTCAACCTAAAAGGTATTACCTTGTAGTAATAAATTCCCATGTCAGTGATGAAAGTAGTGTGATCTTGATCATTCAGATCTATTTATATGTGATTATACCTGGAAAAAGCATCGATAAAAGATAATAACTTATTTCCCGATATTGAGTCCACCAGCTGATGTATTCGAGGCACGAGAAATAGATCCTTATGAGAAGCTCTATTAAGATCCATAAAGTTGATACACATACACCATTTTCCATTTTTCTTTTTGACAAGGATCGGATTAACGGTCCAAAGAGGGTACTAGGATTCTTTAATATATCCCACCTTAGTCAAACGATCCGCTTCTTGAATTGTGGCTTCTGATTTTTATTTAGAAAAAAACCCTAATTCTTTGCACTACTGAACCCATATCGGATCTAACAGACAGTTTGTGGCTGATGACACTTGCTGGTAGTCCCGTTACATCCTCGTTGCACCAAGGAAACACATGCAAATCGTTAGATAAAAAGAATAATAATTTCTCATTCAATTCTAAAGGTAATTTGGATCAAACCCTGGTGTTTTTTCCTTCTGGCAGTTGATGAATTTCAACTTCTTAGGATCACAACACTAGGAGCCTCTCTTGGATTATCTTTCTCATTTGATTCCGCAGAAGACTCAACTAATTGCTATTATTTTCCAATTTTCACAGTTTCCAATGATTTTGGAGCGAGAGTAGTGATATAGCATTCCATTGCCACCTTCTAACTACGTCAGACGATGCCTACTTGACCTACCACATTATATTTCAAACATTAGTGACCAATAGATGCTACTGCATTCATCCTGGACAACCAAGATCTACCAAATATTTCATAGTAGGATGTCTGATAATTAACTACTACAAATAAAACTCTCACCATTTTTTTGAATGATCATTTTCATAGCAAGGCCTCTTCTTCAAACTCCCCAATTACATCAGCGGAGCTGTTAGTAAACCCTACTATGGTTTCTATTCGAACATTGAATAACCAAAGGATTTTTATTTGTTTATAGGTTGATAAAAATAGAATATTTTCCAAACTTCCTGTATCAATCAGGATTCTCCGTCTATTATTACCTTCAATTGATGCTCATATCATCACAACATCTTCATGAGGGCCTACAATTTCCCGTAGGTCATCATCATCAAAGAAAATTAAAGTAGAAAGGTTCTGATCAAGATATGTGGATATTTTCCCTTATAACTGAGTGGTTAGACTATTCACATATTTTTTTTCTGGAAAAATTTGATGGTGCAGTTACAATATCTCCCCTAAAAATAGTTAAAGATTCAAAGTAGCTACACAGATCAGAAAATTTCGTTGTTTTTCTATTATCACCCCAACTTGATTCTAACATGGATCAAGATCTAAGCACTCCAAATCTACATTAAATCGTTCAATATTACCATAACGTTCTCTTATTTATATGTTTCCATACTTTTCCTTTGGACATTTGGTGATGTAACATGGGTTGTACTTGCACTAGGATGGGCACACATATTAATTTTCCTGTTGCCCACTTGTTTTTTACCAAAATCAGACAACTTTCCTCTTTCGATAAAGGTTTACACTTCTTGTTTCAAGGCAATGCAATCCTGGGTATCCTGGCCCACATCATTGTGGTATATAAAAAAGTGTGTGTTCCGATTTTCTAGGGGATTGAATTCGTGTTAGCCTTCAGAAATGCATATTATTCTTGGTTTTATCATAAATGGTGGCTATATTTTCATCTAACTCGGAAAACCATTCATACTGGACCCACTAATTCCTCCTTGATATAGGATGTTGGTTATGATTCGACTGACTTTGTCTAGGCTGATGTTTGGCTTGTAGTATAAAAATTATGAGAATAGATCTATTCTGGTGCGGTACTCAAGACTTTTTGGTTTCATTCATTGTAATTTTGTTTCCGACCTGATTCTATAATCCTCCCTAGGTTATTGCTTTCTTTCGAGTTACAGAATCATCCAAATCACCCGACATTAAGCCTTATCTTAGAGAAGCGATAACTATTTGCTCAAAAAAATCATCCAATCCATTCTATGTGTTCACAAAATGGCTGATGTAATCCTTTAAAGACTCGTTTGGTTATTGTGAGCAATGAATGATAGTATCACCGTTCCTTTTGAGCTCGTTACTCCTCACAAACTGCCTTCGGAAAGACATCTAGAGCATATAAATGTTTTTTAAAGATCCTTGTAGCAATTTGTTATACCACTTCAGTGCATTTACCTTGAAAGTCTGTGATAAACCGACACAAAAGTTTATCATCACCGTTAAAATCCATCATGAAAATTTTAAACTGTTCGAGGTGATTATTAGGATCTTGGCTTTTATTATATTTCGCCATTTTAGAGCTATCAAACTGCCTTGGTAGATGCCCATAAATATTGTTTGAAGACAATGGCGATTGCCTCTAGTTGTGACCTTGGCTTAACATATGATCCTCATCGGAGTAGCAAAGATACATGGTTTGGACTGGATAACGAATTGATCGCTTAGCAAATGATCAATACTGTAATTCGCCGAGTATATATATTTTTATTTTCTTTAGGTCAATATTGCGATCTCCCAGGCCCATAAAAAAATATACTAAGCACTTAGCTGTGTCACTTAGCATACTTTTTATTCATCAAATTTAAATTTTGTTCCGAACTCCCCCCCTAAGAGATATCCGACCATTGTACTACTTTTGTCTTCCAAAATAATTCGACCCTATCAAAACTCATGATATTTATTCAAAGTGGCAAATATACTTGGTTCGAATTGGATGGTGAATTGATCTCTCACCAGATGGTCGATACTTTGACCTCTTGACCCCTTTATAGTTTCGTGGCACCTTTTTTTCTTTATTCTTTCGGTGCATCTTTTCACCCGAAGAATCTTGTTTACTTATCTTGTGATGTTGATTTGAACATTTCTATTGATAAGGGAGTAGGTACCCATAACCAATATCAAGGATACACGTCAAAGCCGAGTAGAATTAGGCAAAGCAAGACCAAGGAAAGCACAACAGAGCAGGACAAACCGAGCAAGATCATGTATAGCAGAACTAGACAGAGCAAGACCAAGCCTAGCAGAGTAGAGCAGAACAATGGCGAGCAAGATCATATAGAGTGGAACAAAAGGAAAGACTAGAAAAGCAGACAAAGCGTTCAATACGAGCAAGAAAGATACAAGGTCGAGCACACTCAAACTTACGTCGAGCAGAGCACGACTAGAAGTACGCAGGCTCGATCAAAGTAAATGCAGAGAGGCAGATCCGCACTCAACTACACTCGAGCAGAAAATGATCAGAAGTTAGCACGCTCGGCTCGAACCCATAGATGAACTTAGTGTGCGACATCGTTCAACCAAAGATAGGTCGGCATCAGACCCGATCAGGGCAGGCAGGGCAGCCCTAGCACCCGCCGAGCGGAACGACAAAGAATGCTCAACACGAAGAGTTGTAAAACTAACTGTTACATCGACAACTGTTAATGAAGTCAGTATTATGACTATATTAATGACCACTAATCAAGGAAAGATAGTTAACTGTCAAATATCCAAGGATTATGATTAAGGAGAATTTGTAGCAATTAACTTAATGATGGTCACGGCCCATTAAATATTTGTAATTAACAAGGGAGTTATGGCCAAGATAGTATATATACGGGACTAAGGGTTCTGTAAGGGAATATACTGAAAAATCTTCTCGAATCAATAATATTACTACCTTGGTAGTTTATTGATTTAGGTTTTCCCATAATATCTATAACCAACACTTCTCATGGTAAATCTATCTTTTCTTATGAAAATGATAACTGCTCGAAGAAGATAAGGATAGTTTGGACTTAGAAATTGAGCCTTTATTAGATTATGAAGAACTAAAACAATCTTTGGTTCTATATTTCTTTTCTGAAGTTTGATGAACTTTTTAAAACTGGTCCCCTTGATGTTTTTTCATAATATAATGGGATCACCCTTTTGCCCATCAGACTTTTAAATTTATGGTTGAATATTACCCATAAGATTCAATTTAGCTTCTCTTTGAGACTTCAATGCCTCAATTTCTTCTTTGTAAATGGTCTCGTTCCCTTTGCATGAGAAACCTTTCCTCGATTTCATCATTCGTACGAGATGTTCAGAGAGATTTTTTTTATCCTAACTCTATCATTCTCTAGAGTAAGATCTATCTGCATTTCAGAATTCATGCTTCGGAGGGCTCCGAAAGCGAGTTTTTGAACGTTAGGTTTTGGATTTCGTTATCCGGGTACCTTTGACAGGATCCCAATGTGGTCACTAGCTTGATGTGGATAAATTTTATTCGATGGGATATTTAATAAAATAAGAAATAATAGTTAATTTTAGCGGTAAGTAGATTGATAAATGAGCAGCTTAAGTAAATGCTTAGATATAAAATGTCTCATTTTGTATTAAATATTACATCCCTCATAAATACTTCCTAAAAGCCTTTTATAGGTCAAATTATGTTAAATGGGCGTAATGGGTCAAACGAAGTTCATGGGCCAAACCTAAGGTTCAAAACTCATTAAGCCCGAACAAAAACAAAATATAAAAAAAATTAAATAATAAAACAATTACATTTTAATGACAAAATAAAAAATTTCCCTAGATCAGATTTACTCTATAACTATTTATGCCCTCATAAAAAATTAGGGCATCATGATCTTTAAACAATACCACAACATTAACCTGTATAAATTTTCCATCGATAGAAGCCATCATTCCATTCAATACTAGGTAAAATTTAACCTTTATTCTCCATATATTGAAATCATTACATCTGTCAAGTTGTTCTAGACTAAGATTCATGCAACTCATATTTTTTATGAATTTCTGGTTTCCAGAAGATATATACTTCTCTAGCCTAGTGATCGAGCAGCGATATATTTTTTCTATTATTGATCCACACTCACCGCACCACTGGTGGCGGAACCACACACCATCGTTCGACCAAGGAAAAAACCAAAATATGATCTAAATAACCTGTTATGAATGAGTCGAATAGTGCCTTGACAGTGTACTGTGTCCGGCAGTTCGAATAGTGCCTTGAAAGTGTACTGTGTCCGGCAGGACAGTTTTGTGTTGTGATAATGATATTGTCCAATCACTTCAAAAGAGCTAGTCCATTGGTATGAGCCCATTAGGCCCATAGTCTAGTAAGTCTATTAATTCCCTATAAATAGATTACTAGGGCGACACAAAACATAATCTGAAATCTGTAACCTTTTCTATCATAGTGAAACTCTTTTCTCTGGCGGCGCCCGTGGACGTAGACAATTGTCGAACCACGTTAAATCCTGTGTTTCATTTAAATCTTTCATTTGCATATATTCTGTGCTTGAGCCATTTTGTGATAATTGCATAGTATTTTATAACAAAATTGGTATCAGAGCCACGTGGTGAAATTAGGGCTTTTGCAATTAGGGTTTCACAATGGCGTCTACAGCAACAAAATACATGATTGAAAAATTTGATGGGGGATCCAGCTTTGCGTTGTGGAAGATTAAATTGAAATCTTCATTGGTACTGCAAGGGCTGTAGAGGGCTGTGGAGAATAAGTTACCAGAAGAGATGAAAGAAGAGGAGAAACAAGATCTTCAAGAAAGGGCTTTATGCTGGATTTTAATGAGTGTGAAAGACAATGTGCTTCGCGAGATTAGTGGTGATAAGACTGCTGCTTGCGCATGGAAAAAACTAGGAGATCTTTACTCAGAGAAATCAGTAGTAAACCGATTATATTTGAAGAAACGTTTGTATGATTTCAGATTGAAAGAAGGTATGTCCATAACAGAGCACCTAGATAATTTTAAATCAATTATAATGGACTTGGAGAACATAGATATCAATATTGAGGATGAGGATCAAGCTTTGTTTGTATTGAGATCGTTACCAACTCCCTATGAAAACTTCGTAGATACCATTATGTATGGTAAGGATAAGTTATCGTTAGCAGATGTCAAAGGGGCACTGAAATCAAAAGAGATGAGACAGTTGCAGCCAGACAATCAAGCTGAAGGGGAAGGTCTTATGACTAGGGGAAGATCTAAAAGCAAAGCGAGTTCTTTAAGAAGGAAGAACTTGAGGTCCAAGTCAAGGGTGAAGCACTCAAACTGTTATGAATGCGGTGAGCAGGGTCATTATAGGAGAGATTGTCTGAAACTGAATGGTAAGAAGGGAAATCAAAAGGAAAATGCAGCAAACATTGTTGAAGGTGTGAACGATTCTGACGATAGTGAAAACAGTGGTAAAGGAGATGTATTGTCCGTGAGTTCAGACTTTGGGCAAAACTCTTGGGTACTTGATACTGGCGCTACATATCACATGTGTCAGTTCAAGAAGTGGTTTGATACGTACAAGCCAATGCAGGGAACTGTCTATTTAGGGAACAATCATTCGTTGACTGTTGGTGGTATTGGTAACGTCAGAATCAGAATGTTTGACGGGGTTGTTAGAATCTTGACGTGCTGGCATGTTCCTGGGTTAAAAAGAAACCTGATTTCTCTTGGGACTCTAGACTCTCGGGGTTACAAGTACCATGCAGAAAATGGTGTAATCAAAGTGACAAAAGGCTCAATGGTATGCATGAAAGGTAGTTTGCAGAAGGGTCTTTACATTCTCCAGGGGAGTGTTGTTATGGGCGATGCTGCAGTAGCATCATCAGAGAGTAATAGCCAAAGTAGGCAGGATCAAAATAAGTTGTGGCATTGGCGTCTTGGTCACATGAGTGACAGAGGATTAGCTGTTTTGGGAAAGAGAGATTTGTTGAAAGGGTATAAAGCAGAATCATTGAGATTTTGTGAGCATTGTGTGTTTGGTAAACAAACTAGAGTCAAATTCAGCAAATCGGCTGTAAGAAAGACTAAAGGCACAGTGGACTACATTCACTCAGATCTTTGGGGTCCAAACAGAATTCCATCCAAGAGCGGAGCCAGATACTATATGAGTTTGATTGATGATTATTCAAGGATGGTGTGGGTTTACTTTCTGAAAACGAAAGATGAGGCATATTCAACCTTTGTCAAATGGAAGACGATGATTGAGAAGCAAACAGGAAGAAAAATCAAACGTCTTAGGACAGATAATGGGTTAGAATATTGCAGTCGTGAGTTCAACGAGTTCTGCGAAGCTGAGGGAATAGTGCACCATCGCACTTGTTCTAGAACACCACAACAGAATGGAGTCGCAGAAAGAATGAACAGAACGCTTTGTGACAAGGCACGAAGTATGCTCTCACATTCCGGTGTGGGAAAGGATTTTTGGGCTGAAGCTATCAATACAGCGTGTTACTTGGTGAATCGGTCTCCATCAACGGCTATTGATTGTAAAACTCCTTTTGAGATTTGGTCTGGATCGTCGGCTGATTATGAACATTTGAGGGTGTTCGGTTGTCCTGCATATGCTAATGTGAGAGATGGTAAGCTTGAGCCGAGGGCAAAGAGATGCATATTTCTAGGATATGCTACTGGAGTGAAAGGATATAGGTTATGGTGTACCTCTCCAAAGTCTCCAGGTTTTCTCATCAGTAGGGACGTTACTTTTAATGAGTTTGCTTCGATAAACAGTCAGAAGGAAGTAGGAGAAATGGTCGAATCAGGATCGGTTGTGAGTAAACAGGTGGAGCTTGAAGTAGAAGCAGTTCCTAGCAGGTCCAATAATTCAAGTGGTTCTGAGGTGGATCCAGAATCAGGAGGTGAAGCGTCAGCATCAGATGATAGTGACGATGATGCGTCTGAACCAGAACAACAACCTTATAGCATAGCATTGGGCAGAGAAAGAAGAGATATTAGACTTCCAAAAAGGTATGTGAATCTAGTTGCATATGCTCTGTCAGTTGCAGAAGAAGTTGAGATGCAGGAACCTAGTAGCTACAAAGAAGCTATAGCAAGTTCAGAGGCAGATCGATGGATTAGTGCTATGGGAGAAGAGATTGAATCTCTTCATAAGAATCAAACATGGAAGCTTGTTGACTTGTCTAAAGGACAGAAGATAGTAGGCAGTAAATGGGTGTTCAAGAAAAAGGAAGGTAATCCAGGGGTTGAGGCATCTCGATTCAAAGCAAGACTGGTCGCTAAGGGTTTTACTCAAAGGGAAGGAATAGACTTCAATGAAGTTTTTTCTCCAGTGGTGAAGCATAGTTCGATTCGAGTTTTGTTAGCCATAGTAGTTTTGCAAGATTTAGAGCTTGAGCAGTTGGATGTGAAGACTGCGTTTCTACATGGTGAATTGGAGGAGCAAATCTACATGAGACAACCAGAGGGATTTATCGAACCTAATATGGAGGACAAAGTTTGTCTGCTGAAAAAGTCACTGTATGGTTTGAAACAGTCACATAGGCAATGGTACAAACGTTTTGATACATTCATGGTGTCAAAAGGGTTCACGAGGAGTCCATATGATAGTTGTGTGTATCATCAAAAGATGTCAGATGATTCTTATGTTTACTTGTTGTTGTATGTGGATGATATGCTTATTGCTGCTTGTAGTATGTCACACATTGTGCAGTTAAAGAAGCAGCTTAGTGCCGAGTTTGAGATGAAGGATCTGGGTAGAGCAAAGAAAATTCTTGGTATGGAGATTATCAGGAACAGAAATTTAGGAACATTACACTTGTCTCAACGAAGCTATATTGAGAAAGTGTTAAAACGATTCAACATGTTTGATGCTAAAGCAGTTAACATTCCTTTTGCTACTCATTTCAAGTTGTCTGCAGTAGAAGCGGCCAAGGACGATGCTGAGTTGGAACAAATGTCGAAGGTTCCATATGCAAGTGCAGTTGGTAGTATCATGTATGCTATGGTATGCACACGTCCTGATATTTCACATGCGGTTAGTGTAGTTAGCAGGTACATGGGATGTCCTGGGAAAGAACACTGGCAGGCAGTGAAATGGATACTTCGGTATCTGAAGAATACTGTGAACGTTGGCTTAACTTTTAACAAAACCGATATTGGTGAATCGCTGAATGATGTTGCAGGATCATTGGTTGGTTTTGTTGATTCTGATTTTGCAGGTGATATGGATAAAAGAAGATCTCTGACAGGATATGTATTTACTCTAGCTGGGAGTGCGATCAGTTGGAAAGCACAGTTGCAAGCTACTGTAGCTTTGTCTACAACAGAGGCAGAGTACATGGCGGTAACAGAAGCAGTTAAAGAGGCAATATGGTTGCAAGGTTTGGTGGCAGATTTGGGCTTGGATAGGACTACTACAAAAGTGTTTTGTGACAGTCAAAGCGCCATACACCTTACAGGGAACCAGATGTACCATGAGTGTACAAAGCACATAGATGTCAGGTATCATTTTATTCGTGATATAATATCAAAGGGAATTGTTGATGTGAAGAAAGTGTCTACACACGATAATCCAGCAGATATAATGACCAAGGCAGTATCAGTTCGAAAGTTTAGGGAATGCCTAAACTGGATCGGTGTTCGCAGTATAGAGTGAATGCCTTAAGGGCATTTGGTGAGTCAGAAGAAGAGAAGATTCTTTGTTGATAGTGAAGAAAGGATATTCGCCTCAAGGGGAAGATTTGTCATGAATGAGTCGAATAGTGCCTTGACATTGTACTGTGTCCGGCAGTTCGAATAGTGCCTTGACAGTGTACTGTGTCCGGCAGGACAGTTTTGTGTTGTGATAATGATATTGTCCAATCACTTCAAAAGAGCTAGTCCATTGGTATGAGCCCATTAGGCCCATAGTCTAGTAAGTCTATTAATTCCCTATAAATAGATTACTAGGGCGACACAAAACATAATCTGAAATTTGTAACCTTTTCTATCATAGTGAAACTCTTTTCTCTGGTGGCGCCCGTGGACGTAGACAATTGTCGAACCACGTTAAATCCTGTGTTTCATTTAAATCTTTCATTTGCATATATTCTGTGCTTGAGCCATTTTGTGATAATTGCATAGTATTTTATAACAAAATTGGTATCAGAGCCACGTGGTGAAATTAGGGCTTTTGCAATTAGGGTTTCACAATGGCGTCTACAGCAACAAAATACATGATTGAAAAATTTGATGGGGGATCCAGCTTTGCGTTGTGGAAGATTAAACTGAAATCTTCATTGGTACTGCAAGGGCTGTGGAGGGCTGTAGAGAATAAGTTACCAGAAGAGATGAAAGAAGAGGAGAAACAAGATCTTCAAGAAAGGGCTTTATGCTGGATTTTAATGAGTGTGAAAGACAATGTGCTTCGTGAGATTAGTGATGAGAAGACTGCTGCCTGCGCATGGAAAAAGCTAGGAGATCTTTACTCAGAGAAATCAGTAGTAAACCGATTATATTTGAAGAAACGTTTGTATGATTTCAGATTGAAAGAAGGTATGTCCATAACAGAGCACCTAGATAATTTTAAATCAATTATAATGGACTTGGAGAACATAGATATCAATATTGAGGATGAGGATCAAGCTTTGTTTGTATTGAGATCGTTACCAGCTCCCTATGAAAACTTCGTAGATACCATTATGTATGGTAAGGATAAGTTATCGTTAGCAGATGTCAAAGGGGCACTGAAATCAAAAGAGATGAGACAGTTGCAGCCAGACAATCAAGCTGAAGGGGAAGGTCTTATGACTAGGGGAAGATCTAAAAGCAAAGCGAGTTCTTTAAGAAGGAAGAACTTGAGGTCCAAGTCAAGGGTGAAGCACTCAAACTGTTATGAATGCGGTGAGCAGGGTCATTATAGGAGAGATTGTCCGAAACTGAATGGTAAGAAGGGAAATCAAAAGGAAAATGCAGCAAACATTGTTGAAGGTGTGAACGATTCTGACGATAGTGAAAATAGTGGTAAAGGAGATGTATTGTCCGTGAGTTCAGACTTTGGGCAAAACTCTTGGGTACTTGATACTGGTGCTACATATCACATGTGTCAGTTCAAGCAGTGGTTTGATACGTACAAGCCAATGCAGGGAACTGTCTATTTAGGGAACAATCATTCGTTGACTGTTGGTGGTATTGGTAACGTCAGAATCAGAATGTTTGACGGGGTTGTTAGAATCTTGACGTGCTGGCATGTTCCTGGGTTAAAAAGAAACCTGATTTCTCTTGGGACTCTAGACTCTCGGGGTTACAAGTACCATGCAGAAAATGGTGTAATCAAAGTGACAAAAGGCTCAATGGTATGCATGAAAGGTAGTTTGCAGAAGGGTCTTTACATTCTCCAGGGGAGTGTTGTTATGGGCGATGCTGCAGTAGCATCATCAGAGAGTAATAGCCAAAGTAGGCAGGATCAAAATAAGTTGTGGCATTGGCGTCTTGGTCACATGAGTGACAGAGGATTAGCTGTTTTGGGAAAGAGAGATTTGTTGAAAGGGTATAAAGCAGAATCATTGGGATTTTGTGAGCATTGTGTGTTTGGTAAACAAACTAGAGTCAAATTCAGTAAATCGGCTGTAAGAAAGACTAAAGGCACAGTGGACTACATTCACTCAGATCTTTGGGGTCCAAACAGAATTCCATCCAAGAGCGGTCCAAACAGTATTTTATAACAAAACCTATGGAAGAACGATCTAATTACCATGTTCAAGACGAGTAACGGATAAAAGAAAACGTACTAAAACCAAGAACACTAGACAATATTTAACGTGGTTTAGATATTGAAGAATTCTTACATCGAGAGGAAACATACACTATTTTATAAATAAATAGGTTACAAAAAGACTCTCCAGACACAAAGAAATTAATCACTTTTTATAACAAAAGATGATGTGATACATAAAACTCTATTTTCAGTGTTTATCTCTCATATCACTTATCTCTCAAATAACATATAGATATTTCACTCTTTTTGGAAATATGCAGCCCACGTCTACAATTTTAGTCGCGTCATACATTACATGTTAATATATCCTTCTATTTATATGATTAGAAAAAAACTCTAAATCTTAATTAGACACTCTGGATTAAAACCCATTAATCAACGACTTAAATAAATCATACTCTATAAGAAACCTCATAAATAGAAATTTTTAATAAATATAGAAGATCCAATTAATATAAAGAATCTAATTAATATAAGAAGACCAAAATAAGAGACCCAATTAATATAAGAGACCTAAGAAATATAATAATCCGCTTTGGCCCAGAAGTTGTGCTACGATCTAACTCGCTTTGGATTAGAGTGGTGCTTCAGATCTGATTGGCTCAGACCTCATGCTTCAGACCAGTCTGCTTTGGCTCAAGACGTATTTATTTTGACGTAATGGTCACCAGTCTTCGACAAATTATCTCATCCCTTAGTAGTAACAAATGTCTCTCTAACCAGGTCATAGCTCAAGTACAAAAGAGTTTTAACAGTTTTATCATATACATGAACGACATATTCCACACACATGTAGTCCTTTGGTAATAATAGAGGATAAGTCAAGACCTTCCTTGTATATTTTGTATGCCAACCATACATATTTTGTCGTACGATCTTGAAATTTAAATATTTAGCTTTGACCTCTATTAGTATCCCTTATACTAGGTATGCTTAGATCTCAAATCGATAGTCTGTATTTTCTTCAATGACCATTACTTCGGTTGCTCGGTCATACATGAAGTTCTTCCATATAATGCAATCGATGACATTTCCCGTAGAACCAGTCATGTTATTTAATCTACAAAACCCAACGTGAATGTTTCCAAAATTTAGTTTAGTTTAGATAATTTTGGATTTCAATCGGTGGGTATCCGTGTGGATAACTCGAACCCGTAGGTTCCGGTTTGATGTTAAAATTTTAGTAACCCAAATTTGGTTTGGCTATTAGTTTTTTATTTTCCAATTCAAGTATATAGACACACGTCACTAATTTGCCCAGTTTCCATCTCTAGTTTTTAAATTCCTCCTTTAAAATTTGACAATCCAGCATTAAATACCTTATGCCGTTACGGTATTTTGAGAACTTGCTCTAATTCTTATTTTCTTTGTCATTCCATATTAGGTTTGTGGAAGAGAACCAAGCCTACCCAAGATAACTCTGACGTTCTCAATTAGTTATGAGGAATCTCTCTCGCCGATTTGTTTTGTATTATTTTATGCCTTTACTTGGTAGTGTTTATTATAATGTCTTTTCTTTGTTGGATGTGTAGCTTTATCTCATTTTTCTGTTTATATCTATGTTCAGTAGTCGTGATTTTGTTTCCTAGCCTTTGTTAGATGTGTAGATCTTAATTTTTTTGATAAAAGTAGAGGTGTAGATCTTAAAAACGTGGATATGTCACTAAGAGGCTCGTTGATACTAATAGTTGAATGCTATGGAGGAAAAAAATTTAGTATGTTTAATTGTTCCATGATAAATATTATAAATACTTGCACCTCTAAAAACCAACTTGGACTAACATATGATTTTATTCTTTCAATGATAATTTAAAAATAACTTGAAATCAAAAGATATTATTATAAAATATTTAAAGTTATATAAGAAACAATTTGTTTTGTTTAAAAAGAATATAATGATACAAGAATTCTAATTAATATGTGAGTATTAAAGAAAACTTATTAAACTTAAAAAAATTAAAAATAAAAAGACACATTTATTGTTATTAGAAAAATCATATATATAGAAAGAAGTCTCTAAAGAAAAGTAAATAAAAAATATGGATAGGTTTTGGAGATTAGAGATCCATAAAGTAGAAAACAAGCTCTTCAAGCTGTTACGAAGGTTTTAAAAAAAATATAAGGATCAGCTGGAGTCCGAACACCAAAGATATAACGCTTTACACAAGAAGTTAGGCAGCAGACAACTGAAAAGACAAGCTAGACTTTAGAAGCCAATCTGATGTTTAACATCCACCAGATTTTTTTAAAACCTTGACTGGTTCGGGTCTTATATCCCTTAAGCTTGGAAACTTGAGGGGAAAGTTTAGCACTTGAAGGGTCACATACCAAATCACATATTGAAGGCCAGGGTAAAGGGGAAGAAAACAATAGTATTATTCCTCCGGAACAAACCAATAAGAAGAACCAATAACTACATTTAGTTTTTTGTTATTATATTTTCGGAGATATAAAATATTTTTTTTTGCTATTATGTATAACGCAAGTCTTCGTACAACATAATATTTTTAATATGATAATTTTTCTCTCAATGTTTGTCTTTTTTTTATGATGATCAACTTCTCTTTACCTATGCTTTGGATTTTAAAATTTGCTAAATGTTAGTCTATGATTAGTTTCTAACTGGGTACGATCCACACATTTGTTGCTTATGACATGATGACTCACATAGGTTCGACTTTAAGTTATTTTTATCTTTAAATTTTGTAAGATAAGGTTCGGATTGAAGTTTGTTTTTTGTTGTTTCAAAGAATTTTTTTTTAGCTTTGACGCTCTCAAAGTTTTATAGGAATTGAACTATAATCCACAAAGCTATTATTATGTCTTTCTTTTCCCTCTAGCGCTACTATTTCTTTTGTGCCAACTGTCTTTCCCTTTCTTACCTTAGGACTGGCTAGCGTCTATTATGAACTATAATCTTAAAGTTGCAATTTTATAGGAATTCTTCCATCATTATAGTTGTGCCTTTGTAAGCTCTATATGAGTGATTGGTTCCAAGAAAGCGTATGCAGAGGGACTCGAGATTTAATAATTAAAAAAGAGTCAGTAGCCAACAAAGAATACCCATTCATGGGAAGACAAAAGTCAGGTGTTTAGACTGTCATTATATATATATACTCCTATTCCTACTTATCAAGCAACAATAACAGGTGTATCTATAGCGAATACTGAGAAGTGATAAACAAAATTACTTCAAAGAAACAGATATTAATCAAGAGTAAAAAATCAAAACTTATTTATACCTTTTTGTCGACGAAATCAGCCCAAAACCTAGCTTGTGCCTTCTGGTAAGGGTCAGAAGGAAGCAGAGGAGCCTTGTGTTTCCAGACCTCATCAATATACTGAACCTGAATCAGAGACTCACACACCGGTTTGCCATTGTGGATGAGAACTGGAATCTTTTTGTGAACCGGGTTCATCTGCAACAGCAATGGGCTTTTGTTCCTTAGATCCTCTTCCTTGTACTCGTAATTGATACCCTTTTCAGCCAAAGCGATTCGCGTTCTCATGCCAAATGGGCTAGGCCAAAAATCTAAGAGAACCACCTCGTTAGCCATAGTTGAAAGCTCGAGATTTTAGAAAGAAAAGATAGTTGAAAGAGGGGTTTGTTGAAGAAAATGAGCAAGTGACTGTGTGATTGTGGTTTCGAGTAGGGGGTATTTATTGGCAAAGGTACGCATTCTCTGCTTCTAGTTCTTTCGTGAGGTGAGGCCATCGCTTGCGTCATCTTCCCAAAAACATGTCTTCATTTCCTTACATATTCATCTACTCTTTCATATTTGACCGTATACTTTATTTTGTTTACAAACTACTCCCACAATTTATAAATTTTATCACTCATTTAATGAATAAATGTTATTATGGACTATTGAAATTGATAAAATATGATAATAAAAAATATAGATCATCTTTTATTTAATTTAATCAATATGTAATATGTATCAAATAAAATTTAATAAATGCTAGATCTATTTTTTTAACAAAATTAAAATTTTATGGCCTAATACCCGAAATACTGTAAGTTGTATTATGGTTTGCTCCTAAAATTCATATGCCGCTTGAGTTTTTATTTTAGAACTCAAAAAACTTTACGTTCTAACCATTCAAAGCTTTGGGCCATACACAAAAAATGAAGTGGTGGAATTATGCAATAGTTCGAGACTATAACCAAGAGTAAGATTTAAGTACTCATCTTTTCTTCATTCTTTTGTAAATGCATTGGAAGATTTAGATGTTTTGGATTACTCATTGGACAGATTGAATCAAGTCTCGATCTCTCTTTTGGAGGGGTTTGATTGTGTCATAATAATATACGTTTCGTGTTTTTCTATATTCATAGATTAAAACTTCATATGAGCTCTCAAGTCTCATTGATTATACATTTACTTATTTTGTTTCTCGATTTTCATTTTGCAAAGTTATGAACAACTATGGAGGTTGGACCTGGTAGAGTGTTGCACAACAATCCTTTTGGAGATGATATGAAATTAGACACATGAATCTAGCAATTGCAAGGAAAGTCGGTATTACACGTGCTTGAGATTATGTTAGTAATAGAGTATTAGACTATAATAATGTTAATAACAAAGGCTTAAATTTTGTACTGAGTGATAAAGCTATGAACATATATTTAATTACTAAGCTATCAATAATCTAAACTTAGATAACCAACATCTAGGCTTTCCAATAGGAGGATGGACCTTAGTTGAGCATGGACCTAACTTAGGTTGATGTCACAGTTGTTTTACAAATAAGTGTCAATGTGCAACCCAATCTCCCTTGTTGTTCCTAATGAGAATACTGCACTATATTACCCATTTGTTAAACAAGAACCATAAAATATTTAGGTTGAGTAAATAAATGAGGTATCCATTTGACAAGGATAATTTTCTTAGTGTTAGTAAGATGATGAAAGAAACCTAGTTCATAGGTTATTTTTAAATCTCAACCCATAATGTTTTTACTAAATTAGCATAATCAAGTCTAGCTATCATATATAATATTTTGTCCATAATATTATTGGTTGAAATAATTTGATCATTGACTTTAGATTTGTTAATAGTTGACCAAATAACCCAACATATAACAGACGGCAAGATAGTTCTTATATGAATAGATTTATTAGTTAACCAGAATCACCGACTAAAATATGTTGTAATTGGCGATGGTGAAATCTGATTTAGGGGTAGATATGGAAGATCTTTTAGTTATTTGATATTAAGTTTTTAGTGGATAGTAATGAGAGCAATGAGGTGTTTGTTTGTATTTTATGTTTTGGAAACAGTCCAACCACCTTAATGATGTTGGTTGAGTTATTTATACTCTTTTGAGCTTCGTGGGCCATCGAGGTCAGAGCTTTTATTCGGGTCAATATTATGAGCCCCCAAGCCCATAATTCGATGTACAATGCATACAACTGAGTCATCAAGTTTACTTAGTTTACTGCTTATTCATCAATTTTTAGTTTTCTAGTCTGAATGACCCTTCTCAATAAAATCTGAACCACTTTACTTTAATGGACATCCAGAAATATCTAATCCTATCATTTAGCCCCATTAGCTCTTTCCGAAGTATTTCGGGAGAGCTAATATTGTAAAAGATATCTGAACCACTTATGAAGTGGTTTGTTAAATCCTTTTCTCTTGAAAGGTCACAACTTTAAACGATTGGTTTCTCATGACACGTGTCAAGCAGTCATTGGGGAAACCAGACGGTTTCTTTCTTGAAAATGGTATCCATTACTAGAAAAGGAAATAAACGGCTACTTTTACTAGCCATTCCTAATTATTACCCTTAGTTTCCATTCCCTATGAACACTCAGGTGTGTTTTCACTATTCATATATATATATATATATATATATATATATATATTCGATTAAATTATACTGTTTCTATGTCTAGAGTGAGAAACAAACTGATTTTTATAATTCTTGAAAGATAAAAACTTTAACATTTACCCAGATTCCTCTTTTGTTCTTCTCGTTTTGTTGTATGTTTACAACGAGGACTGCACTAATTAGAGAAGGTTCGCTCAACTTTTCCGAGTTAGAGGAAGAGAAAAGGTAAGCCATAATTGTTGTCAGATTACCTGCTTCTCCGGTGATTCAAATTCCAGAACCAGACAGAAGTTCTTCATCTAGTAAACAATCCTCTGTTTCTAAAACCAACCTTCTTGCACAATCTCGTGTAATTCCTAACCAATCTACTCAATCGGTTGAGACTATTTCATCAAAAAGTGTAAGGGATCGTAAACCTTCATCCACCTTTATTGGTATGGGGTCGGACATTGGAGAAAATACTCATTGTAGGCTTACTAGACTTTCTAAGGCTAAAAAAAGCCTTCTACATCGGATAAAAAAATAGAACTCACTAGGAGTTTCCACTGATACCATGGCTACCCTTCCAACATCTTATATTGCTGAGCTTCCTCGTATTGAGGAAGATAACTCTAGTAACCAGATCGACAATCCAGCAGAGCTAGGGCCACAGATGATGGAAGAGAAAATGGATGACAATGGTGAAGATACGCCACTGGAGACATCGGAAGGTACCGAGGAAACTCGAAGAGAGACTCGAGAAAAAAGAAATAAAACCCCTCTGATTGAATCTGAACCACTTCCAGAATGTCTGGTTGGGAAAGTTGAGCCTAACTTTACTAAGGTCAACGTCAAATACTTGTTGGCTTTACAAAGAATATCTTACGTATGCCCTCACACTACCAATTTGGGTAAATTTCAGAGCAAGTGGGGGTATCCAGAATCAATCAAAATCAGGATTTCAATCCCTGAAGAGACTCTGATGGATTGTAAAGCAGGGGATCTGGTGGTGTACCCCGAAGTTCTTAATTGGGGTCTCAAATTTCCTATGGACCCTGAAATCGTGATATATTTTCACTTAGTGAAATTATGCCGAAATTAACTAGGCCACAATGCATTGTATACACTGTTAGCCAGCATCACAGCCTCAAGGCTATCGAAGATTCTGATGCTTATGGAGCAATTTACCGTTGTGGCTAGTCTATGTCAAAATAGTATCATTCCCTTTTACTATTTAAGCACGGGTAATTATTATAAAGTATTCAGTGACTTATTGGAAGCTGATAAACCTTGGAGAACCCAATTTCTCTTCATTAGTGGTGCTTGGGAGAATAGAAGAAAAATCACATTTAAAGGAAATGTGAGCATGCTTACAAGATAGTGGAAGTCTTCATGTAAGTATTTTTTTATATTATAAAATATTTCATTTATTTATGTTTGAATAAATGTTCTCAACATCGGATTTATCTTACACTATTTTGAAAGCTATATTCCGAGCACCTCGAAGATAAGAAAGTTACTTTCACCAAGCTGTATCAATGGGCAACCAAAAAATGGTCGAATGAATTTTATAGCTGTTTTACTGCAAGAAACATGGTGCGAACTCACATATAGAGGACAAATCCGACCAGTGAGCTCTCATGGGAACAAGTCACTACCATTTCCCATTCTTCCGACATTTTAAAGAGTATTGAGGAGGTTGTTGGTAAAATTTTCGTGCCAGTTAGAAATAGAGCCCCTAGTCATCTTAACAAGATCAAGAAATAGAAGAAAAAGAAGAAGAAAAAGAAGAAGAAGAAAAAGAAGAAGAAAAAGAAAAAGAAGAAGAGAAGGAAAAGGAGGATGCAACATCTGAAATCATTCCCGAGTTGGGAAGCACGAGACCTTTGGATGAAATAGATGTAGCTCCACTGGAAGTATTGGAAGTTACCGTGGGAGAGACTAAAGATCTCTCAAAATATCCAATATTTAAGAAAACGAAGGGGAAAAAAACTAAAGAAGGTAAGGATAAGAGGGAGACAAAGAAGAAGAAAACTATTATTGGTTCGAAGATCATACTCCGATCCGAAGTCCCTACTACCATTAGTCCTACTGAAGTTCCTCATCAAGCAGAAGAGTTTTGTGATTCCCTTTCCTCTGTAATCCTTCCTGTCGATAGACCTTCTTTCGAAGGTGTCGATCAGTTAGATAACATAAGAAATTTGGGAAATTTCAACTTTGAAGATTTTGATAAATTTTTCCCTCAGACTAATACCATTGCCAATGTTGTGACATATGATGGGGAATCCTTCAAAGTGTCAAAGGAGATTGATGAATTGAGATATGTAGTTTTAGGCTATATAAGGCCAATAGTTAACTTGGAGAGACATGTTAGATCTCAAGTCAAAGATATCACCACCTTTCGTAATGAAAACCAAAATTTACAGAATGCCATGAGAGAGAGGAAATACAAGCTAGAAAATATGAGCAATGAATTGAAGAACCTTAAAGATGAGTTGTGCACACTTGTCCGATAACCTTGATATAAACGTATTTAATACTGCCAACCTTCCAGTCAACACACTGACTTATTTTGTGGATCTAGGATGGTTCATAGCTATCAATGCATTTAACTATGTTGGGTTAGCTTGTATCTATTTCTCACTTATAACATACCCTAAAAAAAATCTGGATCGTACGCCAAAAATGCACTTCTCCGAATTCAACTTAAGATTGATGGCTTCCAAGTTGGAGAAAATTTCTTTGAGATCAAGAAAATAATCCTTTTCCTTCAGACTCTTTACCATCATATCATCAATATAAACCTGAACATTTATTACAATATGATTGACAAATGCTTTATTCACTAAACATTGGTAAATAGCCATATCGTTTTCTAAACCGAAATGTATTATCTTATAACAATGCAGCCCTCTATCAGTAGTGAATGTAGTATGATCTTGGACTATCGAATCCATCAAGTATTTGATTGTATTCAGCAAATACATCCATGGAAGATAATAGCTTGTTTCCAAAAGTAGAATCTATCAACCGATCTATCCAAGGGACATAGAATGGATCCTTCAGAGGGCCTGTTCATGTATGTGAAATCAATACATATCCGTCATTTTCCGTTTTTTTACAGGTACTGGACTTTCAATCCACAACAGGTATTTAGATTCCCGAATATGCCCTACTTTTGTTAACATGTCTACCTCTTTGATAATAACTGCAGATTTCTCTTCTAGAAAAAATGTTTTTTATCTTTGTATTACAGGGCCTGCATCGGATCGTATGAATAACTTATGGAAAATAATACTAGCTGATACGCCCATTATATATTCATTACACCGGGTGAATATAGGCATATTATTGAAAAAAAAACAACAAAATTTCTTTCATTTTCGATGGCAGTTTATTTCCAATTCTAATGTTTTTTCCATATGGAAAATTATGCACTTCAACCTCTTCATCTGGAATAAATGCACTAGGGATCCGTCTGTCTATCTTGCTTGGACCCAAAAAGAACTTTAGTAATTGCTATTCTTTTTTAAATGTCAAATTTTCTAAAAGTCTTCGGAGCAATAGAAGTAATATAAAATTCCCTAACCACTTTTTGACTGCTCCAAACAACCCTACTTGGCCTCCGAAGACGTACTTCAACCACTAGTGAACTATTCATGCAACAACATGCATCATTGATAGCGAGGATCTGCGAAAAATGGCATTATAAGAAGTCAGACAATCAACCACTACAAACAAAAATTTTACAATTTTTTTAAATGACCATTTACCAGTGACAGTTTCTCCATCAAATTATCCAATAACATCAGCATGGTTACCTACAAATCCTACTATAGTTATGTTTGATTGGAGGATACCAAATGGGTTTCCTATAATATTTCTTTAGAATTCGAACAATGTTAAACTCTATTGTTGTATGTTTAATTCACTTTATCTTCTTTCTTGTTAACTTCGTTCTTGAAATAAGGTAAGATCTGAAGCTTTGATTACCTCATTCAGCCTCTCGGTATGTGTTCACCAATATTTTAGCCATTTCTTCGTCTGAATGGCTGAGATTCGAATCGAAGAGTCTTGTTAGATCTAGGTCGGATCTTGTTCATATATTGTTGATTTTCGTAACATCAATAATTTTACAACCGGATTCCAATTCTAATTGACCTGAATGAAAATGAGTCATATCGTGGCAAATACCTTGTAAATACGATGCAAAATACCATGTAAATATTTAGGTCGATCTATTGACATTATTAGAATGTTATTGCTAAAATAATTTATTTCTGTTGAAAATTATTTGAAGATTATTGCTAATTTACTTGAATAAATATCATTGTAAATGTAATTTTATTATGTCCCTAATGAGATACAAAACTAACAACACATTACCATACCAGTTTCCTCTGAGTCATAATATTTGTGTTATTTTATCGCAAAACAAAACTAGGTGATTGAGTTACTAGTCAGAATAAAGGTATCAACACATTATCAGATTAAAATGTGGCTTAGTTTTCATGACTTTATATGAACTCCCACGGGTAATCACTAACGCACAATAGTTATTTCGTTTGTTTATGTCATACCGTCTTTTTTAGGCGCTAATGTCTCTAATCTACATAGTTAGCCAAACATCGTTTTTTATCATTTCAATTAAAAAGATAATAAAATCCTAATATTTGCAACAAAATAACTAATATGTACATGTACACCAAATATTTTATAATCATACTAGTTAACACTAGAGAGATTGGTTTTTGTGTTCTGAATAAAAATTACAGTCATTTTCTTCTGCAAAACATGTCCTCAGCTTAAAAAATTTATTTTTCATCAACTCAACTTATACAAGAACATCAAAATTAATATTTTCAAGAATACAATAACCATAACTTCTTTATAGTGATTTTGGTTATGTAATATGAAGTTCAAACTTTCTATAAACATGCACTAAATCATAAACTCATTTGATATATTTTTTTTAAGTTTATAAATTGAAAATCATTTGATTTTCTAGACACTAAATCAACACTTGAATATAGAACAAAAAACGTACGAATCAAATTTAAAATCATGAAATAAATATCTATGAGACAAATTGACGACTTGTTTATCAGAATTCTCGTTAAAGGCCACCATATTTTTTCCATAAATCGTTGGCACCATTTACAACGTCGAGAATGATAAAGTAGTACGAGAAAAAGACACCAAATTAGAAGCACCCCTTATGTCAAATCAACGACATGAAAAACTACTATACCTATTAAACTTGCTGATATCGGTGCCTACACCGTAACTACCAAACGTCTCCCATTATGTTGGTCTAAATATATTCCTTACACGACAAAATACACATTTTAACATATCAGATTACAAATTTCACAAGATGTGAGCCTATTTCTTTTGTAAAGAATCAGAAATGAAATCAGTAATCCTAGAAAAAATGAGATGAAGAAAGGTGGAGCATAACGATGGTTGCGTACTAACATTCTAGGAATTTTGATGCAAGCAACACTGCGTGTGGTTTGTTATGAAATAGAACCAAAAGACGAGAGATAAAATAAAAATCAGATGAAAAAAATAATATATTTAAGTTTCGATTTTAGTTTTAATAAAAATTTCAAAAATTATTTAATTTTTTTTATATTATATATATAAACTAACTTAATTAAATTACAAATAATAGTTTTTAAAAATTAGTCGTGATTAATCTTTGCAAAATAATAATATCTAACATTATTATATCAAATATGTCACAAACTCGTGATTACCGACTCGTAATATACTATTTAGGTAAAATATAATCCTAGTACAAATTTATTAATTTATGTTTAAAATGGTAACTATAATTCCAAATAAACTTACTGACGGATTATAATTAATTATTATTTTTGTCATAATTCCGATTTAAATTATAAAATACGAATCAAATTAGATGGTTTAAAGCATTCTTTTAGGTTACTAATATTCTATTTTATCTTTTGGATGCCGCTTAGTATTTATGTTACATCACATATATATATATATATATATATATATATATATATATATATATATATATATATATATATATATATATATATATATATATATATATATATATGATATATCTTAATAATATAGTAATTAAATCAAATATACTTATTTAAAAAAAACAAACTGCTGAAAGTTAATTAATTAATTAAAGTTTAAAGTGATCCTTCCGAATAAAGCAAATATAATTTGGGCTAGGCTAATTCAAGATCCGTTTTTTCTATAACGAGACCCGGTTATAGTGAGATCCGGTTTGGCTATAACGAGACCCCAATTATTTACGAAATTGTCACTGATATAAATACTAAACCTCCTTACATTTTAGTTATTTCTCCTCTTCCAAACCCTAAACCTCTCTAATCTCTCTAAACTCTCAAATTTTTAAGCGACGTTTTTCCAAATCCAACACATAGAACTTGTTACGGTAAGCATTCTCTACTTGTTGGTGTAATTTTTTATTAATTTCCATGGTTCGTTTTAGAGATATTTAGAGTTTAAGTTTCGGGTAGAAAAATCAGATTTTTATGTATTTGCATGTGTTTTGTTGAAGTATAATTGCATATATGTGTTTAGTTAGGATATTAGGTTCATTTTGGAGTGTTTTGTTTTGAATTTGGAGTAGATTAGGGTAGGGTTTCGAACTAGGAGGAGGCTGCTGGTTTCAGTATTTTCTCGCACGAAATCGTGCGAGGAAATACCTCATCCACCCATCGTGGATTCGGCAAATCCGCAATGCGTGGATATGCCAAATCCATGCAATTGAGTGCGTTGCTTCGTAATTGAGCCTTTTTTCCCCGGTTTAGATTAATTTGAACTTTGTTGCGTGACATATAATTTATATCATTTTACCATTGTTTTTAATTTAAAATTTGTTTAAGTAATTTTTTTGTCTTGTGTAGGATGCATACACGCTCCCGTTCTCCCACTACGGATATGGACCGAGATTCAAGTCATGAGACCGAGGAGATTCTACGAGGCGAGATGTCTCGGAGCGTCCGTCACCGTACTAGAGGGGACTTACAGGTCGCCCCTGTCCCTGTTCGCCGTCGCGTATCTACTGACCAATGCTTCTGTAGATAAAACTGTCATGTGGTCGACCTATACTTGACATTCCATGCCTACAAAGAGCATGCGGCTTACAACGTATTCAAAGGCGATGTAAGTTTTTTAGGTTTACTTTATTTATTAAATTTATTTTTATTAGATCAATGTGGTATGTGCTATAGTTATAGGTTTATTGTCTATTGCATTGGATTGGTTATTGGATTGGTTATAATACTGTCTATTCCATTGGATTGGTTATTGGTTTGTGTTATAACTTTTATTTATTATAACATTTATTAGTTTAGGTTAGAATGAATTTATATGTTATTAAGTTTATTCGTTATTGGTTTATCTTATATAGGTTTTATTTATTATTGGATTTATTCGTTATTGGTGTATCTTATATGTTATACTTGTGATTTAAGTTATTGGTTATTGGTTTATCTTAGTTGTTATATTGCATACATTGAACATATTGGTTATTGGTTTATCTTAAATGTTAGATTGCATATTTGTTTATATATATTGTATTTTTTTATGCAGCCGAGGGTACAATTGCGCTGTTATGCTATGTACCAGACTCACCGTGGTTGGGACTTGAAAGTCCGCCAGACACGAGTACATGAGCACGTCATGGCCACATGTTTCGGGCCCATTGTTGACGCCCTAGGTCGATGGGCTACAAATGTTCATCTGATAGAGGCATTTTTAGAGAGATGGCATCCTGAGATGAACACATTTTATTTCTCTTTCGGGGAGATGACCGTCACATTTGATGATGTCTACATGATCACATGGCTATCAGTTGTGGGTGTCAACTGTGAGATATATGAGTACCCTACTGTTGATGAGCGTAACGCGGCATACACTCGCTTACTTGGGTGTAGTGTAAAGGAGCTTGTGGCAGAGATTAAAGAGAACAAAGGTGGTGGTAAGAGGCATGTTCGCCTTGCATGGCTGAAGAGAAGATTCTGCACTCATCAGTATTACGACGATGATATTACTGATGTGGGTGTTCGCCGAGGTAGCAGGAGTTACTTGTTGCACTTCTTTGGCTGTACCATATTGGCTAACAAGTCGGGCAAATACATTAGCCTCGACTACTTACAGTTCATAGACGATTACAATAGCTCGGGCAGGTATAACTGGGGACAGATGATACTCGCGCAACTCTTCTACCAGCTAGGCAGAGGATACCTACACGCTACTTCAGGTATTTCTGGATTTTTGGGCTTGTTAGAGACGTGGATTTACAACCATTTCTTGTTGTTTTCCGTTCATCAGTACCTGAGGTATAGTACCGCACATCCTACTTTGTGCCGGCATGCGCCTCCACAGTTTCGACAAAGCCAGCAGGCTCAAAACGGTGTTCGAGATTACCTAGCTACCTTCACCAAGCACGATGTAAGTTATAATTAGTTTCATTTTTAATTATCGTGATATTTATATTTAATATAAGTTTCTAATGCTAAATGGTTTGTTAATATTTTGTAGGTATCATTCATGCCTTATACGAGCATGTGGGATGCTCGAGGTCACTCTGATGTAGTTTGGATAGATGCGACACTGAAGGTGTTGGATATTTTCGAGGCATACTATCCGCTACGGGTGGCTAGACAGTTGGGTCGCATTCAGCACGTAATATTTTTGGATACTCGAAATATTAATATTGTTTGTTTTGCGCATGTGTGTTACAGAATGTTTTTTAAAATACAGGTTCGTGGTGCACTGCTTTCTATTCTTACCGGTTCTAGTAGGGTTAGTCGTGCAAACACTCTCTACAACTAGGATGCATTCACTTGGGACAACTGGGAGTCCCACTGTATTTACCAGAGTTTGAAAGGTGCAGAGTTTATTCCTGGCCAGGAGTATGGTACCACTTTGATCTACTCTTCATGGATTACGAAGAACTTGTGGTACATCATATATGATCCAGAGGCTCACCGAGATGATGCAGAGTTAGGGGTGAACCCTTCCGCACACACACATGCCACCAGACTGCACGAGCTGAGTAGGCACCTGCTGGATTTACAGGCGTACGAGCAAAGCCACCTCGACATTAATTTGGATGACCTTCGGGAGCTTTTGAACGAGTGCTACCGTCTTGCTCACGAGTACAAAGATTGATTATTATTTATGTTTTCCGAGTTGACAGTTTAAGACTTTTTATGTGTTATGTACTTTTCACTAGTTTCAATTTTGTGTTATTGTTTAATTATGTGTTATGGTATTTTGTTACATTTGAATGATATAACTTTCAAACATTTGTTCAAACTCTAACTTTAAAAACAACATCAAAGTGCACAAACTGCAACATAAACTCAAACACAAACCGAAACACAAACTCAAACATTTTTAGAAACACAAACTCCAACGTAAACCGAATCAGAAACTCAAACATAAACCGAATCAGAAACTCAAATATAAACTAAAACACATGCTAAAACATAGTCTGAAACATGAACCTTAACATAAGCATCCACTTGTAGTAATCAAAGTTTATCTATTATGCCGGTTCCATTTCATCAACTTCCTTTCTTCTTTCGCATCCTGGTAGTCACGCATTTCCTCTAGCCGGATGTCAATAATGTCAGAACGGACCTAATCCAGCTGGTCCTCTGTTATAGAATATGTGACTTGACAGTTGAACCGATTACACGTAACACGACATTCCAATTTGGTGAGGCCAGAAACTGGATAAAGACGGAATGTGACTAGGACTGACCACCTAGATTTCACCTCATCAACACGCCTTGAAATTCTAGGTGGTTGAACACCATCCCTTCCGTATAGGAAGTACATCTGGCATAGCAATTCCTCGTAGTACCTTTTACCCCCTGTAACATGTTCGTGTTATCAACTTCAACTTATGCCCTCATCAGATATTGATCTTCCAACTCAGTCCATGGACATGTTTTTGCAATTGATATATTTGCTATAATTTTTACTCCCTCAAAAACGTCTTTTTATACCACTTTTATGCTGCACAGAACGTAATCCAAGTAGACCTATCAATAAATAACACTTGTAAGATAAAGATAACATAATCCAAGTTGACAAATGATTTTGCAACACTTAATACTTACAAAAGTGCGCAAATGTTGCAGTGCAATAATAGGGGTCTCATTATAGCGGAACTTCCATTATTAGGGGTCTCGCTATAACGAGACCCCTAAATAATTTCCCGCCAAAAACTCCCACCTTAAAAAATTTCCCGCCAAAATATCATAAATAGACGCTAAGCACATCATCAAAAAGACAACAACCAAACAGTTTTAAACACTTCTCAAAGATAAACAGTTTAACATATGAAGTTTACCCCTCATGAAGACTACCATTTGCTTGAGGCGGTGAAACTTGTCTGCCGAGAGTTGGGGGAAGATACCAACGATGCGATTTTTGAGTGAGTTTTGTGTAAGATGTACTACAACTACAGCCGTTTAGGAACGTGAGGTTTAGTTGTGTGCAACCGTGAACAAATCAAGCAGAGGTACATTTTTTGCAAAGTGATGGATCGTTTGTTGTTTCTACCATTTAAAATTAAGCAAGGTGCAGCCGCCGTCTGGAACATAACGGTGGTAGACTACACCACTAGGGATATGGTAGCGTATCTTCAAGATACGATTACGGAAATGGAAGAGGGGATTGACTCTGACGACAACTTGGGATATGACTTCGATGATTGAGCATTATGATTTGTTTTAATTGTTTGCATCTTGTAGTTTACATATTGTTTGTTTGTTTAAGTTAATCTTTCAACTTGTTGTTTGTTTGTTTAAGTTACTGTTTGTACTTGTTGTTTTAGTTTTTATGTATTTCCATTTACCTTGTTGTAGTTTTTAATTGGTAACCATTTACCGTGATTTTGTGTTGAAGTCCAAAAATAAAATTCCTTCCAAATGTCTTATTTGGTACCCATTTACCATGATTTTGTGTTGAAGTTTAAAAAAACAATTTCCTTATTTTTATGATTTTTTTACTCTAAATATTGTTAAAATTATGTTTATAACCATTACCAACACTAAAGGCCCTCTCAACAATTAATAAGTAAACCTAAACCCATTTTTTTTAAAACTAAACCGTTTTTGGCACTCGCACGCGTGTGCATGTACAAATCCGCGCACTCGTATGCGTTGATGTGTACATGCACACGCGTGCGAGTGCAAAAAAGGGTACTATTTAAAAAAACGGTTTTCAACCCTTTTAACCCCAAATTTTTATGCCAAACTTCAAAACATAATTTAGATCAAACATAAATAAAAGTGTTAATTAATAGAAACCAAAACAATAGTAGTCGGAGGTAGCGAAATGTGTTTGGAAAGGATTAAAAAAGAAAACAATCAACACAAAATAATAAAACTACAACATCGCATTATGCATCCCCGGACAAATCATAGAACTGATCATCCCCATCGTGTAATGTTGGTGGTGTGCTGGTTTAATTTGGCGATACTTGTTGAGACGTTCGCCTAGTGGTATGGCCCAATTTGTAACGTCATCGGTAGTGCGGAACGCAAACCAGCTTGAGTATATATCTGGCAACGGTCCATCTAAGACAATCTGCAAATTTCCATAATATGGAAGAATTAAATACCTAGCAGAATTAACGATAAAATGAAAATGAAGTAATAGAATATACTAGTTTACTTACTTTCACAAAATGATTACTGTGTACGAAACCAATTCCAACTTTTACAATAGGACATGATCTTGGAGGAATACTACGCAAAGGAAGATACGTGTATGATAGTTGGAGAGATACATTGTATATTATACATTGATACCGGGTGGCTATCACCAACCCGAAGTCGGGTAATGTCATCCAGTTCCTACGATCGCTCTTGTATATTTTGAAACAATCCAATCTCCGCAATAGGTTATCAACACGTTGTGCACCATCAAAAACCCTTTCCCAAAGATCACGTTGACTTGAAAGTTCATACACCAAATCTCTTCTCACTTGATCCCATGAATCCACATTGTCTTTAATCGTTAATGCTACGACCCTAAATCCACAATTACCGTCCGGAGCAAGGTCTTCAACGCTAGTTATGCAGTTGTCCAAGTACTCGGGAAAAAAACTCTCGTAGGTGCTCAATCCTTTTCCTTTATTCGATTTTATAGATCGAGTCACTTTCTCTTTTTTCGGTGGGGCTTTAGATTTGGACTTGGATTTGGGTACTAAAAATGCCTTAACCACCGACGCGGCCGTGCTACCTATCGTGCAGGGAGTACTAGTGCCTAAACTATCACCGTATTCCCACTCAGATGGGTTCCGCTTAGTTGACTTGTCAGGACCGGTTTTTTTCCGAGCTTTTGTGACAACCGGTTCCTTAGGTTCCAAAACATGGCTTCTAGCGGGATCAAGGATTTGTATCATCCTATTTATTATGTGATCTTGCACGTGTGGACCGTAACCACGTATGATACTATCAATTAAAGATAGCTTTCTTGTAAGCTCATCTTTGGTACCAACGTTTTCCCTAGGCTTGATCTCTAAAGTACTCCAATAAACACTCTTTTGAATCGACCTACCTTCTCTCACGATCGTAGTACACTCACACGCACAAGGTAAATTGTGTGTTGTCTTAATAACACAGCCACACTTTGCAGGAGTGAACAAAAAATCCCCGGCCTTTTTAATAGTTTCCTCTAATATTTGAATGGTCGTACATGAAATATTACCTTTGATGTTGCTAAAGATAGCTCCCCTAGATTTTTGTCTGGGACAAAACAAACTTCGTTCGAACGTTTCGAAGATGGTAGAGTGTTGAATGCGAAGCAACGCATGAAATTTATCCTAAAATTGCTCAAATGTGCATAGGCTTGTGCCGATTGCCCATTTTAGACTAGAGTGAGCACTCTCTGCCCTAAACCATAAACTTAAATTAGTTACAAGTCTAACAATTAATTAAATAAAGTAATGTATATATATGATAATATAACTCATTGGTTACTAGTGTGGTTGTCCAAATGTTTAATTTTGTTCGTGTATACATTAAGGAATTTGTGTCCGAAAGGGTCTATCCATTGTTTCATCACGTACTCGAGAACCTTGGGACAATATGTGTATGCTTGGTGCAACTCGGCGAGGTTTTTGTTATACTCTTTGATCGTCGCCAAATGTTAAACCGCGACATATAATTCTAAAAACTCCTCACCCATGTCCGCTTTAGGCAAAAATTTCTTAGAGTATGAGCTAATGTTCATATTTATATGCCAAGTGCATAACATATGACTTGCATCCGGAAATACCTCATCGATAGCGTTCATTAAAGCCAATCCTATCCGTGACGATAACATTTTGTTATGCGCACATGTTGTTCACCATCACTCTTCTTAGAACGCTCATTGTCCATGTGTAGTTCTCTTCTTTCGCCGAGATCATAAAAACAAAAGCTATACAAAAGGTCTTTTTTGTCGAAGTTGGGCCAACTATTTCTAGCAAAGGCATTTTATACCTTGTAGTCTTGTACGTGCTATCCATTATAAGCACTTGAGGAAAAATGGGAAACAAATCGATGCTTGTGGGATGCGCGAAAAATAATTCAAAGATCTCGTCAGTTTCTTTGTTTGTGCGCTCCCAAACATAGTACTTGTGCTCCTTTAACTTACCGAACAAGTATTGCATTTGGGATTTGCCCGCTTTATCAACCAATTGGTGCTTGTGCCGCATGTTGTAGATGGTACGCATACTAGATATATTTTTCAGATCTTTTAACTTCAATCCACAGTATATATCTCTTGGCCGAGAACCGATTGTTGTGAGTTTACGAACATACTCCTCCTCTTCCACTTTTAACCTCGCGGCCCGTGAATGACCATCCAAGCGTAAGAAGGGTTGGTGGATGTGTTTTCCATGTCTAACTACCAATTTCCAATTACCGGGTACTTTTAACACCAGATTTCCCCTAAGCATGAACGGACATCCGCATTTTTTGGATGAACAATCTCGTCGCTTCTTCACAATCCCCGGTTTCGGCCTCGGCTTGTAAACACCGTGCCTCTCGCACTTGAAATATAGTCGCAGAGTTTTACCGTTTTTACTACCATCGTCATCTTTATCGACCACAACAATGAATCCTATACTCTTGCTTTCCTTATCAACCCATTCTATCAATTCCGCCTTGGTGTAGAAATTATCCGTGGTAAAAATTTGGCTATAATCGGCCATGTTACATGGTGCTTGTGTCGGTTCCTACACAAACAAATATCATTTCACTCACACAAAATCACAATTCTTTCATGTAACCAACAACAAAAATAACTTCATCGATTGTAAACATGCATTCACACTTCAAATAATGAAGACAAACGTAATATTCGGCAAAAAACGGGCATATAAAATAAAGACAGTTCAAATCTTCGCATGATCATGCAGAGATTTTGGTAAATCTTCGCACAATCATGCGAAGATTGTGCACAATCTTTGCATGATTGTGCAAAGATTTACAACAATCTTTGCATGTTCATGCGGAGATTGTGCATCTTCCACGCGTGTTCTTGCGTGGAAGTGTATAATTCAAAGCACGATTTCGTCCGAATATATATTTTGTGCAGATTTTTTTTAAATTTACCTCAATGATACTCTCCATATGGTCAGTAAGCGGGTCCTCCTCATCCGAAAGGAAATCATCAATGTTGTAGCTCCAATCTTTGTTATAGTCACTTAAATCCATTCTTGGAGTAGTTGGGTTTTACTTTTAATAATTAAGGTTTATTAAATGTTTGGGTGGGAGTTTGGGTTTGTTAGATTTTGTGTTTTTTTTAAATTTTTGAGAGGGAAGTGGTAGGAAAAATTGATGCTTTTTATTGGTTAAAGATAACAATGAGATCTTAGTACGTTCACAGATGATTGAGTGATTGAAGATGACTAAATGTAGGATATACCATCACTGGTTTTAATAACCTGGATTATGTTTCCAAATGGCATGTTCCTCTCCAAAATAAAGGGTCCAGATAATAATACATCGAACCGAAGAAGTCAAATTAATAATTTAAAAATAACTCTTTTTTCATAGATAAACTAATGAATGAAATATTATAAGATTATTATAATATTTTCAGATTCTAATTTTTATTTTTATTTTTATTTTGATATTTGTTTTTTAATTCTTTTTTATCTATATAATTTTTTATTTGTTTGTATTTTATAATAGTGGATTGTAGGGTAATTAAATATGACTACATGATGCAACTGAATATCAACAAGTTTTACTCGATAGATGAAACTTTATCAATAGTAATGAATATTAAAATTTTAATAACAAAAATTATATTAGTAAAAATCGTTTTAAACTTGAAATAGATGAAGTTGTATATAGGGAAAATCCGAAATTTCAATTAAACATTATGAGAATGAATTAAACATATTAAAATACAATACCATCATATCCGGATGCAATTCGAATTGATTTGCTATTTAAAATATTTTTCTAATTTAATTAAATATTTAAAAATAAATAAATAAATAGAAATTTAAGACTTTAATAAGTGGAGATTGCTTTAAAGATAATTGTGGGTATTCTCAACTACATCATTTGAATTCACATAATTAGCAGGCTCAGCAAAGAGCACCAGATGCTTCACATTAGAGACATCATGGGTTTTCAATGGCTTGACACCTTCAACGTGTTGGCATTCTCAAACTAATCATGCAAAATCACCATGTCTCGTTTACGTGAGCTTTGTATAAGTTCAAACCACTGTCTTGAAAGGTCAACAAGAGTCCTTACGAGCACTTCAATATAATTTAACAAATTGCAAGAGTCCTTACGAGCACTTCAATATAATTTAACAAATTGTAGTATGAGAAGGGAAAATAATGTAAATACTTGGAGAATGTAACTCCTTGTTGAATTGTTACCTCATTTGAGTCAAAAATTGATTTTTAAATATTATCAAAGAGTAGAAATGCCACAAACCATTTCTTGCTTTGTAAATCGTTAACACATCGCTTCAGTCGATTCTTATCATGGAACTACCCGTCTCCAATAATGACGACAAGTTGCTATAGAGGATTGTGACCTAAATGAATTTTTGACTTGGCTACTGCAGCATCAAGCATTTTGTTCAAAAACGATAACAAATCAACCACTCGTTCATCTCCAATCATATTATTTTTTTAATATCAAACAAGATATCATCTTGACCTCATCTTCTGCAATATATGACTAATCAAAATCATGAAGCACCCTTAAATTTCATTTTTTCCTAAAACTTACAACTACCACATTTCCGATTTCCAATTGAGACATATCATGACATATTGTCACCAAGGCTTTCATGGCAACATCGCCACAACCACTTTCAGACATGCTATGAGAAGCATCTACAACAATGACAACTTGTAATCACGTATATTGAGTTTGTTCTGCTTGAACCAGATTTTAAACTTTTGGCACTGACTTGCTATGTCTCAAACTTCTTCAAAGTCTCGGGATTTCACAAATTAATCATTATCATAATCATTCATGGAAAACATGTTGAGTGAAAGTATTTCCTCACTCGAATAATACTTCTTGAAAGAAACCAAACTCTCTTAGAGACATCAGCTGATCTATCTAAGAGCAAGGGGGCGGTCGCCCCCGCTTACATCCGTCGACTTATCGATACTGGTTCGATGAGGTCGAAGACGATGACAGTGGAGCTGAGTAAAATAGGATCTATTTGGGAACACTTTCACTTAGATCAAAATTTACACATTGAAATAGAGAAATAAGATAAAAGTTTTGTTGTTCTTTCTTTTTATTTTTGATAAAAATAGATAGAAGTATAGTCATAGTTTACAAATATAGAGAGATTTAGTATGAGTTGAAGTTTAATGTCTCTTTTTCATTGGGATTTTCATTATTTTATGGACTTTAGTAAAGCAGATTTACCTATACATATTAGGTTGTGACATAATATAACGTTTATAAGAAAATATTTAATTAAGTTATATTTATTATTTTGTTGCTAAAATCAATATAATCTCTATAATCTTATATAAATTTTAATAGATTAAAACTAAAATATTTTGGTGATATTATTTCGAATAAAACTTTGTAAAAAATATGTGATCTTATTTTAGAATTATATAGATAAGGGCGATTTTTTATTATTAAACTGGTTTTACAAAAAAATTAAATCCAACCAAACTATGTTAAAAAGTCTATGAAAACTTTGTAGCACCCCATTAGTTCGATTTATGGTTCCACCACTGTCGAGATGATTCTCAGATCAACATCAATAAAAATGTTTCATTTAGGGTGAGGCATATTCAAGAAATTTATCTGGATCAAAATCTCTATTTTAAGGGGAAATGATTTTTTAAGACTCAAACACTCGGTCCATTTGGTGCTTTTCAGGATCGAAATGCTTAACATCCATTTCTGTAACGTCGAAAATATTATCATTCTCGGTCGCCTCTTTGCCCTTTAATCTGTGTCCATTTGGTCAGGAGTATCAGGTCATAATACTTGAGAAGTTCTTTTATCAAACTCGAAAACATAACCATCATCGTCTGCATTCCCATCATCAACTTCACTTAAATATACATCATCTCTCATTGTGGAATCCAGTTGCTCTTCCTCCCCATCTTTATCATTATCCTCTTTAGATTCTTCAACGACTCTAAAAAATCACCAGTGAAATCATCCTCTATCTTAATATATTTTTTTATCGTTCTCGGGATGCCCTTAAGCCTCCGCCTCCTTCTCATTATTGGAAGCTAACCTTTTTTACTCCGTTCGATCTACTCATACACATAATCATTGCCCGAACAAAAATAGAATGTCCAAAGAGTATTGGGAAAGAATTCATATCCTTTGAGGTATCCTGGGTGTTTTTCAAATTTAAGGAAAAATAAAACTTCTCACTCAGCCATATAACTCTCTTCTTAGGTTTCCAAGATCCTAAATACTATTCTTTATCTTTTTTATTGATCTTAAATAACGTTCACGAGACTTTATCTCATTTTCCCGCTCTTGCTCGCGATTTATCCGATCAGTATCTCATTCGCGACGTTTTTTTTATCTTTATCTCTGTCCCAGTCTATGTATTTGTCGAGTCGATCTGGTGAACTAGAGGATCAACCATCAGTAAGGTTGATATTGGTATTTTTCTAGGATATATTTCCATAATGGTATTAAAAAGCCAACGTATCACGTTGTGCTTTGGTAAAAAAGAGATATTTCTTAGTGTTGGTTGAACCAAGTGGATCAAGGATTGAACAAATCATTTCACCTGTGCCTTCGCCTTCTTGGTGTTGGTTGAACGTAGGGTTTCATGGTGTAGTTGGACCAAATGAATCAGCGATTGAACGATTCATTGTTGACAAAATAATGTTTATTGTTTGAGAGAATCTAGTCACTGGAAGGGAAAAGTATGCCGATTTTTTAATCGTCCCTTGTAACTAATCCAGATGATTCCCTAGCATCTCAAAATGCCTCTCGATGGTGTGTTCTAACATTCCAACACCTTTTTCGCAATTTTTAGCCTCATATTCAAATCTTAACAACCATAAACGTTAGTCATTAAACCAATATTCTTTTTACTCTGGTTTTTAGTTCATTGAATCTACGTATCATAAACTCAGGCTCTGACACCAAATGATGCAACACAATATCAATGACCAAAAAGATAGATGATATTCTCCATGTAGAAAACAAAATTTTCAATAAAAAAATTATATTATTCAAAAAACATCTTAGCTTAGAATAAATGAATTCTTATATAAGAAATATTCAAAACTCTAATTACACATTATGAAAATAAATTAAAAATACTAAATAATAATCTTATCGAATCTGGATGCAATCCGAATTAATTTTTTATTTAATATAATTTTATAATCTAATTTAAATATTAATCCTAATCAGTGAAGATTGTTCACAAGATAATTGTAGGTCTTCCTAACTACATCAATTCCTTTATGTATGCAACACACACCAATGTATAATTTTTAATGAAGACAATTAATGGGATGACTATATAAATATACTAGAATGTTTTTATTTACGGTGGATTAATCTTTGTCATATTTTTTTTATATTTTTGTTCATTGACATATCGTGTTAAAAGATTTAATTTTCTAAAGTTATTTTTAATGTGATAAAATTGTAAATTTACTATTATCAATAAATAGTATGATTTTTGGCTCAGATATTATCGAATCTAGAAGATTTATTTGTTGTCCACCTAATCCTTGCAAACTAAGTGAGTGAGGACTATATGAAAAATGCAAGTTAAGCCTTCAGAATATGTTAAGAATCAACGAATATTTTATATAGAAAACTAGCTCGCCAAGGTACTTAATGTCATGTAGGTTGCGTCGGCATAACCTATCATGTTGAAGTATTTTGAAAATCTTGAAAGTTTTGACTTCAACGAGCCATAGGAAACTTTGACGCTTCAAATTCACTTGTGCGCTAGTGCCAGCTACTAAGGGACACGTGTCGTAGTTGGATTACTAATGTCAGGTTCTATGTCTGACACGCAGCATTGGCATGTGACTTCTTTGGTGTTTTTCGGTAGTAATGATTACAGACTTGGATAAGGTTGTGGCAAAGCTTGCCTATAGCTATCAAGTATTTTTTTCAAACATTTGTTTCGCTTGTTTTGGAAAAAGTTATTGAGCTCTTAAAAAAAATAACAGTGTTCTCCAAGTGAATTCATTTCTCTAATAAACTCTTACTGCTTACACCACCATCAACTATATTTTACTAGTCTTCAACCGCAATTTGTAAATAAAAAATGAGGCACAATTTGGATATTCTTTCTAAAATGTTATGTTGCATCAACTCATAGAATTAAACTCACTATTATTAGAATATTTAGATATGATAAAATAAATACTTCTCTATGTTTCCAATACAAAAAACGTTATTATAATAAATTACATTAGACGACAAGTCAAGAAACCTTAGAGAAATACCAAAATGATATGAAACAATGTTTGAAGAAGTTATTTTTGGAATTATATATGCGGGTGAGTAGTCACTTGTGATATCATGGATATTCAATGATCTGAAATATCGGTTAATTATTTAAAATAATGTAAAATTATTTTTGTGGTGCCCCTCTTAGCTTATTCTAAAACAATCCATGAAATATGATATGGAATTTCTAAATCATATTTTGTCATATCATTTTGGATCTAATAATTCAAATATATCATTGAAAAGTATATCTGATGTTAAATATTTCTTATTTTATTTTAAAATATGTGTCTCGCATGTATGTTGGCCTAGATAGTTCTAATGACTATGAAGTTTGTGAAGTTATCAATTATTTCATAAATTATCCATGTGCATCCGCTTAAAATTTATTATCATAATGAGAATTTAGAATGGATCTTGTATTTTTCATATATATAAATCAAAAACAATTCTCAACAACAAAATAAGATAAACAAAATCATGATGATGCAGTCCATTCCTCCAAAACTTTCCAAATATTTTTAATGTCATTAATCAAATTAATAATAACGTTTTATTTTTTCTTATAGCCAAAAAATTAACACCATGACTATTTTTTCCACTAATAAATTATCATTCACTACTTAAATAAACTAAAAGTAGTATCTCTAGTTATTTCTTGATCGACCACATTCCCACTTATGTCAATATTAGTTGTTAGAGCATTTAAGTGATCAATACGTGATAACATAGCCGCAAAATCCTCATTACTATTTAATTTTTTAAAACATTTATCACAAAAGTAGCTAAACTTAAAATTTATGATATACAACTACTCATATTTGGTTAAAACTAAATTGATCATGCCTTTAATTGTTTCTAACTTACCAAGATCAAATATTGCAATTTGATCATTTAGTTTGGAATTATTCATTACAAACTAGATATTGCACACATGCATAAATTGTGTTACAAATTTAGGTATATAAATATATAAAAAATTAAGGTTTACCTAAATTTTGCAACTCATATTTACCCGTATTTTGTAAGTTGATAATTACATAATTAACATATGTTTTACAAATTCAAGATAAAATTCACAAATAAAAAATATATGTTTTGAAAATAAAAATATATATTATTTCACAACTTAATGTTTATCCATATTTCACAATTGTATATTATATATGTTTCTCAAATCATATATAACATGTATTTTGTAAGTCTAAAAATAATTTTGTGCATTTTGTGTTTTGTAATTTGAAACATTCATTTCACAATTTATATTAAAGTTTTTTTTGTAATTTAAACCTATGTTTCATAACTTGTTGTTTTTTCACAAATTCTACATGCACATGCATACTTACAAAAATATATTTTAAAATTTCTAAAAAACAATTTATATCACACGTCTCATGTATTAAAGCACATTCGATCCCTTGATTTGGTATCTCTTTTTGCAAAAATTCAAAAACAATAAACCATCAATTTAGATAACAATATTTAAGTTATGATTTGGGCAAATGATAAGGAATTGATTATAACAATTTGATTGTACATAGCTCGAATAAATAAATCACACAATTTTGGGTTTGCAAGCAACTTGAGATTGGAATTGATGTTAAACTTTAAGATAGATAATTAAGGTTTTAGAGATATAAATGAAGTTGAGGAAGAAGATAAGAAAAGAGAAAAAATTGAAGTATTACAAATATGATGGATATTACATGATAATAAACCTATTGTTTTTGTATTATATGGTATTATATTATATTTTTGGTATTTATTGAAAATTAAGTTTAGTTTGGGTACTAAGTGATACTTCTTCTTATCATATTTTAATATATCATAATATATTAAAACAATATCAAAAAAGTTAATCAATTTTTTTTATTTTATTGTTTAAAACAAATTTTAAAACACAATTATTATTTAAAACAATTTCGTTTTTAGAGTAGTGGTGTGTTTATGTGTTTGGTTAAGTAGGACCGAAAGCAGTGTACATTGTACCGAAGTGATAAGTTAAGAGTCGAAACTCCAGTTGTGAGGTATTGTAGATGAGGTTAACTTGTAAAGGAGAAGTGGAAAAGTGGTGGAGAAGTTGAGTAGTTGAGAGAAGTAGCGAAACACGTGTGTCAAACTTATAAGAATGTTGGTATAAATAGAGTAGAAAAAACAAAGGCTATTTTTACAGAATGATCCATCATTAAATAATGAAAGCAATAGTTATATTTATAGACGTTATGGTATACCTCGAGTCTTTATAGATCTTAGGCTTGCTTCATAAGCTTATGTTAGGTTGTTGTTATGTCTAATCGTGTTATGTCACAATTTTGCCTAATGTCTTATTATGTTACAGTTTGACCTAAAGCCTTATTAACAGGCTCAAGCAAAATATATACATCCCTTACAATTAATACCCATATTAATAGCTCTATAGTCTTTGTGATGGGATCAAATATGACTATAACTTGAAATATTTTATTGACGAAGAAACTATTGTTGAGTTTGAGTCGTGAAAGCTCGCACTTGAGTTATTCGTTAAATTACATTTAAACTTTGTAAATGAAGAAAAATATACATGCGAAATTGATTATTATCTCACAAGCCTAGCTACCGAGCCAATTATGGCCGAAATAGTAAAAGTATTAAGTTTGGATGTCCTCAAAATTTCGCCAACCAAAACTTCCATCGATGAAAAAATATCTATTTATCCAAAGGAAAAAAAGTACAACCGTGAGTAATTTGTTTTTTATATTTTTATATTTTACTTTTTGCTAACTGATATCTAGTAAATAGGATTTGTAATTAGGTTTGTATTTGAAGAAGTTTAGAAGTTCTTCTTGAAAATAGCTATTTATCTAACTATGGTGGTAGCCCTCATATTCTTTCAAAGTATGACGAAGAACTAAAAAAATAAATTAAACTCGATTGCATTATACCAAGAAGCCATAATGCTTAGAGTCCGAGATGCCAATCCTTGCAACAACTGATTCAAAACATGAAGCGAGTGAAACATTTAAAAGACCTAAATGTTTAAAGTCTGAAGTGAAACATTTGAAAGACCTGAATGCTTAGAATATGAGATGTCGATCCTTGCAACAATTGATGTATATGTGTGGCTTCCAAAGGCGAATAAAACTCCAGGCGGTGTGTTGGCGCATAAGATAGTTTTGTTCACTTATCTTTTCAATATAAGGGTTTGACTACCCCTTAATCTTCATCTTATAGACTTATTCTGTTATACTACCATAGTCAGCTAGTCTCTAGTTGGTGGAGGCTGCTTATCATTTCGATAAAGGTCTTGAAGTTGGGAGAACAAAATTTCAAATATGAGAGTTCTTCACCGGGATCAATATCAACTCTACTAGTGAAAGACCTTACTTATACTTGTTAATAATGAATCATCACAAATTTTTCGTTGACCTTCTAGATTATAAGAATATATGGAAGAATTTTTTTGTATTTCTAAGCGGAAACTTAGAGAACAGTAAATCTCTTGATATGGCCTTAGGGTAAAAATCACTAGTCTCCAATGTTTCACGTTTATATAAAATAGTCCTCTTCATTCCTCTTTATCTCTCAATAGACCTTCATGTTTTAAAATTTCAACGTTTAGTCCCTTTACACATGTAATTTTTGAGGAACTCATACGTGGCAGATCAAACAATAAATTTTTATCTCATATTTGGCTCCTCCAATATTTTTCCAAATATATCAAATTTAAATGGTGGGTATTATTGGCAACAAATCGATGGACTAAATATGAGATGAAAAATCTATTATTTGTGGTGCCACGCGACTGCTCCTAAGCAATCATATGTACGGGAGGACTAAACATGTAAAGTTTTCAAAAGTGGAGGACTAATAAAAGATAAACTGAACGAAATAAAATAGTTTGAGACACACGTAAAACATGAGAGACTAGTGATGATTTTTAGCCTTGTGGTAGCTCTATGTTCGTCGTACAAAAGCAAGCCTTCTTTATTCCTTTTTTATTTTAGGACTTAAATATTATGTGAAGCACGTCCGAACATGTGTTGTCATAATTTTTTTTGTATGTTATATTTGTTAGCGGAACCACACACCACCGTTCAACCAAGGCAAGAACCAATGTATGATTAAACGAAACTATGGAAGAATGATCTAATTACCATGTTCAAGACGAGAAACAAATAAAAGAAAGCGTAACAAAAACCAAGCACACAATACAATGTTTAACGTGGTTCGTATTGCGATGAAATCCTACATCTAAAGGGCCACAAACACTATTTTATAAATAAATAAGTTACATAAAGACTCTTAAAATTAAATGACTCTATTACTTTTTGTAACAAAAGATAATGTAATTCATAGAACTCTCTATTTAGCGCTTATCTCTCACTTCACTTATCTCTCAAAAGACATAAATGTATTTCATTCCTTTAGGAAATATGCAACTCCTGTGATCGTCTCTCTATAATTACACTCGCATCACACACTGCATAACAATATCTTCTTCTATTTATAGGCATAAAGAAAACCTTAATCCTTCATGAGACGTTCCAGGTTAAAACACATTGATCAACAATTGAAATAACTTATACTTCATTAATATAGGAAGCCTCTTGAAGACCCAATTGATACAGAGAATCTAACTAATATAAGAATATTAAAATATGAGACCCGATTAATATAAGAGAATTAAAAATAAATATTACGCTTCAATGCATAAGTGATAATAGGGTTCATCTCTCTTCAGACTAGAGTGGTGTTTCACATCAGCTTGCTTCAGACCATCTTGTGTTAGACCAACCTACTCCAGCTTATCACATATTTGTTTTGACCTAATGGTGACCAGTCTTCGACAAATTATTTCAACCCTTAGGATCAACTTACATCTTTACAAATAATCTACGACTCACACACCAAAGAGTTTCACTTCTTCTTACCTATACATGTAACGACATATCCAACATCGATGTAGTCTTATGATAATCCATTTATTGGCAAGTTACTTCTAGCCTACATCTAACAATTATCCACCTAGGCTTCTCATAATTCTAGTCTTCATTGCTGATGATGAAGAATAAAAGATGTATGGGAAAATTGTAAGGAAGTATTTTTATTGGGAAAGTATTGTAAAAAATAACAATAGAAGTAGTTATTATGAATAAGTAAGGAAATATGGAGACTAAATATGTAAAAAGGTAGGAATTAAAGTGTGTGGGGCCCATTATTATATTATAAAAGGACCACACACGAATGGATAATCCGAGGGATTAATGGATAATTACTTTGTCTCTCTACGTGGATTAGTTATTACTTTCTCTCTCTAAATAGGCTCCTTAATAAAGAATTTAATACTATTTTGACACTAAAAGATTCTCGTAACACAAAATTACCCTAGAGCTGCTTCTGAATTCTTCAGTGGCGCCGTCTGTGGGAAACGAAGATTGTTCTGGAAATTGAAAATATTGAGGGCGGAAAAAGAAACTGTTCAGGCAAATTTTCGCTCCGAGGTGAGAAGGGAGCCTGACAGTGGAAAAGAAAAGCATGAAACCGATTTTCGTCCTAAAAAGCGGGATGATAGATATAGAGGTTATGAACAACGGTCTTTGAGGAGGAAAGAAAATCGACACCTGAAATCTTCCGACTCAAGCAATTATTCTCATTACAGCTCACCAGAATCGTCTCCTAGGAAAGATCATAGAAAGAAAAGACATGGTCGAAGGCGTATGGGACACCAGAGGGGAAGGAGCTTGGAGAGGAAATCTCCGAGGGCAAAGAGTTGTCGTGCTCGCGCTAATGAGCAGGGTTATGGCCAAATGAATTTTCCCTCTGGGAACCAAAATGTTGACCCACAGAATTCGGAGTGGCAACATCAATACACTCTACCGTCGGAGGAGGGACTATATTTTACGAACCATGAAAACTTGAGGGCTAACGTCTATCAGACGGGTCATAATTGGAGAGCTTCTCCTTTGTCCTCAGAAATTTTAGTTGGCAACCTCCCAAAACATTTTGATATCTCGAAGCTAGAAAAGTTCGACGGGACGCAAGACCCTGATAACCATATCGAGCAATTCAAGAATTTCATGATTAATTTTGATGACGATGATAAATTGCTGTGTAGAGCGTTTTCTTAGACTTTCAATGGGGTGGCTTCTAAGTGGTATAACCGGCTTCCGCAGGGCTCGATAAAGAATTTCAACATGTTCTGGAATATCTTTAGACAACATTTTGTGGGGAGCAAAATGTTTCGAGCTAATGGAGATACGATAATCTACTGTAGGCAAAAAGTTGGGGAAATCTTGAAGAATTACACCAATCGATTCGTCAAAACAAAAACGGAGATGGAATATTCCAAAGATTCTGTGGCACTTGCAGCATTCAGGATGAGGCTCCTACCTGGACTCTTACAGGATACGGTGGCGGAGAGTCAGGCCATGACCTTTGGGGCATTGCTGGATCAAGTTGAGAAGAGAATTTTAGTGAAGGAGACTCAGGAATCCGAGAAAGGATCAGACGATTAGCTAGACCAGAACCAATTTCAAAGGTCCGAGTCCAGTAATCAAGGGCCTCGTGCCAATGTTCAAGCCAAAGGTACGGGTCAGTATCCGCCGAGGCAGAGAACAAATCCACAGAACTATAGTAATCAGCAAAGTTATAACCAAGAGGCAAGGCAAATTTCGAACAAATGGATTCGTCCGGACTATTTTGCTGACTTAACGGAAAATGTGGCCACGATATTTGATAAGGAAAGATCAACGGTGCAGTTCAGAAAACCTTTTCCTATTCAGACTCCAAGAGAAAGCAGAAGTGTTAACAGGTACTGTAAGTACCATGACGATATTGGGCATGACACTAAGGAATGCATTGCTTTGAAAAAAGAAGTGCAAGCTTTGATTGAGAATGAGATGTTGTTAGAATTCATGAAAAAACACTCCCAGAAAAATGCTACGGTAAAGGCTGTCCCCAAGATCGCTGATACAGCAATGGTAATTTCTGAAGAGACTGATGTTTTCGATATTGAGCAAGAGTATCTGGATCCCAAGGAGGGGAGAAATAACATGAACATGGTGGAGGAGATTATTCCAAGGGGGAAAGTAAATTACCTGTGTGCTTTTTTCGAGTCGCTGGCTATCTTTGGAGGAGATATTATCGCAGGGAACTCTAATAGTTTGCGGAAGAGACATATGGTGAACTTGACCACACAAATTGAAGCAGGAGTTTCGGAACAGATGCATCGCTTGCCTTCTCCCATCATATATTTCGACGATGATGATATGAGGAATGTAGCGGGCCCACACGAAGATGCGGTGGTTATCGTTGTGGGTATAGCCGGAGACCAAGTTCAGAAGATACTTATTGACACGGCAAGTTCCGCGAATATTTTGTTTATGAGTAACTACATGAGAATTTCTGACCCGCCTGTTATACGACGATCCGACAGAACTATAGTGGGGTTTACCGGTGGAACAGCGGTGGTTGTTGGAGAGTTTCAGTGCGTGGTAGAGTTAGGTCGTCGGCCGTTTAGAAAGAAAGTTAAAGTAATGTTTACAGTTGTTGACGCACCAACATCGTATAACGCGATTCTAGGTCGCTCTTGGCTGTCCCGAATGCATGGTGTGATTTCGAAGGTACACCAGTGTCAGAAATATGTGGTAGGAAACAATATAGGGACGATCAGGAGCAGCCAGAAGATGGATCGAGAGTGTTATCAGATATCTCTATCCTCGAAAGGATTTTGGGGATAAGTATCAGAAAAGGCATAGCAATTAAAGGGGACTTCCTCGGAAATCATTCTGTGTGATGATCCGTGGGAGACCACCGGATTTCTGGTTCCAGAAGAAGATTCTGAGGAGCATAAATTTGCAGATGGAATTTTTTTGAAGATTAGAGTAAAACTTTCTTTTGAGTTCAGAGAGAGATTGATTGCGTTTTTATCAACCAAGTTAGATATGTTTGTTTAGTATGCAGAGGATGTTACGGGAGTACCACCAGAGATAATATGTCATAAAATTGCAGTACGACTTGATGTTCGACCTATTGTCCAGAAAAGGAGAGCAGTTTCTCAGGAGAAGTCTATAGCTATTCTTTCGGAATTGGAAAGATTATTGAGCATAGGCCACATTCGAGAGTCGCATTACCGCATATGGGCCTCGAATCCAGTCTTGGTCAGGAAAAAGAATGGCAAATGGAGGGTGTGCGTGGATTTCACGGACCTGAATAGAGCTTGCCCCAATGATCCTTTTCTGGTGCCCCGAATTGATCAGTTAGTGGACTCAACTTCGGGCAACCGATTATTGTCTTTCATGGATGCTTACTCGGGGTATAATCAAATCAGATTAGATGCAAAAGATGAAGAGAGCACATCGTTTATCACCGAGAGAGGATTATATTGTTACAAGGTTATGCCATTTGGCCTGAAAAATGCAGGGGCAACTTATCAGCGTTTGGTCAACAAAACCTTTGAGGGACAAATTGGTAGGAATGTTGAAGCCTACATCGATGATATGCTTGTAAAAATTTTGCAGGACGAAGATCATTTCTCTAACTTGGAGGAAACTTTTAACAATCTAAGTAAATTCAATTTGAAATTGAATCCATAAAAATGCGTTTTTGGGGTACGGTCGGGTAAATTCCTTGGCTATATGATAAGTGAAAGGGGCATAGAAGCTGACCCATAACCGATTAAAGCTTTGAAAACTATGACGCCACCTCGGAATCTCAAGGAAGTCCAGATTCTAACAGGAAGATTGGCAGCATTGAACAAGTTTATTTCTCGATCATTGGACAAATGTGCACCTTTCTTCAAGGTATTACGGAATGCGAAACATTTTAATTGAACCAAGGAGTGTTCAACCGCTTTTCGCCAAATTCAATAATATTTGATGTCCCCGGATATACTGTCTAAACCATTGGTGGGGGAAAAATTAATTGTCTATGTGTCGGTATCAGATTGTGCAGTCAGTGCCGTTTTACTCCGGGAAGAGGTCGATATGTTAAAACCCATCTATTACGTTAGCAAAAGTTTGTTGGATGTTGAGAAACGATATCTTAAGTTGGAAAAGGTAGCTTTGGCATTGGTAACAACTGCTCGGAAAATAAGACCATACTTCCAAGCCCACCCTATTGTTGTTCGAACGACATTCCCCCTGAAAGGTTTGTTACAGAGGCCAGATATATCTTGGACAATGACGAAATGGTCAGTCGAGCTGGGAGATATTGACATAACATTCGAGCCTCGGACGGTAATAAAAGCTCAGGTTTTGGCTGATTTGTTGGTCGAATTCCACTCAGAAAGGAACTACATGGAGATTGTTGACCACTCAGACCAGACGGAATGGTTGGTTCGAACGGATGGTGGGTCGAATAATTTTAGAAGTGGCGCAGGTGTCCAATTAATTTCTCTAGAGGGGATGGCCATGTTTCAGGCTATTCGATTCAGTTTCAAGGCAACCAATAATGAGGCAGAGTATGAGGAAGCATTGGCGGGTTTACGATTGGCTCAAATATGTGGACCCTGAAAGATTAAATTGATCAGTGATTCATAGTTGGTGATAAATCAAGCTTTGGGCGAGTCTGACGAACGAAAAGATAAATTGATCCAGTACTTAAAAATGTTAAAAGATTTGGTTGCCGAATTTGATTGGGTTCAATACAAGCATGTTCGAAGGGAGGCAAATGTCGTCCCTGATTCTTTGGCTGCAGCTTCATGATCGGTGGGTATAAGGCGTTAATTCGACGAGTGTTTTTGGCTGGTTATTATTGGCCGACCATCTCTTATGATGCGAAAGATTTGGTAAAGCGGTGTGATACGTGTCAGCGCTATGCAAACATAATACACAAGCATGGGGTGTTCTTGGAGATTATTTTAAAAGTAGTCCCATTTGATAGGTATGACATTGACCTAGTTGGGCCCCTACCACTGGCGTCTGGTGGAAGGCAGACTATAATCGCAGCAGTGGATTATTTTTCTAAGTGGGTGGAAGCGGAACCTCTAGCAGAGACAAAAGCAAAAGATGTTATCAAGTTCGTTGTGTTGAATATTTGTTTTCGTTTTGGGATACCGATAAAAATCACAACGGATAACGGGCCTCAATTCGATAACAAGGAGTTTAAAAGCTTTTACCTTTCCAGGGGCATACGACAATGCTTTTCCACCCCATTCCATCCCCAGGCTAACGGTCAGGTGGAAGTGACCAATCGAACAATTTTGGATGAGTTGAAAAAGAATTTGGAAAGAAAGGCTGGAAAATGGCCCGATTATTTAAAAGAAGTATTGTGGGCTTATAGGACGACGCCTCGAACCGCAACTGCTACATCTCCATTTGCTTTAGTGTACGGTATGGATGCAGTTGTCCTTTCAGAGATTGTCTTCCCATCATATCGTGTGGCAGCTTATACAGAAAATTTGAACGATTAAAGTAGAGCCTTGGAATTGGATTTAGTTGAAGAGAAAAGACGACGCGCACAGTTGAAGTCCTTGCATTATCAAACGTTAATGAGGAGTAGGTATGTTTATAAAGTAAAGCAAAGAGATTTCAAGGTGGGGGACAAAGTATTACAAAACGTTTTTCTGCACACTAAAGAAAAGAGTCTTGTTTGTTGGGGTTAAATTGGAAGGGCCCTTATGAAGTAACGGAGAAAGTAAAGCAGGGAACGTATAGATTAAAAGACAAGGAAGGGCGATGTCTTAGGCATCCATGGAATATCGAACACTTAAAATTGTATATGGAATGATGAAGAAGTTAGCATGTAATATTTGTTTTTTGTGTATTTTCAGGTTTACAAAAACAGCGAGGGCATACTCTTTCCTACCGTGTTAGGCACAGGAAGGTTTTAACGAGGTGCCACTATGAGCTGATTAATACAACTGCATTTTTTGCCTCGAACTATTCTTTCTGAGACAATATTTTGTGCCTCGAATTATTTTTTTTGGAACGATATTTTTTGCCTCACACTATTCTTTTTTAGACAAAATTTTTGGTGCCTCGAATTATTTTTTTCTAAGCTAGCCTTATTGCAGCAAATAATGAATATTACGATGCAAATCGGCATAAAGCAACCATTCAACGCAAGTTGGCACACACTTATTCTTTCATATGAAAAATGTGAAGATTAACAAGTTATAAGATTGTCATTTCAAGAAGTGGCATACACAAAAATTCGAGGAGGGTGCTCCTTGGAGCAAATCAAATGGGTTACAAAAATTGCCTTACAAGGACTTATACACAAAAAATTTCAAAACATGCTAACATTTTTTTAACTAGTCAGAATTTTCCGAGGAGTCGCTCTCCTCAGAATCCGATACCTCACTATCACTCACCACAATGTTAGGAGGGCGAAGGTTGGGGGAGACAAGCTTCCAAAAACTGCATAAGTCATACTCGGGGTGTTCTGCATGAATTTGGGTGATCAGCCCTGCTCGGATTGTAGCATCTCGAGCGTTGAGGTTGTCCGCACACTTAACCGCATAGTCATTCACGACTTTTTCTTTCTCCTCCTCAACTTGTTTAGGAGAATCTTCAATTCTCTTCACCAACTTTTTTCACTCCTCCGTAACTTTCTCGTAATCATCACAACAATCTTTAAATCCTTTGCATGCCAGTTGGTGAGCTTTTTGGAGTTCTGTCAAAAGTCTTTCTTGAGCCCCCGTTTTCTTTTGGTAGAGGTCTCTTTCTTCCTGGCAGCATCTTTCGAGCATAATGACGTAATTTTCAGAGGCATACAGTCTTTCATAAAGTGCATCTGCTTGACTCTCCACAATGGAGGGTTGTTTCTTTGCCTCTTCAAGTTGCGAGGAAACAAGAGACGCCTTGAACTTGTAATAATTTTTTCAGTCTTCTAGATGCTGCATTCTTCTTCCCATGTTGACAGAAGCATGAAGAAGGCTGCGAAGACTTAATGAAAATTCGTCATGCTGATGAATTCCGAAGGAGCTGGAGGGCGAGCCTAGTGCTGTGGGGTCAAAATCCGAAGACTCACCAGTTAGAATATTAAGATCAATGTTTTGAGGAGGATCGCTTCGGGGAATCGGGAGTGGTGCCAATGTAGGAGAATTTTCAATTGGAGAGGGACTTGAAGCCTGGGTCAGAGGAGAATTGGGTGTCTGACTTGTATTTTCTCTAGTTTCTTTTTTCAGGTTCACTTGATACCTCCTGGGGCTCAGTGCCTTGGGAAGCTTCTTGGATATCATCTTGTGTTTTGCCGTCCTCGGATAATTCTTGGATGGGCTCCAAGACAATTTTTTCTTGCTTTCTTTTGTCTTGGTATCTTTCTTCTTGCTAGGGTGGACATATTTCTTTGGAGGGGAAATTGAACTAGGTGCAACAGTGTTGGCCGAAGAGGATGGCTCCTGATTGGCAACTAATCCTTCAGTGTCTGACTGAAGGTATTTTGTGGAAACTTCCTCGTCAGATTCACCAAGATGACTTTTGGCATGAGAACGCTTTGGAAGATAGATGACTATATCTTTCTTAGTCACTCGCTCTAGAACTTCTTGTTGTGGGAGAGGGGTCATCAGTTCTTTTAGGGTCAACCGGTCAAGGGGGTCCAACCTCCAGAGTCGACTCATGGCCAAGTTGTTATTCATAAAACCAAGCGGAATCTGTTTTTCCAATGTTCTTTGGCCCACTCGCTAAGTTTGGTGAAGACGGTGGTGGCACTCTCCACATAGTCTGTGTATGGTTTTGAAACGCTCGTCATAGCTACAAAGATCTTAAGTTATTACATCATTATCCGAGGAGGAAATGTAAATGAAAAAGTTAGTGGACTTAAATTTGTTGGTCCACAAAAGGGATAACTTGTGTGGATTCGAAGGAGTCGATTTTGACCCTGTTTCCCAATGGCCTGAGAAGTAGACGAATTGTTGCCTCCATTTCATATCAGCTTCTAGCAAGTCCTTTAAAACTTTTTGTCTTCGGCCAAAAGTCAATGAATAAAATGGGAAAAACGGATTCCTTACTAAGCCAGATAATCTGATGAGCTCTTCTAAGGAAAATTTGTTGCCCGAAATCCTCGAAGCCATGATACATGCCATAAGTGTGAACCACATATTTGGACCGACTTGTGAAGGGCAGAGGTCAATCTTTGCAAAGTATTCGATAAAAAATGGGTCTAAGGGAAACCTTAACCCCCAGTTCATAATTTCAGTATATACAACTAACTCATTATCCCTCAGTTATAAAGGAGTCTCACCTTCCGAGGGGAACCTAATGTCAATTTACGAAGAAATGCACCACCGGGTCCTCAGTATGGGCTCCTCCGAGGGTAAAAATTACTATAAGGTATGTTGTGCAGCGCAACCATATGCTTGTTTTCGATTCCTCGAATGTTGTTGCCTGCGATGGCATCAAGTTCTAAGAGAATAGTGATGTCTCCCTTAGACTTAGGGGAAATCCGACGAGCTTGTTCTTCGGACATTGTTGGGAGAGCGGTAATCATTTGACTAGAAGACTCTAGGGGAAGGTCAATGGTTTTACTCTGCTCTGCAGTAGAAATCGATTGAGTTGTTGGCTCAGGAATATCCGAGGTAATTGCTTTCCCTTTAGCAGCCAAGGCTTTGTTTCGCATTTCTCGAAGCTCGTCTTCGGTAATGGTGTTTCTTCTTGGAGAAAATCGAGGGCTCCCGGTTCCCGTTATTGAAGGGGTGGCTGGAAGGCTCGATCCAGAGGTGTCGGTTTTTAGAGGAGGATTTTCAACTATTACAGCCAAAGGGGGCTCTGGGGTTTCCGAGGGAGTTCCTTTGGCGCGCTTGCGCTCCTGAGAGTTCTTCTTATCCTTATGGTACCTTTTCCTCTTCCCAGACGAATGTTTGTGATGTCTATCTTTACCCATGGGTTCGAGGGTGTTGAGATCAGAAACTTGATTTTGTTGCGAACTTTCGAGGGGTATGATAGCAGCAGAGTTTTCCGGGGGAGGCCAAGAACTGTAGAACGTAGTAACAGAAGGTTGGGGTTGAGGCTCAACGTATTCACCAGCAACAACTCTCTCTTGGAATTTTTTACTAATTAGAAGCCACTCTGGAATCCGACGAGGTTTATAAGGCAACTTTCTCTCTCTAGAAATTTTAGAGTGAAAAGTTTGGAATGCCAATGAAGGAGGTCAGTATTTATAGAGGAAGATGGGCTCTTAGGGTAAATTAGGCCTGAGGATATTTTCCTTTGTTTGCCTAGGGGCATTACGGGTAACATAGGTACGATTTTGTTGATTTGAAAAACGAGGGAGAAGATGAAGAGGCAATCCAATGATGAAAAGTATTGGGAACAATGATAAGATCTCTAAAGAGATTTGCTCACAAGGAATTACGACTAATGACGTCATGACAAAGGTGGGATTTGTTAATTGAGGTATGCCAGTTCGCACTGATAATTTCGATGAGTCCAATCCTTGCAATTTATTAGCCTAATATGGGAGACTATATAATGTTGAGACAATCATTCCGATGAATTTTTTTGATGAGAAACATGGTTCAAGCTTTGCTAAAATATTGAAGGATTGAGGGGCTACTGATTAGTATTGCATGAAAGGTATTTTTCGAAGAGGTATTTTTTCGAAGAGACATTTTTTGAAGAGGTATTTTTCGAAGAGACATTTTTCGAAGAGGTGTTTTTCAAAATATCATTTTTCAAGGACAGTTAAAGAGTAAAAGATATTTGAAGAGCAAAGATAATTGAAGAGTAAAAGATATTCGAAGAGGAAAGTTGTTCAAAAGGGAGGCTGTTCGAAGAAGTATTATTCGATGAAATGCATTTTCGAGGAGAATTGAAACAAACAAGATGAAATTTGGAGATGTATTTACAGTCCCAGTAAAAATATTTTTACTAAGACCGGGGGGCTACTGATGAGGGAGAATAAAAGATGTATGGAAAAATTGTAAGGAAGTATTTTTATTGGGGAAGTATTGTAAAAAAGAACAATAGAAGTAGTTATTATGAATAAGTAAGGAAATATGAGGACTAAATGTGTAAAAAGGTAGGAATTAAAGTCTGTGGGGCCCATTATTATACTATAAAAGGACCACACACGAATGGATAATCTGAGGGATTAATAGATAATTTCTTTCTCTACGTGGATTAGTTATTACTTTCTCTCTCTAAAAAGGCTCCTTAATAAAGAATTTAATACTATTTTGACACTAAAAGATTCTCATAACACAAAATTACCCTAGAGCTTCTTCTGAATTCTTCAGTTGCGACCAATGTTCTACTCTTTAGAAACCAACTTAGATGCATCCGAGACTTGAACATGTCTCATACAGTTTATGAGCTTTGATATTGTTAATACCTTGGTCATAGCAACCAAAATATTTTCCTTGCTAGAAATCCTAGCCACCTTCACTTGATTTTTCTCTGCCACATCTCAAATGAAGTGCATCTTAATGTATACATGTTTAGTTCGCTCATAAAACTTTATATTTCTTATCAAATAAAGAGCATTTGTTTTATTACAAAACAAAACCACATCTTGATATACACCAGTGAGTTCACTTAACAATCCCAACAATCAAATAACTTCCTTTATGGTCTCTCTAATAACCATATACTCAAATTTTATAGATGATATCGTAATGAACTTTTGTATACAAGAATTCCAGCTAGCCACTCCTCCAAGCACGGTAAACAGATAATTTAAAATAGATTTTCTTGTGTCGAGGCAGTCTGCGTAAACAAAGTCCACATACCTTCTTAGTAATATATTACATGTATATTCTGATTATAACACAACCCTACAACAGGCGAGCCCTTCAAGTATCTCATGAGCCATTTAATTGCATACCAATACGACTTTTTCGGATTCAACATTAATCTACTCAAAACACTTACATCGTAGGCAGGATTAGTTCTCATGTAAATCATAGCATACATAATTCTACCAATAATATTGGCATAAGGTATCTGCAATATGTACTTTTTATCTATTGGTTAGGTTGGTTCTTAAGTGACACTAAGATTTAACTGTGAACTCATGAGAGTCTCAATCGTTTTTACTTCAGACATAGAGAACTTCTCTTTAAGACTTTATTTATATATTCTTATTCAGATAAGTATAAATAACCCTTCGGTATGTTTCTTTTGATGTTAACACCAAGTATCGTTTTAGTTTTTTCCATATCTTTTATCTCAAACTCTTCTTTCAGTTGAGTCTTTACCGTTTCAATCCTCATCGTATCTTTTCATGCTATTAGTATGTCATACACATCAACATCAATAGTACTTGTGTCTCCACATGCATTTCCCTATCCCAATAGACACAGTTATCATAGCAGCTATATATATATAATTGATTTCGTAAAAGAATCAAATATTCTATTCCACTACCTTGGGAGACTGTTTCAGCCCATAGTGAGTTATTTTTAACAAACACACATAACCCTTTTTCTCTTATTCAAGCCACATTGGTTGACACATGTAAACTATGTCTTCTAATCTATCATGAGGAGGGCACTAGTAACATTAATTTGATATGGCTCAAGATCAAATTTAGCAACAATTTACAACAGAACTTCTGATCCTTCAGTAGTTTCACAACCGATACTGGTGACATTTATTTTCGTTTGAGGGTAATTTTGTCCAGAGTTTTGTGGTATTTTGAAGGTATTTAATGTTTGATAGAATGTAGAGGGAGAATTGAGCTGCCTGGTTGTATTTAATTTTCATTGCCCTCATTTAATGTAGGTGGTTGGGTATTTATACCCTTATCTTTGGGCCACATGGGCTTTCGGGTTGTGTTAATGGATTCGGGTCGAGTTTAAAGACCCATTAGTTTTAAGTAAGCAAGTAATCAGCTTAGTCATGAAGTGATTAAGTTTTTAATACTTTAGTTCTGTTCGGACAGTTTAGTAAGTGGAGGTTGTTCGAACTCCTCTGTCCGGTTTAGATGGATATTGTCCGAACTGCCCCTGTCTGGTCCTCATAAAAAGTGGTGAAAAAATCTGGACTCATCGGTAGCCCCTTTTTTAGGTTGTGTTCAAAGGCCTTTGGCAAGACCTAAAAATAGCTCGTATCTGGTCACCGCTATGTCCGGACAGATTTTCAAACTGTGTAACGGCTTTATCCGGACTGAACAATTTCTCAGAAGTTAAACGGTTTTTTGCCAGAGATTGTAGGACACGTGTCCTTCTCTGATTTGCCACACTAGCCGTTGTTTCCCTAGAACGGCGCTCCCACTTTCTCCAAAAAACAACCTCTTCATTTAATGAGGATGACATCAGCGCCGTTTTTAATCATTGCAACCCTTTCGAATTCTCCTAGGTATCAAAGTATCTTTTGTATCTTTACTATAAATTAGTCCATTTTCTACTGTTTTACCATCTTCATCACTCTTGCTTTGCTAAAATTCAAAGCTTTCTCTCTTAAAAACAAACACTTTCTTTCGGTGTGAGTTTATGTTCACAGCAAGAAACGTTTTAATAAAAGGTGGGTGGCTGAATTTGTCAGAGTTAGAAAAAGCTCAAAAGGTCGAACGAGAAAGGCGCATTGCTGCAGGCCTCCCTGTTTCCCCCGTTGATAAATCGGAAACACCAAACTCAGAGCCTGACCGGGGTTCTTCTTCGACTAAGAGTGTTAAACCTAGGAGGTTGTTCTAGCCCAACCTTTCACCAATTGTCTCGGGCTCATCTGTTCAGCAATCGGAGCCTACTGTTGAACCAGGGCAGGCAGTTACCAGCTTTAAGAACCTTCCCCATTCATTGCCATGAGATCGGACGCCGACGCCTCTCCAGAGAAGTTAGTGGATAGGATAAGAGGTCGATTGGTGAAAGGGCAAGCTCCAAAAGCTACACCTTCTAAATCGGGGGCTAAAAATAGCAATACAGGGTCAGAAGCACCCATTAAAACTCCTAAGGACAAGCTGTCCGGCCCGGAGGCATCTAGTTCAAGTCTCCGGAAAGAAACTACTGCATCTGAGCCTCAACCGGAGCCCAGACTACAAGAAGCCAGCACTGCCCAACCATCCGGAGGGCCTGCTGAGCCATCCACTAGCTCCCCTCACCCAAAAACAACTGATAACCCTTCCATAATAATGGAAGAAGTGTTGGAGGATTTTGTTGAGGAAGCTCCTTTTGAGTCTGAAGTCTCCAGGCAAACAAGTGAGGTTGCTGCTGCCAAGAAGGACAAAGGTAATGAGAAGTTATGCTTAAAGTATCCGAATTTTCCGGAGAGTCTTGAGGGAAAAGTGGGACCTTGCTTCTACAATGTAAGTGTCAAATACCTGCTAGCTTTGCAAAAACTTAATTATGCTTTCATCCATACTTCCGAATTGGGTCGGATGAACAAAATGGAGGATCCCGAAGAATGTCAAAATAAGGATTCCGGTGGATCCGGAGACACTGATGGACTGCAAGCTCAGTGAAATAGTTTTCTTCACTGAGCTCTTTAACTGGGGACTAAGGTTTCCCTTAGACCCGGAGATAGTCAAATACTTTCACCTCATCAAACTCTGCCCAAGCCAACTGAGCTCCAATGCATGGTACACTCTCATGGCCTGTATTATGGCCTCCAGACTCTCCAGAATTCATCTTCCAATGGAGCAGTTTGCAGTTGTGGCCAGCGTCTGCAGAAACCACCATATCCCCTTCTATCACTTCAACATGGGTGATAATTAAAAAGTAGTAGACGACTTGCTCGAGTCGGAAAGGAATTGGAAGACTCAATTCTTGTTTGTGAGTGGCGTCTGGGAGAATGGGAGGAAGATTAAAACCGGTCTCAACCCGAGCCTCCTTACCAGCAGATGGTGAAGCGATGGTAAGAATCTCATCTCACATTCCCATATTTATTTATCACAAATTTGTTTATCTGACTTATCTTTTTTTTTGTTTCTTGGCAGTGCTGCCTAAGGACTTCAGTGACTACTTGAAGGCTGGGCATACCACTTGTACCAAGCTAAATGCTTGGGCTGCTGAGAAGTGGGGGAATCGCTTCCACAATGCTTTCACTGGAGGCAATCTAGCAAGGTCCTACCTATAGAATACTACTGACCGGAGGGACTTATCCTGGGAGGAACTTACCACCCCACCCCCTCCGGAAGTAGTCCTCAAAAGAACACACGCGCCGGATGGGGAATTGTATCTGTCCGGTAGAGCCAAAGCCCCAAGTAAGATGAAGGGCAAGAAAGGTAAAGGCAATGAGAGTACGGTTGAAGCCAATCCCACCGAAGTGGAGGAAGCTGCCCCAACAAACCAATAGGGGCCAGATCAAGGACAGATTGATGCTGCTCTTCTAGAAGTACTGGAGCATGAAAGTACTAAAGAGGTTGCAGGATCTCCAAAACCTCCAAAGGTTCCTAAAAAGATAGGAAACGGGGGGCAGAGGGCAAAGACAGGGAGGCCAAGAAGAAGAAAACCTCCAGGGGTGATGAGATTACCCTCCGAAGTCTTTCCCTCCTACTGACCCTACTGACCCCACTCATGCAGAAGGCATCCCTAGTGACTTTCAAACTAGAGGGGGTGCATGAGGAGATATCAGCATCGATGGTGTTGATATTAGTGGTCTTGAAGAGATTGGTCTTTACTTCGAAAACCTCCCTAAGGATGATTTTGCTGGGCCTTATCTTCCCCCGAGTTCTTCAAACATTGTTACCTTCAATGGTAAGTCTTTCTCTGTCTCAAGCGAAAGAGATGTCATAACTCACTCTATATTAAGTAATATTCAACCAGTGCTTAATTTGGAGAAGCAAGTACGGGGTCAGTCAGCCATCATTACTGCCCTTAATTCTAACAAAGAGAAATTATCTGGTGACCTTCTCACTGCCAATCAAAATACTGACGTTTTGAAAAGGGAAAATGAGGAGTTGAAGAAACACCAGGAGGATTGGGCCACAAAGGTTTCCACCTTGGAAGATACTATCAAAGAACTCCGAACAAAGCATTCCGAGTTGGAGAAAGATCTCTCTTGTTCGAAAGAGGAAGTGAAGGCTAGGGACATGGTCATTCATACTTTGACCAATGACAAGATCTCACTCGAGGACTCAGTGTCCAAGGCTGCACAAGAAAAAGTTGATTTGCTAAGGGAGCAAGAGGCAAAAATCCAAGCTAGGATTGATGCTTATACCAACCAAGTGATAGACACTCAGGAAGAAAAGTATTCTAAAGTGAAGTCGGACATGGTCTTGCTCTTTCATGAGAAATTTCCGAAGAGGAATCTGGGAGATTTATGGACTTCTGTAGAGTACGAAGACCTTCCCTTCCACACGATGGCTGATGGTGACAAGCATGATTACTCCAGTGCTGACTCATCCGATGAAGAAGAGAACACCGGGGAGAGTCCAGATGAGGAAAATGACGACCTCAAGAATAAGAAAACTAGTGAGGCTGAGCCATCTTCAAAGGCTCAGTCTTAGAGTATCAATTATCTTTTCACTTTTTTTTTATTGAACCAAAGTCCTTGGATGTCCACGACATTTTTTGTAACTGTGTTTGGTCCTTGACCGGATAAATATTTTTTGTTTTGACAATTCAAAGTCCTTGGATGGACAAGGCACTTCGTATGTTTCAATGGGTAGCTTTATTTTGCACAACTCTTGCATTCTTTCATAGTTTTTCAATTTTGGTGGCTAATGTTTAAACAGCCCTTAGTTATTTCATAAATATTCTAAAGCGAGAGTGTTTAGATTCTCCGATGACAAATGTTTAAGTAGTCATCACTCCTCTAATTTAATCCGGTCTGTTCGAATAAAAACTTCACAATAAACTATTAAGTAAAAACACTCCGGATTTTTAATAAGGCATCAAATTTTATAAAATACCCCGGACACCTCATTAAAACCTCCCCGCGCCACCAGGGTAGGAAAGAGTATGCCCCAAAATATTTACATGAACTTTTAAACAAGTAAATATTTACATAGTTTCTATTCCAAGTACACGGGAGGTGTTCAATATTCCAGGGGTGATTCAAAATCCTCCCATCTTTGTCTTGGAGCCGGTATGTCCCAGGCTTAAGCTTTTCAATAACCATATAGGGTCCTTCCCAAGTTGGAGCCAATTTACCGAACTGCTTCTCTTTAGTATGTAGGAAAACCTTTCTCGGTACCTTATCCCCCGGCTGAAAATCCCTTCTCTTAATTTTAGAAGCGAACCTGCTTCTCATCAAACCTTGATAGTGTACAGCTCTAAGGTGAGCCTTAACTCTTCTTTCCTCTATTAAGTCAAGTTGGCCTCTGATAGCCACCTCGTTAGCGTGTTCGGAAAAATTATGAACTCAAAATGAAGGAAGAGTAGCTTCTATGGGAGCTATGGCATCCATCCCATATACTAAGGCAAAGGCAGACTCTTGTGTTGCAGCCCCGGGAGTGGTCCGGTAAGCCCACAAAAATTCTTGCAAATAACTATGCCATTTCCCAGCAGCCCCTTCTAAATTCTTCTTCAGACCGGACAATATTGTCCTGTTGGCCACTTTGACCTGACCATTTTCTTGTGGGTGGAAAGGGGAAGAGAAGCAATGCTGTATGCCTCTAGAGGCACAGAAACTCTCCATTTCCTTGTTGTCGAACTGTGGTCAATTGTCTGTTGTTATCTTTTGTGGAATTCCAAATCTGCAGCAGATATTGGATAAAATGAATTTTATAATAGCTTTTGATATTGTACCTGCCAACGGAGCTGCTTCGATCCACTTCGGAAAGTAATCAATATCGACGATTATAGTTTTGCGTCCTCCGGACGCCATGGGTAGAGGTCCCACCAAATCTAACCCCCATCGAGCAAAATGTATTGGCTCAGTAATTGACTCTAAAGGGATGGCTGGGATATGAATTTCATTGCTATATCTCTGCCATGGGTCACACCTCATCACCAACTCCTTAGAATCTTGCATTATAGAGGGCCAATAATACCCAGCTAACAAAACTCTCCTTGTTAGAGCCCTGAATCCACAGTGAGCTGATCCCTCACCATCATGTAGTTTGGAGAGCACTATTTGAGATTCGTGGACCCCCAAACATCGTAAGAGGGGTTTACTATAAGACTTCTTATAAAGAATATCTCTTAGGATGACAAAACCACAAGCCTTGTACTTTACTTTTCTTGCTATTGATTTATCCGGAGGCAAGATGCCATCTGAGAGATATTGAAGGAGAGGAAATCTCCAATCTTGAGACTGTTTTATCTGTATATCAAAACTTTCTTCTTCCTTACCCAGACTGATTTGAATGGATGGGCACTCCAGCACATGAACCCAAGGGTAGGACTCAGTATAGGCTATGGTTGCCAAGGAGTCTGCCAATATATTTTATGTTCGGGGTATGTGTTCATAGATGACGCTCTTGAAATTAAGTGCCACTTCTTTAAGAAGAAGTAAGTATTTAACCAACTGCTCCTTTTTAGCTCGGGATTGACCTTGTGCATGATGTATAAGCAGCTGAGAATCGCCCATCAACTTGACCCTTTTGGCTCCACAAATAAGAGCTAATTTCAAACCAGCTATATCAGCTTCATATTCGGACTCATTATTAGAAGCCCTGAAAGCAAAACATATAGCTTGATACATTCTGTCACTGTACGGAGAGGTCAAACATACCCCAGCACCACATCCCATGGTACTTGATCCACCATCAGTCCGGATGACCCAGACTTTTTTGTCTTTCACATCAGTTGTTTGCCTTGTATCCCTGTCTGAGTGAAATTCAACTAAGAAATCCGCCACCGCTTGGGCTTTGATTGCTGTCCTGGGAGAAAAATCAATATCAAAGTCTCCCAATTCCACGGACCACTTAGTCATTCTACTTGAAATGTCTGCCTTTTGAAGAACGATTTTAAGGGAAAAGACGTCCGGACAATAATGGGATGAGCCTGAAAATAAGGCCTCATCTTCCTCGCTGCAATCACCAGGGCTAATGCTAATTTTTCAAGCTTCAGATAGCGTTTTTCTGCATCTATCAAGCTCTTGCTGATGTAATACACCGGACGATGATAATTATCCACTTCCCTTACCAATACTGAACTTATGGCACAATCAGAGACTGCCAAATATACGAAGAGAGTTTCTCCATCAACGGGTTTAGACAAAGTCTTGGAGGAAGACAAGTGCTTTTTAATCTCATCAAAGGCCTCATCCCACTCTGGGGACCAATTGAAATATTTTGCACCTTCCAAAGTTTGAAAAAATGGGGTGCACTTGTCCGAAGACCTTGAAATAAAACGGTTTAGTGCAGCCAACCTCCCAGTCAATCGTTGTACTTCTTTTATATTCCGAGGAGGCTCCATCTGCAGTAAAGCATTAAGTTGGTCTGGATCAGGCTGTATCCCTTGCTCACTTATTACATACCCCAAAAATTTGCCGGACTGCACTCGAAAGACACATTTCTGGGTTTAAGTTCAAATTCACTTTCACTAAGTTAGCAAAAGTTTCTCGGAGATCTGCAAAGTGCAGATCTTCATCCATACTTTTCACCATCATATCGTCGATGTATACTTCCATATTTCTTCCAATTTAATTAGCAAAAGCCTTATTTACCAACCTATGATAAGTAGCCCCATCATTTTTTAACCCAAACGACATCACCATGTAACAATGAAGGCCCATATCAGTAACAAACGTAGTATCCTCATGATCCTTTGGATCCACTTGAATCTGATTATACCCGGAGAAGGCATCCATAAAAGATAGTAGCTTGTTTCCAGATGTGGAATCCACCAACTGATCAATCCGGGGGACTGGGTATAAATCCTTTGGACAGGCTCTGTTCAGATCTGTAAAATTGATACACATACGCCACTTGCCATTTTTCTTTTTCACCAATACCGGGTTGGCTGTCCATAAAGGGTACTGAGACTCCTTTATGTGCCCCATTTTAGTAAGCCTGTCAACTTCTTGAACTATGACATCAGCCTTTTCCTTAGAAAAAGCTCTTCTTTTTTGTATTACAGGCGCTATGTCCCTTCGGATGGACAGTTCGTGTGATTTAATATCTGCTGGTACTCCGGTAACATCAGCATTGCACCAAGCAAAAACATGATGATGGTCTTTCAAGAACTTTAACATTTTACCCTTTAATTACACTGTCATCTTGGATCCTATCTTGACATTTTTTCCTACAGCCAAAGAATGTGTTTCAACTTCTTCAATCGGTATTAAAACTCCAGGGGTGTCTCTGGGGTCATCAATTTCACCCTCACCCCCAGAAAGCCCCTCAAACTGCTATTCCTCATTGATAAGAACTTCCCCCAACGCCCGAGGAGCCAGTGCTGTTGCATAACACTCTCTTGCTACCTTTTGGCTGCTCCGAACAACTCCCACTTGTCCTTGCACAACATATTTCAAACATTGGTGAACTGTTGAGGCCACTACATGCATCCTAGAGAGCCAAGACCTCCCCAGTATAGCATTATAACAAGTGGGACAATCCACTACGGCGAACAGTATTCTAACCATCTTTTTAAAAGGTCATTTGCCCAACAAAACCTCTTCCTCGAACTCCCCTGATCACATCTGCTGAGCTTCTAGTGAAACCCACAATTGACCTGTTCGAACGTTGAATTACTGCTGGATTTTTCATCTTTTTGTAAGAAGTTAAAAAGAGAATATTGGCAGAACTTCCGGTGTCCACCAAAATTCGCCTTACGTCATTGCCCCCGATGGATACTCCTATGACAATAGCATCTTCATGAGGACCTGCTATATCCCTCAAGTCATCCTCATCGAAAACAATGAAAGGAAATATGATCTGCGATTTATAAGAAGTCATGCCTCCTTCCAATTGGGTAGCTAGAGTATGAACATGCCTCTTTCTCGAAGAAACACTTGGTGCTGTCATGGTGTCTCCTCCGAAAATTGTGAGTGATTCAAAAAAGTTAATAAGCCCGGACACTGTCTTGCAACATTCCTCAATGGCACCCACTCTATTCCGAGTCAGATCTGGGTCCAAGTACTCTGACTCTACATCGAATCTCTCGATTATCACCATAGCCCCTTCCCGAGCCGATGTGCCTGCATTGTTTGGACCAGCCCGATGAGTGTTATCAGGCCTATTTCCTCCTCTTCTTTTAACATATGCTCCCAACTTTCCTCTTACAATTAAATTCTGGACTTCTTGCTTCAAAGCAATACAATCCTCGGGGGTATGGCCAGTATCATTATGATACTGACAGAAACAATTGTTACGGCTCTCCCTAGGAGATTGTAACGCAACCGCCCTTCTATAATGTACTTCGTCTTTTGTTTTATCATAAATGGTGGCTACGTTTTATTTTAATTCTGCAAACCACTCTGGTTGAACCCAAGGTCCTCGCTTATTTCTAGATTGTTGACTCTGTGCTGGAGCAGCTGGCTGAGACTGAGCTTTAGCTCTGTTATGACTCTGCCCGGCCTCCCTGGCCTTGTTCCCGGACTGGTTTTTGTTTGGATTCGGTGCAGCCGGAGCAGATCTCACCTGCCTGTGCACTCTTGTTTTCTTTGTTTCATCAACATTAATCTGTTTTCCAACTTTATTCAGCAGACCTCCCCATGTCATGGCCTTCTTTCTGGTTACTGAATCAGCCAGGTTTCCAGGGTTTAAGCCCTGCCTCATAGAAGCTATTGCTACTTGTTCAAAGCAATCAGCCAACCCATTTTTGGTGTTTACAAAGCGACTTATGCATTCTTTTAGAGATTCGTTCGGTTCTTGGGCACAATGGATGATTGTGTCTCCATTGCCCTTTACCTCCTTACTTTCAACAAACTGTCTTCGAAAAGCCACCTAAAAAGTATCAAAATTTATGATGCAGCCTTGTGGCAAACTGTTATACCACTTCAGGGCACTCCCCGTAAATGATTGGGAGAATGCTCTACAAAGCAACTTGTCATCATCATCAAAATTCATCATGAAATTTTTGAACTGTTCCAAGTGGTTGTCCGGGTCTTTACTGCCATCGTATTTTTCCATTTTTGTACTGTCAAACCTCTTAGGAAGGTTCCCGGACAGGATCTTGGAGGGCAATGGAGATTGTCTCCAATTCCGGCCACGACTGAAGACGGTATCCTCATTAGGAGTTGCAAAGATACCTGGTTCATCATGGAAGGCAAAAGGATCCATTACCATCCGATCTACGTGTCTCCGGCTATGAGACGATCCTTTTCCTATATGCCTCTTTAACTTTCCATGCCTATCCATTTTTCTTGAATATTTTTTGACTAACTTTTGTTTCTTTTTCGAACGGCCTTCATCACTGCTGGATGACAGGGATTCTTCGACTCCATCTTCGCCTGAGGAGCTGCTGGAAGATTCTGAGTTTGAATCAGAGCTCTCCACCGGTTTAGACCGGTGAGACTTTTTTGAGCTAGCATGAGTCTTCTTCGTGCTCATATGGGTTTTTGAGGGCTCATGCTCTCTAGGGTTATCAGTATGATGAGCAACTGACGTTTTTGATTTTTCTTTTATGCCCATCTTTGCCCTTTCTGCCCTCAGAGCCTCTATTTCAACTCCTAATCTATCACGCTCCTCGATCGTGTATTCATCATTTTCATCCACCACTTCTGCCAAATCTGGTGGTATTTCTTGCACGTCCAGATTCATCCGAACTGGTTTTTTATGATGGTTTTGAATACTAGATTCAGGCACCGTCGTCCTCCCACTGTGGTCGCCAATTTGGTGAGGTTTATTTTCGTTTGAGGGTAATTTTGTCCAGAGTTTTGTGGTATTTTAAAGGTATTTAATGTTTGGATAGAGTGTAGAGGGAGAATTAAGCTACTTGGTTGTATTTAATTTTCATTACCCTCATTTAATGTAGGTGATTGTGTATTTATACCCTTATCTTTGGGCCACATGGGCTTTCGGGTTGTGTTAATGGATTCGGGTCGAGTTTAAAGACCCATTAGTTTTAAGTAAGCAAGTAATCAGCTTAGTCATGAAGTGATTAAGTTTTTTAATACTTTAATTCTGTTCGGACAGTTTAGTAAGTGGAGGTTGTTCGAACTGCCTCTGTCCGGTTAAATGGATGTTGTCCGAACTGCCCCTGTCCGGTCCTCATAAAAAGTGGTGACAAAATCCGGACTCATAAGATACGACAATTTTTTTTGTAAAACCCTTAGCCACAAATCTAGCCTTGTATCTGGGCAACTCAATACTGGGAATACATGGATTTCTCATGAATATCCACTAACTACCTTCCAACTTATAATCATTTGGTTGCTTAAAAAAAATCCAGGTGCTCATCTTCTTATAAGATCTTTGTTATTCTTCCATTGTCATGAACCATTTCTCTTTATCACTGTTCTTGATATTATCGTGATAAGTATCAGTTTTTAGAACATTTCCTTACATTTTAATCAATTAATTACATCCACAAAACCATACCTCCGAGGTTGTTTGCTTGATCTCATCGCTTTATCCCTCGGTAGTTAATGATTTTCACGTTCATGTTACCACCGTTTAACCGAGACAAAAACCGATATACGATCAAACGAACCTATGGAATATAGATATAATTACCATATTCAAGACGAGCAACAAATAAAATAAATTGTAATAAAAACCAAACACACAAGACATTAAACATGGTTCACATTGTGAAAAAATCATAAATCTACGGAAAACGAACACTCTTTTATAAATTAGTAGGTTAGAAAAAAACTTTCGAAACACAAAGGACTCAATATCTTTAGGTTTTTCTTCCACCCATTTAGAGAAGTAGTACACTACTATTATGAGATACTAGCGACCATCTAAGACTTTAAAAAAATGTCATACTATATCCAACCCTAATGTGATAGTGCTGACTGCTATGAGATTGTCTGCTAGGATATGATAATGCTGACGATACGTTAGCATGTGTTGCAATATTTGACCAAGAATTTTGCATCTGCTATGATGATAGACCATAAATATCATGTTAGGAGAGAAACATCTATGCAACGTCTTGTAGCCACAACATGCAATATTTTTGCACTCATGAGACTCTTTTAAGATGAAAGTTGACTTGTACGAACCCGAATAATAAAGCAGAGGTCGGGGTGAGTCGCAGCTTGTATAATATGTTGTCAATCATACGTATCTTTCCACACGTGATATTTCAGATTTCAGTTATGTTAGTACCTCTTCTGCTAGGTAGGCTTGGATGTCATATCACCAATTTGCTTATTTTTCGATGCCTATTACTTTGGTCGCTCGACCATACATGAGCTTCTTTAATATTTTGTCATCGATGATTTTTTCTGTAGAACCATTCATGGTATTGAATCTTGGTACTTGATAACATGAAATGAGTATACCCGTTATTCAGTTCGGTTTGGATAATTATTTTTGGATTTTCAATCGCGGACATTCAGGTAGGTAACTCAGAATTAATGTTTTAGATCTTAACTATCAATTTTTTTTTTATGGTTCAGTATATAAAGACCGCCCACCAATACGTTGAAAACTGAATAATTCTACGTTAGTTTTCTAGAACTTACTTTCTCTTCTCTTAAAAGATCATATTTGAACTTACTTTCTCTTCTCTTGAAAGACCATATTTTGGATTTGCAAACTTTTTTATGTTTATGCTAGGCTTCTTCATTTTGTTGTCTAGACTTTCCTAGAGGTTTAGATCTTAAAAGGATCTAGATAAAAACCACTGAAAGGCTCGTTAATACAAATATTTGGATATGTTATAAATGGAAAAATTCTAACTGCTATCTCGTATTAAAGAGAGCCTACTAGGGTTAAAAAATTAAAAACAAAAAATTTACAGAAAAAAAGATAAGTAGAGAGAAATTTGTAAAGAGAAAGAAAAAAGTATGGATGGAGCATGAAGATTTATGATCCTAAGTAGAAAACAAGTTTTAATCCATCGATAGAGACTTAACAAAAACTAAACATAAGCACAAAGGCTTAAAGCTAGCCCTTTTTATTACAGCCAGTCACACAAAAACAATAAACTTCAACAGAAACATCAAAGTTTGCAGGACTAATTCACACAAACTAATCTATTTACTTAATCCCATATTTCTTCTTAAGCTCTCCAACAAAGCTGTAGACTTTGTCTTGTTCCGGCAGAGCTTTAGCCACACTCTCTTTCGTGAGGCACCTTTTGACCCATTCTATGATCTTAGGGCACTCTGCTTCAACGCTCAACTTCCCATCTTTCTCATAAACGCTGAACCAGCTGTAGAACGGAATAAAGACCAAGTCGACGTATCCGAATTCGTCTCCACCGAAATAAGGCTTGTCACCTAGCTCCGACTCAAGAGTCTTGAGAATTTGTATGAAATCTTTCTTGGCTGTATCGTGTTCTTCTTCTTTGGTAGTCCATAGCTTCCTACCAGCTTCATAAAGCTGCAATCAAGAACCAGCTGGGTTTCATCTCTAAACAAACTTTTCAACTTCTAAACCATACCTTTAACCTCAAACTTTTAGTTAAAATGCGAACACTATAAAACAGCAATTATCAGCCAATCTACAGCGTACACAAAGATAATCACACAACGATGAATGATTACACTTATGGGTGAAGTATCATCAAGTTTGAAAAAGAAGCCAATCCCATAGGAGTCAAAAGAGTCAAATTTGAAAGAGATTTAATAATTAAAAAAATCAGTAGCCAACAAATAGTACCCATTCATGGGAAGACAAAAGTCAGGTGTTTAGACTGTCATATACTATATATATATATATATACACTCCAATTCCTACTTATCAAGCAACAATAACAGGTGTATCTATAGCAAATACCCAGAAGTGATAAACAAAATTACTTCAAAGAAACAAATATTAATAAGAGTAAAAAATCAAAACTTATTTATACCTTTTTGTCGACGAAATCAGCCCAAAACCTAGCTTGTGCCTTCTGGTAAGGGTCAGAAGGAAGCAGAGGAGCCTTGTGTTTCCAGACCTCATCAATATACTGAACCTGAATCAGAGACTCACACACCGGTTTGCCATTGTGGATGAGAACTGGAATCTTTTTGTGAACCGGGTTCATCTGCAACAGCAATGGGCTTTTGTTCCTTAGATCCTCTTCCTTGTACTCGTAATTGATACCCTTTTCAGCCAAAGCGATTCGCGTTCTCATGCCAAATGGGCTAGGCCAAAAATCTAGGAGAACCACCTCGTTAGCCATTGTTGAAAGCTCGAGATCTTAGAAAGAAAAGATAGTTGAAAGAGGGTTTTGTTGAAGAAAATGAGCAAGTGACTGTGGGATTGTGGTTTTGAGTAGGGGGTATTTATTGGCACAGGTACGCATTCTCTACTTCTAGTTCTTTCGTGAGGTGAGGCCATCGCTTGCGTCATCTTCCCAAAAACATTTCTTCATTTCCTTACATATTCATCTACTCTTTCATATTTGACTTTATACTTTATTTTGTTTACAAACTACTCCCACAATTTATAAATTTTATCACACTTCTTTCTTTGAAAATGAAATGAAATAATAACATTTAATGAATAAAAGTTATTATGGCCTATTGATAAAATATGATAATAAAAAATATAGATCATCTTTTATTTAATATCATTATGTAATATGTATCAAATAAAATTAATAAATACTAGATCTATTTTTTTTGACAAAATTAAAATTTTATGGCCTAATATCTTGAAATACTCTAAGTTGTATTATGGTTTGGTCCTAAAATTCATATGCCGCTTGAGTTTTCATTTTAGAACTCAAATAACTTTTACGTTCTAACCATTCAAAGCTTTGGGCCATACACAAAAAATGAAGTGGTGGAATTATCCAATAGTTCGAGACTATAACCAAGAGTAAGATTTAGGTACTCATCTTTTCTTCATTCTTTTGTAAGTGCACTGGAAGATTTAGATGTTTTGGATTGCTCATTGGACAGATTGAATCGAGTCTCGATCTCTCTTTTGAAGGGGTTTGATTGTATCATAAGAATATATGTTTCGTGTTTTTCTATATTCATAGATTAAAACTTCATATGAGCTCTCAAGTCTCATTGATTATACATTTACTTATTTTGTTTCTGGATTTTCATTTTGCAAAGTTATGAACAACTATGGAGGTTGGACCTGGCAGAGTGTTTCACAACAATCCTTTTGGAGATGATATGAAATTAGACACATGAATCTAGCAATTGCAAGGAAAGTCGGTATTACACGTGCTTGAGATTATGTTAGTAATAAAGTATTAGACTATAATGATGTTAATAATTTAAATTTTGTATTGAGTCATAAAGTTATGAACATATATTTAATTACTAAGCTATCAATTATCTAAACTTAGATAACCAACATCTAGGCTTTCCAATAGGAGGATGGCCCTTAGTTGAGCATGGACCTAACTTAGGTTGATGTCACAGTTGTTTTACAAATAAGTGTCAATTTTGTAACCCAATCTTTCTTGTTGTTCCTAATGAGAATACTGCACTATATTCCCCATTTGATAAACATGAACCATAAAATATTTAGGTTGAGTAAATAAATGAGGTATCCATTTCACAAGGATAATTTTCTTAGTGTTAGTAAGATGATGAAAGAAACCTAGTTCATAGGTTATTTTTAAATCTCAACCCATAATTATTTTTACTAAATTAGTATAATCGAGTCTAGCTATCATATATAATATTTTGTCCATAATATTATTGGTTGAAATAATTTGATCATTGACTTTAGATTTTTTATAGTTGACCAAATAACCCAACATATAACAGGCGGCAAGATAGTTCTTATATGAATAGATTTATTTGTTGACCAGAATCACCGACTAATAATATGTTGTAATTGGCGATGGTGAAATCTGATTTAGGGGTAGATATGGAAGATCTTTGAGTTATTTGATATTAAGTTTTTAGTATATAGTAATGAGAGCAATGAGGTGTTTGTTTGTATTTTATGTTTTGGAAAAAAAAACCACCTTAATGATGTTGGTTGAGTTATTTATACTCTTTTGAGCTTCGTGGGCCGTCGGGGTCAGACCTTTTATTCGGGTCAATATTATGAGCCACAAAGCCCATAATTCGATGTACAAGGCATACAACTGAGTCATCAAGTTTACTAAGTTTACTGCTTATTCATCAATTTTTTGTTTTCTAGTCTGAATGACCCTTCTCAATAAAATCCGAACCACTTTACTTTAATGGACATCCAGAAATATCTAATCCTATCATTTAGCCCCATTAGCTCTTTCCAAAGTATTTCGGGAGAGCTAATATTGTAAAAGATATCTGAACCACTTATGAAGTGGTTTGTTAAATCCTTTTCTCTTGAAAGGTCACAACTTTAAACGATTGGTTTCTTATGGCACGTGTCAAGCATTCATTGGGGAAACCGGACGGTTTCTTTCTTGAAAATGGTATCCATTACTAGAAAAGGAAATAAATAGCTACTTTTACTAGTCCTTCCTAATTATTACCCTTAGTTTCCATTCCCTATGAACACTCAGGTGTGTTTTCACTATTCATATATATATATATATATATATATATATATATATATATATATATATATATATATTCGATTAACTTATACTGTTTCTATGTCTAGAGTGAGAAACAAACTGATTTTTATAATTCTTAAAAGATAAAAACTTTAACATTTGATGAGTCCGAATTCAGCATGCTCCCCGTACAAGGACAGATCGGTCTAGTCTCTCCGAATATCGGACATGTCACATGGACCGGACAGATCACATGGACCGGACAGATCATATGGACCGGACATGTCACTTTGAACACTATGACCATAGGACTGTTCGAACTATGACAAAAGTACTAAAAAACCTAAACACTTCTTGACTAAGCTACTTGCTCTCCTACTTAGAGCTCATGGGTCTTTGAACATGACCCGGGTCCATTAAACATGACCCGAAAGCCCATAAGGGCCCAAACATTAGGGTATAAATACCCAACCACCTGCATTAACTGTGGGTAATGAGAATTAACTGCTACCAAGCTGCTTAATTATCTCTCTATTCCCTACTCTAAACAGTTAAACACCCACACACCACCTTAAAACACCAACTGAAATTACCAGCCTACCCCCAGGCGATTATTATCCACACCAACATTTAGCCAGATTCATCTTTTGTTCTTCTCGTTTTGTTATATGTTTACAACGAGGACTGTACTAATTAGAGAAGGTTCGCTCAACTTATCCGAGTTAGAGGAAGAGATAAGGTAAGCCATAATTGTTGTCAGATTACCTGCTTCTCCGGTGATTCAAATTCCAGAACCAGACAGGAATTCTTCATCTTGTAAACAATCCTCTGTTTCTAAAACCAACCCTCTTGTACAATCTCATGTAATTCCTAACCAATATACTCAATCGGTTGAGACTAAATCATCAAAAATTGTAAGGTATCGTAAACCTTCATCCACCTTTATTGGTATGGGGTCGGACATTGGAGAAAATACTCCTTGTAGGCTTACTAGACTTTCTAAGGCTAAAAAAAGCCTTCTACATCGGATAAAAAAATAGAACTCACTAGGAGTTTCACTGACATCATGGCTACCCTTCCAACAACTTATATTGCTAAGCTTCCTCATATTGAGGAAGATAACTCTAGTAACTAGATCGGCGATCCAGCAGAGCTAGGGCCACAGATGATGGAAGAGAAAATAGATGACAGTGGTGAAGATACGCCACTGGAGACATCGGAAGGTACCGGGGACACTCGAAGAAAGACTCGAGAAAAAAGAAATAAAACCCCTCTGATTGAATCTGAACCACTTCCAGAATGTCTGGTTGGGAAATCTAAGCCTAACTTTACTAAGGTCAACGTCAAATACTTGTTGGCTTTACAAAGAATATCTTATGTATGCCCTCACACTACCAATTTGGGTAAATTTCAGAGCAAGTGGGGGTATCCAGAATCAATCAAAATCAGGATTCCATCCCTAAAGAGACTCTGATGGATTGTAAAGCAGGGGATCTGATGGTGTACCCTGAAGTGCTTAATTGGGGTATCAAATTTGCTATGGACCCTGAAATCGTGATATATTTTCACTTAGTGAAATTATCTCGAAATTAACTAAGCCCCAATGCCTGGTATACAATGTTAGCCAGCATCATAGCCTTAAGGCTATCGAAGATTCTGATGCTTATGGAGCAATTTACCGATGTGGCTGGTCTATGTCAAAATAGTATCATTCCCTTTTACTATTTAAGCACGAGTAATGATTATAAAGTAGTAAATGACTTATTAGAAACTGATAAACCTTGGAGAACCCAATTTATCTTCATTAGTGGTGTTTGGGAGAATAGAAGAAAAATCACATCTAAAGGAAATTTGAGCATGCTTACAAGATAGTGGAAGTCTTCATGTAAGTATTTTTTTATATTATAAAATATTTCATTTATTTATTTTTGAATAAATGTTCTCAACATCGGATTTATCTTACAGTATTTTGAAAGCTATATTACGAGCACCTCTAGGATAAGAAAGTTACTTTCACCAAGATACATCAATGGGCAACCAAAAAATGGTCGAATGATTTTTATAGCTGTTTTACTGCAGGAAACATGGTGAGAACTCACATATAGAGGAAAAATCCGATCAGTGAGCTCTCATGGGAACAATTCACTACCATTTCCCATTCTTCCGACATTTTTAAGAGTATTGAGGAGGTTGTTGGTAAGATTTTCGTGTCGGTTAGAAATAGAGCCCCCAGTTATCTTAACAAGATCAAGAAACAGAAGAAGAAGAAGAAGAAGAAGAAGAAGAAGAAAAATAAAAAGAAAAAGAAGAAGAAGAAAAAGAAAAAGAAGAACAAGAACAAGAACAAGGAAAATGATGATGCAACATCTGAAATCATTCCCGAGTTGGGAAGCACGAGACGTTTGGATAAAATAAATGTAGCTCCACTGGAAGTATTGGAAGTTACCATGGGAGAGACTGAAGATCTCTCAAAATATCCAGTAATTAAGAAAACGAATGGGAAAAAGAACTAAAGAAGGTAAGGATAAGAGGGAGACAAAGAAGAAGAAAACTATTATTGGTTCAGAGATCATACTCCGATCCGAAGTCCCAACTACCATTAGTCCTACTGAAGTTCCTCATCAAGCAGAAGAGTTTGCTGATTCACTTTATTCTGTAATCCCTCATGTTGATAAAACTTCTTTCGAAGGTGTCGATCAGTTAGATAACATAGGAAATTTGGGAAATTTCAACTTCGAAGATTTTGATAAATTTTTCCCTCAGACTACTACCATTGCCAATCTTGTGACACATGATGGGGAATCCTTCAAAGTGTCAAAGGAGATTGATGAATTGAGATATGCAGTTTTAGGCTATATAAGGCCAATAGTTAACTTGGAGAGACAGGTTAGATCTCAAGTCAAAGATATCACCACCCTTCGTATTGAAAACCAAAATTTACAGAATGCCATCAGAGAGGAGAAATGCAAGCTAGAAAATATAAGCAATGAATTGAAGAACCTTAAAGATGAGTTGTGCACACTTGTCCGATAACCTTGATATAAACGTATTTAATACTGCCAACCTTCCAATCAACACACTGACTTATTTTGTGGATCTAGGATGGTTCATAGCTATCAATGAATTTAACTATGGTAGGTTAGCTTGTATCCATTTCTCACTTATAACATACCCTAAAAAAAATATGGATCGTACGCCAAAAATGCACTTCTCCGAATTCAACTTAAAATTGATGGCTTCCAAGTTGGAGAAAATTTATTTGAGATCAAGAAAATAATCCTTCTCATTCGGACTCTTTACCATCATATCATCAATATAAACCTCAGCATTTATTACAATATGATTGAAAAACGCTTTATACTAAACATTGGTAAATAGCCATATCGTTTTCTAAACCGAAATGCATTATCTTATAACAATGCAGCCCTCTATCAGTAGTGAATGTAGTATGATCTTGGTCTATCAGATCCATCAAGTATTTGATTGTATTCAACAGATGCATCCATGGAAGATAATAGCTTGTTTCCAAAAGTAGAATCTATCAACCGATCTATCCAAGGGACATAGAATGGATCCTTCAGATGGCCTGTTCATGTATGTGAAATCAATACATATCCGTCATTTTCTATTTTTTTAAAAGTATTGGATTTTCAATCCAAAATAGGTATTCAGATTCCCAAATATGCCCTACTTTTGTTAGCATGTCTACCTCTTTGATAATAACTGGAGATTTCTCTTCTAGAAAAAATGCTTTTTATCTTTGTATTACAGGGCCCGCATCAGATCGTATGATTAACTTATGGAAAATAATACTAGCTGATACGCCCATTATATATTCATTACACTAGGTGAATACAAGCATATTATTGGAAAAAAGACAACAAATTTCTTTCATTTCCGATGGCAGTTTATTTCCAATTCTAATGTTTTTTCCATATGGAAAATTATGCACTTCAACCTCTTCAACTGGAATAAATGCACTAGGGATCCGTCTTTCTATCTTGCTTGGACCCAAAGAGAACTTTAGTAATTGCTATTCTTTTTTAAATGTCAAATTTTCCGAAGTCTTTGGAGCAATAGAAGTAATATAGCATTCCCTAACCACTTTTTGACTGCTCCAAACAACCCTACCCGGCCTCTGAAGACGTACTTCAAGCACTAGTGAACTATTCATGTAACAACATGCATCATTGATAGCTAGGATCTGCCAAAATGGCATTATAAGAAGTCAGACAATCAACCACTATAAACAAAACTTTTACAATATTTTATGACCATTTACCAGTGACAGTTTCTCCATCAAATTATCCAATAACATCAGCAGAGTTTCCTACAAATCTCACTGTAGTTATGTTTGAACGGAGGATAACAAATGGGTTTCCTATAAGATTTCTTTAGAATTCGAACAATGTTAAACTCTATTGTTGTATGTTTAATTCACTTTATCTTCTTTCTTGTTAACTTTGTTCTTGAAATAAGGTAAGATCTGAAGCTTTGATTACCTCATTCAGCCTCTCGGTATGTGTTCACCAATATTTCAGCCATTGCTTAGTCTGAATGGCTAAGATTCGAATTGACGAGTCTTGTTAGATCTGTGTCGAATCTTGTTCATATATTGTTGATTTTCGTAACATCAATAATTTTACAACCGGCTTCTATTGCTAATTAACCTGAATGAAAATGGGTCATATCGTGGAAAATCCTTTGTAAATATGATGCAAAATACCATGCAATTGAGTGTGTTGCTTCGTAATTGAGCATTTTTTCCCCGTTTTTGATTAATTTGAACTTTGTCGCGTGACATATATTTTATATCATTTTACCATTGTTTTTAATTTAAAATTCGTTTAAGTAATTTTTTTTGTCTTGTGTAGGATGCCTCCACGCCCCCGTTCTCCCACTACGAATATGGACCGAGATTCAAGTCATGTGACCGAGGAGATTCTACGAGGCGAGATGTCTTTGAGCGTCCGTCACCGTACTAGAGGGGACTTACAGGTCGCCTTTGTCCCTGTTCTCCGTTGCGTATCTACGGACCAGTTCTTTCGTAGATATACTGTCATGTGGTCGACCTATACTCGACATTCCATGCCTACAAAGAGCATGAGGCTTACAGCGTATTCAAAGGCGATGTAAGTTTTTTAGGTTTACTTTATTTATTAAATTTATTATTATTAGATCAATGTGGTATGTGCTATAATTATAGGTTTATTGTCTATTGCATTGGATTGGATATGCCAAATCCATGCAATTGAGTGTGTTGCTTCGTAATTGAGCCTTTTTCCCCGTTTTTGATTAATTTGAACTTTGTCGCGTGACATATATTTTATATCATTTTACCATTGTTTTTAATTTAAAATTCGTTTAAGTAATTTTTTTTGTCTTATGTAGGATGCCTCCACGCCCCCGTTCTCCCACTACGGATATGGACCGAAATTCAAGTCATGAGATCGAGGAGATTCTACGAGGCGAGATGTCTCGGAGCGTCCGTCACCGTACTAGAGGGGACTTACAGGTTGCCCCTGTCTCTGTTCGCCGTCGTGTATCTACGGACCAGTGCTTCCGTAAATATAACCGTCATGTGGTCGACCTATACTCGACATTCCATGCCTACAAAGAGCATGAGGCTTACAGCGTATTCAAAGGCGATGTAAGTTTTTTAGGTTTACTTTATTTATTAAATTTATTATTATTAGATCAATGTGGTATGTGCTATAGTTATAACTTGATTGTCTATTGCATTGGATTGGTTATTGGATTGGATATGCCAAATCCATGCAATTGAGTGCGTTGCTTCGTAATTGAGCCTTTTCCCCTGTTTTTTTATTAATTTGAACTTTGTCGCGTGACATATATTTTATATCATTTTACCATTGTTTTTAATTTAAAATTCGTTTAAGTAATTTTTTTTGTCTTGTGTAGGATGCCTCCACGCCCCCGTTGTCCCACTACGGATATGGACCGAGATTCAAGTCATGAGACCGAGGAGATTCTACGAGGCGAGATGTCTCGGAGCGTCCGTCACCGTACTAGAGGGGACTTACAAGTCGCCTCTGTCCCTGTTCTCCGTTGCGTATCTACAGACCAGTGCTTCCGTATATATAACCGTCATGTGGTCGACCTATACTCGACATTCCATGCCTACAAAGAGCATGAAGCTTACATCGTATTCAAATGCGACGTAAGTTTTTTAGGTTTACTTTATTTATTAAATTTATTATTATTAGATCAATGTGGCATGTGCTATAGTTATAACTTTATTGTCTATTGCATTGGATTGGTTATTGGATTTGTTATAATATTGTCTATTGCATTCGATTGGTTATTGGTTTGTGTTATAACTTTTATTTCTTATAAAATTTATTAGTTTACGTTAGAATGAATTTATATGTTATGAAATTTATTCGTTATTGGTTTATCTTATATAACTTTTATTTATTATTGGATTTATTCGTTATTGGTGTATCTTATATGTTATACTTGTGATTTAAGTTATTGGTTATTGGTTTATCTTAGTTGTTATATTGCATATATTGAATATATTGATTATTGGTTTATCTTAAATGTTAGATTTCATATTTGTTTATATATATATTGTATTTTTTTTGCAGCCGAGGGTACAATTGCGCTGTTATGCTATGTACCAGACTCACCGTGGTTGGGACTTGAAATTCCGCCAGACACGAGTACATGAGCATGTCATGGCCACATGTTTCGGGCCCATTGTTGATGCCCTAGGTCGATGGGCTACAAATGTTCATCTGATAGAGGCATTTTTGGAGAGATGGCATCCTGAGACGAACACGTTTTTCATTTTTTTTTTTGGGAGATGACCGTCACCCTTGATAATGTCTACATGATCACAAGGCTATCAGTTATGGGTCTCAACTGTGAGATATATGAGTATTCTACTGTTGATGAATGTAACGAGGCATACACTCGCTTACTTGGGTGCGGTGTTAAGGAGCTTATGGCATAGATTAAGGAGAACAAAGGTGGTGGTAAGAGGCATGTTCGCCTTGCATGGCTGAAGAGGAGATTCTGCAGTCATCAGTATTACGGCGATGATATTACTGATGCGGATGTTCGTCGAGCTACCAAGGGTTACTTGTTGCACTTCTTTGGCTGTACCATATTGGCCAACAAGTCGGGCAACAACATTAGCCTCGACTACTTACAGTTCATAGACGATTACAGTAGCTCGGGCAGGTATAACTGGGGACAGATGATACTCGTGCATCTCTACTACATGCTAGGCAGAGGATGCTTACACGCTACTTCGGGTATTTCTAGATTTTTAGGTTTGTTAGAGACGTGGATTTACGACCATTTCTTGTTGTTTTCAGTTCATCAATACCTGAGGTATAGTACCGCACATCCTACTTTGTGCCGGCATGCGCCTCCACAGTTTTGACAAAGCCAACAGGCTCAAAGCGGTGTTCGAGGTTACCTAGTTATCTTCACCGAGAACGATGTAAGTTATAATTAATTTCATTTTTAATTATCGTGATATTTATATTTAATATAAGTTGCTAATGTTAAATGGTTTGTTAATATTTTATAGGTATCGTTCATGCCGTATACGAGCATGCGGGATACTCAAGGTCACTCTGATGTAGTTTGGATAGATGCGACACTGAAGGTGTCGGACATTGTCGAGGCATACTATCCGCTACGAGTGGCTAGACAGTTGGGTCGCATCCAATAGGTAATATTTTTGGATACTCGAAATATTAATATTGTTTGTTTTTTACAGAATGTTTTTTAAAATATAGGCTCCTGGTGCACTGCTTCCTATTCTTACCGGTTCTAGTAGGGTTAGTCGTGCGAACACCCTTTACAACTTGGATGCATTCACTTGGGAAAACTGGGAGTCACACTGTATTCACCAGAGTTTGAAAGGTGCATAGTTTATTCCTGGCCAGGAGGATGGTACCACTTTGATATACTCTTCATGGATTACGAAGAACTTGTGGTACATCATATATGATCTAGAGGCTCACCAAGATGATGCAGAGTTATGGGTGAACCCTTCCGCACACACACATGCCACCATAATGCACGAGCTGACTAGGCACCTACTAGATTTACAGGCGTACGAGCAAACACCCCGACATTAATTTGGATGACCTTCGGGAGATTTTGGACGAGTGCTACCATCTTGCTCACGAGTACAGAGATTGATTATTATTTATGTTTTCCGACTTGACAGTTTAAGACTTTTTATGTGTTATGTACTTTTGACTAGTTTCAATTTCGTGTTATGGTATTGTGTTATTGTTTAATTATGTGTTATGGTATTTTGTTACATTTGAATGATATAACTTTCAAACATTTGTTCAAACTCTAACTTTTAAAACAGCATCAAAGTGCATAAACTGCAACATAAACTCAAACACAAACCGAAACACAAACTCAAACATTTTTGGAAACACAAACTCCAACACAAACTCAAACGTAAACCAAATCAGAAACTCAAACATAAACTCAAACATAAACCGAATCAGAAACTCAAACATAAACTAAAACACATGCTAAAACATAGTCTGAAACATGAACCTTAAGATAAGCATCCACTTGTACTAATCAAAGTTAATCTATCATGCCAGTTCCATTTCATCAACTTCATTTCTTCTTTCGCATCCTGGTAGTCACGCATTTCCTCTAGCCGGATGTCAATAATATCAGAATGGACCGAATCCAGCTGGTCCTCTATTATAGAATCCGTGACTTGATAGTTGAACCGATTAGACGTAACACGACGTTCCAATTCGGTGAGGCCAGAAACTGGATAAAGATTGAATGTGACTAGGACTGACCACCTAGATTTCACCTCATCAACACGCCTTGAAATTCTAGACGGCTGAACACCATCCCTTCCGTATAGGAAGTACATCTGGCATAACAATGCCTCGTAGTATCTTTTACCCCCCCTGTAACATGTTCGTGTTATCAATTTCAACTTATGCCCTCATTAGATATTGATCTTCCAACTCAGTCCATGGACACATTTTTGCAATTAATATATTTGTTATAATTTTTACTGCCTCAAAAACTTCTTTTTATACCACTTTTATGCTGCAGAGAACGTAATCCAAGTAAACCTATCAATAAACGACACTTGTAAGATAAGGATAATGTAATCCAACTTGACGAATTATTTTGCAACACTTAATACTTGCAAAAGTACGCAAAAGTTGCAGTGCAATAATAGGGGTCTCATTATAGCGGAACTTCCATTATTAGGTGTCTCGCTATAACGAGACCCCTAAATAATTTCCCGCCAAAAACTTCCGTCTTTAAAAATTTCCCGCCCAAACATCAACGAGCCTATAAATAGACGCAAAACACAACATCAAAAAGACAACAACCAAACATTCTTAAACACTCCTCAAAGATAAACAGTTTAACATATGGAGTTTACCCCTCATGAAGACTACTATTTGCTTGAGGCAGTGGCCTGCCGAGAGCCGGGGGAAGATACTAGCGATGCGTTTTTTGAGTGAGTTCTGTGTAAGATGTACTACAACTACGTCCATTTAGGAATGGGAGGTTTAGTTGTGTGCAACCGTGAACAAATCAAGCAGATGTACCTTTTTTACAAACCGATGGATCGTTTGTTGTTTCTACCATTTAAAATTAAGCAAGGTACATCATTAGGGATATGGTAGTGTATCTTCAAGATAGGATTACAGAAAGGGAAGAGGGGATTGATTATGACAACAACTTGGGATATGACTTCAACGATTGAGCATTATGATTCTTTTTAAATGTTTGCATCTTGTAGTTTACGTATTGTTTGTTTGTTTAAGTTAATGTTTAGACTTGTTGTTTGTTTGTTTAAGTTAATGTTTCAACTTGTTGTTTGTTTGTTTAAGTTAATGTTTGTATTTGTTGTTTTAGTTTTTATGTATTTCCATTTACCATGTTGTAGTTTTTAATTGGTAACCATTTACCGTGATTTTGTGTTGAAGTCCAAAAACAAAATTCCTTCCAAATGTCTTATTTGGTACCCATTTACCATGATTTTGTGTTGAAGTCCATTTTTTTCCCTTATTTTAATGATTTTTTACTCTAAAATATTGTTAAAATTATGTTTTATAACCATTACCAATACTAAACGCCCTCTCAACAATTAATAAGTAAACCTAAACCCATTTTTTCAATAAAACAGAACCGTTTTGGCACTCGCACGCGTGCGCATGTACAAATCCGTGCACTCGTATGCGTGGATGTGTACATGCACACGCATGCGAGTGCAAAAAACGACACTGTTTTGTTTTGAAAAAAATGGGTTTTCAACCCTTTTAACCCCAAATTTTTATGCCAAACTTCAAAACATAATTTAGATGAAACGTAATTTAGATCAAACATAAATAAAAGTTTTAATTAATAGAAACGAAAACAATAGTAGTCGGAGGTAGCGAAATGTGTTTGGAAATGATTAAAAAAGAAACAAGCAACACAAAATAATAAAACTCCAACATCGCATTATGCATCCCCGGAAAAATCATAGAACTGATCATCCCCATCGTGTAATTTTGGTGGTTGTGCTGGTTTAATTTGGCGATACTTGTTGAGACGTTCGCCTAGTGGTATGGCCCAATTTGTAACGTCATCGGTAGTGCGGAACGCAAACCAGCTTGAGTATATATCCGGAAACGGTCCATCTAAGACAATCTGCAAATTTCCATAATGTGGAAGAATTAAATACCTTGCAGAATTAATGATAAAATGAAAATGAAGTAATAAAATATACTAGTTTACTTACTTTCACAAAATGATTACTGTGTACAAAACCAATTCCAACTTCTACAATAGGACATGATCTTGGAGGCACACCACGCAAAGGAAGATACATATATGATAGTTGAAGAGATACATGGTATACTATACATTGATACCGGTGACTATAACCAACCCGAAGTCGGGTAATGTCATCCAGTGCCTACAACCACTCTCGTACATTTTGAAACAATCCAATCTCCGCAATAGGTTATCAACACGTTGCGCACCATCAAAAACCCTTTCCCAAATATCACGTTGACTTGAAATTTCATACATCAAATCCCTTTTCACTTGATCCCATGAATCCACATTGTCTTTAATCGTCAAAGCTACGGCCCTAAATCCACAATTACCGTCCGGAGCAATGTCTTCAACGGTAGTTATGTAGTTATCCAAGTACTCGGGAAAACAACTCTCGTAGGCGCTCAATCCTTTTCCTTTATTCGATTTTCTAGATCGAGTCGCTTTCTCCTTTTTTGGTGGGGCTTTAGATTTGGACTTGGATTTGGGTACTAAAAATGCCTTAACTGCCGACGCGGTCGTGCTACCTATCGTGCCGGGAGCACTAACGCCTAAACTATCACCGTATTCCCACTCTGATGGGTTCCGCTTAGTTGACTTGTCAGGATCGGCTTTTTTCCGACCTTTTGTGATAACCGGTTCCTTAGGTTCCAAAACATGGCTTCTAACGGGATCTAGGATTTGCATCATCCTATTTATTATGTGATCTTGCACTTGTGGACCGTAACCACGTATGGTACTATCAATTAATGATAGCTTTCTTGTAAGCTCATCTTTGGTACCAACGTTTTCCCTAAGCTTGATCTTTAAAGTACTCCAATAAACATCACATTTATTCTTTTGAATCGACCTACCTTCTCTCGCGATCGTAGCACACTCACACGCACAAGGTAAATTGTGTGTTGTCCTAATTAGACAGCCACACTTTACGGGAGTGAACCAAAAATCCCCGACCTTTTTAATAGTTTCCTCTAATATTTGAATTGTCATACATGAAATTTTACCTTTGGTGTCGCTAAAGATATCTCCCCTAGATTATTGTCTGGGACAAAACAAACTTCGTTCGAACGTTTCGAAGATGGTAGAGTGTTGAATGTGAAGCAACGCATGAAATTTATCCCAAAATTGCTCAAATGTGCATAGGCTTGTGCGGATTGCCCATTTTAGACTAGAGTGAGCACTCTCTTCCCTAAACCATAAACTTAAATTAGTTACAAGTCTAACAATTAATTAAATAAAGTAATATATATATATATATATATGATAATATAACTCACCGGTTGCTAGTGTGGTTGTCCAAATGTTTAATTTTGTTCGTGTAGACATTAAGGAATTTGTGTCCGAAAGGGTCTATCCATTGTTTCATCACGTACTCGAGAACATTGGGACAATATGCGTAGGCTTGGTGTAACTCGGCGAAGTTTTTGTTATACTCTTCAATCGTCGCCGAATGTTGAACTGCGGCATAAAATTCTAAGAAATCCTCACCCATGTCCGCTTTAGGCAAAACTTTCTTAGAGTATGAGCTAATGTTCATATTTATATGCCAAGTGCATAACATATGACTTGCATCCAAAAATACCTCATCGATAGCGTTCATTAAAGCCAACTCCCTATCCGTGTCGATAGTATTTTGTTATGCGTACATGTTGTTCACCATCACTCTTTTTAGAACGCTCATTGTCCATGTGTAGTTCTCTTGTTTCGTCGAGCTCATAAAAACAAAAGCTATACAAAAGGTATTTTTCGTCGAAGTTTGGCCAACTATTTCTAGCAAAGACATTTTATACCTTGTAGTCTTGCACGTGTTATCCATTATAAGAACTTGAGGAAAAGTGCGCAACAAATCGATGCTTGTGGGATGCGCGAATAACAATTCAAGGATCTCGTCAGTTTCTTTGTTTGTGCGCTCCCAAACATAGAACTCGTGCTCCTTTAACTTACCGAACAAGTATTGCATTTGGGATTTGCCCGTTTTATCAACCAATTGGTGCTTGTGCCGTATGTTGTAGATGGTACGCATACTCGATATATTTTTCGGATCTTTTAACTTCAATCCACAGCATATATCTTTTGGCCGAGAACCGATTGTTGTGAGTTTACGAACATACTCCTCCTCTTCCGCTTTTAACCTCGCGGCCCGTGAATGACCATCCAAGTGCAAGAAGGGTTGGTGGATGTGTTTTCCATTTCTAACTACCAATTTCCAATAACCAGGTACTTTTAACACCGGATTGCCCCTAAGCATGAACGGACATCCGCATTTTTTGGATGAACAATCTCGTCGCTTCTTCACAATCCCCGGTTTCGGCCTCAGCTTGTAAACACCGTGCCTCTCGCACTTGAAAGATAGCCGCAAAGTTTTACTGTTTTACTACCATCGTCATCTTTATCGACCACAACAATGAATCATATACTCTTGCTTTCCTTATAAACCCATTCTATCAATTCCGCCTTGGTGTAGAAATTATCCGTGGTAAAACTTTGGCTATAATCGGCCATGTTTCATGGTGCTTGTGCCGGTTCCTACACAACAAATATCATTTCACTCACACAAAATCACAATTATTTCACGTAACCAACAACAAAAATAACTTCATCGATTGTAAACATGTATTCACACTTCAAATAATGAAGACAAACGCAATATTCGGCAAAAAACGGGCATATAAAACAAAGACAGTTAAAATCTTCGCATGATCATGCACAGATTTTGGTAAATCTTCGCACAATCATGCGAAGATTGTGCACAATCTTTGCCTGATTGTGCAAATATTTACAACAATCTTTTCATGTTCATGCGGAGATTGTGCATCTTCCCCGCGTGTTCTTGCGTGGAAGTGTACAATTCAAAGCACGGTTTTGTGCGAATATTTGTTCTGTGCTAGAAAAAAATTTAAATTTTACCTCAATGATACTCTCCATATGGTCAGTAAGCGGCTCCTCCTCATCCGAAAGAAAATCATCCATGTTGTAGCTCCAATTTTCGTTATAGTCACTTAAATATTCTTGGAGTAGTTGGATTTTACTTTTAATAATTAAGGTTTATTACATGTTTGGGTGGGAGTTTGGGTTTGTTAGATTTTGTATTTTTTTTAAATTTTGGTGAGGGAAATGGTAGGGAAAGACAGGAAGAAGAAAATGGGTAGTTGGAAAAATTGATGGTTTTTATATGTGGGAATATTCTGATAATTTCAAGTTCACACAAAAAATTCAAAAAAAAGTCTCACTATAAAGATAAGAGGTCTCGTTTTAGCCGTGTCCGTATAATTTATATAGTAGTATTTTGTTTTATTGGTTAAAGATAACAACGAGATCTTAGTACGTTCACAGATGAATGAGTGATTGAAGATGACTAAAGGTAGGATATACCATCACTTTCCAAATGTCATGTTCCTCTCCAAAATACAGAGTCCAGATAATACACCGAACCGAAGAAGTCAAATTAATAATTTCAAAATAGATTTTTTTTCATAGATAAACTAATGAATGAAATATTATAAGATTATTATAATATTTCCAAATTCAAATTCAAATTTTTATTTTTATTTTGATATTTTTTTAAAACTTTTTTTATCTATATAATTTTTTATTTGTTTGTATTTTATAATAGTGGATTGTAGGGTAATTAAATATGACTACATGGTGCAACTGAATATCAACAAGTTTTACTCGATAGATGAAACTTTACCAATAGTAATGAATATTAAAATTTTAATAACAAAAGTTATATTAGTAAAAATCGTTTTAAACTTGAAATAGATGGAGTTGTATATAAGGAAAATCCGAAATGTCAATCAAACATTATTGAAATGAATTAAACATATTAAAATACAATACCATCATATCCGGATGCAATTCAAATTGATTTGCTATTTAAAATATTTTTCTAATTTAATTAATATTTAAAAAAATGAAAAAATAGAAATTTGAGACTTTAATAAGTGGAGATTGCTTTAAAGATAATTATGGGTATTCTCAACTACATCACTTGAATTCACATCATTAGCAGGCTCAGCAAAGAGCACAAGATGCTTCACATTAGAGACATCATGGGTTTTCAATGGCTTGACAACTTCAACGTGTTGGCATTCTCAAACTAATCATGCAAAATCACCCTGTCTCGTTTACGTGAGCTTTGTATAAGTTCAAACCACTGTCTTAAAAGGTCAGCAAGCATCCTTACAAGCACTTCAATATAATCTAACAAATTGTAGTATGAAAAGGGAAAATAATGTAAATACTTGGAGAATGTAACTCCTTGTTGAATTGTTACATCATTTGAGTAAAAAATTGTTTTTTAAATATTATCAAAGAGTAGAAATGCCACAAACCATTTCTTGCTTACTAAATCGTTAACACATCACTTCAATCAATTCTTATCATGGAACTACCCGTCTCCAATAATGAAGACAAATTGCTATAGAGGATTGTGACCTAAATGAATTTTTGACTTGGCTACTGCAGCATCAAGCATTTTGTTCAAAAACGATAACAAATCAACCATTAGTTCATCTCCGATCATATTCTTTTTTATAAAATCAAAAAAGATATCATCTTGACCTCATCTTCTGCAATATATGACTAATCAAAATCATGAAGCACCCTTAAATTTCATTTTTTCCTAAAACTTACAACTACCACATTTCCGATTTCCAATTGAGACATATCCTGACATATTGTCACCAAGGCTTTCATGGCAACATCGCCACAACCACTTTCAGACATGCTATGAGAAGCATCTATAACAATGACAACTTGTAATCACGTATGTTGAGTTTGGTCTGCCTGAACCAGATTTTAAACTTTTGGCACTGACTTGCTATGTATAGAATTATTTTTTTCATATTGATAAGTTTTCCAGTCTTATAGTCACATGGGATCTTGTTGGCTAATGTAGGTTATACGATGAGACACAATTGTTCATAAATTTCTTGAGAAACCTTTCCTGTAATAATTTCGTATCTCCTATAAAGGATAACAACATTATTTTTTATATCGTCTCAAACTTCTTCAAAGTCTCGGGCTTTCACAAATTAATCATTATCATAATCATTCATGGAAAACATGTTGAGTGAAAGTGTTTCCTCACTCGAATAAGACTTCTCGAAAGAAACCAAACTCTCTGAGAGACAACGACTGATCTATCTAAGAGCAAGGGGGCGGTCGCCCCCGCTTACATCCGTCGACTTATCGATACTGGTTCGATGAGGTCGAAGACGATGACAGTGGAGCTGAGTAAAATAGGATCTATTTGGGAACACTTTCACTTAGATCAACATTTACATATTGAAACGGAGAAAGAAGATAAAAGTTTTGTTGTTCTTTCTTTTTATTTTTGATAAAAAAGATAGTCATAATTTACAAATATAGAGAGATTGGGTATGAGTTGAAGTTCAATGTCTCTTTTTCATTGGGATTTTCATTCTTTTATGGACTTTAGTAAAGCAGATTTACCTATACATATTACGTTGTGACATAATATAATATTTATAAGAAAATATTTAATTAAGTTATATTTATTATTTTGTTGCTAAAATCAATATAATCTCTATAATCTTATATAAATTTTAATAAATTAAAACCAAAATGTTTTGGTGATATTATTTATAATAAAACTTTGTAAAAAATATGTTATCTTATTTTAGAATTATATACATAAGGGTGATTTTTTATTATTAAACTGGTTTTGCAAAACAATTAAATCCAACCAAACTATGTTAAAAAGTCTATGAAAATTTTGTAGCACCCCTTTAGTTCGATTTATGGTTCCACCACTGTCGAGATGATTCTCAGATCAATATCATTAAAACGTTTCATTTAGGGTGAGCCATATTCAAGAAATTTATCTGGATCAAAATCTCTATTTTAGGGGGAAATGATTTTTTAAGACTCAAACACTCGATTCTGTTTGGTGCTTTTCAGGATCGAAATGCTTAACACCATTTCTGTAACGTCAAAAATATTATCATTCTCGGTCGCCTCTTTGCCCTTTAATCTGTGTCCAATTGGTCAGGAGTATTAGGTCATAATACCTAAGAAGTTCTTTTATCAAACTCAAAAACATAACCATCCTCGTCTGCATTCCCATCATCAACTTCACTTAAATCTACATCATCTCTCATTGTGGAATCCAGTTGCTCTTCTTCCCCATCTTTATCATTATCCTCTCTAGATTCTTCAACGACTCTAAAAAATCACCAGTGAAATCATCCTCTATCTTAATATATTTTTTATCTTTATCGGGATGCCCTTAAGCCTCCGCCTCCTTCTTATTATTGGAAGCGAACCTTTTTTTACTCCATTCGATCTACTCATGTACATAATCATCGCTCGAACAAAAATAGAACATCCAAAGAGTATTGGGAAAGAATTCATATCCTTTGAGGTATCCTGGGTGTTTTTCAAATTTAACGAAAAACAGAACTTCTCACTCAGCCAGATAACTCTCATCTTAGGTTTCCAAGATCCCAAATACTATTTTTTATCTTTTTTTATTGATCTTAAATAACGTTCACGAGACTTTATCTCATTTTCCCACTCTTGCTCATGATTTATGCGATCAATATCTCATTCGCAACGTTTTTTATCGTTGTCTTTGTTCCAGTCTATATATTTGTCGAGTCGATCTGGTGCGCTAGAGGATCAACCATCAGTAAGGTTGATATTTGTATTTTTCTAAGATATATTTCCATAATGGTATTAAAAAGCCAACGTATCACGTTGTGCTTTGGTAAAAAAAATATATTTATTAGTGTTGGTTGAACCAAGTGGATCAATGATTGAACAAATCATTTCACCTGTGCCTTCTTGGTGTTGGTTGAACGTAGGGTTTCATGGTGTAGTTGGATCAAATGAATCAGCGATAGCGATTGAACGATTCATTGTTGACAAAATAATGTTTGTTGTTTGAGAGAATCTAGTCACAGGAAGGGAAAAGTATGCCGATTTTTTAATCGTTCCTTGTAACTAATCCAAATGATTCTCTAGCATCTCAAAATGCCTCTCGATAGTGTGTTCTAACATTCCAACACGTTTTTCGCAATTTTTAGCCTCATATTCAAATCTTCACAACCATAAACGTTAGTCATTAAACCAATATTCTTTTTACTCTGGTTTTTAGTTCATTGAATCTACGTACAATGAACTCAGGCTCTGACACCAAATGATGCAACAGAATATCAATGACTAAAAAAATAGATGATATTCTCCACGTAGAAAACAAAATTTTCAATAAAAATTTATATTATTCAAAAAATATCTTAAGCTTAGAATAAATGACTTCTTATATAGGAAATATTCAAAACTCTAATTAGACATTATGGAAATAAATTAAAAATATTAAATAATAATCTTATCGAATCTGGATGCAATCCGAATTAATTATTTATTTAATACACTTTTATAATCTAATTTAAATATTAAAAAAATAGATAAACAAAAGTATGGGTTCCTAATCAGTGAAGATTGTTCACAAGATAATTGTAGGTCATCCTAACTACATCAATTCCTTTATGTATGCAACACGCAGCAATGTATAATTTTTAATGAAGATAATTAATGGGTTGACTATATACATATATTAGAATGTTTTTATTTATGGTGGATTATTCTTTGTCATATTTGTTTTCTATTTTTGTCCATTGGCATATCGTGTTAAAAGATTTAATTTTCTAAAGTCATTTTTAATGTGATAAAATTGTAAACTTACTATTATCAATAAATAATATGAGTTTTGGCTCAGATATTATTGAATGTAGAAGATTTATTGGTTGTCAACCTAATCCTTGCAAACTAAGTGAGTGAGGACTATATGAAAAATGCGAGTTATGCCTTCAGAATATGTTAAGAATCAACGAATATTTTATATAGAAAACTAGCTTGCCAAGGTACTCAATGTCATGTAGGTTGCGTCGGCATAACCTATCATGTTGAATTATTTTGAAAATCTTGAAAGTTTTGACTTCAACGAGCCATAGGAAACTTTGACGCTTCAAATTCACATGTGCGCTAGTGCCAGCTGCTAAGGGACACGTGTCGTAGTTGGGTTACTAATGTCGGGTTCTATGTCTGACAAACAACATTGGCATGTGACGTTTTTGGTGTTTTTAGGTAGTAATGATTACAGACTTGGATAAGGTTGTGTCAGAGCTTGCCTATAACTATCGACTATTTTTTTTCAAACATTTGTTTCACTTGTTTTGGAAAAAGTTATTGAGCTCTTAAGAAAAATAACAGTGCTCTCCAAGTTAATTCATTTTCTAATAAACTCTTACTGCTTACACCACCATCAACTATATTTTACTAGTCGTCAACCGCAATTTGTAAATAAAAAATGAGGCACAATTTGGATATTCTTTCTAAAATGTTATGTTGCCTCAACTCATAGAATAAAACTCACTATTATTAGAATATTTAGTTATGATAAAATAATACTTCTCTATGTTTCCAATATAGAAAACGTTATTATAATAAATTACATTGGACGACAAGAATAAAAACCTTAGAGAAATGACCAAAATGATATGAAATAATGTTTTTAAAGAAGTTATTTTTGGAATTATATCCGGGTGAGTAGTCACTTGTGATATCATGGATATTCAATGATCTGAAATATCGTTTAATTATTTAAAATAATGTAAAATTATTTTTGTGGTGTCCCTCTAAGCTTATTCTAAAACAATCCATGAAATATGATACGAGATATCTAAATCATAGTTTGTCATATCATTTTGGATCTAATAAATTCAAATATATCATTGAAAAGTATATCTGATGTCAAATGTTTCTTACTTTATTTTTAAAAATGTGTCTCACATGTATGTTGGCCCAGATAGTTCTAATGACTATGAAGTTTGTGAAGTTATCAATTATTTCATAAATTATCCATGTACACCCCCTTAAAATTTATTAACATAATGAGAACTTAGAATGGATCTTGTATTTTGTATATATATAAATCAAAAATAATTCTCAACAACAAAATAAGATAAAAAAATCATAATGATGCAGTCCATTCCTCGAAAACTTTCCAAATATTTTTAATATCATTAATCAAATTAATAATAACGTTTTATTTTTTCTTATAGCAAAAAAATTAACTCCATGACTAGTTTTTCCACTAATAAATTATCATTCACTACTTGAAATAAACTAAACGTAGTATCTCTAGTTGTTTCTTGATCGACCACATTCTCACTTATGTCAATATTAGTTGTTGGAGCATTTAAGTGATCAATACGTGATAACATAGCCGCAAAATCATCATTACTATTTAATTTTTTAAAATATTTATCACCAAAGTAGCTAAACTTAAAATTTATCATAAACAACTACTCAAATTTGGTTAAAACTAAATTGATCATGCCTTTAATTTTGCAACTCATATTGCAATTTGATCATTTAGTTTGGAAATATTCATTACAAACTAGATATTGCACATATGCATAAATTTTGTTGCAAATTTAGGTATATTAATATATAAAAAATTAAGGTTTACCTAAATTTTGCAACTCATATTTACCCGTATTTTGTAGGTTGATAACTACATAATTAACATATGTTTAACAAATTCAAGATAAAATTCACAAATAAAAAATATGTGTTTTGCAAATAAAAATATATATTGTTTCACAACTTAATGTTTATCCATATTTCACAATTGTATATTATATATGTTTCTCTAATCATATATAACACGTATTTTGTAAGTTTAAAAATAATTTTGTGCATTTTGTGTTTTGTAATTCGAAACATTCATTTCACAATTTATATTACATTTTTTTTTGTAATTTAAACATATGTTTCATAACTTGTTGTTTTTTCACAAATTCTACATGCACATACATACTTACGAAAAAATATTTTAAAATTTCTAAAAAACAATTTATATCACAAGTCTCATGTATTAAAGCACATTCGATCCCTTGATTTGGTATTTCTTTTTGTAAAAATTCAAACACAATAAACCATCAATTTAGATAACAATATTTAAGTTATGATTTGGGGAAATGATAAGGAATTGATTATAACAATTTGATTGTACATAGCTCGAATAAATAAATCACACAATTTTGGGTTTGCAAGCAACTTGAGATTGGAATTGATGTTAAACTTTAAGATAAATAATTAAGATTTTAGAGATATAAATGAAGTTGAGGAAGAAGATAAGAAAAGATAAAAAATTGGAAGTATTACAAATATGATGGATATTACATGATAATAAACCTATTGTTTTTGTATTATATGGTATTATATTATCTTTTTGGTATTTATTGAAAATTAAGTTTAGTTTGGGTACTAAGTGATACTTCTTCTTATCATATTTTAATATATCATAATATATTAAAACAATATCGACAAAATTAATCAATTTTATTTTATTTTATTGTTTAAAATAAATTTAAAAACATAATTATTATTTAAAACAATTTCGTTTTTAGAGTAGTGGTGTGTTTTTATGTGTTTGGTTAAGTAGGACCGAAAGTAGTGTACCGAAGTGATAAGTTAAGAGTCGAAACTCCAGTTGTGAGGTATTGTAGATGAGGTTAACTTATAAAGGACAAGTGGAAAAATGGTGGAGAAGTTGAGTAGTTGAGAGAAGTAGCGAAACACGTGTGTCAAACTTATAAGAATGCTGGTATAAATAGAGTAGAAAAAACAAAGGCTATTTTTACAGAATGATCCATCATTTAATAATGAAAGCAATAGTTATATTTATAGACGTTATAGTATACCTCGAGTCTTTATAGATCTTAAGCTTGCTTCATAAGCTTATGTTAGGTTGTTGTTATGTCTAATCGTGTTATGTCACAATTCTGCCTAATGTCTTATTATGCTACAGTTTGACCTAAAACCTTATTAACAGGCTCAAGCAAAATACATACATCCCTTACAATTAATACCCATATTAGTAGCTCTATAGTCTTTGTGAGGGGATCAAATATGACTATAACTTGAAATATTTTATTGATGAAGAAACTATTGTTGAGTCTGAGCCGTGAAAGCTCACACTTGAGTTATTCGTTAAATTACATTTAAACTTTGTAAATGAAGAAAAATATACTTTCCAAATTGATTATTATCTCACAAACCTAGCTACCGATCCAATTATGGCCGAAATAGTAAAAGTATTAAGTTTGGATGTCCTCATACACGCCTCATTAAACTTTCGCCAACCAAAACTTCCATCGATGAAAAAATATCTATTTATCCAAAGGAAAAAAAGTAGAACCGTGAGTAAGTTTTTTTTTTTTATATTTTACTTTTTGCTAGCTGATATCTAGTAAATAAAATTTGTAATTAGGTTTGTATTTGAAGAAGTTTAGAAGTTCTTCTTGAAAATAGCTATTTATCTAAATATGGTGGTAGCCCTCATATTATTTCTAAGTATGACGAAGAAATAAAAAAATAAATTAAACTCGATTGCATTATACCAAGAAGCCATAATGCTTAGAGTCCGAGATGCCAATCCTTACAACAACTGATTCAAAATATGAAGCGAGTGAAACATTTAAAAGACATAAATGTTTAAAGTATGAAGTGAAACATTTGAAAGACCTGAATACTTAGAGTGTGAGATGTCGATCCTTGCCACAATTGATTTATATGTGTGGCTTCCAAAGGCGAAGAAAACTCTAGGCGATGCGTTGGCGCATAAGATAGTTTTGTTCACTTATCTTTTCAATATAAAGGTTTGACTACCCCTTAATCTCCATCTTATAGACTTATTCTGTTATACTACCATAGTCAGCTAGTCTCTAGTTGGTGGAGGCTGCTTATCATTTTGATAAAGGTCTTGAAGTTGGGAGAACAAAATTTCAAATATGAGAGTTCTTCACCGTGATCAATATCAACTCTACTAGTGAAAGGCCTTACTTATACTTGTTAATAATGAATCATCACAAATTTTTCGTCGACCATCTAGACTATAAGAATATATGGAAGAAATTTTTTGTATTTCTTAGCGGAAACTTAGAAATCATATGTGCGGGAGGACTAAACATGTAAAGTTTTCAAAAGTGGAGGACTAATAAAAGATAAAACTGAACGAAATAAAATAGTTTAAGACACACGTGAAACATGAGAGACTAGTGATGATTTTTAGCCTTGTGGTACCTCTATGTTCGTCGTACAAAAGCAAGCCTTCTTTATTCATTTTTTATTTTAGGACTTAAATATTATGTGAAGCATGTCCGGACATGGGTTGTCATAATTGTTTTGTATGTTATATTTGTTAGCGGAACCACACACCACCGTTCAACCAAGGCAAGAACCAATATACGATTAAACGAAACTATGGAAGAATGATCTAATTACCATGTTCTAGACGAGAAACAAATAAAAGAAAGCATAACAAAAACCAAGCACACAATACAATATTTAACGTGGTTCGTATTGCGATGAAATCCTACATCCATAGGGCCACAAACACTATTTTATAAATAAATAAGTTACATAAAGACTCTTAAAATTAAATGACTAAATTACTTTTTGTAACAAAAGATAATGTGATTCATAGAACTCTCTATTTAGCGTTTATATTTCACTTCACTTATCTCTCAAAAGACATAAATCTATTTCATTCCTTTAGGAAATATGCAACTCCTGTGATCGTCTCTCTTTAATTACACTCGCATCACACACTGCATAATAATATCTTCTTCTATTTATAGGCATAAAGAAAACCTTAATCCTTCATGAGACGTTCCAGGTTAAAGCACATTGATCAACAATTGAAATAACTTATACTTCATTAATATAGGAAGCCTCTAAAAGACCCAATTAATACAGAGAATCTAACTAATATAAGAATATTAAAATATGAGACTCGATTAATATAAGAGAATTAAAAATAAATAATACACTTCAGTACATAAGTGGTAATAGGGTCCATCTCTCTTCAGACTAGAGTGGTGTTTCAGATTAGCTTGCTTCAGACCATCTTGTGTTAGACCAACCTACTCCAGCTTAACACATATTTGTTTCGACCTAATGGTGACCAGTCTTCGACAAATTATTTCAACCCTTAGGATCAACTTACATCTTTACAAATAGTCTACGACTCAAACAACAAAGAGTTTCAGTTGTTCTTACCTATACATGTAACGACATATCCAACATCGATGTAGTCTTATGATAATCCATTTATTGGCAAGTTACTTCTAGCCTACATCTAACAATTATCCACCTAGGCTTCTAATAATTCTAGTCTTCTAATAATTCTAGTCTTCATTGCTGATGAGGGAGAATAAAAGATGTATGGGAAAATTGTAAGGAAGTATTTTTATTGGGGAAGTATTGTAAAAAAGAACAATAGAAGTAGTTATTATGAATAAGTAAGGAAATATATGGACTAAATGTGTAGAAAGGTAGAAATTAAAGTGTGTGGGGCCCATTATTATACTATAAAAGGACCATACACGAATGGATAATCTGAAGGATTAATGGATAATTACTTTCTCTCTCTACGTGGATTAGTTATTACTTTCTCTCTCTAAAAACGCTCCTTAACAAAGAATTTGATACTATTTTGACACTAAAAGATTCTCGTAACACACAATTACTCTAGAGCTGCTTCTGAATTCTTTAGTGATGCCGTCTATGGGAAACGAAGATTGTTCTGACGACAATCGCTTTCTAGAAATAATTCCTATTCCGAGCGGAATCATGGAAGAGCAAGGGGATGATTTTGTTAACGACTGCGAGGAGAGTCTGGTGGGGAACACTTATCGGAATAATATGGAATATGAGGCGCATGCCGGCCAACGCGTCGGAGACACATTTGATGACTCGGATCTGTTGGCTCGAAGGAATGAGTTGTTACTGGAGATTGAAAGATTGAGGGCGGAAAAAGAAACTGTTCAGGCAAATCTTCGCTCCGAGGTGAGAATGGAGCCTGATAGTGGAAAAGAAGAGCATGAAACCGATTTTCGTCCTAAAAAGCGGGATGATAGATATAGAGGTTATAAATGACGTTCTTCGAGGAGGAAAGAAAAGCGTCACCTGGAATCTTCCGACTCAAGCGATTATTCTCGTTACAGCTCACCAGAATCGTCTCCTAGGAAAAATAAGAGAAATAAAAGACATGGCCGAAGGCGTGTGGAACACCGAAGGGGAAGGAGCTTAGAGAGGAAATCTGCGAGGGCAAAGATTTGTCGTGCTCGCGCTAATGAGCAGGGTTAAGGCCAAATGAATTTTCCCTTTGGGAACCAAAATATTGACCCGTGGAATTCGGAGTGGCAGCATCAATACACTCTGCCGTCCGAGGAAGGACTATATTTTTCGAGCCATGAAAACTTGAGGGCTAACGTCTATCAGACGAGTCATAATTGAAGAGCTTCTCCTTTGTCCTCGGAAATTTTAGTTGACAAACTCCCAAAACATTTTGATATCTCGAAGCTAGAGTTGTTCGACGAGACGCAAGACCCTGATAACCATATCGATAAATTCAAGAATTTCATGATTAATTTTGATGACGATGATAAATTGCTGTGTAGAGCGTTTTCTCAGGCTTTCAAGGGGGTAGCTTCTAAGTGGTATAACCGGCTTCCGTAGGGCTCTATAAAGAATTTTGACATGTTTTGGAATATCTTTAGACAATATTTTTTGGGGAGCAAAAAGTTTTGAGCTAACGGAGATACGATAATCTACTGTAGGCAAAAAGTTGGGGAAAGCTTGAAGAATTACACCAATTGATTCGTCAAAACAAAAACGGAGATGGAATATTACAAAGATTCTGTGGCACTTGCAGCATTCAGGATAAGGCTCCTACCTGGACTCTTAAAGGATATGGTGGCGGAGAGTCAGGCCATGACCTTTGGGGCATTGCTGGATCAAGTTGAGAAGAGAACTTTAGTGGAGGAGACTCAGGCATCCGAGAAAGGATCATGCGATCAGCTAGACCATAACCAATTTCAAAGGTCCGAGTCCAATAATCAAGGGCCTCGTGCCAATGTCAAGCCAAAGGTATGGGTCAGTATCCGCCGAGGCAGAGAACAAATCCACATAACTATAGTAATCAGCAAAGTTATAACCAAAGGGCAAGGCCAATTTCGAACAAATAGATTCATCCAGACTATTTTGCCGAGTTAACGAAAAATGTGACCACGATATTTGATAAGGTAAGATCAACGATGCAGTTCAGAAAACCTTTTTTCTATTCAGACTCCAAGAGAAAGCAGAAATGTTAACAGGTACTGTAAGTACCATGTGGATATTGGGCATGACATTAAGGAATGCATTGCTCTGAAAAAAGAAGTGCAAGATTTGATTGAGAAGGGGATGTTGTTAATTTCGTGAAAAAGCACTCCCTGGAAAAATGTTGCGGTAAAGGCTGTCCCCAAGATCGCTGATACAACAATGGTGATTTCCGAAGAGATTGATGTTTTCGATATTGAGCAAGAGTATCTGGATCCCAAGGAGGGGAGAAATAACGTGAACATGGTGGAGGAGTATTCCAAGGGGGAAGTAAATGACCTGTGTGCTTTTTTCGAGTCGCTGGCTATCTTTGGAGGAGATACAATCACAGGGAACTCTAATAGTTTACGGAAGAGACATATGGTGAACTTGACCACACAAATTGAAGCAAGAGTTTCGGCACAGATGCATCGCTTGCCTTCCCCCATCATATGTTTCGACGATGATGATATGAGGAATATAGTGGGCCCATACGAAGATGCGGTGGTTATCGCTGCGGGTATAGCCGGAGAACAAGTTCAGAAGATACTTATTGACACGGGAAGTTTCGCGAATATTTTGTTTCTGAGTACCTACAAGAGAAGTTCTGACCCGCCTGTTATATGACGATCTGGCAGAACTATAGTGGGGTTTACCAGTGCAACATAGCTGGTTGTTGGAGAGTTTCAGTGCGTGGTAGAGTTAGGTCGTGGGCTGTTTAGAAAGGAAGTTGAAGTGCTGTTTATAGTTGTTGACGCACCAACATCGTATAACGCGATTCTGGGTCGCTCTTGGCTGTCCCGAATGCATGGTGTGATTTCGACGGTATACCAGTATCAGAAATATGTGGTAGGAAGCAATATAAGTACGATCAGGAGCAGCCATAAGATGGCTCTAGAGTGTTATCAGATAGCTCTATCCTCGAAAGGAGTTCGGGAGAAGTATCAGAAAAGGCATAACAATTAAAGGGGACTTCCTCGGAAATTATTCCCTATGATGATCCGAGGGAGACCCCCGAATTTTTGGTTCCATAAGAAGACTCCGAGGAGTATAAGTTTGCAGATGGAATTTTTTTGAAGATTGGAGTAAACTGTCTTTTGAGTTCAGAGAAAGATTGATTTCGTTTTATCAACCAAGTTAGATATGTTTTCTTGGTGTGCACATGATGTGACGGGAGTACAACCAGAGATAATATGTCAAAAACTTGCAGTAAAACTTGATGTTTGACCTATTGTCCAGACAAGGAGACCAGTTTCTCAGGAGAAGTCTGCAGCTATTCTTTCGAAAGTGGAAAAGTTATTGAGCATAGGTCACATTCGAGAGTCGTAGTACCCCGTATGGACCTCGAATCCAGTCTTGGTCAATAAAAAGAATGGCAAGTGGAGGATGTGTATGGATTTCACGGACCTGAATAGAGCTTGCCCCAAGGATCCTTTTCCGGTGCCCCGAATTGATCAGTTAGTGGACTCAACTTCGGGCAACCGATTAGTGTCTTTCATGGATGCTTACTCAGGGTATAATCAAATCAGATTAGATGCAAAAGATGAAGAGAGCACATCGTTTATCACCCGGAGATTATTATATTGTTACAAGGTTATGCTATTTGGCCTGAAGAATGTAGGGGAAACTTATCATCGTTTGGTCAATAAAACCTTTGAGGGACAAATTGGTAGGAATGTCGAAGCCTACACCGATGATATGCTTGTAAAATGTTTGCAAGACGAATATCATTTCTCTGACTTTGAGGAAACTTTTAACAATCTAAGTAAAGTCAATTTGAAATTGAATCCAGAAAAGTGCATTTTTGGGGTACGATCGGGGAAGTTCCTTGGTTACATGATAAGTGAAAGGGGCATAGAAGCTGATCCAGAACAGATAAAAGGCTTTGACAATTATGACGCCGCCTCAGAATATCAAAGAAGTCCAGATTCTGACATGGATATTGACAGCATTGGATAGGTTTATTTCTCGTTCATCAGACAAATGTGCGCCTTTCTTCAAGGTATTACGGAACGAGAGACAGTTTAATTGGACCGAGGAGTGTTCAGCCGCTTTTCGCCAAATTCAAGAATATTTGATGTCCCCGGATATATTGTCTAAATCATTAGTGGGGGAAAAATTAATTGAATGTGTCGGTATCAGATTATGCAGTCAGTGCCGTTTTACTCCAGGAAGAGGTCGATATGTTAAAACCCATCTATTACGTTAGCAAAAGTTTGATGGATGCTGAGAAACGATATCTTAAGTTGGAAAAGGTAGCTTTGACATTGGTAACAGCTGCTCGGAAAATGAGACCATACTTCCAAGCCCACCCTATTGTTGTTCGAACGATATTCCCCCTAAAAGGTTTGTTACAGAGACTGTATATATCTGGGAGAATGACGAAATGGTCAGTCGAGCTGGGAGATTTTGAAATAACATTCGATCCTTGGACGGTAATAAAAGCTCAAGTTTTGGCTGATTTCTTGGTCGAATTCCACTCAGAAAGGGACGACATGGAGATTGTTGACCATTCAGATAAGACGGAATGGTTGGTTCGAACGGATGGGGGGTCGAATAATTCTGGAAGTGGTGCAGGCATCCAATTAATTTCTCCGGAGGGGATAGCCATGTTTCAGGCTATTCGATTTAGTTTCAAGGCAACCAATAATGAGGCAGAGTATGAGGAAGCATTGGTGGGTTTACGATTGGCTCAAATATGTGGAGCCAGAAATATTAAATTGATCAGTGATTCACAGTTGGTGATAAATCAAGCTTTGGGAGAGTCTGAGGCACGAAAAGATAAACTGGTCCAGTACTTAAAAGTGCTAAAAATTTGGTTTCCGAATTCGATGGGGTTCAATACGAGCATGTTCGAAGGGAGGAAAATATCGTCCCTGATTCTTTGGCTGCAACTTCACGATCGGAAGGTTACCCATAGGTCCTGATTCAGGAGCATCCTTTGGTTACGGCCGGTACAGAGCATTCAACGAACATTAAGGAAGTAAACAATATGATCACAAGTGATTGGAGGTCAGAAATCGTAAACTTCTTGGAAAAAGATAGTTTACCCACAGAAAAGTCTGAGGCTAGGAGGGTCAGGTTTAAGTCTCACGGTTATATCCTGTTAGGAGGAGTCTTATATAAGAAATCCTTGAGTAGATCGTTACTGAGGTGTCTGGCTAAGGACGAGTCGCAGTTTGTCCTGTCAGAATTGCACGATGGGAAGGTTCGGCCCATTATGGGTATAAGGCGTTAATTCGACGAGTGTTTTTGGCTGGTTATTATTGGCCGACCATCTCTTCTGATGTGAAAGATTTGGTAAAGCGGTGTGATACGTATCAGCACTATGCAAACATAATACACAAGCCTGGGGTGTTCTTGGAGAGTATTTCAGAAGCAGTCCCATTTGATAGGTGGGGCATTGACCTAGTTGGGCCCCTACCAATGGTGTCTGGTGGAAGGCAGACTATAATCGTAGTAGTGGATTATTTTTCTAAGTGGGTGGAAGTGGAACCTCTAGCAGGGACAAAAGCAAAAGATGTTATCAAGTTTGTTATCTCGAATATTTGCTGTCGCTTTGGGGTACCGATAAAAATCACAACGGATAATGGGCCTCAATTCGATAACAAGGAGTTTAAGAGCTTTTGCCTTTCCAGGGGCATACGAAAATGTTTTTCCGCCCTGGTTCCATCCCCATGCTAATGGTCAGGTGGAAGTGACCAATCGAACAGTTTTGGATGGATTGAAAAAGAATTTGGAAGGAAAGGCTAGAAAATGGCCCGATTATATACAAGAAGTATTGTGGGCTTATAGGACGACGCCTCGAACCGCAACTGCTACATCTCCATTTGCTTTAGTGTACGGTATGGATGTAGTTGTCCCTTTGGAGATTGTCTTCCCATCATATCGTGTGGCAGCTTATACAGAAAATTTGAACGATCAAAGTAGAGCCTTGGAATTGGATTTGGTTGAAGAGAAAAGACGACGCGCACAATTGAAGTCCGTACATTATAAAACTTTAATGAGGAGTAGGTATGCTTATAAAGTAAAGCAAAGAAATTTCAAGGTGGGGGACAAAGTATTACGAAACGTTTTTCTGCACACTAAAGAAAAGAGTCTTGGAAAGTTGGGGCCAAATTGAGAGGGCCTTTATGAAGTAATGGAGAAAGTAAAGCAGGGAACGTATAGATTAAAAGACAATGAAGGGCGATATCTTAGGCATCCATGAAATATCGAACATTTAAAATTGTATCTGGAATGAGGAAGAATTTAGCATGTAATGTTTATCTTTTGTGTATTTTCAGGTTTACAAAAATAGCGAGGGCATACTCTTTCCTACCCTGTTAGGCACAGGAAGGTTTTAACCAGGTGTCAGTATGAGCTGATCAATACAATTGCATTTTTTGCCTCGAATTATTCTTTCGGAGACAATATTTTTTGCCTCAAATTATTCTTTATGAGACAATATTTTTTGCCTCAGATTATTCTTTCGGAGACAATATTTTTTGCCTCGAATTATTTTTTCTGAGACAATTTTGTTTGCCTCAAATTATTCTTTATAAGCTTGCCTTACCACATCAAACAACGAATATTACGATGGAAATCGGCATAAAGCAACCATTCAACGCAAGTTGGCACACACTTATTTTTTTCATATAAAAAATGTGAAGATTAACAAGTTATAAAATTGTCATTTCAAAAAAGTGGCATACTCAAAAGTTCGAGGAGGCTGCTCTTCGGAGCAAGTCAGATGGATTACAAAAAGTACCTTACAAGGACTTATACACAAAGATTTCCAAACATGCTAACATTTGTATTACAAGATTTATCTAGTCCAAATTTTCTGAGGAGTCGCTCTCCTCGGTATCCAATGACTCACTATCACTAACCACAATGTTAGGAGGACGAAGGTCGGGGGAGACGAGCTTCTAAAAACTGCCTAAGTTATACTCGTGGTATTCTGCATGAATTTGGGTGATCATCCCTGCTCGGGTTGTAGCATCTTGAGTGTTGAGATTGTCGATTAGGAAAATCTTCAATTCTCTTCACTAACTTTTTTCTGTCCTGCATAACTTTCTCGTAATCAGCAAAACAATCGTTAAATCCTTTGCATGCAAGATGGTGAGCTTTCTGGACGTCTGTCAAAAGTTTCTCTTGAGCCCCCGTCTTCTTTTGGTAGAGGTCTCTTTCTTCCTCGCAACATCTTTCAAGCATAATGACGTAATTTTCGGAGGCACACAATCTTTCAAAAGGTGCATCTACTCGACTCTCTAAAATGGTGTGTTGTTTCTTTGCCTCTTCAAGATGAGAGGAAGCCATAGACGCCTTGAACCTATAATGGTTTTTTCGGTCTTCTAGATGCTGCATTCTTCTTCCCATGTTGACCGAAGCATGAAGAAGGCTGCAAAGAGAATAGAGAAAATTCATCATGCTGAGGAATTTCGAAGGAGTTGGAAGGCGAGCCAATTGCTGCAGGGTCAAATTCCGAAGACTCACCAGTTAGAATATTGAGATCAACATTTTGAGGAGGATCGTTTCGGGGAACTGGGAGGGGTGCTAATGTAGGAGAGTTTTTAATTGGAGAGGGACTTGAAGCCTGGGTAAGAGGAGAATTGGGTGTCTAACTTGAATTTTCTCTAGCTTCATTTTCAAGCTCACTTGATACATCTTGGGTCCCAGTGCCTTAAGCAATTTCCTGGACATCATCCTGTGTTTTATCATCCTCAAATAATTCTCTGATGGGTTCCAAAACAACATTTTTCTTGCCTTTTTTATCTTGGTATCTTTTTTCTTGCTAGGGTGGACAGATTTCTTTGGAGGGGAAATCGAAATGGGTACAACAGTGTTTGCCGAAGAGGGTGGCTCCTGATTAGCAACTAACCCTTCAGTGTCTGACTGGAGGTCTTTTATGGAAACTTCCTCGTCGGATTCACCAAGGTGACTTTTGGCACGAGAGTGTTTCGGAAGATAGAAGACTATATCTTTCTTGGTCACTCGATCCAGAATTTCTTGTTGAGAATGAAGGGTCATCAATTCTTTCATGGTCAACCGGTCAAGGGGATTCAACCTCGAGAGTCGACTTTTGGCCAAGTTATTATTCATGAAGCACAAGTGGAATTTGTTTTCCCAATTTTCTTTGGCCCACTCGCTGAGTTTGGTGAAGACGGTGGTAGCACTCTCTACGTAGTCTGCGTATGGTTTGGAAACTCCGATCATAGCTACAAAGAATTTAGTTAGTACATTATTATCTGAGGAGGAAGGGTAAACGAAGAAGTTAATGGACTTACATTTGTTGGTCCACAAGAGAGACATCTTGTGTGGATTCAAAGGAGTCGATTCCGATCCTGTATCCCAATGGCCAGAGAAGTAGACAAATTGTTGCCTCCATTTCTTATCAGCTTCTAGCAAGTCTTTCAATACTTTTTGTCTTCGGCTAAAAGTTAATGAATAAAACGAGAAAAACGGATTCCTTACTAAGCCAGATAATCCGATGAGCTATTCTAAGGAAAATTCGTGGCCTGAAATCCTCGTATCCATGGTACATGCCATGAGTGTGAACCACATATTTGGACCGGCTTGTGAAGGCAGAGGTCAATCTTAGCAAAGTATTCAATAAAAAATGGGTCTAAGGGAAACCTTAACCCCCAGTTCATAATTTCTGTATAAAAACTAACTCATTATCCCTAAATGATAAAGGATTTTCACCTTCCGAGGGGAACCTAATGTCGATGTACGAGGGGATGCACTATCGGTACCTAAGCATGGGCTCCTCTGAAGGCAAAAATTACTTATAAGGTATGTTGTGAAGTGCTACCATATGCTTGTTCTCGATTCCTCGAATGTTGTTGCCTGCAATAGCATCAAGTTCTAAGGGAAGAGTGATGTCTCCTTTAGATTTAGGGGCGATCCGACGAGCTTGTTCTTCAGACATCGTTGGGGGAGTGGTAATCATTCGACTAGAAGAGCCCGAGGGAAGGTCAATGGCTTTACTCTGCTCTGTAGTAGACATCGGTTGAGTTGCTGGCTCAGGATTATACGAGGCAATTGCTTTCCCTTTATCAGCCAAGGATTTATTTCGCATCGCTTGAAGATCGTCTTCAATAACGGTGGTTCTTCCTGGGGAAAATCGAGGGCTATCGGTTGCCGTTATTGAAGGGGTGGCTGGAAGGCTCGATCCAGAAGTGTCGGTTTTCAGAGGAGGATTTTCAACTACTAAGGCCAAAGTGGGCTCTGGGGTTTCCGAGGGAGCTTCTGTGACACGTTTGCGTTAGCGAGTTCTTTTTATCCTTATGATGCCTTTTCCTCTTACCAGAAGAATGCTTGTGGTGTCTATCTTTACCCATGCGTTTGAGGGGGCTGAGATTGGAAGCTTGATCTTGTTGTGAAATTTTGAGGGGTATGATAGCAGCAGAGTTTTCTAATGAAGGCCAGGAACCGTAGAACGTGGTGACAGAAGGTTGGGGTTGAGGTTCAACGTATTCACCAGCATCAACTCTCTCTTGAAATTTTTTACTGATTAAAAGCCACTCAAGAATCCGACGAGGTTTATAAGACAACTTTCTCTCTCTAAAAATTTTAGAATGAAAAGTTTGGAGTGTAAATGAAAGAAATCAGTATTTATATAGGAAGATGGCCTTTTAGGGTCAGATAGGCCTGGGGACATTTTCCTTTGTTTGCCTAGGGATGTTATGGGTAAAATAGGTACAATTATATTGATTCGAAAAACAAGAGAGAAGATGAAGAGGCAATCCAATGATGAAAAGTATTGGGAACCGGGATAAGATCTCTAAAGAGATTTGGTGACAAGGAATTACGACTAATAACGTCATGAAAAAGGTGGAAGTTTGTTGTCCCAATTTTGCAAGTTCGCGCTGCTAATTTCGATGAGTCCAATCCTTGCAATTTATTAGCAAAGTATGGGAGGCTATATAATGTCGAGCCAATTAATTCCGATGAATAAAATTGATGAGAGGCATGGTTCAAGCTTTGCTAAGACATTGCAAGGATTGGGGGGGGGGGGGGGGCTGATCAGTATTGCATGAGAGGTATTTTTCGAAGAGGCATTTTTCGAAGAGGTATTGTTGAAGAGTAAAGATATTCGAAGAGGAAGGCTGTTCGAAGAGGCATTTTGTACTCAAAGAAGTATTATTCGAGGAAAGGTAAAGAGTAGAAGATATTCGAGGAAGTGCATTTTCGAGGATAATTGAAGTAAACAAGATGAAATTCGGAGATGTATTCGCAGTCCCAGGAAAAATATTTTTACTAGGACTGGGGGGCTACTGATGAGGGAGAATAAAAGATGTATGGGAAAATTGTAAGGAAGCATTTTTATTGGGGAAATATTGTAAAAAGTACAATAGAAATAGTTATTATGAATAAGTGAGAAAATATAGGGACTAAATGTGTGATAGGTATGAATTAAAGTGTGTGGGGCCCATTATTATACTATAAAAAGACCACACACGAGTTGATAATCTTGGTTGATGAATATGATATTACTTTCGCTCTCTACTTAGCTTAACTCTCACTTTCTCTCTCTAAAAAGGGGCTTTCACATAGTATTTGTTCTTTACTGTTTGGACCCCCGAATAATCACATAACACAAAATCACCCTAGAGCTATTTTTTAATTCATCAAGATCGGCTTCAATACCCTATTCACTGACTATGTAGCCTAAACATTTACCGGATTTTACCACGAACGTGCACTTCTCCGGATTCAATTTCAATTTTATCTTGTTCAAAATGGCAAAAGTTTCTTTCAAGTCAGCTAAATGATTCTCGTCTTTGAGGCTCTTGACTAACATATCATCGATGTAGACCTCATCATTTCTTCCACTCTGACACTCAAACACTTTGTTTACTAAGCGTTGGTGCGTTGCCTCATCATTATTTTAACCCGAATGATATTACTTTGTAACCGTGCAAACCCCTTGCAGTAATAAAAGTTGTGCTCTATTGATCCTTTGGGTCCATATAGATTTGATTGTATCCAACATATGCATCCATAAAAGACAGCAAACAGTTTCCAGACGTTGAGTCGACCAATATTGCGAGCCTATGAAAAACGACATCTGTTAGAACCCCTGTAACATCCTCTGTACACCAAGAAAACAAGTGTAATTTCGTGGAAATAAATTTGATTAAACTTTATTTTACCTCATAGGACAAGCTTGAACCAACCTTAAGGCTTTTACCGGGACAAAGACATGATCCTTAAAGCCATCATCACGGACCATGAACCCGGGGGCCTCCCTCGGATCATCAACAAGACCGGAGTCCGCGGGGCCCTCACTGATTGTTATTTTTTTTCGATTTGACCCTCTTTAACTACTTAGGGCCAACACGGCTCGATAACATTCTCTCTCTATCTTCTAGCTACTTCTTACTATTCCTACATTGCTACTTACCATGTACTTCAAACATTGATGAACAGTAGATGGCACAACGTGCATCTTAGACAACCAAGACCTTCCGAAGATAGCGTTGTATGATGTGGGAGCATCCACAACTACACACAAAACTGTCACTATTTTCTTGAATGGCCCTCAGCCTAGCTCTACCATCCCTTCAAACTCTCTGACTACTTCAGTAGTAGCTCCAGTAAATCCCACTATCATCCGGTCAGATCGCAAGATTATTTGTGGGTTTTTTATCTGGCTATAAGTAGACATAAACATTATGTTAGCTGAACTTCCCGTATCAATCAAAATTTTCCTTATCTCATTTCCCACTATCTCTGCTCCGATTACTACTGCATCCTCATGCAGACCATCTACATCTCTCATTTCATCATCTTCGAAGAAAAGTATCGGGGATGGATTGGTGTACAGGTGTGTTGAAGCAGTTGCTTCTAACTGTGTCGTCAGACTAACAATGTGTCTCTTCCGAGAATGGTTTGATATTCCTGCCACTGTATCCCCACCAAAAATGGTTAGTGACTCAAAGAAAGCACATATTTCACTAACCTTTCCTCTAATAATTGTCTCTTCAACCATGCTTATAATGTTTCCACTCGGCTTCAGGTCTAGATACTCTACAACGATATCAAACGCATCAATAGAATCTTCATCGACTGCTTCAGATAGCATCATGGTGTCCTCTTGCTTAGGAGTAGCTTCTTGCTTGGGAGCAACGCATAATTCTTCTTCACAAAATTGATTAATTTTCCATTTTTTATCAGATACTGCACTTTTTTTTTCAATGCCACACAATGTTGTGTCGTGCCCGATATCCTCATGAAATTGACAATATTTATTCTTCTTACGCTCCCTTGGGGTCTGCAATGAGAAAGGCTTACGAAAATGTACATTTGCGTGCGTTTTCTCGTAAATAGTTGATACACACTCGGTTAAGTCGGCATAATGATTGGGTTGGACCCACTTGTTGGACATAGGTCGAACGTACTGTTGAGATGTTTGTCATGCAGATGTATATTGTTGATTATTCACTGCCCGTTGATGAGTTTGACCTGTTGATTGAACTGGTGCTGGAGGTCAGATAGTTTTCGTTGGCTGTGATACCTGTGGTCAGACATTTACTATTGGTGCACTAGCGCTTATCAGGGTCGTATCTTGGTTGAATTGAACATCGATTCTATCTCCGAGGCTCTAGTTTTTTATATTAGAATCTACTTATCAATCTAATCCAACAACGCTCCGAGTGTCATGGCCTGTGTCTCTGCGGTATTATCTTTCATTATCCCTGGAAGAAAACCCATTCGGAAAGCATCCAATGCCACTTTGTCCTCACAAAAATCCATATCTGTCTTGTCCTGAATAAAACGTTTCGTATACTCTTTTAAGCTTTCCCCAACTTTGTGTTTGCAGTAAATGATGCTACCCCCATTCGCATAAAATTTCTTGCTGCCAACAAAGTGTCGTCGGAACATACTCCAAAATATATAAAAAATCTTTATACACCCCTGAGGTAAACGATTATACCACTTGGATGCTGCATTCTTGAAGTTTGAGAGAATTCCGTACACAATAGCTTGCCATCATTATCATAATTGATCATGAAATTCTTGAACTACTCAATGTGATTATCTGGATCTTGGGTCCCGTCGAAATTTTCCAGCTTGGAAATATCGAACCACTTGGGAAGTTGACCGGATAAAATGGAGAGAGTGGATATGATCTCCAATTATGTTTGACTTTGTAGGCACTCCCCCGGACCTTCATTAGCCGTCATATAGATCATTTCCTCGGTCAGTAAAGTAAATTGATTACTGACTCGGTAATCTTGATTGTAGCTGTCGGATTGAAGTTGCCTCTGTGGAGTTACATATTTTGGTCCGATATTCTCTGCTTTGTCGGGCTCCTCAGAATAAAGTTTTATTTTCCCATGATCATGATTCTTCCTCGAATCTTTCCTTCTCCGACTAGTCCGATGAGAGCTTTTACGTATCTTTGAATCTCTTTGCTTTTGATATGCTTTATACCTAGCATCGGTATCTGAGGACGAGAATTCATCTGAGCTAAGAGAAGTATATTCACTAGATTATGACGATTCATATTGTTGTTCAGATCTAGCTCATCTTTTGGAAGAACAATGGCTTTTCTTCTGACACCTTTCTTCATGTTGAATGGAATCTTGAGTCTGATTAGCCACGACTCTCTCTCGTCGAACTTCAAATTTGACTTTTCTAGAGCTTATTATCGCTTCTTACTATGCATTTAGTCTTTCAATATCTTCCAATAACTCTTTACGCCTGTCAACCAGGACATATTCTTATAGAATCTCTTTAGCGTATCGGTTAGGGTCGTTTCCTTCGTTTGTGACTTGCTCTTACATTAAATGGTTGCCGGATACAGCATCAATCGGATCCTTTGCCAGATTTATCTCAGCCTCATCACGAAATTTTGTTTCCATTTTTTTAGATTATTTTTAAGGTTTTGGAACGTTGATTCCGGGTACCACTCGAGTTCCCACAGACTGCGTCACTGATGAACTCAGAAAATTCTTAGGTAAGTTCAGATGCGAAAATGTTCGTAAGAGAGCGTCTGTCTAAGAAATGTTCGTATAAGTCAACTTTAATTATAATCAGTATTTTGTGGAGAGAGAGAAAGGAAAAAGGAATAAATGTAGCAATAATTGACTAATCATTGGCCCTTTTCCAAAAAAGAGAATGTCCTTTATATAGTACATGAGGTGGATATTAAAATTACATAATTACCACCGTTGAGGTGGATTTCTCACCCTACTTTTCTACTATTTACAAACAAGTTCTTGGGCTATATCACTTAACCCCTCTATCTCTTATGTTTGGTTTACTTTAGTCCTTAATCACTAAATACAAAAAATTAATATTTATATTTTACATAATAAACCTTGTTATTGTTTATATTTTCCTTCCCTTATCAGATGTGACTATGTACACTTCGATCAAGTTTACGAAAATTTGCGCAATAGATAAGCACTCTTTAAGATTGCAAGAGATATATTCTTGGGAGGGAAAGTTAATATCAAAATGGCAGGCATAAATTCACTATTTCGAATCATCCCATCATATATAGGCCGCAAATGGCGTTACCAAACCACTAAATCCAACTCTTGGATACCATCAGCAAGAACTGCAGCCACCAACCGCTACCATGGTTGGTGGTAATTCTTCACAAGACTTTCTGATCGCGAATATGCTGAGTGGCCGCATAGTCAGCAAATGCAGTTTCCAAATGGTCGCATAATCAGCACGCACAACGACATGGTCTTCAAACGCAATGACAAGGTCAACAGGAGCAGTGGCATGGTCAAAACGAGCAGTGGTACGGTAAACTCGAGCGGTGGAAGGTTCTCATGAGCAGCGACATGTCAATACGAGCAGTGGCAGACTCAACACGAGCAGCGGCATTGTCAATAAGAGGTATGAAATAATCAGTTTGCAGCCTCTCAAGCAGAACAATCCGAATATATGCGTTAGATGATGAAGGACATGTATTTGCAAGCCGAGCATCCTAATAGTCCACCCCCTTCCAACAATGAAAATGAAACTCTTTATTTTTCTAAAATTTGATTGTATTAAGCATTTTAATGATAATGTTTATTTATTTGATTAAACGACGTTATTATTTGTTTGATTCTTAATTAATGAATTATTTGTTTTGCTTATATTTTATATTAAATGTTAATTAAATATTTTTATTTTTTATTTTGTTATTTAAAATAATATATATATATATATATATATATATATATATATATATATATATATATATATATAATTCTAAAACTGAAATGATTATTTATTATTTGTGGCTATATCATTGTTTGAATAATAGTTTTTATTTATATAATATATAACCGCTGTTTCTTTGTTAACGGAGTTGTTATTTATACATATTTAGTAATTAACTATATATATATATATATAATGCTAGTAATTAATTATACTTATGGTTTTAGGTCCCGTTATATATATAGTAATTATTAACTAACTATATGTCACCTATCTAGTCATGAAATAGGTATAATATATGATAATATAATAAAATAGCCTTTCCAAATTCTTAGCATTATAATTTAATTTTTATATATTTTAATGATACACTATTTATATTCATAAACCTATGGATATTAAATTAAAAATATAATGGTTAAAGATCTAAATAAAATTAGATTTGATATTATAAATAATTTTAGAAATATTAAATAAACTATTTTTAATATCCAAATTAAAAAACCGTGAAACGGATATATATAATATAAATAATTAGCCAAACATTAATTATTTATATATATATATATTAAATTAGTTAAATTATTTATATAAATTAATATTTGTATATATTTTAGTGTATTTAGCACATGAAATATGTATATATTTACGATGGTATTATATCTGCATTCAATAAAATCTGTCAGTTGAGATATAAATATAACTACAAACAATATCAAAATAATATTAAAAGTATTTTGTTTGTAATATACATATCTTATTAACTAACGGAAATTACCTTTTAAGTACCCACTCATATAAGTAAGTACCCACTCAAACTATTATATGGTCATTTAGTAAACAAGTTTCATTTTATTATCTCTTAATACCTATTTTAACTATTAAACTCCCACTTAATACCTAACATTATTTTAATACCCTAACTACCCACATCCTTCGTCAAGAACCACCTAACTAAAATTTCTCTTTCTTACTTTTTTTTTCTTTTATTTTTTAAAAGATCCATATCTTTCAAACCGGAGCTCGGAAAAAATATATGAAAATACCATCGCTTTTGTTTTTTAAGATGAACAAAACTAGATTCATTGATAATATTTTTTGATTTTTTCAAAAATAAAATTTACTAGTAACAACTCTCAGAAAATCGAGAGAATTGCAAACAACTCTTAGGAAATCGAGAGAGTTGCAAACAACTCTCAAGTTTGCTTTTCAAACAACTTTCAGATTAATATTGGTGAATGTACCAACAGACATATATAGTCGGAGGTAGTTTTGTCCAAATTTTAGGTGGAGGTACCCAGTGACACTATCCTAATTTCAGGTACTAGTGGGTAATTAGATAGTTGAGTGAGTATTTACTAGTACTTCTCTCTTTAATTAACGCATACAAATTATTATTGAAAAATCGTATACAAAATATTTTAAAAATGGTGTTTAAATCTAAATAAATCATGTCTAATAGCTAGATAATTATAAATATTTTTTAGAATATTAAATAAACTATTTATAACATCTAAATATAATTAAAATATCAAATAAATATCATAAATATTTTGCGTATAATATACATATCTAAAAAATTCGATTTAATTAACTTATACAAATTAACTTTAAATAATCATATAATGTTTTTGATAAACATTGACTTAAATGAACTTTCTAATAAGAATCATGCATGGGTAATGCAGACAGATTAGCGCTAGAATTTATGAAGACATGCGATCACCCGAAGAATGCAACAAATTGACAGTTTCGGAACTTCCGGTGTCCGATTTTGACCCACATCACCTTATTTCGAAGGGAATGGCGCCACGATTACAAGTCACCAGCTACACTCGTGGCATACGTCATTTTTTGGGCATTCAGAGTCGTGTACTATTTTATTTCGATTTTTTTATTACTTTAGGGCATTTTTGGTATTTTTGTATTAGGGTTTTCATTCAAACCTTTATTTAAGCAGACTTTGTTTACGATGTAAAGCAGTTGAATTTTGATAAAGAAAATTGGTGTTTTCCTTTATTGGCTTCTCTGCGTTTACTCTGTATCATATTGGTATCAGACACAGGCAGTCCTGCGAGATGGTGCGAAGAAGACCGAGAGATCGCAGCAGCGTTGGTGTGGAAAGAGATGTGAGTGATTTCGGAGATCGCGAGAATGATGACCTGCGCCGTCAGGTTGGGTATCTTGCTCGTCAGATGGCTAAAATTATTGCGAGGCAACCCGGTGTGGAGGCTGAAGGTCCCGATAACCCGTTTGGAGAAAGACCAGAACGGAATGATTATCAGGACCGCCGCTGGGAGCTTGGATTTAAGGTCAACATTCCTGACTTTGATGGTGGCTTTCGGGCGGAGGAGTTTGTTCAAGGAAGTTCCTGAGGAGAGACGAGTAGCTTTGCTTACCATCCACCTGCGCGGCAGGGCACAAGCTTGGTGGCAGCAGGTGAAAAAGATCCGTGCACATGAAGGCAAGGAGCAAGTACGTAGCTGGGAGAAGTTAAGGAAGAAAATCTGCAAGGAATTCTTGCTTTACAATTTCGAGCGAGAATTGTTCCAGCGTTTCCAGAATCTTCGTTAGGGGTCACGCTATGTGGACGAGTATACGGAGGAGTTCTTTCAGTTGCTTGCTCGTACAGATGTGAACGAGTCACCACATCAGCGGGTATCCCACTATATTGGGGGGTTGTGCCCTCAACTCTAGGATGTGTTAAACATGTTCGACCCGTTGTCTGTTTCGGAAGCTCATCGGCGTGCCCTCCAGGCAGAAAAACAATTGGCTCGACGGACCCAGATTGGCGTACAGACTGGTGCTCCTACAGGGACCTTAGTGCCCGCACCAGTTCCACGTCCAACCCCTGATCAGGCCCCTCCTGGGCGCGGTGCGACCAGCTGTTCTGCTGGTAAGTTATGTTGCTTTGCCAGTGGTGAGTTAGGGCATCGTCAGGTAGAGTGTCCGAATGCTGCAGGTGCTAGGGGTCTTTTCTCTCACGAGGCGTTTGAACCGGCCCCCACTGTTCCTGATGGTCTCCTGAAGTTTGATACATATGACGATGATGTGACTGAGGTCGCGGAGGAGGTTGTGACTGGTGATGTTGGTACAGTTTTGATGGTACGAAGATCTTTTCTTTCCCCTCGTGTTCCTGATTAGATTGACTAGCTGCGGAATAATGTGTTTCAGTCCACTTGTACGATTGGCGGTAAGGTGTGCACCTTCATTATTGATACTGGTAGTTGTGAGGATGTAATTTCCAAGACGGTGGTTTTGAAGCTTGGGCTGAAATCAGAGTCGCACCCCAAGCCATACAAGCTGGCCTGGCTGAGTAAATGTACTGATATCACTGTGTCTAAACGTGTGCTTGTATCATTTTCTGTGGGGCAGACATATCGGGATGAGGTGTTTTGTGATGTATTGCCTATGGATGCTTGTCACTTATTGCTTGGCCACCCTTGGCAGTATGATTTGTCTGTTGTGCATGATGGTCGTGCAAATACTTATTCATTCTTTTTTCGGGGTAAGAAGATTGTTCTAGTGCCGCCAAAGCCTCGGTCCCTCAGCATTGGCTCTAGTCCTTCCACAACGACCTTTATGTCCCGTTCTCCGTTTCAAGCAGTCATGGAAGAAGCTGGTGTGGTCTTCTTGTTATTTTGTGATCCTGTTGTGACTGATTCTCGTGCGGACCCTAGCCCTGCAGTTCAGTCTCTTTTGCAGGAGTTTGCGAATGTGTTTCCTGAGACTTTGCCCCCCCCCCCCCCCCCGAGTTACCTCGTCTGAGGGATATTCAACATCAAATCGACCTGGTTCCTGGTGCTGCTCTCTCCCAAATCGGCCTCACTATCGCAAGAGCCCGAAGGAGCATGAGGAATTACGTTGACGGGTGGAGGATTTGTTGGATAAGGGGCATATTCGAGAAAGTCTCAGTCCATGTGCAGTTCCGGCGTTGCTAACACCGAAGAAGGATGTTTCCTGGCGTATGTGTGTGGACAACCGAGCTATTAACAAGATCATTGTTCTCTACAGGTTTCCTATACCTCGTCTAGATGATCTTTTAGACCAGTTGGGTGGTGCTTCTGTGTTCAGAAAGCTTGATTTGAAGAGTGGATACCATCAGATTCGGATTCGTCCTGGTGATGAATGGAAGACGGTGTTTAAAACGTGTGAGGGACTGTTCGAGTGGCTGGTGATGTCGTTTGGCCTGTCTAATACGCCGAGCACTTTCATGCGTGTCATCAATCAGACATTGAGGCCTTTCATCAGTAAATTTATTGTTGTTTACTTCAATGATATTCTGATCTGTAGCGCTAACCCTTCTGTGCACTTGTCCCACTTATGTGAGGTATTATTGGTGCTGCGTCGGGACAGATTTTATGGTGCTCCTGTGAAATGCGCGTTTATATCCCCATCTGTCCATTTTTTGGGGTATATTGTCACTGTTGAAGGGTTACGAGCTGATCCGAGCAAAGTTGCTGTAGTGGACCAGTGGCCTCGACCTACTTCCATCACCGAGGTTCACAGTTTTCATGGTTTGGCTTCTTTTTATCGGCGTTTCATTCCCCATTTTAGCAGTGTTATGGCCCCGATTACGGACTGCATGAAGGGCACGAAATTTGAATGGTCTGAGGATGCTGATGCGGCGTTTGTAGAGATTAAACGGCGTCTCACCACTGCACCTATTCTGGTGCTGCCCGACTTTTCCCAGCCATTTGAGCTTCATTATGATGCGTCTACTTCAATGATATTCTGATCTGTAGCGCTAACCCTTCTGTGCACTTGTCCCACTTATGTGAGGTATTATTGGTGCTGCGTCGGGACAGATTTTATGGTGCTCCTGCGAAATGCGCGTTTATATCCCCATCTGTCCATTTTTTGGGGTATATTGTCACTGTTGAAGGGTTACGAGCTGATCCGAGCAAAGTTGCTGTAGTGGACCAGTGGCCTCGACCTACTTCCATCACCGAGGTTCACAGTTTTCATGGTTTGGCTTCTTTTTATCGGCGTTTCATTCCCCATTTTAGCAGTGTTATGGCCCCGATTACGGACTGCATGAAGGGCACGAAATTTGAATGGTCTGAGGATGCTGATGCGGCGTTTGTAGATATTAAACGGTGTCTCACCACTGCACCTATTCTGGTGCTGCCCGACTTTTCCCAGCCATTTGAGCTTCATTATGATGCGTCTAAATTTGGTATTGGGGCAGTTCTTTCCTAGTCAGAGCGTCCTATCTTCAGTGAGAAACTGGCGAGTGCTAAGCTGCAATTTAGTACATATGACATTGAATTTTATGTTGTGGTTCAGGCTATCAAGCATTGGCGTCATTATTTGTTTCAGCTTGAATTTGTGCTATATACTGATCATGACTCTTTGAAGTATCTTGGCAGCAAGGACAAGGTCTCTCATAGACACGCTTCTTGGATAGCTTACTTGCAGCAATTCACTTTTGTCATCAAGCACAAGGTCGGTATTACGAATCGGGTTCCTGATGCTATGAGCCGTCGTCACAATCTGCTGACTGAAATGCGAGTTCAGGTTCCTGGCTTTGATTCTTTTGTTGACCTTTATGCTACTGAATCGTTCTTCTCTCAGGTTATTGAACTTGTTCAGCAGGGGACACCATCTGATTTTTTAATGGAGGATGGATTTCTCTTTCGCGAGGTACAGTTGTGTATACCTAACTATAGCTAGCGTCTTCAGTTGATCAAGGAGCTGCATGCCGAGGGTCATGTGGGCCGTGATAGGACATACCAGTTGCTGTCCGCATCATATTTTTAGCCTTCGATGCGTAAGGAAGTTGGTCGTTATGTCTCCCGTTGTCGAGTTTGTTAGTTGGCCAAGGGCACATCAACAAATGCGGGTATTTATTTACCGCTGCCAATTCCTACTCAGCCCTGGACCGACATTAGTATGGATTTTGTTCTTGGATTACCCCGGACTCAGCGTGGATTTGACTTTATTTTTGTGGTGGTTGATCGTTTTTCTAAGATGGTACACTTCGTCCCATGTAGAAAGACATATGATGCAATGTGTGTCGCGCAGCTTTTCTTTCGAGAGATTTACCGCATTCATGGCCTCCCTAGTGCCATTGTTTCTCAACGTGACACCAGGTTTGTGAGTCATTTCTGGCGCAGCTTATGGCGCATGATGAATACGCAGCTTAGTTTTAGTAGTGCCTACCACCCCCAGACTGATTGTCAGACAAATGTGGTGAACCGTTCCCTCGGTAACTTGTTGCGCAGCCTGGTGGGAGATCACCCGAAGGCGTGGGATCAGCGCCTACCGCAGGCAGAGTTTGCCCACAACCATGCCCTTAACCGCTCGACGGGTCTTTGTCCTTTCCAGGTGATGTATGATGTTGTGCCCCGGGGTCCTGTGGACTTGCTCGCCCTGCCCAGTAGAATCTGTGTTCACACAACTGCTGAGGAGCTTGTATCGCAGATTCTCCAAACCCACCAGAAGACATACGATCAGCTTGCCTTGAGCACCGCCAAGTATAAGTCTCAGGTGCATTACCATCGTCGTTATGTACAGTTCGAAGTGGGTGACTATATGTGGGCAGTTCTAACCAAAGCTCGGTACCCTGCCGGTGAGTACAACAAACTGGCCGCCCGGAAGATTGGCCATGTGGAGATTGTGGAGATGATCAACCCGAATGCTTATCGGCTGCGCTTGCCTAGCCATGTTCGTACGTTTGATGTCTTTAATGTTAAGCATCTGATTCCTTATGCAGCTGACTCTTCTGACGAGGAGACTGGTTCTGATTCGAGTGCGAATCTTCTTTACCCCGGAGGAGATGATGCAGACAGATTAGCGCTAGAATTTATGAAGACATGCGATCGCCCGAAGAATGCAGCGAATTGACAGTTTCGGAGCTCCCGATGTCCGATTTTGACCCACAACCCCTTTTTCGAAGGGAACGACGCCACGAGTTGAAGTCTCCAGCTACGCTCGTGAAATATGTCGTTTATTGGGCATTCAGAGTCGTTTACTATTTTTATATCAAATTTTTATTACTTTAGGGCATTTTTGGTATTTTCGTATTAGGGTTGTCATTCAAACATTTATTTAAACAGACTTTGTTTACGATGTAAAGCAGTTGAATTTTGATAAAAAAAAATTAGGATTTCTCTATATTGGCTTCTCTGCGTTTACTCTGTATCAATAGGTCCATGTATCTGTTAGGTACACGTAGTGTTGTGCATTCTTTAAACACACACACGCATAACAGTGTCCCGTATAACAAGCGATACATGCCACCACACCAAAAACTGTTAAATAGATCTACGCCACACTAAAAATTGTTAAATGAATGGTGGAACTGATGAGCCCGCTTGCCACCTCCAGCTAGCAATATAGTCTCTATATATTTGCGGGTGAATTGCTAACAATTTTATTTTCTCATTTGCATACGATAAAAAAGGTTAAAATATATATTATTTGTTTTAAATGAATTATAGGTTTAGATAGATGAATCGACTATGACTTTCTTTTTATATAAGTATTTTTTTTTAAATATTTACTAAAAGTTTTTTTTATTATGAATTTTGATGAGTTTAGTCTATACATTTATATTTGATAAATTTAGTTATTAATTATCCAAACATTAAAAACTAAATTTGTTGAGGTCGATAAGCCGACTGATTACTATAAAATAATTAACTATATATAAAAAATGTTATTCTTAAGATAACAAATTCCTTTTTTGAACTCTAATTTTACTAATTTCATTAGTGATTTGAATCTGTTTCTCCCCAATAGTATATTAAGGACAAGTATGATGAAAATGTTTAACCATCGCTATATATATGTTTGTTACCATATTTTTAAAATTATTCGAGTGAACGTGTTAAATCACGTCAAAATAACTAATGCATTTGTTAAATATCCAAAATGATTTAACAAAGCTATGTAATACTTTATGTTATTTTTTTTATGTTTTTTATTTTTTATTTTTTATGTTTAATTTTGTTTACCGTTTGTCAATAAATTTAAAAATAAAATAACTTTTTTTTATTAAAATAAGAATAAATATTAATATACTTTTTAAAAATACGATATATCAGCAACAAATTTAATATTAAACATATATTTTAAAAAATACATAGAAATAAAATCAAATTTATTATATAAAAATAAGTTCAAATATGTATCAAACTTAATTCATAATATAGATAAAGGGAATGTTTTGGTACCCAAAATCAAACATATATGTCATCTAGTACGCCAGCTTTCATTATTGATTAGCTAATACCCATTTTATGTAAATAACTCTCATTCAATACCCAATTTCTAAATATTATTTTAAATATATATGGTTCATCACATCCGTGTAACCACTTCTAATTCTTGAACCAATTTTTTTTCATATATATATATTTTTTTAAAATTGTATGTATCTTTCAAGCTGGAGATCGAAAAAACGAAAATACCATCGGTTTTATTTCTATAAGACGAACAAAACTAGATCCATTGACAATATTTTTTTAAAATTATTTTTTGTTAGTAACATGCGAGACCATACATATAAAATATACGAGACCAGATATAAAAAATATGTGAGACTAGACATAAATAAACATGAGAAACCATACATAAAAAAAATTGAGACCAATAGTAAAAAACATGCGAAAGTGGACATAATCAATCATCTAAGATAAAAAATAAAAATACTACGAGACCGGGTTTAATAAATCATGCGATACCACACATTAGTTTTTGAAGACGAACAAAACTAGATCTATTGATAATTGTTTTTTCAGATGTAGTAACCTTGTTCTTGCATCTTTATTATTTTTGGTCTCATATGATTGATTATGTCTGGTCTCACATATTTTTTGGCGTATGGTCTTGCATGTTTATTTATGTCTGATCTCGATGTTTGGTTACATGTGGTCCCCTATTTTACTAACGGAAAATAAAAATCAAATAAATTTTAGAAAATATCATTAATAGATCTAGTTTTGTTAGTTTTCAAAAAATAAAGTTGATTGTACTTTTAGAATTTTTCCCTCGGCTATGGTTTGAAAGATACAAAAATTTTAAATTTAAAAAAGGTTAGAAAATAGAAATTTGGTTAATTTTTTTATTTGTGGTTTTTCATCATGATCCAAATATCCATTGTTAGTTTACGAATTTTTGGGTATTAAATGGTAATAAGGTAATTGATTATGTATGCATTTAATATATTTTATTTTAACAGATAGAATTATATTATTGATGGGTCAAATTACAGATCCACTATATTAGTGGTAGGACAATAAAATCCAACCCCAAAACTAATACACGCAAAAAGTCTCATTCTAAATGCTAAAAATAAGACATACATTGACTTCAAATTTTGAGATTCTCTTCACCACCAAAATTGGGAAAGAAGAACTGAGGTGAAGATTCACAACCATGAACAATTCGATTCATCTTGGAAGCTGATGCGATAAAATCAAAGCAGGGAAACTTTCCATGAAGCCAAACCATCTTCGAGGACTCATTTGAATATCCGAAATGAAACAGATAAACATGGAACCACTCAAGAAAGACATTGGATTCAGTCATGGAAAGAAGCCTTAGAAATAGAGCTGGAGAAGTAATGGAGATAATGAATTCATCTACAAAACTATTGAAAAATCTAGGCATTTATTTGTTAAAATATTCTACTGCATCGAAGAGAACTCATACAATAATCAGGTCAGTAATAGAGTTATAAGTTGTTTCTAATGTAACCAATTCCTATACTTTCAGGAGAAGAGAAGACTTTCAAATGATTAGGAACATTGCTCGAGTTAAATTCCAATTTTATTTTGCATTTCGAAGTCCAATTAGTTAGCCAATCAGAAGCTTTATTCTGGACTCTATTTATATGGTAGATAACCATAGAAGAGATATGCAACCTTTAAGAAGAGAGTAGATGGTTGGGGGTAATTACCTTTAGAATAATGATTTGGGAATCAGTCTCAATATCGACATTAACATGACCATTTTTCTTGCACATAAGTAGTCTATTATAAAGAGCACGAGCTTTAGTCAATATCGAGGAGAGTTTTCCATAGACACTACCAAAACCAATGGTTATTTGTCCATTAAAGTCTTTAATGAGAATACCGCCACTTTCCTCGCCATTCTAAAAAAGAGGAGCCCTCTGTGTTAAGCTTGCCTTTGTTTTGGAGGAGGAATCCAGGTATGATAGGAAATCTTCTTTTTTTATATGGTCAAAGCAACCCATCTCGTAAAAATCATTGGTTGTGTTGGACCAGTGCTTTTTTATTGAGAACAGAGGTTTGATCTAACCCTTTAATCATCTGCTTGATGTAATTAAAATAGAGATAGGCATGCCTTTGATTTTAATTTTGTTCCCTGCGTGCCAAATAGTCCAAAAGATAATACGAGGAATGATAGAATTGATGTGAGTTTCTTTGCCCAAATAACAGAACTAGTTTCTCAGCATGTTAATGTTTGTCATGTATCTGCTAGTGCTAAATGTGAGGACGTAGGAGAAATAAGACCAAATGGCCCAAGAAAAATTATACTCCACAAACAAATGGTTAGCAGATTCAATGCTAAAACAAAATAAGCATTTAGAAGCCAAGTTAATGTGTCTCTTTTGTAAAATAGTGTCAATAAGAATGTAATTGTTGATTAATGTCCAGGTTATGTATGAGCGCTTCCTGTGGGTGAGAGAATTATAAAGCTTGCCAAATAGGTAGAAGATTTGTGGTGCTCCGGATATGATTCCACGTATCTTTAGTGTTATAGTTTCCATCTTTCGATGCAAGCTAATTTAGGGAGTTAATTTTCTGATCATCTAGCTTGATCTTATCAACAGTCTCCAGATCATTAGTAGTTAGAACACCAGAAAACTTGTTTTTATTCCACATGTTGTTCTCCTAGTAGTTAGCAACGTTCTGTCTTTTGTACCAGCTGTTGTCCCAGGTGTTATCAAGGATAATGAGATGAGATTTTCTAAACCAATTGGCGAGCCATAAATCAACTTTGCCACATCCAACTTTATTTTTAATATATGGCTCAACATTGTTCTTAATAGAAACCATTCTTTTTCAAACATGAGAACCATTTGTAGCAGATTAGTTGGCTTGCAGAAGATGCATATTATTGCAGTATATACTATGAATAAATCTATCCCAAAGAGACATGTTTTTCTTGAAATTTATCCAAAGCTTCCAGGAATAAGTATCATGAATGTCTTTGATAGTTTTAATATTGAGACCTCCTTCATTGAATGGCTTGTAAATATTGGATCAACTTGACCAGTGGAGCTTAGGTATCTTGACTAGAGCCCCAAAAGAACCTATTGATTTTTTCTTGAATTTTGTTGATTAAGCCATTAGGAATAGAATATAATTGGAGCCACTAGTTAGGAATGACCATAAAAATAGAGGAGATTAGTGTGACTCTGCCACCGTAGGAAATATTTTTCCCGCCCCAATCAGATATTTTTTGCCTGATAGCATTAAGCAGAGGCTCGTTATTAGAAGCTTTATTATTGTTGTTGAGAGTTATACCAAGGTAGGAAGCAGGTAGAGAATCGGAAGTAAAGCCAGTCTGGCTAGAGATAGTAGAGATTCTAATAGTTGAAGCATTCTTAGTGGATGTGATCTTGGTCTTGTTCTTATTTATAATTTGACATGAAAGATCTTGACATTCATACAAAAAATTACTAAGAGAGACTATAGTAGAGGGTAAAATGTTAGTGAAAATTATGAGGTTATTAGCAAAAACTAAGCATGGAATGATGATACAACTCGTGGTGGTATATTTCAAAGTCTTATTTTGATAAAAAAAGGTTGTTAGAAATAAGAAGCTTTTCTTGGATTGAATTATATTTAACATAAGCTCCTTGTATTTCTGGGATGGTTTTAGGAAGAATAGAAGAGAGTCTTCTGTTGATAATTTTAGAAATGATTTTGTTTGTAAAGTTGCAAAGGTTAATAGGTCTGTCGTGATGATTGGCTTGAGTCTTCTAACATAGGACTTGTTACCAATGCCCTAAACGTTCCAACATAAGAACTTAATCATTGTTAGGATTAGGGTTTGAGGACTGAATTTCCCCAAAGAGGGACTTGATGATAACATTTCTTTTTCTTTTTCTAGATGTTAGCCTCTTCTAGTCTTTGATTTAGAAGAGCTTGAAAATCCTTGTCTGCTTCTTTCTTTTTGAGTTTGGGGGTTCGAGGGAGGCTCCCAATATTATCTTGTTTGGCGTCATTCTTTCTCCCCTCTGATCTGAGACATATTTTGATAATTTGTTATAGTTGACTATATATTTGTGAGTCTGTTAGAATTGATTTAATTTCTTTAATTATTTTATTTAATAATTAGACATTATATCAATTAGTATTTTAGACGTTACATCAATTAGTATTTTAGACGTAACTATTTCGTTCAATAAAATCTATCATTTAGTGACTAGAATATGTAACGCTTCTTGTAGGCTATTTAAAGCCATTTTGTGCTGCACTTTAATACATTGAGTCTTATTCTCTCTCCATATTAATCTTTGATATTCTAACAAATTATTTTGATAATTTGGTTTAGTTGACTATATATTTGTGAATCTTCACCTATAAATAAATTATTTTATTAAAAAAGTTAAAAAATATTTTAATGTAAATTACTGTTTAAAAACTTTCTAATTATTTAGATGATTAAAATAACTCCTAGTGGATATCAAAGTTAACTCCCACTGGAAAAATAACTCTTGGTATCTACAGGTTTTAAATGAAATTCTTCTTACAGATAGAATCAATATCATTAAAGACTACCATATAGATTCTAACAAGAGTGACAGAATTTTGTGGAAACTATCTCCTAATTCTAAATTCAACACCAAATATACGTTGAACTACCTAAGATATCATCACAACTTTTCTGGATTATACAACAAGATATAGAGTTCTATTATCCCCATTAAGTTCTCCTTCTTTCTCTAGAAACTTATAAAGAATTATATACCTATTGACTTTATATTGCAAAAAAGACATACATATTTGTCATCAAAATGCCAATTTTGCTTAAATATTGAAAATACTAACCATCTATTTATCAAGACTCGCGATAGGATCAAAGTGCTTAGTCTTTTGTCCAATGTAGCTATGCTTGGGATATTTGGTCCTACTTCTCAAACCATTTCAAGATTAAGGTTGAGAGCTACATGTCTATAACTCACATTGTAAGAAATTGGTTCTGGTCTTCGACTAAAAAGGTGCATATAACTCATTTAATTCCAGCCTTAATTTTTTGGACTATATGGAGAAACCGTAATAAAGCTAAACACAAAAATTATTATGTTTCTGCTAAAGAGGCTATTTACTACATTAAGAATACCCTTAATAGTTTAGACATAGCTAATAATTTTACTTGTAAACACTGGACTAACGTGAGTGATGCAGGTTTTAGTTGGTTGCAGTTCTACTTATAAAGATATGATTAAGCCTATTTACCTCAAATGGTTACCTCATTTAGGTAACAAAATAAAGCTGAATATTGATACAGCTTGTAGCAGAACTGGAGAAGCCAGTGGAGCATTCATCTTTAGATATTGCCATGGAAACTTTATTGCAGGATCCAGTAACACGTTTGGTAAATCAATCCCAATCCTAACTGAATCAAGGGCTCTGCTCGAAGGACTCCTTATCTGTAAAAATAACAATTAGAGTCAGATTGATATATAATATGATTTTCAAATACAGGTGAACTACATTGCTACTGAAACTTCTCCTTGGTATCTTACTAATCTTCTCACTATTTATAGGAAATTGATCTCTCGTGAGATGACCATAAAATTTATTCCCAGAGTCCAAAACCAGGCAGCTGATTAGCTGGCCAAGTGGACTCTAAGATGTAATCTTTTTTACTTTTGACCAATTTCAGGCCCCAAACTACTTACTGGCCATAATCCTGCTTGAAAGTTTAGAGCTAGGATATTTTAATATAAATAATGACTAGCCTCAAGCATTGTTTTTGCAAATTTCTGCTGGTTTTTTCTTTGTTTCAATGCAGATGGATGAGTGAAAGAGGATTTCTATCTATCTCAAAGCTCTACGAAGGACTGGATTTTATACCTGATTGCGCACTGTTTCTTCATCTTGTTGGTCTCAAGTTGCTTCCCCAAATCCAGGAATCTCTCCCCAACTTTCTCTTCCCTGATTTGTATTCATTCACTCAGGTTTCAAGAAATTGGGGCGCTCAACCTGAAATTTTGGATCTGCTCCATGGATCAAAATTTTTAGGTGGATCTTTCAGGAGTTCTGAAGCAAAACCTAGAATCTCTCCTCCCAATTTCTGCTCGAGTTAGAGTCATTCTTACTTAATCTCTCTACTTATTGAAATTTGAGGTCGCTCAACCTGAAATTCCGATTCTTCCTCCCAAAACATTGTGGGAAATTTTGGATGTAGTGGATTCAATCTTCAACTAGGGTTTCTTCTCTGTAATAGAGTTGATGGAAGCTAGCGAACTACGGTGTTTTGGTTATGAGTGGCTCCTCGAATGAATTATGGTTGTTGTTTAGTTGTATCGGTTTAAATATTTTGGATCCTATTTTTATGCCCAATTTGTAATGACATGTTTGGTTTATTCATTTATCAATAAATTTCTTTGCTTAAAAAAATAAAATAAAACCAAGATACATCATGAAACACGCTCGTATATAAATTTAAAATCAACCGCTTTAAATGCTTTAATTACTATATATAAAAAAGGTTTGCTTTAGGCAAGCAGTGGCCTCGTGTTATTGACCCACATTCAGGGTTGGCCGAGATTCAGCAACAATTGAAGTAAAAAATGCCACTTTAATGTTGGTTCATTTCTCTCTTTCTTGACTAATAAATCAAAAGATTGATTTTTGTTGTTTTGGATTTTACGGATGTTTAAAATGTGAATGGTAAAAGATGAAATTGTCCAAATATGAATACGGGTAAAAGGTAGTAGTGATTGTGGTTATTTTTTTAAAAAAATATATGAAAAGAAATGGTACAATGTGAAATGTAAAATAAAAATTAAATAACGAAATCCGGAATAAAATCCCGACTGCGATTTTTTATATAATATAAATACGAAATGTAAAAAAAAACGTCGAAATATGAAATGTAAAATCTGAAATAAAGGTTAAATTGCATTTTTTTTATAAAAATATGAAACGCAAAAAAAGACCGTCGAATGACTAAGTACGGAATAAGGGTCAGATAAAGTTTTGTTTAGAAATCCGGAATGCAAAATAAAATAATCAAAATCCGAAATAAAAATTAAATAAAATACAAAATATAAAACAAATGTTAAATGCAATATTTATTTTGATGAATTGCCAATCGAAATGCGAAATGCACATATGATAATCGAAATGCGAAATGCATAATAAGAGTTAAATGAAATACGAAATAGATGAAATAAAATGAAAAATAAAAGTTAGATGCGATTTTTTTTTTTCAAAATGCGAAATGTACGAATACAATAGAAATATAAAATACAGTTAAATGAAATACAAAATGCTAAATATAGTTAAATGAAATGTGAAATGTGATATAAAAGTTAAATGCGATTTTTAAAATGCAATATGCGAAAAGAATAGTTAAAATGCGAATGCTTAAACAAAATGCGAGATTAAAGTTAATTTTTTGATTAAAAGTAACAACATATTTTAATTAAGGAACAACATATCTTAAAAAAAAAAATTAAAAGTAACAACATATTTTACACATATTTTGATTTTGTTTCTATGCTAAATTAAAATCAGGTAGATGAAAAAGAAACAAAATAACTATAAGAACACTCCAAGAAGGATTTAAGAACAAAATATCTCTTCCATCCCTCTTTTCGATCATTCTACTAAGATATTGACCGAAGATTCTCCAACCAAGCTGCATTTCTTGAAAAAATGTATGATATTAAACATTTTCTCTAAGTTCTTACACATGAAACTATCACATATTGACAAATAAATCAAGCTCAACCGGACTCTGTTTCGCAAAATAGACGCTTGAAACAAGTTTGAGAATCCATAAACACAATTCACAAAAAGTATGAAGAAATTCCTCTTCACTATCTACCCAAAAGATGGCACATAGTCAATATGTTGTTACAAATAATCAAACAATTCAGAATAATCTTCTTTTTTTATTCAACTTCAAAACAAAATTTATCTAAAAACCCAACTCATAACCTCCACAAATCATACATTGATGCAACACGAAACAAAAATAAGGAAATCTTGCATGACAAAGTATACATCTGAGATAAAAGGCGATTTCAAATCTATCATATTGACGGAAAAAGATAAGAAAAACTTAATCTCTATCTCTAACTTTACAATCATTGCTAAGTTTTGTTACAGAAGACCTAATCTAGGGATAATATAGAGTTTCCTAGATAATTTTAAGTTTTTGGGTATTTTTAGCGTCTTATGTGGGATCATCGACATGTTCTTATAAAACTAGAAAAAATATATGATCTCAAGAAATTTTGGAAGAGAAATATGTGGATCATTGGTGAGTAGTCATTTAGACTATTAGACTAGTATCCTAGATTTAATCTCAATGTTGAATCTTCAATTACCCCGGTGTTGGTAGTTTTTTATTTTCAGCCTAAATACATGTACAATCAAGATACTATACATAATATTGTCAAAGTTTTAGGAAATCCCTTTACAATCTCGATAACCCCTAAAACAAGGTCATATTAAAATATTACAAGGCTTAGAATGAGATGTATGACTCAATTCCACTCACTCACAAAATTTAGGTTGGATTTGGTGATATGGAGGGCCATCGACAAAAAGTGAGGTATGGTGAAATGCCTTCATATTTCCTAGATTGCAAGCATTTAGGACACAATGCAATAGACTATAAAAAAACCTATGTTTACAAAGACCAATATCTTATTAACCACACTCAGCCAATTCCTAACTCACTAGAAGACAACAATTCGTATCCACATTCATAGAAAGGAACATGGGTTCCAAAAATTAAGTCATTAATAGTTAATGACAACAAACAAAAAGAACTGATATCATTTATAAAAAAATTTAATTTAACACATGATCTAGTATATTAGTATAAAAGAACTCTCCTAAAACTTTACCAAATAATGACAAGTCTCTCGCTCCCACCCAAAACCACAAGCAAAACAGTAAAAACAATGACAAGTCTAATATTAAAAGTACTAAAATTATTAAGAATATTTCACCTTTAGATCAAGTATCTTTAAAAGTTAATACTAAAAAAATTATAGAAGCCAGGTAAATAATAGAGTTAATACATACCTTCACCTCTGGAAATGATTTTGAGAACCTGGATTAAGAATCCTACTCTTCCGAACCAACAACAACTGTAAGCCTTCCTGTCTCTCCTCTACGGAATAAATTAAAACAAAGAAAAAACAACAAGAAAGAAATTAACAAAAAAATGAAAAAGACTAAATAAACCAATTAAAGGACCTCTTAACCCTAAAGCAATTCAACTTAAATGTTTTCTAAACCCAACACCATAAAATTCAAATCACAATCACAATATTAAATAGGAATGGACGCGGTGATGATAATAAAGTTGTACAACAAAAAATTTAAAATCTATAATTAAATAAGAAAAAGTAGATTGCATTGCTCTTAATGAGCTAATGATCTCTACTAAAAAAACTAGCTAAGCTTACCAAAATGATTGGATTCCATTTTAGTTATGCCAATGTTTGTAATAAAATTGGGATAATTTGGAATGATAATTTTCGAGCTTTCAGTTCTTCTAAATAATAATCAATTAATTCACATAATAGTTAAACACTCTTCTCTCAACAAAGAATTCGTGATTACTGCTATTTATGTAAAAGGTACTTGAATTCAAAGACTAGATCCACGGGAAAACTTAAGGGAAATAAGAGATAGTAATAAGGAATGACTAGTGTTTGGTGATTTTAATGTCATATCAAATTTTGCTGAGTATCAACCTTTTGTATCAATATTTTGAACATGGACAAATACCTAATTTTTTTACTCTTGCTAAACATCAATATTTTGCAAACAAAATACAATATCAATTAATAATCAATAAAAGATTTCAAGGACTCAAGTCTGGAATATCTTGTTCCAAATTGAAAAACAAAGAGTTCAGAATAGAATGGGGATATGATAGCTTCCAGTGACACTAGAGCTAAAAATAGACTTCTATTCAATTTACGTGTGTTATTTATTGTGATGGTTTTACTCCCCAAATGCTAGGTAAACGAATCAAAAAATTTCAAAGATTTCAAAGATTCTTCATCAACTGAAAAAAAAAACAAATCTTATGCTCTATTCAGACATAGATGAAAAATAAAAAATCCCACAGACAGCTTAGATTTGTTCTTAGGAAGTCCATCACGATCTTTTCAAAAATCAAAATCAAGCTATCTTTTAGCCGAAAAAAATCAATCAGTGTGATTCTTATTTATTTCCCAAAACATCGTACGAAAAAAAAACAAAAAAATAAAAATTTTCATTTTGCAACTATCTTTTATCGCTTCAATTACTTGTCACCATTGAAAAAAGCTTCAAACATGCTCTTTTCAGTGCGTGCAGCCATTGTAAAAATTCTCTTAAACTATTTTTTTTATCAAATTTAATAAAAAATATTCAATTTCTACTATTAAAAAGAGTGTTTATGAATAGGAGAGAAAGAGTTAAGCTAATAATATACCCTACAAATATTTTACTTTGATGACGATTAAGCTTTTGAAATTTATATTATTAGTTTTAATGCAGTTTTAAGTTTAAATGGATGATTGTTTTTCGACTATGTTATTTGTTTGTCATATATGTTTTTATTTTATTTTAAAATATTTGTTTGAAAAAGGTATCGGATTTAACGATTTTAATAAATTTAATGGGTAGATTTCATTAAGATTAATCCATTAACTATAATAATTATGATTAATTTGATTATTATTATTTTTTTTTTATTTTGGACAGACGAAGATGAAAAGGAGGAGAAAGGGGTTCGCTCCAAGATTGGCCACCGGGTTATCAAGAAAGCCCATAAGGAGTGGTTACCCTAGGCTTTAGCAGTCCTCTTCTCGAGGAATCAGATCTGCTCTCCTCCATTCGTTTCTTCCCCCTCTCTCTCTCTTAGTCTTTCTTTCATCCAAACACAACAAAAAACCTAATTTTCATTCGATTCGTTCCTCTACCGAATCGACAGAATCAACAGAACCAACAAAATCCATACATACAAAATCTTCAGAATCGATTCATTCGATTTCTTAAATCAAGAATCTGAAGCTGGTTCTGAGAAGCTGTTTTCTTGATCTGAAATTTTTCGCAAGATTCAGATCTGAGGAAAGATGAGCAAGATGGATGACTTTCCTCGTCTGAAAGGTGCTGTTACTCCGACGATGGTAACGAATCCGATTTTCGAAAGCTCGAAGGGAAGAAATCCTTTGCTGAAGTCGTTGGAAGAAGAAACAAGGAGTTCATCCACGAAGGAGTTGTGCACGAGGAGCATGAGGACTACAAGTCTGTGCATTTTCGACAATCAGATAAGTCTTCTCTGACTAATCTTTCTAAGCATACATTAATCGCTAAGTTCTCGTTTGGGAGTCCTACTCTCAGCGAGTTCAAAGCGTACATTGATGCATTTAGGTTTGTAGGTTCTTTCAGTGTATCTAGGTGGGACTATAGACATTATTTCATAGAATTTAACCAAATAGAAGATGTAAAAAAGTTTTGGAGTAAATCTGTTAGATCGATAGGTAAATTGTCCTTTAGAATCCTTAAGTGGTCTCCTGACTTTCACCCTAAAAAAGAGTCACCTGTAACTCCTCTATGGATTTCGCTACCTAGATTGCCTGAATTTTTATACAACTCTGACTCTATTAGTCGTATTGCTAGGGCTGTTAGTATGCCTTTAGATGTTTGGGTCCCTAGGGATAATATAGCTATGTATAATTACCGTAAAGCTTGGGTTATGGTTGATGTTTCTAAGCCTCTTCCTCAAAACATTTGGATATGCTTTGGTGAAGAGGATGGTTATTGGCAAGATATTTTGTATTTGAGGAAACCTTTTTACTGTAAAGTTTGTAAGCATATAGGACATAATGAAAGTCAATGTAAAAAAGATGAATTAGAACAAAATTTAAAATAAAAACAGAAGTAATAAATACTATCAAAAAAATATAACTAACTTACCTTCAAAATAAGTCTGGATACCAAAAACTACTGGAATTAATAATGATAAACAAGCTGAAACAGAGGTTATGAATATTGGGAAAACTGTTGAGAATTGTGAGAAAAAAAAACAAGTTCAAACATATGTAAATAAGATGTTAATAGATGATAAAATGCACGAAAATGGATTAGAGAAGATTATGCTACTAAGTCAAACTGATTTACATCAATTTAAGATAACAGAGGTAAATACAAAACAAGTAAAGGAACCTATTGATGTTAATATTGAAGTTGCTAGTGATAACATGAATAATATGGACAAATCACAGAATAAAGATATGGAACAAACAAATGATGTTAGTAAGATTGATGTTAATGGATCAGAGATAGATAATAGATCATTTGAATTTCAAAATAATAAAGTTGATAGTCAGTTAAAAGAATTAACATATAGTACTAATAAGAACATATCTAGTGTTTCCTTAGAGCATCAGAATAATAATGTAAATTTTTTTAATCAGTTAGAAGACTCTGTAGAAATCACTAATGAAGATATAATTAATGAAATTGAAAATATAAAATTGAGTAATCAATTTAATCTTTTGTCTGATGAAGAGTTAGAAAGTGTAGAAGGTGTTGTAGAAGAACAGATATCCTTAGGCAGGCCTAGTTTAAGTGAACCTAATTCACCTAAGCAAAGAAAACTGTTAAAAGAGTCCTTTAATGTTAATGTGAGAAGATCTGCAAGAAATAAAACAATATCTAGAACAAGGAACTTTAAAAGGTCTTTAGGGTCCTCTTATAAAAGCTTTAAATGACTGTATTACTTAATTGGAATGTAAGGGGAATTGGTAATCATAAAACATTAAGAAGGCTAAAGAATTTGGTTAAAACATTTGCTGTTGATATCATAGCTCTTCAGGAGCCTATGATATCAGCAGATAAAATTGTCTCTATCTGCTTAAAACTTGGTTTTGATTCACAATTTGCAAATATTAATAATAAAATTTGGTTATTTTGGAGAAATGGTTATGAAATGAATGTTTTAGACAATTCTGAGCAACTTTTAAACTCTATGGTGAGTCATTCTGCTTCTAAGTCAGTAGTTATAATTACTATAGTGTATGCTAAGTGTAATAGGGCTCATAGAATGTTATTATGGGATCAGTTAAGAAATATATCAGTCACTAATCTTCCCTGGCTTGTTGTTGGAGATTTTAACACAATCTCCAACATAAGTGAACAATTGGCCTGTAGTACTCTTTGCTCTAGAGGTATAGATGAATTTAATTTGATGATCTTAGATTGTAAGTTAGAAGACCCAGGATATATTGGATCAAACTTTACTTGGACAAATAATCATAAGTGGAAAAGGTTAGATAGGACTTTGCATAATGATAAATGGAGGGAGAATTTTAATATAACTAAAGTAAATCACTTAGCTAGAACATATTCAGATCATTCACCATTATTAGTTACAGTTTCAGATAACTCTTCATATAAAAAACCATCTTTTAGATTTCAGAATATGTGGATTAAGCATGAGGATTTCTTTAAAACTATTCAGGATAACTGGTCTAAGCAAATTAGTGATTCTTCTAATATGTTTGTTTTTTGGTCAAAACTTAAGAGGCTTAAGAAGCATTTAATAAACTGAAATAAGGAGAAGTTTGGAAACATTTTTGATTACTTAAGTAAAACAGAAGAAGAAATAAAAGTAGCTGAGTTAAGATTAGAAGAGGATGATAGTTTTGAAAATCGAACTAAGTTAGATAGTTTAAATGTCACATATTCAATGTTGCTTGAGAGAGAAGAAACTTATTGGAAACAAAAAAGCTATTCTAATTGGATTATAGATGGTGATAGTAATACAAGAATGTTTCATAACTATGTTAAGAAAAGAAGGTCTAAAAATGTTATAAATGGAATTCAGGAAAATAACATTTGGATTGAAGATGATAGTTTGATAGGATCTTCTGCTGTAAATTACTTCTCTAGCTTGTTGAATAAGACTCCAATACAAAATGACCTAGTTTCAGTTAGGAATATTATTCCTAGGATTATATCTGCTGCAGATAATGATAATATATTAATGTTACCAACTTTAGATGAATTGCATGATGTTATTAAAAGTTTAAACCTTGACAGTGCCTCTGGAGTTGATGAGTTCAACTCCAGATTTTATCTTGCTTGTTGGTCTATAATAAAAGAAGATCTTTTGAAAGCTGTGATAGATTTCTTTTTAGATGTAATGTTGCCAAAAGGATTGTTTGCTACTTTTAAATGCTTAATTCCTAAAACTAAATCTCCTAAAACCTGGATGCATTTTAGGCCTATAAGTTTGTGCTGTGTTCTCAACATTATCATTTCTAAGCTTATACACTTTAGGATAGCTAAGATACTGCCTATTATAATATCTAAGGAGCAAGGTGCATATGTAGAACATAGGACTATTCAAGAGAATATTTTAATAACTCAGGAATTAGTTAAGGAACTGAATAGGAAAACCAGAGGGAATAATGTAATCATAAACCTGGATATGTCGAAAGCATTTGATAACTTAGATTTTAATTTCATTTATGATGTTATGTTGTCTTTTGGTTTTAGTAATCAAGTCATTTTACTGATTAAGAAATGCATTGAGAATGTTTGGTATTCAGTCATAGTAAATGGTAATGCTTATGGTTTTTTCAAATCTGTCAATGGTCTTAGGCAGGGAGACCCTTTGTCTCCCTGTCTTTTCATTATAGCTGAGGAATTTTTAATTAGGGGTATTAATAATTTGATAAACCAGCATAGTTCTATGTCCTATAATATGAAAAGTTTAGTTAAAATTAATTGCCTTGCTTATGCTGATGATATAATTTTGTTTATAAATGGTTCTCAAGCAAGTATTAAGAAGTTAACTAAGTTTTTAGATAGTTATCAATCTCTTTCTGGTCAGCTAATAAACAAACAAAATACTACTTTTATTACATACTTAAGAATGACTAGAATAAGAGTAACATCATTAGAAAACATTTTAGGTTTTAGGCAAGCTGATCTTCTTTTTACTTACTTAGGAATTCCAATTCATTCAAATAACCATTCAATTCATTTTGAGAAACTTATTGATAAGATAAGATGTAAAATTTCTGATTGGAACTCTAAAAACATATCATTTGGAGGTAAAATAACATTAATAAACTCTGTTCTAATATCATATCCAATATACTATTTGCAATAAATTAAATTACCTTTGAAAACAATATCTAGGATTGATAAGCTGTTAAATAAGTTTTTGTGGGGGTCTAGTAAAACTGATAAACATATGATATGGTCCAGTTGGGATAAATTGTGTAAACCATATAAGGAAAATTGATTAAATATCAGGAGCATAAAAGACATTCAAACTGCTTATTCTTTTAAACTATGGTTTAACTTTAGGGAAAATAAAACTCTGTGGTCAAGTATGATGCATTCAAAATATTGCTTTAATATTCATCCTTTGCAGTCCACTCTTAAAATATCAGATTCTAAAATCTGGAAAAGAATGTATGAAGTTAAAGATAGAGCTGAGAAACATATAAGATGGAATGTAGGAAATGGTAATTTGGATTTTTGGTTAGATCAGTGGTATAATACTAAGCCTTTAATAACTCTAACAGCATTAAATTTTAGTCATTATACACAAACTAGGATAAATGAATACTGGGTTGATAATATGTGGAACATTGATAAACTTTTAAGCATGCTGCCTGCTGAATATGTGTATGAAATTGTTAGGATAAAGATTAATGCACATACATCTGATTCTATAATTTGGAAACTTTCAGTTGATGGAAAGTTTAACTTAAAGAAAGCAGTTAATGAAGTAAGAATAAAAAACATAACATCTCAAGTAAAAGGTAAAATCTGGAACAATGTTTCACCTAAGAAGTGTTCTTTTGTCCTTTGGAGAGTTCTGAATAACTTATTAAGTGTAGATAGTAAACTTCAACAAATTGGTTTTTGTTTAGCATCTAAGTGTTATAGTTGTCAGAATTTAGAATCGTTGAATCATGTATTTGTATCATGTGAAACTGCTTGGTATATTTGGTCTTATTTCTCTGCTATGTTTAGGATAAATGTTGGTAGGCATATGACTGTTAATAACATTATTAATCTTTGGTTTATGTCTACAACTAAAAGAACACAGATAAGAACAATTTTACCTTCTTTGATTGTATACTCTATATGGTATGGTAGAAATAGTTGTAAACATGAGGATAAAGTTCTATCACCTACAAGAATAGTTAATCACATACTTTTTATGCTGTCATCATTAGATTCAGGTAGGCACTTAACTAGGAAGCATTGGTCAAAGGATCTGCATATAGCTAAAGATTTACGATGTTTTAATCATGCTGAGAATTCTAAATCAAGTCTGTATGTTGTTTGGTCTATGCCTCATAATAATAGACTGTAATTAAATTGTGATGGTTCTTCTCTACATAATGGTGAATCGAGTTATGGTTTTATTATTAGGAATAGCTTAGGATCTACTATAATAGCTAAAGGAGATTTATTAGGCAAGTGCTCTGCTATATTTGCTGAAGTTTTGGCTCTAGTAAATGGTCTAATGTATTGCAATGATAATGATTTAACATGTGTTGATATTGAAACAGATTGTCTTAGTTTATTCAATATGACTGCAACTGGGAAACATCCTTGGTATTTAGACAAGATTCTTCAATATTGTAGATCCCTTATTAAGCCACAGATGACCTTAAAACACATATATAGGGAGCAGAACTCTGCTGCTGATTGGGTAGCTAAGTATGCATTAAAAATTCAGTCTAGATTTTTAGTTGAATCATCTCACTCTTTGAATGAACTAAATGCAATTACTTAGCTGGAATCTTTAAACTTAGGTTATTTTAAATTTTTTGACTAACTAGTTGGCAAGTTGAAAGACTTGACCATTTATTGTTTTTTTGTTTTTGTAGGACAGGAGCAAGGATGGAGCAGATTACAATATAGAGCAGCAAGGGGAGGGAAGGTCCAAGAGGCTTGCTGCAGAAGGAAGTGTCAAAGGGAGAGAAGATTGAAAGAGAGGATGAAGAAGAAACGTTCACAAGTTGAAGCCTGTTCAAGTTAGAACTACACAATGTAGTTTACTTAATCTGTAATAGATGAACAAGAAAGGTTGAAAATCTGTATTATCATTTGTAATGGTTTTTTTTTATCAATAAAAATTCAATTTCTTGGAAAAAAAATATATGATAAATTTGACTATTATTTTTCAGATATATATTAAAAACTCAGTTTACCCAAATCGACGAACGAAACACCAATATTTAAAAATAATCTTCTCAAACCAATATTTAAAAATAATCTTCTCAATCCAATGACAAATTTATTTTGGCACTTTCAAACTCTAGTTTGAATGCAAGGCAGTGGTTATAGAACTCTAGTTTTAAAAATAATTTTAGTGTTCCGTTCAAACTCTAGTTTAAAAAAATTCATAACTTTGAATGCAAGGCAGTGGTTCTAGAACCAATATACTACTAATATAAAGGGGAGAATTTGGTTTTAAGAAAGACGCAAGCAATGGCGTCATATTGTTGACCCAGATTGAGCGACAACTAAATACACGAAGAGTCGAAAACTAGAACGTTATATATATATAGTTTCCTCCATGTCAGTAAATAAATATTCCGAAACACATTGCGAAAAACTTTCATAACTCCCAAGTATGGCCGACGAGGTGATTCTCTTAAGCTTTTGGGCAAGCGTTTTTGGGTTGCGAACCAAAATTGCTTTGGCAGAGAAGGGTATCGATTACGAGTACAAAGAAGAAGACTTGACGAATAAAAGCCCTTTGCTTTTGCAGATGAACCCGGTTCATAAAAAGATTCCAGTTCTTATCCACAATGGTAAACCGGTGTGTGAGTCGTTGGTAGAAGTTGAGTATATTGATGAGGTCTGGAAACACAAGGCTCCTCCTCTGCTTCCCACAGATCCTTACCAGAGAGCACAAGCTAGGTTTTGGGCAGACTATGTTGACAAAAAGGTATAACGGCCAGTTTGTTATTGAAAATTTAGAATTTGGTTTCGACACATATGTTGAGATCCAAACACTAAGTTAGGATCAAGGACTTTATATTGTTATATTAAAACTATGCCAGGTATACGACGTGGGAAAGAAGATATGGACAACCAAAGGAGAAGAGCTAGAAACAGCGAAGAAAGAGTTCGTCCAAAATCTAAAGACCCTGGAGTCTGAATTAGGAGACAAACCCTACTTTGGTGGAGATCATTTCGGATACATAGACATTTCGTTTGTTCCTTTCTACAGCTTTTTCCCCACTTACGAGAAAAGCGGGGACTTTAGCATTGAAGCTGAGTGCCCTAAGTTAATAGAATGGGTTAAAAGATGCCTGAAGAAGGACAGCGTTGTAGAGTCTCTGCCTGACCAAGACAAAGTTTACGCCTTCTTTGTGGAGATGAAGAAGAAACTTGGGATTGAATGAAATCGAAGTAGATAGATACATAAGACACTGCTTTGTTTGGCACTTTCAAGTTTCTTAGTAGTTGTTGTCTATTTCCATTTTGTTGTTTATGTATGTTTTTGTTTGTTTGGTGGTCACTATTTCTTCTTCTGCATTTCAATTAAGTTTGACATTTTAGTGTCATGCGTTATTCAAATTTTACTATTTCTATCTCTTACTTATAAAGGATATTCACTCACATATTTTATATGGTACTAAAAGCTAAAGATAAATATTTTATAGAGCAAGGGAAGCACTTCGATAGATAGTATTATTGAATACGATGGAAATTATTCGAGAATAGACTCCATCGCTTAGAAATATTATACAATATATAACTAAATGGAATATTTCAACTAGTACAAGGTTTTTGGGTAGATAAAAAACATAGCCGTGCGAATTAAATGGTCTAAAACGGACAATATCATACTTGTTCCGAATGAGTCGAATAGTGTCTTGACAGTGTACTGTGTCCGGCAGTACAGTTTTGTGTTTGTGATAGTGATATTGTGCATTGACAGTGTACTGTGTTCGGCAGTACAAATAAGTGTTGTGACAGTATCGTTGTCAATCTTGTGGTATGAGTCCATTAGGCCCATTGTCTAGTAAGTCTATTAAATCCCTATAAATAGATTACTAGGGCGACACAAAACACAATCTGAAATCTGTAACCTTTTCTATCATAGTGAAACTCTTTTCTCTGGCGGCGCCCATGGACGTAGAAAATTGTCGAACCGCGTTAAATCTTGTGTTCATTCAAGTTTGTCCTTCACATATGTTATGTGCTTGAGCTATTGTGATAATTGCATAGTAATTTAATAACAAAATTGGTATTAGAGCCACGTGGTGAAATTAAGGCTTTTGCAATTAGGGTTTCACAATGGCGTCTACAGCAACAAAATACAGGATTGAAAAATTTGATGGGGGATCCAGCTTTGCGTTGTGGAATATTAAACTGAACTCTTCATTCGTACTGCAAGGGCTGTGGAAGGCTGTGGAGAATAAGTTACCAGAAGAGATGAAAGAAGAGGAGAAGCAAGATCTTCAAGAAAGGGCTTTGTGCTGGATTTTAATGAGTGTGAAAGACAATGTGCTTCGCGAGATTAGTGGTGAGAAGACTGCTGCCTGCGCATGGAAAAAGCTAGGAGATCTTTACTCAGAGAAATCAGTAGTAAACCGATTATACTTGAAGAAACGTTTGTATGATTTCAGATTGAAAGAAGGTATGTCCATAACAGAGCACTTAGATAATTTTAAATCAATTATAATGGACTTGGAGAACATAGATATCAATATTGAGGATGAGGATCAATCTTTGTTTGTATTGAGATCGTTACCAGCTCCCTATGAAAACTTCGTAGATACCATTATGTATGGTAAGGGTAAGTTATCGCTAGCAGATGTCAAAGGGGCACTGAAATCAAAGGAGATGAGACAGTTTCAGCCAGACAATCAAGCTGAAGAGGAAGGTCTTATGACTAGGGGAAGATCTAAAAGCAAAGCGAGCTCTTTAAGAAGGAAGAACTGGAGGTCCAAGTCAAGGGTAAAGCACTGAAACTGTTATGAATGCGGTGAGCATGGTCATTATATGAGAGATTATCCGAAACTGAATGGTAAAAAGGAAAATCAAAAGGAAAATGCAGCAAACATTGTTGAAGGTGTGAACGATTCCGACGATAGTGAAAATAGTGGTAGAGGAGATGTATTGTCCGTGAGTTCAGACTTTGGGAAAAACTCTTGGGTACTCGATACTGGCACTACATATCACATGTGTCAGTTCAAGAAGTGGTTTGATACGTACAAGCCAATGCAGGGAACTGTCTATTTAGGGAACAATCATTCGTTCACTGTTGGTGGTATTGGTAACGTCAGAATCAGAATGTTTGACGGGGTTGTTAGAATCTTGACGTGCTGACATGTTCCTGGGTTAACCTGATTTCTCTTGGGACTCTAGAATCTCGGGGTTACAAGTACCGTGCAGAAAATGGTGTAATCAAAATGACAAAAGGCTCAATGGTATGCATGGAAGGTAGTTTGCAGAAGGGTCTTTACATTATCCAGGGGAGTGTTGTTATGGGTGATGCTGCAGTAGCATCATCAGGGAGTAATAGCCAAAGTAGACAAGATCAAAATAAGTTGTGGCATTGGCGTCTTGGTCACATGAGTGACAGAGGATTAGCTGTTTTGGAAAAGAGAGATTTGTTGAAAGGGTATAAAGCATAATCATTGGGATTTTGTGAGCACTATGTGTTTCGTAAACAAAATAGAGTGAAATTCAGCAAATCGGTTGTAAGAAAGACTAAAGGGACAGTGGACTACATTCACTCAGATCTTTGGTGTCCAAACAGAATTCCATCCAAGAGCGGAGCCAGATACTACATGAGTTTGATTGATGATTATTCAAGGATGGTGTGGGTTTACTTTCTGAAAACGAAAGATGATGCATATTCAACCTTTGTCAAATGGAAGATGATGATTGAGAAGAAAACATGAAGAAAAATCAAACGTCTTAGGACAGATAATGGGTTAGAATATTGCAATCGTGAGTTCAACGATTTCTGCGAAGCTGAGGGAATAGTGCGCCATCGCACTTGTTCTAGAACACCACAACAGAATGGAGTCACAAAAAGAATGAACAGAACGCTTTGTGACAAGGCATGAAGTATGCTCTCGCATTCCGGTGTGGGAAAGGGTTTTTAGGCTGAAGCTATCAATACAACATGTTACTTGGTGAATCGGTCTCCATCAACGTCTATTGATTGTAAAACTCCTTTTGAGATTTGGTCTGGATTGTCGGCTGATTATAAACATTTGAGGGTGTTCGGTTGTCCTGCGTATACTTAGTGAGAGATGGTAAGCTTGAGCCGAGGGCAAAGAGGTCCATATTTCTAGGATATGCTACTGGAGTGAAGGGATATAGGTTATGATGTACCTCTCCAAAGTCTCCAGGGTTTCTCATCAGTAGGGACGTTACTTTTAATGAGTTTGCTTCGATAGATAGTCAGAAGGAAGTAGGAGAAATGGTCGAATCAAGATTGGTTGTGAGTAAATAAGTGGAGCTTGAAGTAGAATCAGTTCATAGCAGGTCCAATAATTTAAGTGGTTCTGAGGTGGATCCATAATCAGGAGGTGAAGCTTCAGCATTAGATGATAGTGACGATGATGCGCCTGAACCAGAACAACAACCTTATAGCATAGCATTGGACAGAGAAAGAAGATATATTAGACTTCCAAAAAGGTATGCGAATCTAGTTGCATATGCTTTGTCAGATGCAGAAGAAGTTGAGATGCAGGAACCTAGTGGCTACACAGAAGCTATAGCGAGTTCAGAGGCAGATCGATGGATTGGTGCTATGGGGGAAGAGATTGAATCTCTTCAAAAGAATACTGTGAACGTTGGCTTAACTTTTAACAAGACTGATATTGGTGAATCGCTGAATGATGTTGCAGGATCATTGGTTGCTTTTGTTGATTCTGATTTTGCAGGTGATATGGATAAAAGAAGATCTCTGACAAGATATGTATTTACTCTAGCTGGGAGTGCGATCAGTTGGAAAGCACAGTTGCAAGCTACTGTAGCTTTGTCTACAATAGAGGCAGAGTACATGGCGGTAACAGAGCAATATGGTTGCAAGGTTTGGTGGTAGATTTGGGCTTGGATAGGACTACTACAAAAGTGTTTTGTGACAGTCAAAGCGCCATACAACTTCCGGGGAACCAGATGTACCATGAGCTTACAAAGCACATAGATGTCATGTATCATTTTATCTTGATATAATATCAAAGGGAATTGTTGATGTGAAGAAAGTGTCTACACACGATAATCCAGCAGATTTAATGACCAATGCAGTATCAGTTCGAAAGTTTAAGGAGTGCCTAAACTGGATCGATGTTCGTAGTATAGAGTGAATGCCTTAAGGTCATTTGGTGAGTCAGAAGAGGAGAAGTTTCTTTGTTGATAGTGAAGAAAGGATATTCGCCTCAAGGGGAAGATTTGTTGTGAATGAGTCGAATAGTGCCTTGACAGTGTACTGTGTCCGGCAGTACAGTTTTGTGTATGTGATAGTGATATTGTGCCTTGACAGTGTACTGTGTTCGGCAGTACAAATAAGTGTTATGACAGTATCGTTGTCAATCTTGTGGTATGAGGCCATTAGGCCCATTGTCTAGTAATTCTATTAAATCCCTATAAATAGATTACTAGGACGACACAAAACACAATCTGAAATTTGTAACTTTTTCTATCATAGTGAAACTCTTTTCTCTGGCGGCGCCCATGGACGTAGAAAATTGTCGAACCACGTTAAATCTTGTGTTCATTCAAGTTTGCCCTTCACATATGTTATGTGCTTGAGCTATTGTGATAATTTCATAGTAATTTAATAACAACACTAGTATTCACGCTTATGTATTATTGATAATGATTAATGTATACAACTTAATTCAAAATTCAAATATAATAATAGTTAAAATTAACAATGATGAAAGAAACTAGAGTTTATTTGATTTTTCGGTAACATACCAAAATCGAATTATACTTATAATTTTTATAAAATTAGTGAATATATTCAAAACAAAAGAAAAAAACTTTTGTTTGTAATATTTTTAATTATAAATGACGAGGTTCTAAAACACCAGATTTATAAAAAGATTAAATGTAAGAGAAAAAGTAGTACAATGTTCAAAGATAATATAATAGTTGTTCACCTTTCTTTTAATGAGTGACATAACATATTCATATTGATATTTATGAGCTTTTTGGCTCATGAGGTCCATATATACATAAAACTTATATCGAACTTATCTTACACATTTAATCAATACGATTTAATTATTCTGTTTAAATCGGGTGACGAACCGACTAATAATTTATTTATCAAAATTTCACGAGTGAGGGCTATGAAGAGATCCCAAGGTTGACCAAGTCAGTGAATATTTTATATTATGTGTATTGTTTCCTGGTTGGTACATCTAAGTCATTGTCTTAACTTGCCTTATTAAAACCTTTACCGACCAAACCCTTCTTTAAAAGAAATAAACTTTATTTTTCCGAGAGCAAAATAGCACAAACAATTAATGTTGTTATTTAGTATGTGGCAACATATGATAAACAACAATGTGAAGTGTATCCAATGCATGTTATAACTTCATCATTGAGGTGCATTAAGGACCAATTTGATGTCTTGATTGATTACCCTTCAGAAGATCTTGATAGCTTCAATCAGAATTTAAAAATAAACTCATAAGAGCTTCAATTGAAGGCTTGGGATTTAGCTTAGGAGAGCTTTTAGATGAAGCTAGAGCTTAACCTTAAATAACTTCAAATAAAATCATGAGCTTGGGCTTAGAGGGCGTTCAAAAATGAAGCTTAATCTTGATCTTAAAAGATCTTCGAATAAAAATTTAAGCTTGGACTCACAAGAGTTTAGTTGGATGTTTAAGATTCAGCTCAAAATAACTTCGAGTGAAAGCTTTAGCTTGGGCTTAGGGGAGCTTCAAATGAAAGCTTGAGTTTGGTTTCAGGTTAGATTCAGATGAAAGATTAAGTTTAAGAGTGCTTTGATTGAAATCTTTCTCATGAGCTCTAGGAGCTTCGATTTCCGAACCCATAAAGGAATTTGTAGAGTTTTAATTTTTGTTAATTTTCAATTTTTTGAACCCGCTAAATGGTGTAACATGTCATCTTCTGGTGAAGCATATTACTAGGATCGTTATTAGAAGATCTTTATATTATCATGTGTGAATTCCTAACACAATGCAAACTAAAATGAGAGAGAAAATATATATAAAGGAAGAGAAACTCTTCGATAGATACCTCATGTGTTATTTTTATTTAATTTAATACTAAGAGAGAGAGATTTATTTCAAAGAGATAAAAAGACATACTATAATAAATGGAAGAAGTCTGGAAGCTCAAAAAGATGGGTCAATGGTTTCTGGTGGTAGAAAATAAGCTGTAAAGCTTTAAGGGTTTGGCTCAAAGAGTTGTGGAGTTAGAGAAGATGAGAGTGTGTCTCAAACTGATGGTAAAACACTTAGGGTTTCATCCTTAAGTGACTTATACTCTGGGACTATCCTGGACAGATTCAAGCCCAACGAAATCAAGACTAATTCAGAAATTGAAAAGAAGCCCAAGCTTATAATAAAGGCCTTCAAGCCTGTTTGATTACAATCCATAACTCTCAATGTTACTCTCTCCTCTCTTTTACATGAAAATAAAATTGTACAACTAATTTGTGTACTAACTGATGAGTTCGAATATTTGAGTTACCGTACATTGACTGAATCCGATGGGCAACTCGGACCAAACCACTATAATAATATGCCAAACACGACAAATGTATTAAATATTGACTAAGCTAGTTGTTGGTCACTTCAAACGAGATTACTAATGTGTCCTTAAACTTGACCCAACGTCACGACCCGACCCATTAAGCCCATGGGTCAGTAATTAAGTATAATTACCCCAAGCCCTTTCATTAATGAGGGTAATCAGAATTTATTACTAGTAGACAGCTTAATCATCTCTCTACTCACCACTCTAAACATTAAATTCCATAAACATCTAAAAAACCTTTTAAACACTTTACGAGATTACCCTCAGACAGAAATATACCACACCACTAACAATAAAGATTCATAGTGCTAGGTGATCTTCACAATATGTAAAAATCTAGCCTTAGATTCTTCACCAAGCACCTTATAAAAATAACTTGTAAACAAGGAGGAAAAGTTAGTGAGAAATCAATAAAAATATTAAACAGAAATCGATGAGTCCGGAAATATTTGCCACTCATTGTAGAAACCGGACATGGGAAATTCGAACAAAAGCCACCCACTGAACCATCCGAACTAGACAAAAGTACTAAAAACTAATCACCTTTTTACTAAGCTAATTTCTAATCTGCTGAATAAACTAATGGGTTTTTGAATTCGACCCGGTTTCATAAGATTGACCCGAAAGCCCATATGGCCCATAATCAAGGGTATAAATACCCAACCACTTTCATTAATGAGGGTAATGAACATTTAATACAACCAGACAGCTTAAATCTCTCACTACAAAACACCCAAACATTTAATACCTCTAAAACACCACAAAACATCTGACCAAATTACCATCAGTCGAAAATAATCTACACCAAATTGGCGACCACAGTGGGAGGAGAAGATTCATGAATCTAGCATTCGAAACCATCAAAAAAAGCCAGTTCGGATGAATCCGGACGAGCAAGAAGTGCCACCAACTTTGGCAGAAGTGGTGGGAGAAAATGATGAGTATACGATCGAAGAACGAGATAGATTGAAAGCTGAGATAGAATCCCTGAGGGCTGCTAAAAGTGTAGAGATGGGCTTGAAAAAAAAAATAGTTTCAGTCGTTCACCACACTAACAATCCAAGGGACCATGAACCATCAGCAAAAACCCATGTAAGCACTAAAAAGACTCATGCTAGCTCAAAGAAGTCTCACCGGTCTAAACTGGTGGAGAGCTCAGATTCAGATTCATAATCCTCTAGTAGCTCATCGAATGAAGATGGAGTTGAAGAGTCCCTACCATCCAGCAGTGATGAAGGCCGTTCTAAAAAGACGGAAAAGTTGGTAAAAAAGTATTCAAGAAAGTGGGACAGGCATGGAAGGTTGAAAAGACATATAGGAAAAGGGTAATCTCATAGCCACAACCATGGCCAAAGACATGTAGACCGACTGTTGATGGATCCTTTCGCTTTTCATGATGAACCAAGTATCTTTGCAACTCTCAATGAAGATACTATGTTTAGTCGTGGCTGGAATTGGAGATAATCTCCATTGTATTCCAAGATATTGTCCGGAAACCTTCCTAAGAGGTTTGACAGTACAAAGATGGAGAAATACGATGGGAGTAAAGATCCAGATAATCATCTGGAGAAATTTAAAAACTTTATGATGAATTTTGACGATGATGATAAGTTGCTTTGTAGAGCATTCTCCCAATATTTTATGGGGAGTGCTCTGAAGTGGTATAATAGCCTACCTCAGGGCTGCATCAGAAATTTTGATACTTTTTGGGTGGCCTTCCGGAGGCAGTTCGTTGGAAGTAAGGAGGTGAAGGGAAATGGAGACACTATTATCCATTGTGCCCAAGAACCAAATGAATTTTTGAAAGAATATATAAATCGCTTTTGAACACCAAGAATGGATTAGCTGATTGCTTTGAACAAGTAGTAATAGCTTCTTTAGGGTAGAGTTTGAACTCTGTCAATATGGCTGACTCAGTAACCAGGAAGAAGGCCATGATGTGGGGCGGTTTACGGAATCAGGTGGGGAAACAAATCAATGTAGATGAGACGAAGAATACCAAGGTGCATAGACAAGTGAGGTTGGCCCCATCTGCACCAAACCAAAACCAAAATCAGTTCGGGTACAAGGATAAAGAAGTCAGACATGGTCCCAACAGGGCCAAGGCTCAATTTCACCCACCGCCAGCTCAAAGCCAACAATCCAGAAATAAGCGAGGGCCTTGCGTTCAACCGGAGTGGTTTGCTGAATTGAAAGAAAATGTGGCAACCATTTATGACAAGACAAAATATGAAGTACATTTCAAGAATTTCATAGTTTAAGAGGTTGACCGGCTTACTAAGATGGGGCACATAAAGGAATCCCAGTACCCTTTATGGACAGCCAATCCGGTATTAGTAAAAAAGAAAAATGGAAAGTGGCGTATGTGCATCGACTTTACAGACCTTAATAGGGCTTGCCCAAAAGACCTATATTCGGTCTCCTGGATCGATCAGTTAGTGGACTCCACATCTAGGAACAAGTTGTTGTCCTTTATGGATGCCTTCACCGGGTATAATCAGATTCAAGTGGATCCGAAAGATCAAGAACACACTACTTTTGTTACTGATAGGGTCCTTCATTGTTATAAAATGATGCCTTTTGGGTTAAAGAATGCTGGGGCTACTTATCAGAGGTTGGTAAACAAAGATTTTGATAATCAAATTGGAAGAAACATGGAAGTCTACATTGATGACATGATGGTAAAGAGTGTGGAAGAAGAGCTACACTTGGCAGATCTGCAAGAGACTTTTGCCAACTTGGTAAAAGTTAATTTATAGTTGAATCCAGAGAAGTGTGTTTTCGGAGTATCGTCCAGAATGTTTTTGGGGTATGCAATAAGTGAGAAAGGGATACAGCCTGATCCAGACCAGCTCAATTCTTTACTGCAGATGGATCCTCCTCGGAATATTAAAAAAGTACAAAGATTGAGAGGGAGGTTAGCTGCTCTAAACCATTTTATCGCAAGGTCTTCGGATAGGTGTGCCCCGTTTTTTCAAACTTTAAAGGGTGCCAAAGAATTCAACTAGTCTCCACAGTGCGACCAGTCCTTTGATGAAATAAAAAAGCATTTATCCTCCCCAAAACCTTGTTTAAACCTATTGATGGAGAGACACTGTAAATATATTTAGTAGTCTCCGAATGTGCCATAAGTACGGTGCTAGTTAGAGAGGTGGACAATTACCCTCGTCCGATGTACTACATCAGCAAAAGCCTGATGGATGCTGAAAAAAATATATTTAAAACTTGAAAAGCCAGCACTGGCATTAGTAATTGCCACTAGAAAAAATAGGCCCTACTTTCAGTCTTATTCTATTGTTGTCCGGACATCTTTTCCCTTGAAAAATGTTCTTCACAAGGCAAACATATCAAGCAGAATAACCAGATGGTCAGTAGAATTGGGAGACTATGACATTGATTTTTCCCCTCGGACTGCAATCAAGGCTCAGTCTGTTGCTGATTTTTTTAGTTGAGTTCCATTCAGATAGAAGTACTAAACAAGCCACAAGTGAAAAGACTAAGAAGTTTTGGGTTGTCTGGACATATGGTGGATCAAGTACCATGGGTTTTGGTGCTGGGATATGCTTAACCTCTCCGTACCGCGACAAGCTATACCAGGCTATATGTTTTGCTTTCAGGGCTTCTAACAATGAGTCCGAATATGAAGCTGCTATAGCTGGTTTGAAGTTAGCCCTGATTTGTGGAGCCAAAAGGGTGAGGCTAATGAGGGATTCCCAGCTTCTTATCCATTATGCACAAGGTCAATCTGAGGCCAAGAAGGAGCAGTTAATGAAGTATTTATTCATTCTTAAAGAGGTGGCAGTTAATTTCAAAGATATCACCTATGAGCATATACCCCGAATAGAGAATACACTAGCAGACTCTTTGGCAACCATAGTATATTATGAGTCCTACCCATGGATTCATGTGCAAGAATGTACATCCATTCAACTCAATCAGAGCAGAGAAAAGGAGGAAATTTTAAATATACAAGTAAGTCAACTTAAAGACTGGAGATATCATCTTCTTCAATACATTTCAGATGGCATCTTGCCTCCTGAGAAAGCAGTAGCAAGGAAGATGAAGTATAGGGCTCGTGGATTTGTGATCGTAAGAGACATCCTTTACAAAAAGTCTTTTAGTAGACCTATCTTGCGATGTTTGGGGATTGAAGAGTCCCAAACAGTGTTGTTCAAACTACATGATGGTGAATGATAAACACACTGTGGTTATAGAGCTTTAACCCGAAGAGTCTTGTTGGCCGGATACTACTGGCCCTCCATAATGGAATATGCCAAGAAATTGGTGAAGAAATGTGATCCATGCCAAAGATATGGTAATGAAATTCATATCCCAACTGTCCCTTTAGAGTCGATTTTTGAGCCAATACCTTTTGCTCGTTGGGGGCTGGATTTGGTGGGACCTCTACCTATGGCATCCGAAGGGTGCAGAACTATCATTGTTGCCATTCATTATTTCTCGAAGTGGATAGAAGCAGCCTCACTGGCAGGAACTACTTCAAAAGCTGTTATAAAATTTATCTTATCTAATATTTGCTGCAGATTTGGGGTTCCACAGAAGATAACAACGGGCAATGGGCCACAATTCGATAACAAGGATATGGAGAGTTTTTGTGCCTCTAGAGGCATCCAAAATTTCTTCACTTCTCCTTTCCACCCACAGGCGAATGGTCAGGTTGAAGTAGCAAACTAAACAATCCTGTCCGGTCTTAAAAAAAATTTAGAAGGGGCTGCAAGAAAATGGCCAAGGTACCAACAAGAAGTGCTATGGGCCTACCGGACCTCTGCAATATATATGGACTCTCTTACAATAAAATCCAAAGATATTCTTCGGTATATGTAATAGTTGCCAAAGAATCTATAATAGTATCCCCACGGTTAATGTGCTCAACAATCATTTCATCAAACAAAAAATCTAACCTCGTAGCTCACACATATACATGACAAGTTGTTCTTTTTAGCTTCCTTTTACCCCTGACTAAGGGTGAGATTCGATCGGTTTTTGACATATATTTAAACCAAACCAAATTAATTCGGTTTATAAATTATTAAACCGATTTATTAATATAATATCAATTTTTTCGGTTCAGTCGGTTCGGTTCCGGTCGGTTTCGGTCGGTTTTTCGGTTTGAACATCAATACTGTTCGGTCCGGTTCGGTTCGGTTCAGTTGGTTCAATTTGTTTTTTTAATAAAAAAATCGAATTTAAAAAGTTTTTTTTTTAAAAATAAAATAAAAAACTTATAATAAACCTATTGGGTTATTTTTTTTATTTTATAATAACAAAATAATAATAATAAAATTTATTTTTATAATTTTGATATAATAAAATTACTATAATAATATTATCATTAATCTACCAAAATAAAAAAATAGGACAAATATATAAAGCTTTTCACCGTAATCGAATAGTATACTTTCTCTCTTTCTTTTAAATATATCATGTCTTTCCTTTTACCGTACACTAATATATAATTTTGCTTTCTAATATAATATAGTATGTAACTTGTTTTTACTAAACACTTAATATATAAGATAAAAAATAGAATAAATACATAAAATAAATATAGAAACCTTTTTAATAAACTGGATCTTTCTTTTATATCACAAAGATTTCGAACACGTGGCCTACGAGGACTCTAAGCTATTGCCTAGTACCACCTGCGTTAATATCGTTCAATGGAAGCAGAATGAAAAGTATATAATATATATTTTTTGCATTTGGTCGGTTCAGTTCGGTTTCAAAACCGCAAATGACCAAAAACCGATCGAATCTAATTCAGTTTGAAAAATCAAAATCAAAACTGAATTTATTTATTTTTAAATCGACCAAGCTGATCCATTTCGGTTTGGTTCGGACGGTCGGTTCGATTTTTTCGGTTTTTGCTCACTTTTACCCGTGACATGTAATTTACTACCAACTGTGAATTTGTCTGTAAACAAATTCTCTTTTTCCCCCCACAGATACTCGCAAGCGTTAATCCAGCTAAAGCTACTTCATATTCCACTTCGTTATTTGACGCACTGAAATTAAACTGTATGGCATGGTACATAACTTCTCTAGAGGAAGCAATCAATTGTACTCCCTCACTTGATCCCAATACACTAGAGCCTCCATCAGTTTGAACTACCAATACTGCCTCTTTTGGAACGGCTCAAATGGAATTTAACCAGAAATATGTTAAAGCTTGAGCTTTAATAGTCCTTCGAGGGGTAAATCAATATCGTAGTCCCCTAATTCAACAGACCATTTTGTCATCCGGTCAGAAATTTATGGTCTTTGTAACACATTTTTTAATAGAAATGATGTTCTAACCATGATCGAATGAGCCTGGAAATAGGGCTGTATTTTTGTTGTGACATCAGCCCAAGCCAACTTTTCAAGCTTCAAATACTTTTTTTCTGAAGTGAGCAAACTTTTTCTTACATACACTAGTCTAAGATATTCATCTACCTCCCCTACCAACATAGCACAAACTGCATTATCTGATACAACAATATAAAAAATAGCTTATCCCCTATTTATGTATTAGACAAAACTTCTGGCGACGTTAAATGTTCTTTATTCTTTGTAAATGCCACTTCACACTCTAATGTACAATAAAATTCTTTTGTCTGTTGCAGTACTTGGAAGAAATGACCACATTTATTAGAAGATCTATAAATGAATCTGTTTAGAGTTGTTAACCATCCTGTCAGAACATGCACCTCTTTGATTGACGATGAGGAGTCATTGGTAACAAACCTTCAATTGATCAAGATCAGCCTCTATTTCATATTCACTTATTAAATACCCTAAAACAATTTCCCTGATCTAACACCAAAAGTACACTTCTACAGATTTAATCATAAGTGTATGGCTCTAAAATTCTTGAAGCAAAATATTTTTTTACCAATATTTCATGAACCTTTGGATTCATCTGAATCTGATTTTATCTTGCAAACGCATCCATAAAATAAAGGATCTTTTTCCTCGTCGTAGAATCGACAAGTTGGTCAATCTTTCGTATAGGAAATTGATTCTTCATGCTCTATTGAGATCAGTAAAGTCAACAACATTCTTCATTTTCCATTTTACTTCTTCATTAACACTAGATTCGCAGTCCACAATGGATAATACGCTTCTCAAATATGTCTGATCCTAGACTGTCGATTCACATCTACTACAATTGCCTCAGATTTTTCCATTAAAAAATTATATTATTTGGAATAATCGTTCTAACTTTTGGGTTCAAGGCCAAACTATGACATATTACCTCAGATGGAACCCCAACAACATATTTAATCTTCCAAGAAAATATCTTCAAATTGTTAAACAAGTACCTCAACAAGTGATAACGTAACTTAGGTGACAACAACATCCTTATTCGTAAAATATCCTCATTAGGAAACATATACACTTCCACATTTTCTTCTGCTATAAAACAAACATTGGGTCTCCCTCAGATCATTTACCCCATCAGAATTCGAGGTCGACCCTTGTGATTATTATTCTATAATTTGATCACTAGGGATAGATTTTTTGGTATGCAAAGTCATCGTGTAACACTCTATGGCCACTTGATGATCACTTTGAAACACCCCAACACAATCATTAATTACATACTTCAAATATTGATGAACCGTCGAAGCTACAACATGTATTCTAGACAAACATGATCTCCCAAAAATAGCATTTTAGTTGGTCGGACAATCCACCATCATAAATAAGACTTGAACTCTTTTCTTAAAAGTACCACGTCCTAACAATAATTCACTCTTGAATTATCCTATGACTTGTGATGTTACCCTTATAAATACAACTATAGTACGCTCAAATCGGATAAACACAAGCGGATTGCACATCTTATCGTATGTTAACTTGAACAAAATATTCGTTGAACTACTAGTGTTAATGAGTACTCATCGAATCTATGATCTCGTTATTTTCCGCTCAGTTCACCACCGCCTCTTCATAGGGAACATCAATGCCCCTTAAATTATCCTCATCGAACAAAATGGAAAGTGTAGCATTTCTGCCATATAGATGAGTGGACATTTTTCTTCTGACTGGGTTGCTAGACTCACCACATGTATTTTCCGAGAGCTATTAGTATTTCCAGCAATCGTATCTCCTCCAAAATTTTCTAAGGATTCAAAGTATTCACACAAACTTCAAATTTTTCCTAACTCCACTGGTTCACTTACTGCCATCACAATCCTTCAATCAGAATTGAGGTCTAGATATTCCGATGAGACGTCAAAGCCCTCATACTTTTCTGGCTTCGAATAAACGATCATCAATGTATTCTTCTGTTACGAAGGCACATTCACTACATGCATATATGCTCGGATTATTCCCTTGACCTTTAACAAAAGTTGTTAGCTTACTATTCTTTATCAGAATATGAATTCAATTCTTCAACGCTACATATTTTGCTGCATCAAACCCCACATCATTATGGTATTTGCAAAACTTGTTGTTCTTTTCCTCCCTCGGTATATTTATGGGTGGTGGTTTTCGAAAATTAACATGGTTATTTGATCTATCAAATATTATTGATACATTTTCACTCAACTCTGCAAAGTATTCTGGCCTTACTCACTGGTTTGACCTAACTCGAGGTGGATGATAGTTAAAGTGTTGTACCAATCTTGATCGATGAGGTAAATTAACGTTCGCCCTCGATCAGGAAGGCCCCAGAGAATTCAAAGTACTGCCTTGGTGTACTTGGCCAGTAGAAGTATTGCGTAGCCTCAAATTAATTTGAGACGAATCTGTTCCAAACCAAACTCGCGATAAATCATTCACTTTAATCTGCTCTACAACCTGAGCCATCAAAGCCCCAAAATTCGACGCCCTTCTCCTCGTAGTTTCATTAGCTAAATCACCAGGAAGTAACCCATCTTTAAATGCCGCACATGCTACTTGCTCATTATATTCCTCCAACTCCGTCTTTGTTAATAAAAACACCTAGTGTAATTTGTGAATTTCTCCCCAACAGCTTGCTTGAATTGAATCATAGTATCACTGTTAGCTCGCATATCTTTGCTCCCCACAAATTGTCTTCGGAAAGCAGTGTAGAAAGCATTAAATTTAGTTATTGATCCGTTCGAAATTATATTGTACCATTTCAAATCCGTTCCTTTGAACGTTTGTGAAAACGCTCTACACACTAATTGATCATCATCCTAAAAGTTCATCTTGTAATTCTTGAACTGTTCAATATAATCATCACGATCCTGTGTTCCATCAAAGTTCTCCATATTTGAAATGCCAAACCGCCTCGGAAGAGGTATCGACCTTATCTCAGGTGACAACATAGAGTTTCTTCAGTTCATTCCTTGCATGTATTGATCAACCTTAGCTATTCTCATAATTGCATACAAATGTTAATATGCATGATTAACATGTCGATTAGAGGTATTACCTTCAAACAATGGATTATCCATTATAAACCTAGTCTTATCCTCTTTTTTAGATTTATATTATCTTTGGGATTTCCAATAACGATTATCCTTCTTCCTCGAAGTGTGTCAATATTTCTCTCCCCTATTCGAATTTCACTTTTCACTGTTGTTATAAAACTCTTCGAAATCTAAGACATAAGATTCACTTGCACTAGTTGGAATATATCGTTGTTTGTCATTTTTCTCTTTTCTAGTGGAATGATATCCTTTATTTGACTAACTGTATTTTTTGTTGCTCACTTTGTACTAGATGAACATTATAAAACTCATTAGATGGAGCCTTTACCTCTTTGTTTTCATTTTTACATTGCACTTTGGATCTCACCCTACTGGACTGGAGTTGTTGCTCCCTCTGATCGAGCTTCATTCAAATCAGTTACTCTCTTTAACAGTTGATTCATCAATATTAAACGATTTGCACTAATTATTCCATCAAATATCATCTCGATTCTCTCCTCTTACTAGTCCTGATTCGAGCATTTCATTCTCCACCAGGATTGGCAGATTAGATCTGATTTGATATATAGGTACCAAACATGCTCCCACTATGGTCGTCAATGATAAGTACTTATCATTTTTATAGAGAAAAAAGGATAACAAGTGTAATTTGGATGGTTTAGAGAGAGAATGCATCTCAAGTTTATAGATGGAGAAAGTAATCAAAAGATTGTAAAACAAAATATTCAATCAATTCTATTTCCAAAGTCAACCTCCAAATCTATAAATGTAGGTGGTTACATACCACCAAATTAGTTATAAGTTAGGGATACTTTACCACACTTCTTTACTTAATATATGTACATTTTCTCTAAATTACACACTTAGTCCTTCGCATTTACATTTAGTATTAAATCTGTTATTTAACTATAAAATACTCAATCAAATGCACTTTTAGTAATTATCTTCACTCCCCAATTATTTATATCCTTATCAGGTACAACTTTGAGTTTGGTTCGCTACAACGATAAAGGTATATAGCCTAATGTTAGATACCACCAAAGTCTCACATCATCAATATATACGTATAAACATATCTCAAATAGTATGAAGATTTTTTGGAGTGAACGAAAAGCAAAATCGTTCAAGTCTTTGGGTCCAAAACAGATAATATCATACTATTGATGAGATCAAATTAGTCCATACTTATATATATATAAGAGGAATATACAGCCCATATATTCCCAATAATTTGATGCCCATATTCCTAACTGTGTAGCATGAGACCTTTAGAAGTTGAGCAAAAATAAAATTGTATGGACTTTCAAGCCCAAAGCGTAGAATATCAGACTAGAATTAAAATCACATTGGTCCATACTTATATACATAGCCTATATATTTCCATCATGTTTAAACTTATTTTATGTATCTTATCAACTGAAAATTTAAACTATAGGTAACAAAATATGTTTAACAAATTCTGAAATAAAAATATCTTCTTAAATTTCAAATCGAAAACAATTTAAATTATTTTATAAATAATAAATTTCTTGAAACTTCGATATACATGACCTTGTTCATTTGATAACAATTGAAAAATAACCTCAAAGTTCAATTATATTATTTTAAAAATGCTAAATTTAAATGCAAAACCGTCTTTAAAATTCTAAAATGATTTAATAATGATTAAAGAAGTCTAAACTAATTTCTCAAACATCGAAGATAGCTTATAAAACAGGCACCGAATTGTGATAGTTTTTGGATTTATATATTTTAACAACTCTTTAAGTATAATTATACAGATTCTCGTTGATCTCCCGCTTATAGTGAATAATATAATCATCGTCACTTTGTATCTTTTTTCTTTGCATAAACGGGTCTCTAAATTCGTTCTAGAGAGTTTTAAAAGTATAAATCAAACCCCGAAGACGATTAACTGAACCACGTGAGGGTGTTATTTTGAAAGTTTAATGAGAAAGCTCAACAAAAAGCATGGCAGCGCAGTCAAACCAGATTGGGTCAGATAAGTTTGTATATAATTAAAACAAGAAGTTTAAAATCTCATTGAGAGGGAAAATTGGGTGCCTTTGTTAAAAGACAAGGGGCAGTATACCAGACAACACTCAATACAATAGCAGTATCCCGAAAGACTTCATCGGTCGTTCTAGGGGAATCTAGACAGGAGGATACCATGATGAGTGTTGAAAGATTTGATGTGGATACTGAATATCTTGACCCTGATCCACATGGGAATCAGGTCGGGTAATAATGGAGGATTCTTTAACGGTTTCCGATCTGATAAATGTTTTTGAGCCACTAACCATTTTTGGGAGAGACGCTGCAACTGTAGTGCCAACCGAGTTGATATGCCACAAATTATAAGTCTGATCTGATAATGGACTAGTAGCATAGAGAAAGATGATTTTTTCCAAAGAAAACGTCGATGTGATAGTGCAAGAAGCAGATCGGCTGACCAAGATGGACCATATCAAAGAGTCTCAATAACTTTGGGTGGATAGCTAATCCCGTTTTGGTAAAGAAAAATAGTGGAAAATGGCTTATGTGTATTGAATTCAATGATCTTAACAGATAATGTCCTAAAGGTCATTTTCTAGTGCCTCGTATAGATCAGCCAGTGGATTATATGTCAGGAAATAAGTTGTTATCCTTCATGGATTACTTTTCAGGGTATAATCAGATATAGGTAGATCTGAACGATCAGGATCATACTACCTTTATTATTGATAGAGGTATTTAATTCTATAAGGTGATGTTATTTGGGTTGAAGAATGCTGAAGGTAGTTATCAGTGATTGTTAAATAAAACATTTGCTAGCCAAATATACATAAATATGGAAGTATATATAGATAACATGATGGTGAAGAGCATCAAGGAATAAGCTCATATATTTGATCTTCCAGAAACTTTTTCTAACTTAGATTCTATCAACTTGAAGTGAAACTATGATAAATGTACTTTAGGAGTCTGATCTGCAAGTTTCTGGGAATGTCACAAGTGAAAAAGGGATTCAGGCCGATCTGGATGAGTTAAATTTTTTTATTAGCCATGGTCCCCCTCAGAATGCTAAAGAAACCCAGAGACTGACCGGGCGATTGGCTGCGTTGAATTGGTTTATTTCAATATCATCGGACAAGTATGGTCAGTTTTTCCAAGTTTTGAGGAATACTAAAGATTTTAATTGGTCTCCAAAGTGTGATCTGATATGGAAGTAGGATTTTGAGGACTAAGTTGTAAATAAAGTAAATTTAAGGATTTAATGATAAGTAATGTAATTTTTGTACTTAAATTATAATTGATGTAAGTTTTAGAGAGTATTTGTGATTATGTATAATTGTTAAGGACTCAACAACAATTTGTCCTCTTTTGTAACAGATTTCAGTTTAAGACTAAGTTTTGGCTACTCTATATATAATGGGCAAGATTACTCTAATAAAAGGGTCGAACATTTTTTTCTCTTGAACTCATTTGTACTTGAACTTTCTTTCTCTAAAAACTCTCTAAGTCTTTCTCTCTCTAGAAAAATCTTATAACAATTTACTAAGGTGAAATCTTAACTCATCAAATTGGCGACTCCACTGGGGACTGAATAAGAAAAATCAATGACTTTGTCTGTTTGAATTCGATACAATCTTGTTGTATTCTTTGTTCAAAATTAATACGATGGAACCTCAGAACAATCCAGCGCTTCGATCGGTGATGGAAACTTTGAAAGATGATTTACAGAGAGATGGAAATAGAACTAATGGATCATCTCCGATCCAAGCTCAATCTGATATTGAAGCACGCATGAACCAGCTCTTAGATAATATTAATGCATTAAATGAGAAATATTAACGAAGGGAATAATAGATACATTCGGTGAAGTTTAAATCCAAGGTTAGATAGGAAACAGAAAATACTGATATGGGAGGTCAGTTAGATCAATCGTTTGATGATCAACGGGCTAAATCTGAGCATAGAAAAGCATTTTTTGTGTCTTCTAAAGAGCGATTCGTCTCGTAAAGAGAAAAACGATAAGCAGAAATATGTGACCTCTAATGACGATAAGGTAGAAAGTTCAGCTCAAGGCTTTAAAAGATACAGAGGTTCTTCGAAAGGGGAATTAGACAGAGATCAGCCGAGGAAACATAAAAAGGTGAGTAAATCTAAAAGGGATAATGTTCCTCATTCTACATGGTACGAAAGAAACACTTCGAATCAGTATGCTGAAACTAATCGAAATCTATATGTTATAATAGGAACAGATGATCAGTTTGTTCAAGGTGTCGCCTGGAGAAATTCTCTGTTGACAAGTAAAATTCGTTCCATGACGCTTCTGAAACGTTTTCACATTTCAAAGTTAGATAAGTTCGATGGGATGCAGGATCCCGATGATCACATCGAACAATTCAAGAACTATATGATGAACTTCGAAAATGACGACCGACTGGTGGGTCGTGCATTTTCACAAACTTTTAAGGGAGCAACTCTTAAGTGGTACAATCGGATTCTGAGGGGGTCAATGTCTAGTTTTAGAGATTTTTATACTGCATTTCGAAGGTAGTTTGTGGGAGGCAAAGAAATGAGAGAAAATGGTGATACCATCATTTAGTGCAAGCAGGCACATGGGGAAAAGTTTAAGGATTATGAAAAGAGACTTGTTTCGACCGAAGCTAGTTTGGACAACTGTGAAGAGAATGTGGTGATGCCAGTTTTTTGCCAAGGGATCTGGCCAATGAGATGACAAAGAGAGCATCCTTAACGTTTGGAGCTTTGATGGCTCAAGTTGAGGATCCAATTAAAGTCGAGGAGTCGACTAGAGTCTGAGGCGGACCAGTCAACATTCTGAATAATTCAGGACAGGCAGCCAATAATCAGGGGCAGCCTTCAAATGGAAATGGAAATGGTAATCAGCAGTCAAGGCAAAAGAATAATAATTTGCCTCCTCGGAGTTGTGGTTATTCAAATCACGCTCCATCTAATACTTACAACAGGCCTAGACCAAATAAATGGGTCAAACCAGAATATTATGCTGATCTAACAAAGAATATTTATGTGATATGGGATAAGACTAAGAGCTTCGTAAATTTTAGGAAGCCAGCCCAAATTAGTAGGACAATGGAGGAAATTAACAACAGGTTTTGTAGATATAATGAGTATATTGGGAATGATACAAATGACGGCATTTCTTTGAAGAAAGAGATTTAATTTCTTATTGAAAATGGGAAGCTCCTGACCTATGTGAAGTCACAAGGGAGCGCGTCGAAAAAACAATGTTGCATCGACTTCGAAGGCTGCACCACCAGCTGAGAATTCAGTGATTTTTTATTAACAGGCTGAGCCTTTTGACACTTCTTCTGAGTATGTGGGTAACGATCCGAATAGATTGCTTCTGATGACGGTCGAAGAGCCCATATAAAAGGGACGGGTGCATGAGCTATGCAATTTTTTTGAATCGTTAGCAATTTTCGGAGGCGATTCAATGACTAGTAATTCGGATAGTTCGAGGAAGAGGCATGTTGTTAACTTGACAACTTAAATTGAAGGGAAAATATCTACACATTTGTATGGAAAGAAAGATATTCCCTTCATTCTGTTTGATGAAGATGATCTACAAGGTACTGTAGGACCACATGAAGATGTTGTGGTTATTGGGGCAGAGGTGGTTGGCGTCGAAATTTGATGTATGCCGATTGCCACTGGCAGTTCTGTTAATGTCCTTTTTAAATCCACCTATGATAGAATGAAAAAATCCACCTTGGATTTCTCAATCAGAGCGAACGATTATTGGATTCACAGGTGTAACAGCTCGTGTTGTTAAGGAATTCGAGGGTGAAGTGAGTTTGGGAGAATGACCATTTAATAAAAAGGTACAAGTACTTTTTGTGGTGGTGGACTGTCCCACAAGTTATAATGCTATTTTTGGAAGATCATGGATTTCAAGAATGTATGGGGTTGTGTCTACAGTTCATCAGTGTGTTAAATATATGGTTGGAGATAGAGTTGGGGTCGTTCGAGACGATCAGAAGGTTGTGAGGAAATGCTATGGCACTACATTTTAGATCCGGGGATCCAGTATTAGAGATTTAATGCGTGAATAGCAGTTAGATGGGGTACCCTCAGATTTGGAAGAAATGGTTGACAATCTGAGCGAAACCACGGGGTCTTTAACAATGAGTGAAGAACTTGAGGAGTTTACTTTCTCGGAAGGGAAGGTGCTTTGAATTGGAACCTTATTGAACCCGTTTTTGCGTCAACAACTGCTGGATTTTTTATCTTCTAATTTGGATGTCTTCGCTTGGAGGACAGAGGATGTGACGGGAGTACCAATTGAGGTAATTCTCCACAGCTTGGTTATTGATCTGAAGGTCAAGCCGAATATTCAGAAAAGAAGAGCGTTTTCCTCGGAAAAAGCAGAAGCGATTGTTGCCGAGATGCATCGATTATCTAAGGTCAGACACATAAGGGAGTCACAATATCCGTTGTGGACGGCACATCCGGTTGTTGTAAAAAAGAAGAATGGGAAATGGAGAATGTGTGTGGATTTTATAGATCTGAATCGAGCTTGTCCCAAAGATCGATTTCCCGTTCCTCGAATAGATTAGTTGATTGAGTCTACTTCAGGAAATAAAATTTTAACTTTCATGGATGCTTTTGCAAGATTAAATCAAATCCAAATGGATCCAAAAGATCAAGAAGGCACAACTTTCATAATTGATAGGGGCATGCACTGTTATAGGGTAATGCCCTTTGGATTGAAAAATGCTGGAGCCACTTATCAGAGATTGATGAATAAAGCTTTTGATACTCAGATCAGAATAAATATGGAGGTATATATAGATGACATGGTAGTAAAAAGCTCAAAGGATGAAGTGCATCTTGATGATTTAGAGGAAGCTTTTTTGAATTTAAGGGCAATGAGGTTGGAGTTAAATCCTGAGAAGTGCACCTTCGGAGTTTGATCGGTGAAGTTTTTGGGTTTTGGCATCAGTGGAAAATGAATAAAAGCTGACACAGAATAATTGAAAGCCTTGATAACAATGAATTCTCCTCGGTCTATAAAAGAAGTACAAATTCTGACAGGATGGTTAGCAGCACTTAATCGATTTATTTCTAGATTTTCTCACAAATGCTTTCGTTTCTTTCTAGTGTTACGAGGACCAAACAGGTTTGAATGGACATCAGAATGTGAAGCAGCATTCACAAACATTAAAAATTTGTTGTCATCACCAGAGATTCTGTCAAAGCCAATGGGGAGAAGCTATTTTTACATCGCGATATCGGATTTTGCACTGAGCACAGTGTTAATCACTGAAGATTCAGGAGTTCCGAAGCCGGTGTATTACAATATAAAAGTTTGGTGACAGCTAGAAGAGATATATGAAATTATAAAAATTGGCATTAGCATGGGTGATTGTTGCTAGGAAGATGAGTCCATATTTTCAAGCTTATACTATTGAAGTCCAAACTTCATTCCCTTTGAAAAATGTTTTACAACGACCTGATATTTCGGGGAAAATGACCAAGTGGTCTGTGGAGTTAGGGGACTATGACATTTTGTTTACACCTCGAACAACAATAAAGGCACAAACATTGTCAGATTTTTTTTATTGAATTCCATTCAAGCTGATCGAATGAGGAAGAAAGTAAAAAGGATACTCCAGTAAATTCGAGGTGGGTTGTCCGAACAGATGGAGGATCTAGTGTTTCCGGATGCAGTGTTGGGATTCACTTAATAGCTCCAACGGGAGAGACAATGATTCAATCTATTAAATTTGGTTTTCATGCTTCAAACAATAAAGCTGAATATGAACCTACTTTGGCAGTTTTAAGATTGGCAAAATTTTATGGGGCAACTTCAGTGCGTTTGGAAACGAATTCTCAATTGTTAGCAAATCAGGTATCTGGATTTTCCAAAGCAAGAAAAGATCGTTTGATTTTATATCTTTGGGAACTTCGGAATTTAATACTTCTGTTTGACAACGTTGTTGTGGAATATATCGGGAGAGGGAGTAACATGGTGCTGATTCTTCAGCAAACATTGCTTACAACGAAGAATATTGTTGGATTTTGCTACAAGAAAATCCTTTAATTGTCACTCAATCTGGCCAATGTGAATGTATAGAGGAATGTTTTGTTACGACTGATGCAATCTGAGGCGATTGGCAATCATATATTCTTAATTTTTTGACTCAAGGGATATTACCAGATGATTCACGATTGGCCAAAAAATTGAGAGGTAAAGCTTTCAGATTTATAGTACTGGATGGAATATTGTATAAAAAGGCATTGAGTAGGCCATTGTTACGATGTTTAAGCAAACAAGAATCACAAGAAGTATTATCAAAGTTGCATGATGGTGAAGGGTTAGCTCATTGCGGGTTCGAATCTCTCTCACATCTAGTTTTACTTGCAGGGTTTTATTGGCCTACAATCATGAATGATGTTAAGAATTTAGTTCGAAGTTGTGACACTTGTTAAAGATTTTCCAATGCTATTCACAGACCAGCAGTACCGCTTATGTCTATATTCGAGGCAATACCATTTGATAGATGGGAGATTGATCTGGAGGGACATTTGTCGATGACTTCTGGAGGAAGACAGATGATAAATGTAGTGGCGGATTATTTTACAAAGTGGGCAGAAACAGAACTGTTATCAGGGACAAAAGCAAAAGACGTGATCAAATTTATTGTGAACAACATTTGTTGTCGTTTTGGATTTCCTCGGAGGATTACAACAGATAATGGCCCTCAGTTTAATAACAGGGAGATTGCTTCATTTTGCACTTCTAAAGGAATTCAACAATGCTTTTCGACGTCTTTTTATCATCAAGCTAATGGGAAAGTAGAAGTGACAAACATAACAATTTTAGATGGCTTGGAGAAGAATTTGACGGGGGCAGCAGGAAAATGGCCAAACTACTTGCAAGAGGTACTTTGGGCTTATCGGACAACTCCTAAAGAGGCTACAAAGGAGATTCCTTTTACTTTGGCCTATGGAATGGATGCAGTCATCCCTGTAGAATCTACTATGTCATCTTTTAGAATAGCTCAATATTCTAAAAGATCTAATGATGAATTTCGAAGGGTGAATATGGATCTGATTGAGGAAAAAAGAGTTTGAGATCATTTGAATGTAATTCACTATCAAACTATTATGAGAAATAGGTATGATTCGAAGGTGAAGAGAAGATATTTTAAAGAAGATGATAAGGTGTTGAGAAATTTTGTCTTACATACAAAGTAGAAGAACCTCGGAAAAATGGCTCCAAACTGGGATAGGCCTTATGTGGTTGTTGAAAGGATAAAGCCGGGGTCGTATTATCTTTGTGATTTCGAGGGGAGGATGCTTCAACATCCATGGAATATTCAACACTTGATGATTTATTGGGAGTAGATATGCTTTTTTTTACTTTTGAATGACGCACTCTTTCCTATCTTGTTGGCTCATGAAGGTTTTAACGAGGCGTCGTGTACATATTCAATATTATCAATAACATTCGTTCATTTTTTGCTAATGGTTATTTACATATGTTTAAATACTATATTAACAAATCATCAGAGACTGGTCATCTTTGAGATTAGTTAAGAGTAGAATGTTCTGAAGTGTTTATAACACTTTTCGAAAAACCAACCATGTTTAATAATCATATTTACAATTTTTTTGACGTAACGCTTAATAACACACTGGGAATTTTTCAAAAAACTACTATGTTAAGGTATTTGAGGTGGAAAGTTTACAGTTTATAATTATATCCGTTTTTAGAATTTAGCATCGAATAATATGTGAAGAGAATAATAAAATAAGGAAACCGTTTGTCAATTAGATTAATTCGTTGAGGTACAAAATGCAATTTTTTAACCCGACAAACACAAAAAATATGATAAAGTTAATCAGATGACTCCTCTACCTCAAACAATTCTTGTTCATCTTCATCTTCATCTTCGGATGATGAATCAGAAATAGGATCGAAAGCTTCACTTGTACATTTCTCCATAGGAATGTCGTTCCAAAAACTTGTGAGGTTGATCTTTGGATAAGTAGCGTGAAGTTCTCGAAGAAGGAGATTGGTTGCATCTGCTTTTCCGATGTTAATAGCAGTTAACATGTCTTTGGAAGTTTATCCTCGGCAGCAGCGACATCAACATTTTTTTCCACTTTGAAATCTTTTTTCAATTTAGCTATCTCCTCAATAGATTCTTTATTTTTTATCTTACAAAGAGTAAACGAATTTTGTAGATCATTGGAGTTGGAGATTTCAATGGCAATTCAGTAGCATGATCAGTCTTTAGTTTATTTATTTCCTTCTCAAGAGAGTTCGTCAGCAATTCTGTCTTAACTATGTGTGTGATTCACAAGTAGTATTTCATGTAGAGAGCACCTTTTATGAGTTCAGACCTTGCTACTTCATACATGTGAAATTGCTCAATCACTTTGTGGTGCAAGTCTTCTCTGAATTTTTTATCGGCCTCGTAAGATTATTTGTAATAAACTATATCTTTTAGATGGTTTTGAGAAGCTTTGACTTAAGAAGCAAGTGCCTTTGCTGTAATATCAAGATCGGTAAATGGTTGAAGTGCAACAAAGATTGCAGGATTTGGAGGAGGAAGAGGAAATTCTGTTTCCGATGAGCTATGACGTTGAATCATATCTAATGTAGTGATAGGAGCAGGAGGGCAAATAATTTATGGAGACGCCTCGGCTGGAGTTGGCCTCTCAAAGTTAAGCATGTGATTTTGGATGACTTGAAAAGCAGGATCTTCTTCACTAGTAAGCACTTCAGTGTTCTCAAAATTAATGAACATATCAGGATCGAAGCTTTCAGTAGCCTCATTTTTGTTGGTACCATTATCTTCGATGATAATCACAGTATTATCTCTGGTTGGATGTTCTTCGACCAAAGGGTTTTGTGGGTTTTGTTGGTTTCTAGAAGCAGTGTTTTCATCTTCGTCAACCAATGTATACAAAATAATTTTCGTTTGTTTCTTTTTCTTTTTCCGCGGGAACCAGAAGAAGCCTTCTTTTTCTTTGAAGACGGTTCTTGATCTTTTCCCTCTTCGATGGGTGAGAGAGTTTGTTCTGCAATTTTTATTTTTCGAGGCTTTGGTTTCGATGGAGTTGAAGGGCTAGCACCAAATGTGCTAGCTATATTTTTACCTTTCTTCTCTTTGATAGCTTTAAATTTCTTCTTTTTTGGCAAATGACTCTCTGATCTGTTGTGAATGGGAAGGAAGACTTTATAATCGGGCTGAACTATTCATTTGTAGACTATCTTCAGCTCGGGTTCTGACATCAGGTGTTGGGGTGGCAAGGCACCTTCTAAGAGATCATCGATGATTTTGAGGTCATCCATTAGGGTGAGGTAGTAAAAGGGAAGCTTCAGACCTTTTGATAATTGAGTTAATGAGATAAAGTCTTTAATGCTGATTGGAATCTGAGACAGTCGAGATGCCATAATCACTGACATAAGGGTGAACCATTAATTCGGTATCACTTGAGTAGGACATAAGCTGAGGAGTTCAAAGTATTCGACAGTCATAGGATCCAGTGGAAACCGAAGACCCCAATTGATGATTTCGGGGTAGACTATTAGCTCGTCATCTTTGTAGTCTAAGGGAGTTTCTCATTTTTTAGGTAGTCGAAGAGTTATGTTATCTCCCATCCCCCATTGCTTTTTTAGAGCCAAAGCTTGGCTATCCTTGTAATGTATATAGCGAACTTTTTTCAGAGCAATGATGTATTTGGCCTCAAGATTCTTCCTGAGGTTTATGGGTAGTTGCAGAGTTCCCATCATGGGATTCAGCTTTGAGATCGGTTTTGGTAGCCTCAGAATCAGCTTCGTTGGCCTTCGATGTTTCTTCTCGAGGTTTTTGAGGTGTTGGATTAACAGCTTCTAGTAAAGGGTTATTTTTTCGAGAAGCTTCCTCAGTAACTTCTCTCTGAGAAGGAGCTTCAATGGAGAAATATAACTTTGAGATAATTTCTGATTCGTCTCCCATGGCAATAAAAATTCTTCTTCTTCTTTTAGGTATGGAAGAAGGATTCGAATAGGGAATTTTTTACTTTTATTTGAAAATAGATTCTTCACTAATCAAATGAGAAATATAACTTTGAGATTAAAAGGCTCGAGGGGTTTTAGGACCGAGGATTTTGGACGAAGAACGTTCTTCGATTATAGCAGAAGGAGAAAGAGCATGAACTTTGGTTGGATCAAAATTACCATAATAAATTGTTTTAGTGGTTGTTCCAATTGGAAAGCTATTGATTAATATTGCAGCCCTATATTCTTCTACCCTTTGAGTAATATAGAAGTAGTCGTACGATCTGAAGACTAAGTTGCTATCAGATTCTCGAGATTCCAGTGTCTTGGGTTTGTTAGCCTTCGATTTTTTGGTTTTAGAATTTTTTCTCATAAACTAGATGAAGGTTGATCGGAGAATTTGGTTTTTTCTGATGAAGATACTGAGAAGAAGGAAGAACACAGTGAAGGTAGCTAAGCGCTGTGAATTTTCTCTAAAATAATTTGTGTGAAAAAGTGAGGATGTTGGTTGAATTTGTACAAAGAAATGAAGACATGTGAAGTTTGAAAGACTTTGATGGTGATAGGTTAGAATACAAAGCGGTAAAGTTATTAGATGCCCGACATCTGTCAGGCTAAATATCTAGCTATAGATTTAAAAGCTATAGAGTTATGATGGATTCGAACGGTTATATGAAACGGTTACTTTTATATGTTGTTTGGATAAAAGTCGATGAGTACTTTTGAAAGTTTCACTTTCATAAGGATTCGAGGAGGTTTTATTTCCACAGATTTTCGAAGAGATTGTTTTGTGTTACTTTTAATTGGTATTTGTTTTTATCACGCTTCGAATAATAACTCTTAGTAGACGTTTCGAATGATCGTTTCTAGTTGACGCTTCGAATGATCGTTTCTAGTTGATGCATCGAATGATCGCTTCTAGTTGACGCTTCGAATGATTTCTCCTAGTGGACGCTTCAAATGACTGCTTTGAGTTTGTTTTATAACAGCTTACATGACACATGGAAGAATTCGAAGATATTTTAGTTCTCATTCATTTAGTGACATGAGAACTAGGGGGGCTTCTAATATGGAAGTAGGATTTTGAGGACTAAGTGTTAAAAAATATTAATTTAAGGATTTAATTATAAGTCATGTAAGTTTTGTCCTTAAATTGTAATTGATGTAAGTTTTAGAGAGTATTTGTGATTATGTATAATTGTTAAGGACTAAACAGCAATTTGTCCTCTTTGGTAACAGATTTCAGTTTATGACTAAGTCTTGGCTCCTTTATATAAAGGGCAAAACTACTTTAATAAAGGGGTTGAACACTTTTTTCTCTGGAACTTATTTGTACTTGAACTTTCTCTCTCTAGAAAACTCTTATAATAATTTACTAAAGGGGAAATCTTAACTCATCAAATCAAGCCTTTCTTGAAATCAAAAAGCACTTATATTCGCCCAAGACCTTGTTCAAACCCATTCAAGGAGAGAAACTTCGTATTTAGTTATATCAGAATATGCAGTTGTGTTATGATAGTAAGGGAAATGGATAATTACCCTTGTCTGGTGTATTACATAAGCAAGAGTTTGTTGGAAGCAGAGAAAAATTATTTGAAATTAGAAAAGTTAGCTTTAGAATTGGTGATAGCAGCCAGAAAAATGAGGTCATAATTTAAAGCACCTTTAATCACGATTCGAACGTCTTTCCCTTTGAAGAATGCTCTACAAAAAGCTGATATATCATGAAGAATGACTAAGTGGTAAGTCAAGCTTGGAGACTATGATATTGATTTTGCACCTCGAACTACAATCAAGGATCAAACTATAGCTGATTTCTTGGTAGAATTTCATACTACAAGTTCCTACGAGGAAGCTCAAGAAAACAGGTTTAAGAAAGGATGGATAACCCAAACAGAAGGTGGATCTAGCACGATGGGGTGTGGAGCTAGATTTTGCTTAACCTCCTCTTATGGTAACACTATATACCAAGCCATATGTTTTGGTTTTAGAGCATCCAATAATGAATCAGAATACGAAGTGACTATAGTTGGTTTAAGGTTAGCTCAATTATGTGAAGCAAAGATGGTCCGATTAGTAAGTTGTTCTCAGTGACTTATCCATCAGGCTCTGGGAAAAGCTGAAACCAAAAAATATCAGTTGGTAAAGTATCCGCAAGTCCTTAAGGAAGTAGCCATAAGTTTTAAAAGCGTCCGGAATGAACAAATTCCTAGATTGGACAATATTATGGCAGATTCTTTAACTACTATAGCTTACTCTGAAGCGTATCCATGGATTCTTGTGCAAGAATGTCCATTCATAGGTTTAGTTCAAGGAAAAGAGGGTGAAGCTGAAGGAAATATGAACATATCTAGCACAGAATCCAAAGATTGGAGGTATGATATACAACAATTTATTGATGTTGGATTTCTACCTTCGGATAAAGTTTTGGCTTTTTAGTGAAGTACAAAGCTCTTGGTTTCTTGATATTGAGAGAAATTATTTATAAAAAATTCTTTACCAAACCTCTCCTACGTTACCTAGGGTTTGAAGAATCCCAACATGTTCTATCTGAATTACACGACGGAGAGGGATCAACACATTGTTGTTATAGAGCTTTAACCATGAGAGTTTTATTAGCTGCATAAAACTTGCCTACTGTAATGGCAGATGCCAAGGATATGGTCAGAAGGTGTGATCTTTTCCAAAAATATGGGAATGAAATACATGTGTCAGCAGTTCCTATGAAGTCAATATCTGAACCCATGCATTTGGATAAATGGGGTTTGGATTTAATTTGATGGACTACTTCTCTAAATGGATTGAAGTTTCCCCACTAGCTGGAACCACTTCTAAGGCGGTTATAAAGTTCATCCTATTTAATATATGTTGTCGATTTAGAATTTCCCGGCGTATTACTATAGACAGTGGGCCACAGTTTGACAATAAAGACATGGAAACATTTTTCACTTCTAAAGGAACTCAACATCATTTTTCTTCTCTTTTCCATCCTCATGAAAAAAGGCAGGTTGAATTTACTAATCAGACAATTTAGCAAGGTTAAAAAAGAATCTGGAAGGAGCTGCTAGGAAATGGTCGAGCTATTTTCAAGAAGTATTATGGGCCTACCGAATTACTCCTTGCACAGCTACTGAAGAGTCTCATTTTGCTCTTTTTATGGGATGGATGCAATCACACCTATAGAAGCTATGTTGCTCTCAATCCTGATACAAAACTATTCCGAACAAGCTAATGATATGCTCGTAAGGAATTAGCTGAATCTGATTGATGACAGAAGAGTAAAGGCACATTTGAGAACAACACACTACCAGGTTTTGATGAAGAGTAGTTTTGCATCCAAAGTAAAAAGAAGAGATTTCTAGATAGGGGACAAAGTGTTAACGAAAGTCTTTTTACATACCAATGAGAAGAAATTTTGGAAAAATGGCTCTGAGTTGGGAAGGCCATACATGGTATGCGAGAGAATCAAGCAAGAAACATACATACTTCAAGACAAAGAATGCAACTGTTGAAACATCCATGGAACATTGAGAATCCCACGTTGTACTTAGAATAAAATCGTTTTGTAAATATTTACTTTGTCGTAATTCAATGTAAATATTTGGGGGCATAGTCTTTCCTACCCTCGTGGCGTAGGAAGGTTTTAATGAGGTGTCATGTTTCAAATGAATATTATCTTATGCTTTTTTAAATAATTGGTGTAGATACGAAGTGATCGGATGAATTAAACACCTATTAAACAACTTCAGCCTTCAAATGAGATATGTTTGAAGTGATCGGATGAATTAAACACCTATTCAACACCTTCGGTTTCAAATGAAATATCTTTGAAGTAATCGTGTAGATTAGACATCGATTAAATACATCGGAAAAATTAAATACCCATTAAATATCTTTAGCTTTGAAATAAAATACTGGTGAATGTCTCGAATGTATTAGAGATTGGTTAAACTTTAAATTTGTTAGACTACCGGATTGGGAGAATCCATTTATACCACTTTTAAAGAGAAATGAATATGAAGAAAAAAAACTTTAGAAACTGATCGAATCATCAAAATATGTCTGATCCACCATTACACAAAATGTCTTGGCCATCCAAGGAATTTAGTTTCAAACACAAAACTGAAAATACGACAACCTTAGAGCTCGTTCCATTCGATTTTTTTTCTTACCTTCATATTTCTCTTGTTTTTTTTCCTTCTTCTTCATCTTGTTTGGGACTCTTGGCATCAATACTTGAACTTTCATCAGACCCCTCATCGCAATCAAACCCACTTGGTGAAGAAACAAAATGTTTATCACCATAGGATATGGTATGGAAATGTATCTCATCGTATGGTACAAACTTCCACAGGGCTCCAAGGTTCTTTTTGGGAAGGTCTCTTGGAATGATAAGACCATGTCCGCTTTAATATCCTCTTCCCTCTTTTCTATACAGTCCACCACACCAGTAACATACTTTTCCTGCTGTAGTTATCTCTTGAGGTTGATTCCGCTTTAAAGAAGTAATTTATGCTTATTTCTCTTTAAGAAGTTTCTCTAACATCATTTTTCTCTTTGGATATAGTGCTAATGGTGCATGCATCAGTGACTTGCTGATCCTTCAAAGACTTAATTTTCTTAGAAGTATTTGATTCCAGTTCGGAAAATTTTGTCTGAAGGTCTCCTTGGGCAGTCTTGGACTGTTCCAAATCAGTGCTCAACTTCTTGTTCTTTTTGCCTAAGTCCTCCACTTTCTCTTGTTCGGCTGAAAGTGAATTCTTTATGTCTTGATTGGTTGTGCCAAGAGAAATAATATATTTAGCCTGAGCCCTAGCTTGTCTTTCCAAGTCAACTATTGGACTTATATAGCCTAAGACTGAATGACCCAAGGTATCATGCTCACTTGATACTTCAAAAGATTCACCTTCGTAAATCACTACATTAGCTATGGTGGTTGTTTTGGGGAAGGTTCGGTCAAAATCTTTTTTATTAAACTCATTAAAATACATGTTACCTAGATCTTCCTGATTAACGTCACCTTCAATAGTGGGTTGATCGGTTGTAGGAAACATTGGAGAAGGAGGATCAGCTTGAATATTTTCTTGTGAAGGAACTTCAGTTGGAAGAGTAGGAGGAACAATTGTAGGTCGGAGTATTATCTACGACCCTATAATGACCTTCTTCTTTTTCCCAACCCTTCGGTCACTACCCTGTTTGCGTCTCTTATGACCTTTTTTCTTAGTTTGAGGTGGATGTTCCGATCATTTGGTCTCACCCACTGTTACAGCAACTACCTCTAACATGGCAGCATTGATCCTTTCAGTATTATCCGAACCACCCGCTCTAGAAATCCGATGCGATGGGTTAACTTCCTCATTTTTCTTCTATTTCTTTTTTATCTTGTCGAGATGACTATGGGCTTTATTCCCGGGTGCCAAGTAGAGTTTACCGTATTTTGCCTCAGTTCTTTTGAGAATGACCTCCGATGAAGGAGGATTAGTATATTACCATGAAATCTCTTTGTTTCCACTTGTGTTCCACAAGTAAGACCTTACCATGTTTTCGGTAGTGAAATATTTTTGGAAGCCAAGATCCCACTTCTCTGAGGCTCATTGGTTTAGTTTGGTGAAGGTGGTCTTCCTAGCCTCCACGTGATCTGAAAACGTTTTGAAAATACTACAAAATAGACCCAATAGTAAGTTCGGTATAACCAAATAGAATTTAAATACTAGTAAAAATCCAAACGGAAGTAACCTGAGCTCTTCCAGTATTTGGTCAATTGGCTTGGATTCCCTTTGGTGGTTATCTTTTTCCCATTCTTCCAAGCCCCACTTATGTAGAGAAATTGCATCCTCTATGATTTCTCTGCCTCCAACAGATCATTAACCACTTTATAATTATTCCTCATATTGTAATGATAGAAAGGGATATGGTGATTCCTACACAAGCTAGCCACGATAGCAAATTGCTCTATATGCATGGAATTGTTTACCATGGACTTTGAAACATCTCTAAGAACTCCAAGAACTGATTTTCTTTACTTTTCTTCTTATTTTCGTACGGGTATGGAACACGCATAGTACATATCGATATATTGAAGGTCATAAGGTTTTTCTCATAGTGATCAAGATCACGGTCGAGCTCGTTGTGATCATGTGTCAACTCATCGCGGTCACGTCTTAGCTCGCCGCAATCAACATTGTCTTATTTTTCTACGTATTCAAATTTGAACTCATTTTGCTTACTTATTTCCTACTTATTTTTTTGTAATGTGTTCGTTGTATTGTTGAACCATGCTACTTGAGTTATTGATGACAACATGACATGTATCTGATCCAGTTGAAACTCCAAACTCTTTAACCCTCTCCGTGAATATGAACAAACACCTCTAAAATATTTCCAATTGACACATTCTTCTCAAAATGATTATTGGAAGATACGATAAACTTGTTGAGAGTCTCTTCTAGTGTGGGCCCTCTTTCTAATATATTCAAATCCTCTTGCATCGAGTGGGTTTATGTCATTGTCAAAAATTACTAACGTTAATAATATTGTTTGACGCAAAAAACTGACTCACTAGAGAGTAAGCATCAACTTCTTATACTGCTGTATAATTCATCTTTAGGTAGGCTATTTAATGTTCAAGTATGGCTATCTTTGTGTGACAAAGAGTCTCCTTGTTTAGGATCACGATGGTCAACACGTCTCGATTTCAAAATGAGGTGCACCTACTTTTGGTCGGGGGTTGAACCCCTTCACCGAATGATTCATATAGTCTCTAATTCTTTTTACAGCAAGTACATCTTGTATTACTCCCTCAACGGCCATTCTTAATGTATAAATATGTACAATAATAATAATAATAAATAATAATAAAATTAAAAATTCGGAGAGAATTTATTCTAAATACTAAATAAACAAATAATGAAACATAATTACTATTAAATAATTTATATATATTACTTTAGATAAATGGAAAGAATAAAAATATACTAATATAAATTTAAAAATTGTCAACGTAAAAAAATCAAATCAAACAGTGGTTAACAAGTAAATATAAATCAAATTAAAATAAAAATAAAAATAAAAAATTAAATTAATTACCACAAAAATATATCTAACTAATCTAATAGATTAGAAAGTGTACGATTTTCGCTTTAGTTTAATGATTGTTTAAAGAATTCTCATCGTGCCAAATGATAGATTTTTTATAAATTTTAAATATAAATTATTAATATAAAAAATATTAAATAAAATCTAATATGTATAGAAAATTTATGATGATCCAAAGTTTATTAAATAAAAAGAAAAGAAATAACCAAATTTAAAACAATCAATATTAAAATAATTCAAACGTTATTAAAACTGTATACATATTTTATTATGAATTTTTAATAATTAAATCTATTTTTTTTAAATCAAATGTTTTTTAAAACGGTTGCTTTTATCTTTCGATCGACAACAACTAACCCTTGTGTATGGATAATTATATCTATAGTCTTTTACCTCCTACAATTGGGTCATGCAAACTAAGATATTAGTCACGGAGACTATACCTCCTACAATTGGGTCATGCAAACTAAGATATTAGTTACGGACGTAGCACATTACTCATTCAACCAAGTATTGTTATTATATTTCATAAATATATTATAACTCTCGGTTTCAACCTAGAACTGATATTAATCAATTGAACCCGTAGGTAATTGAAAGCACTATTTATAATAGTATATATAAAAAAATTAAAATTAAAAAATTATTTCATAACAAATGTATATACATAAATATTGTAACCCATAACCAAACAGATTAGCACATGTTAATCATGTTTGTAATAGTCGTTTAAATAGTTTTTGTTTGGTGTGTTAGGATTTTATTTATATGTAGAGTTGTGGATTTCAATTTTGAACCATATTCTACCACAAATAAATTCTTTTATGCAAAATAATAAAATTATAATCACCATAAATAAAAATAAATGTTTAATTATTTTTTATAAATAATAATACATATATTTTATTCTTTTGAGATTAAAATAATCACATGGATTTTCATTTTTTTTATTTTTATTTTTTTTATTTTTAATTTAATTATTTTTAAGTCCTTTATTTTATCTTTTTCTTTAATCGTAGCTTATATTTGTAAATTTCACTCATTTTTGCTTCGCATTTTTAAAATTTATTTATAAACGCAAAAATAATAAAATAAGAATATTTTATTAGTTATTAAATTAAACTAACAATTAGATATAAACGTAATATAAAATCAAGGATAAATATCCTTTGATCATATAAAAGGAATTATAAATAGGAATTTTAGTTAATATGAAATCCAATTAATATAGGAAGACCAAAATAGGAGACCAAATTAAATTAGAAACTTTCAGCATATTGAAAAATCTCAGTTTGATCAATAACTTAAATTGAACTCTATTAGATCAAGCACAACATGTTAGTGGCATCAACAAAATACTTCATACTAGCTTACTACGGATCTGTCTACTCTAGACCAATCTGTTTTGGACTATTCTGCTTCAGATCAGCCTACTTTGGTCCAACTTACTTTGGTCCAATTCATATTGTTCAATCCACCTTGGGTTGGTTATGCTCAATGTTTAGTAAATAGACTCATTCTAGATCTAAGTCTGACTGAGCATTCAGTCACATGAAGAGTTAGCAGTTCCATTGAATCGCTTCAATCATATTTCTCTAACTATAACACTTAGTTCCAACCATCGTCACATATTTTTAATGTTAGCACTCAGTTCTAGCTTCATCATTTAGTTATATCCTTCGACACTTAGTCATAACTTCAACTTTAAGTTACAACCTATACCACCAAATTACAACATTTGAAACCAAATCAACCCATTGGTAGTCATCTTACCAACGTTACTATGAGCCTATAATTAAAATATTCTCCACATAGGCTCATAGTGACACCAGTACCTAGTACCCGATGCTTCAACTACTTATCAAAGATAAATTATCCATCTACATACCTAGAATGATTAATTGATATGTAGTTCATGAACTCCATCAAGGAAATCATCCCCAACACACCAGTCTCCCAACATCCTATATCCAAGAAGGCAATAGTAACATCCATCTAACATATCCCTAGATTAGACCAAACAACACTTGACAATTGTTACATGTTCTGAACATCCAAAGCTTTTGACCTATCAAACTTCAAGTCAAGACCGAAACCTAACAATGGTTTTTTTTATTTGTAATGAAGAACCTAAATCCAGCTTGAGAACAACTTTAGTAGCGGCATTCTCATCTCCACGCTTATGTTCAAATTCCATCTCAATTCCAGCTCCACCTCCGACACCTATTACATCTCCATGACGACCGAAAGTCCATGTGCTCCTGTTGACAATGATAGTTATCCCAACAACTCTTTCACTCAGCCTCTTGTTTTGTCCAACTTTCAATAGCATAACCTTTACTCCCAGTAAGATACGACGCATCTTCTCAAATAACCCATGTTTTGAGGTTCTCTTCAATATTTTACGCCTAAGCATACAAAATTAATAACAATAGCCAGTGAATGGTCGTTTCACCATCTTTTCAGCATTAAGTCTCTTCACGTACTTCTCGGATTTGATCGCCACTTGCTTCGACAATCCCCCAACGAACTCTAGTCGAATCCTTCAATGACCTCCTATCGAATCCCAACAGACCCATTCCCAACACTAGATTCACCTACAACTACGAACCAAATTAAGACTAAAACTGATGAGTCCAAATTCTGCATGCTCCCCGGGCAAGGACAGATCGGTCCAAGGCTTCCGGACCGGACAGATCACTTCAAACACTTAGCCCAAAGGACTGTTCGAACTATGACAAAAGTACTAAAAAACCTAAACACTACTTGACTAAGCTACTTGCTCTCCTACTTAGAGCTCATGGGTCTTTGAACATGACCCGGGTCCATTAAACACGACCCGAAAGCCCATAAGGGCCCAAACATTAGGGTATAAATACCCAACCACCTGCATTAAGTGTGGGTAATGAGAATTAACTGCAACCATCCAGCTTAATTATCTCTCTACTCTCTACACTAAATATATAACACCCACATACTACTATTAAACACCAAACAAATTACAAGCCTGCCCTCAAGCGATAATTATCCTCACCAAAAACATCATTGGTTTGATTAGCCTTCATCACAACATATGAGTTCGCAATACCAAAATTATTCCATCTCCACCCTTATACCTAAATCTTTCATCATCTAATATACCTATATATAGGAGGCTATGCTTAATTTTAGGGATATGTCTTACATTTATTAAAGCTATATCGAGTCTAGTAGACAGTTTGAATTTAATACTCCTCATTTTGATGTATGATACCACACACATCATTCCATAATGCTTGTTGGAATTTATATAAAACGATGCTTCGAAATTGAGGACCTACTTGTTATTCTACTTGCAAGAAAAAACCACTAACTCTACTGTATATTCATAGTCCTCCAAGACAATTCTAACATATATAGCTTTGTCCTTCAGATAGTTATATGCCTTCCTCTTCTTAAGAAAATTCCAATAGATATGGTCTTTCTTCCAGTAACATTAATATTTCCATTCATACTCATTCTAACAATTTAAGAGCTACCATATGAAACAATATTTTATCGAAGATATTTTGAGTTCAAAGCACTCTAAATTCGTCCATCCTAAAGAAGAGTATTGTGTTAACAAAATGCCCATAAACTTATGGTAATGTGCTCATTAGGATACTTGTTTGATCCTTATTTTCTACCTTGAAGCCAGCTACATTCAAATCAATAATGATTTTATTGAAATTGCCTCAGTGTCTTCAAATCTGCCTGTTACCATCCCTCTGTAACATGTAAAATTGCTTCTTAAGGTACAACCTATTCACCAAATATTTCTTTAGAAACCTCTCGAAGCACCTTGTCCCGTACGTTCAAGATCAACATATGCGGGTCTTGGACACCATATCGACATCAATTTTCATTGTACCCTTCTCGTTAATGGAAGCATATATCCCCAACTATACAAGGAATGATTTAACCTTAATTTTTGATAGAGTAAAATTATTATCGCTTTTGAATTTCTCAATGTTAATTTTCATAAAATCCATTATTATAATTGCTTTTGACTTTACTCAAAGATCTACTATATCCGTCCTTCTAATTTTTCTTTTTCACCAACAAACAATATTGATAGCAGATTTTCATGCTCATCGTACCACTTGTTAGTAAAATCAATAATATCCGAACACGATCCAACCTAACACTAGCATGACTTGTCAGGCCGAATCCTAGCCACTACGCCAAAGCAATGACCAACAATTGGTGAACACCTACCTGAGAGGTTGTATTAGGTAACCTAAGCTTAAGATATTACCTTATTTCAAGAAAAAACCTAACAAGAAAGAACATATAGTAAATAAATCGAACAACACAATATTTAACAGACACAATTTGTATATAGGAGGTTACAAGAAGATTCCCAAACAATAAACACTAAATAAATTCTTTATTAAAGAACTATCTTTTGGGTTTACAAAAAATATGTGAATCTCAAAATATATATTCAAGTTTTTATCTTATACCTTACTAAACTCTCTACAAACAAACTATTCGATCATCTTTGTATTGTTTCTCATCATTTGTCTCATCTCGCCACACCTTTACCATACTCTATGCTTCCTCTATTCATACTTATGGTAAAATCTTAATTCTCAAAGAGACTCTCCAGATTAAATCATATTAATTAACAATTTTAAATAATGTCCTAATCATATAATAGGAAACATAATAAATAGGAAATACAAATTACTAGGAACCCTAATTAATATTATACACAATTAATATCCTATTTAATTAATAAAAATCCAATTAATATAGGGAGACCAAAATAGAAGACTAAAATAAGACCAGTCTGTGGCAAACACAACATGTCAGTGGTATCAAAAAAACTCAACTCCATCTGAACAAACACAACATGTCAGTGGCATCAAAAAATTTCTTCAAACTTGATTGATTCAGATTAGTCTGTTACGGACCAACCTGCTTATGACCAGTCTTTTTGGACCATTCTACTTCAGATCAACCTACTTCGGTCCAGTTTGCTTAAGTCCAGTACATATGATTCAGTCCAGATTGTTTTGATTATTCTGAACTCTTAGGTTCCACTAGAGTCATTTTACACCTAAGTTTGGTTGACCATTCAGTCACATAGAGAGTCAATAGTTCCATTTGAAATGCCCGGATAATTTCTCTAGCTATAACAATTATTTTCAACCATCAACACCTAGTTCCACTATCAACACTCAGTTCTAACTCCAACCATTAATTCCAGCCTTTGACACCTAGTCCCAACATTGACAGCCAATTTCAAATCTAAGTTACAACGTACAACACTAAGTTACAGCTTACATACCAAGTTATAGTTTTTGCACCAAGTTACGACCTTTAAAACCAAGTCAAACCTTTGGGGAGATCTTGCATCCGTCACTATGAACAAAGACAGATCCATATAGGATATATGGATGCCCGAGACCATCCTAAATTATCAAAATAGAATTAGTATATTACTTAATTTATTATATAGTTGGATTTAGTAAATAATATCACAAATACTTATTGATTTCAAATCATAATATTGATTATTTTTTAATTCATATTTTATATTTATCAAAAATAAATTAACTATGGTGAGTTTTCAATTCATATATTTTTTTTAATATTTATTTATTTACATTTTAATTATTAATTGAATTATTTTGGCTAAGGTGTATTTAAATTTATATTTGATTATTTCTTCTTCCTTTTCTTTTATTTTTATTTATGTTTTGATTATTAAATGAGAATGGTATTCTTTTAGTATGTTTTCAATTATAATCCTTTTTTATATATTTATATATGAAAAATATTATTACATAATATTTAATCTTTGTTTCCAAAATTTTATAGATGTATTAAAAAATTGCTCTAAATAATTAATTTTCATATTACCTTCCTATAAAACCTAGTCTCTCAAGAAAACCAACAGAAAAACAACACTTTCTTTTTATTTCCTAATAAAAATTAACAATAAAAAAAATTCATTTCCTCGTGATAATCGACATAAAAACAACAATTTTAGCACCTCTCCAATCAAAACTCAACAAAACGATTTTGATTTCTTTATTTCTCCAATAAAGAATTAAGAAAACAATTAGGTTAATTTTTTAATTAATTTCATAAATTATGTGTTATTTCTTTTTATTTATTGTTTATGGTTCTTTTTTAGCATTTAGTATTATTTGATTTGTTGCTCTTCTATTTTCTCTTCGATGTTTCTCTAGACCATTATGTTTTGTTTACTTATTTTAGTTGAATTATTTTTCTATATTAGTTTTTGTATATCCTAATTTTAATCCTAAATTTGTCACTCGGTATAGAAATTTGTGGCAATTGCAGTATCTCTCTCAATATGTTATTGTATTTGTACAATTTGACAAAATTTGGGCTAGTTTTTTAGGTTATCCAGAGCAGTCCTAATCGAATTGAGACTATTCATTTCTGTAATAGTTGAATCATTATCATCGACACGAAACCCCTTGACGAACATGTACTCATGTCGATTCTATGTGGGATTCTTCTCTAGTACCGCTTCTACCTCTTCGATATCCTTGTTATTTGCTTAAGAAAGATGACGCTTTATATTTATGATCTACTGTTTTCTTCATCAGGTAATGAAAATTATTAATTTCTTCTTTTGGTTCAGCTTTACTAGTCCTTATGATATATGTTAATTAAAAATAGACACCATGGAGACTCTCTTTGAGTTATTTTATGAGTTGAGTTATTTATTTTAGAGTTTTAAGCAGCTTAAACTAAACAAATTTAAGTAATATCTAATTTAGTATTTAATGTAGATAGTACTTTAATTTATGAACTACTAGAAAATTTCATATTCTAAATCATCGAGTAATCTTTTGGTTGTAGAGAAGCAATATTATTTTCTTAACAGTTCTTATCTTTTCCAAAGGATCATCTACATAGGGAATAGAGCTTTCTAAGATATTGTTATAAAATACTATGCAATTATCACAAAATGGCTCAAGCACAGAATATATGCGAATGGAAGATTTAAATGAAACACATGATTTAACGTGGTTCGACAATTGTCTACGTCCACGGGGGCCGCCAGAGAAAAGAGTTTCACTATGATAGAAAAGGTTACAGATTTCAGATTGTGTTTTGTGTCGCCCTAGTAATCTATATATAGGGAATTAATAGACTTACTAGACTATGGGCCTAATGGGCTGATACCACAAGGCTAACTCAAATGATTGGACAATATCACATCACAACACAAAACTGTACTGCCGGACACAGTACACTGTCAAGGCACTATTCGACTCATTCACAACAAATCTTCCCCTTGAGGCGAATATCCTTTCTTCACTATCAACAAAGAATCTTCTCTTCTTCTGACTCACCAAATGCCCTTAAGGCATTCACTCTATACTGCGAACACCGATCCAGTTTAGGCATTCCCTAAAATTTCGAACTGATACTGCCTTGGTCATTATATCTGCTGAATTATCATGTGTAGACACTTTCTTCACATCAACAATTCCCTTTGATATTATATCACGAATAAAATGATACCTGACATCTATGTGCTTTGTACGCTCATGGTACATCTGGTTCCCTGTAAGGTGTATGGCGCTTTGACTGTCACAAAACACTTTTGTAGTAGTCCTATCCAAGCCCAAATCTGCCACCAAACCTTGCAACCATATTGCCTCTTTAACTGCTTCTGTTACCGCCATGTACTTTGCCTCTGTTGTTGACAAAGCTACAGTAGCTTGCAACTGTGCTTTCCAACTGATCGCACTCCCAGCTAGAGTAAATACATATCCTTTCAGAGATCTTCTTTTATCCATATCACCTGCAAAATCAGAATCAACAAAACCAACCAATGATCCTGCAACATCATTCATCGATTCACCAATATCGGTTTTGTTAAAAGTTAAGCCAACGTTCACAGTATTCTTCAGATACCAAAGTATCCATTTCACTGCCTGCCAGTGTTCTTTCCCAGGACATCCCATGTACCTACTAACTACACTAACCGCATGTGAAATATCAGGACGTGTGCATACCATAGCATACATGATACTACCAACTGCACTTGCATATGGAACCTTTGACATTTGTTCCAACTCAGCATCGTCCTTAGCCGCTTCTACTGCAGACAACTTGAAATGAGTAGCAAAAGGAATGTTAACTGCTTTAGCATCAAACATTTTGAATCGTTTTAACACTTTCTCAATATAGCTTCGTTGAGACAAGTGTAATGTTCCTAAATTTCTGTTCCTGATAATCTCCATACCAAGAATTTTCTTTGCTCTACCCAGATCCTTCATCTCAAACTCGACACTAAGCTGCTTCTTTAACTGCAGAATGTGTGACATACTACAAGCAGCAATAAGCATATCATCCACATACAACAACAAGTAAACATAAGAATCATCTCACATCTTTTGATGATACAAACAACTATCATATGGACTCCTCGTGAACCCTTTTGACACCATGAATGTATCAAAACGTTTGTACCATTGCCTAGGTGACTGTTTCAAACCATACAGTGACTTTTTCAGCAGACAAACTTTGTCCTCCATATTAGGTTCGATAAATCCCTCTGGTTGTCTCATGTAGATTTGCTCCTCCAATTCACCATGTAGAAACGCAGTCTTCACATCCAACTGCTCAAGCTCTAAATCTTGCAAAACTACTATGGCTAACAAAACTCGAATCGAACTATGCTTCACCACTGGAGAAAACACTTCATTGAAGTCAATTCCTTCCCTTTGAGTAAAACCCTTAGCGACCAGTCTTGCTTTGAATCGAGATGCCTCAACCCCTGGATTACCTTCCTTTTTCTTGAACACCCATTTACTGCCTACTATCTTCTGTCCTTTAGGCAAGTCAACAAGCTTCCATGTTTGATTCTTATGAAGAGATTCAATCTCTTCTACCATAGCACCAATCTATCGATCTGCCTCTGAACTTGCTATAGCTTTTTTGTAGCTACTAGGTTCCTGCATCTCAACTTCTTCTGCAACTGACAGAGCATATGCAACTAGATTCACATACCTTTTTGGATGTCTAATATCTCTTCTTTCTCTGCCCAATGTTATGCTACAAGGTTGTTGCTCTGGTTCGGGCACATCATCGTCACTATCATGTGATGCTGACGCTTCACCTCCTGATTCTGGATCCACCTCAGAACCACTTGAATTATTGGACTTGCTAGGAACTGATTCTACTTCAAGCTCCACCTGTTTACTCACAAACGATCCTGATTCGACCATTTTTCCTACTTCCTTCTGACTGTCTATCAAAGCAAACTCATTAAATGTAACGTCCCTACTGATGAGAAAACCTGGAGACTTTGGAGAGGTACACCATAACCTATATCCCTTCACTACAGTAGCATATCCTAGAAATATGCATCTCTTTGCCCTCGGCTCAAGCTTACCATCTCTCACATGAGCATACGCATGACAACCGAACACCCTCAAATATTCATAATCAGCCGACGATCCAGACCAAATCTCAAAAGGAGTTTTACAATCAATAGCCGTTGATGGAGACCGATTCACCAAGTTACACGCTGTATTGATAGCTTCAGCCCAAAAATCCTTTCCCACACCGGAATGTGAGAGCATACTTCGTGCCTTGTCACAAAGCGTTCTGTTCATTCTTTGTGCGACTCCATTCTGTTGTGGTGTTCTAGAACAAGTGCGATGTCACATTATTCCCTCAGCTTCGCAGAACTCGTTGAACTCACGACTGCAATATTCTAACCCATTATATGTCCTAAAACGTTTGATTTTTCTTCCTGTTTGCTTCTCAATCATCGTCTTCCATTTAACAAAGGTTTAATATGCCTCATCTTTTGTTTTCAGAAAGTAAACCCACACCATTCTTGAATAATCATCAATCAAACTCATGTAGTATCTGGCTCCGCTCTTTGATGGAATTCTGTTTGGACCCCAAATATCTAAGTGAATGTAGTCCACCGTGCCTTTAGTCTTTATTACAGCCGATTTGCTAAATTTAACCCTAGTTTGTTTACCAAACACACAGTGCTCACAAAATCCCAATGATTCTGCTTTATACCCTTTCAACAAATCTCTCTTTCCCAAAACAGCTAATCCTCTGTCACTCATGTGACCAAGACGCCAATGCCACAACTTATTTTGATCCTACCTACTTTGGCTATTACTCCCTGATGATGCTACTGCAGCATCTCCCATAACAACACTCCCCTGGAGAATGTAAAGACCCTTCTGCAAACTACCTTTCATGCATACCATTGAGCCTTTTGTCACTTTGATTACACCATTTTTTGCATGGTACTTGTAACCCCGAGAGTCTAGAGTCCCAAGAGAAATCAGGTTTCTTTTTAACCCAGGAACAGGCCAGCACGTCAAGATTCTAACAACCCCATCAAACATTCTGATTCTGACGTTACCAATACCACCAACAGTCAACGAATGATTGTTCCCTAAATAGACAGTTCCCTGCATTGGCTTGTACGTATCAAACCATTGCTTGAACTGACACATGTGATATGTAGCGCCAGTATCAAGTACCTAAGATTTTTGCCCAAAGTCTGAACTCACGGACAATACATCTCCCTTACCACTGTTTTCACTATCGTCGGAATCGTTCACACCTTCAACAATGTTTGCTACATTTTCCTTTTGATTTCCCTTCTTACCATTCAGTTTCGGACAATCTCTCCTATAATGACCCTGCTCACCGCATTCATAACAGTTTGAGTGCTTCACCCTTGACTTGGACCTCAAGTTCTTCCTTCTTAAAGAACTCGCTTTGCTTTTAGATCTTCCCCTAGTCATAAGACCTTCCCCTTCAGCTTGATTGTCTGGCTGCAACTGTCTCATCTCTTTTGATTTCAGTGCCCCTTTGACATCTGCTAGCGATAACTTATCCTTACCATACATAATGGTATCTACGAAGTTTTCATAGAGAGCTGGTAAGGATCTCAATACAAACAAAGCTTGATCCTCATCCTCAATATTGATATCTATGTTCTCCAAGTCCATTATAATTGATTTAAAATTATCTAGGTGCTCTGTTATGGACATATCTTCTTTCAATCTGAAATCATACAAACGTTTCTTCAAATATAATCGGTTTACTACTGATTTCTCTGAGTAAAGATCTCCTAGCTTTCTCCATGTGCAGGCAGCAGTCTTCTCACCACTAATCTCGCGAAGCACATTGTCTTTCACACTCATTAAAATCCAGCACAAAGCCCTTTCTTGAAGATCTTGTTTCTCCTCTTCTTTCATCTCTTCTGGTAACTTATTCTCCACAACCTTCCACATCCCTTGCAGTACCAATGAAGATTTCAGTTTAATCTTCCACAACGCAAAGCTGGATCCCCCATCAAATTTTTCAATCATGTATTTTGTTGCTGTAGATGCCATTGTGAAACCCTAATTGCAAAAGCCCTAATTTCACCACGTGGCTCTGATACCAATTTTGTTGTAAAATACTATGCAATTATCACAAAATGGCTCAAGCACAGAATATATGCGAATGAAAGATTTAAATGAAACACAGGATTTAACGTGGTTCGACAATTGTCTACGTCTACGGGCGCCGCCAGAGAAAAGAGTTTCACTATGATAGAAAAGGTTACAGATTTCAGATTGTGTTTTGTGTCGCCCTAGTAATCTATATATAGAGAATTAATAGACTTACTAGACTATGGGCCTAATGGGCTGATACCACAAGACTAACTCAAATGATTGGACAATATCACATCACAACACAAAACTGTACTGCCGGACACAGTACACTGTCAAGGCACTATTCGACTCATTCACAACAGATAAATCCATGGATAATCTTTATGTATTGATTGAACAGCTAAAGAGTAATACTGCGAAAATCAAAGTTTTACAAAGTCAAAAGAAAGTAAGGTCTTAATACCTTCTTAGGAAGATTGGAGATAAAAGAAGGCTTCCTAGTTATTGTTGGTTTGGGTAAGTCTAAGACGGAGGCCATGTTATCAAAATCATTTGATAAGGTAAAATTTGGTCCTAATTTCGTAGTATATAGGGCTTCAAATATTTATTTATTTATTATCTCTAATGTGGCTATAACAATGGCTTGGACAGGTTGAGTTGTATTTAAGCCTATATTAGTAGGCTGGTCATAATTTTGGTGATGTACTTTGGAGTATATTTGTGGTTTTGTTACGGGGAGTAGGTAGGTTTCATAAAGGTGAGATGTCATTTTTCAGATGTTATGGTAAGGACTCGGGAACAATCAAACTTACAACAAAATTGTAGTTAGAGGATCATGGTGGGTGGTAACATGTTCTTATGTTTTCTTGTCATCAGTTATAATGGATTTTACTTTATGAATCCATGTACATTTTTTAGAAAGTGAGTTCTAGTTATGGTTTGTTAATGAACTAGGATTTGGCTAGTTGGGCTTTGAGGATTGTATTTCTTAGTTTGGTAATAGTTTTTTACATTTTATTGATTTATGTTCTAAGTTTTTACATCATAGGGAATAAAAATCTATATCACCATAGATGATTTCTTGCCATAAACCATCCATATCTCCAAAGTCAATCTTAACCTTGTGAATTAGAGCAATGGAGACATTCAACTCTATCCAAACTTTGCAACACCTGTATTTGGCCTTGTTCTTATGAGGAACCTAGATAGATAGTGTTGTACCCAAGGTTTTAGCGATATTGTAAATGGTGTTCTGGTTGTACATATACTCAGGTAGATTTGGAAAAGTTATCCAAACCGGAATAATTAATGATTCTATACCAGGGTTGAATGTTGGGTACCATTTCAAAAGTCTCAATGAGTATTGGTCGATGGTCTAGACATTAAGTCTTCATAGCTTTTTGAAGTCTTCTAATTGGTCTAGTTTTATTAAGACGTGTCTAAGGTCTTAGATAAAAATATTAAAAAGATTAATAAAGCAAAAATTATCAATAAATATTTCGGTTGATTTCAGTTTAATCCTACCAAAGAAATGTTTGCAGCAAGAGTAAACTAAGAGATGAATAATAGATTATAACTTTTTTTATCATTTGTAATTGATTTAATTTACTAGATATGTTCATTAGAGTAAAAGAAATCATTATCCAACTATAAAAAAATTATATAAAATAAAAATAAAAATGATAACTATAAATAGAAGAAATGAAATTTTTTGTGTAATTTTATATTTTCAAATATGTTTTCCAATAAACAATTTTGTTTAATTGACTTTTACTTTTATATATATAATTGTAATAATAATATATATAAAAAAAAAAAGTGGAATGAGCACCGTCTATAAATATTAGAGACATCTAGGACTGATTTTGACCATTGAAAATAGTATAATATTTAAAATTCATATATAAATAAAAAGGATAAGAAAAACAATTGAAAACTATAGTATATTACGAAAAAAAACATTACTCAAATGATCTAGAGCATCGTCTCGGCAATTAAATGTTTTCATATTATTAAACTAACAAAGAACAATATTACTAAAAGATAATGAAGTAAAATAAACAAACAAAATAAAACACTAGTCCGAAACCAAAAAAATGTTCACATTTGACATAAAATCAACATAAACATGGAAAATGTAGCGCGACACGAATCGCAACAATTAACAACCATCAACACTGATTACAAGAAATTCAAAATCACATCAAAACAATTCAAATTCCAACCAAAATAAAAATAACGAGAGGCCGATATATATCAGCAGTATTCGAATGGAAAGATGGAAAGTAACGATTTCAAGCAAGACGCCTGCATAGGGTAATACCGTCTCCAACCGAAAGTAGAATAACCTCGATTCGCTTATCAGCAGCCAAACCAGCATTAAATTTCAATATGGCTTTACGATCCTCCCTCATGTATTCAGGAACTTCACCTTCTTCTTCGGCTACGTGACCCAGCCATAAGGTGTTGTCGTAAGCTATAACGCCTCCCACTTTCACGAGTTTCAACAATGGCTCGTGATAATGCACATAGCTTCCTTTGTCTGCGTCTACAAACGCAAAGTCGAATTCTTCCGTAGCTGGTTTCTGTATCGATGTTTATGAAGTTAAGATGAAAATATTGAAATACTAAAATTTAATTCACTGTGTGGAACGTGTTTAATGGTGGCTTTGTATATATGTACTGGAATTTAAAAGTTAAAATTTGGTAATTAATCTCTTTATTTTTGTAAAATGGTAATATTAATCATGGTTAGTATTTTAGCCGTCCATTTTCGTGATACATAGTTTGGATTTAGTATTTTCACTATTTATTGGGTTGATATTATAATTTTCTAACTAAAAATCGTCTATTTTAATCAAATGACTATTCATTTTAGATAAGTTAGTTCCCATACATGTTTATTTTGGGACTAACGATATCAAAAATGGATAGTTGAAGGATTATTTGTTACGAAAATGGATAGTCAATGAACAAATTTTATTCAAGTGACTAAATCTAAACTTTTATTGTCGAATAACCATGTGTCATCAAAATGACGATCAATGTACTAATTACTATTCAATACCCATAAAAAAAAAATATAGTTCAAAAACAATATGTGTAAAATGTATACCGTTGAACAATTTTACACATTCATGTTTGTATTAAAAGAATTATTCATGTTTTAACCGTCTTCCACATGTATTAATTAAAATTAAAAATACAAGTTTGTTGAAACATGGAAGATTATCTACTAATATTGAAGAAAATTTTTGAAAAAAAATATATTTGGTAATATTAAATAAACATGACCCTAAAATAAATTTTAGATAAGAATAAAACATAAAATATAATTTTAATATAAAAATATAAAATATAAAATTGTTATGCGACGGTTGATATAGTCTCCTATTTGTATTTTAACCAAAAATATACTCATACATCTTATCTACTTTCCCGGTTAGTTGACGTTCATATATGAAAGGAATATCCCACATCAGCTCGATATATTCTTGAGCTGATATTCTTAATTTAGAGTATAATGATCAAAAAAACATTTTTTTAATAAGTATTTTGGAAATGCTAGCTTTACATGCCCCACACAAAACAATAGAGTAATAAAGTTTGAGGAGACTTACGCTTTCCACCATCTCTTTTAAAATCGAATGAGCATCGGCTTCAATAAAATTGATCTTATGCTCCACGCCAGCCTTTTGGATAAAGGGTAGCCCGAAGTTGAATCCTTTCGAATTGATATCAATAGCTGTCATCTACTCAAAAAATATACAGTTTTTGTTCAAATACATGAAAGACCAATTTAGAAATTTCAATATCGATAATTATAATAAAAAACCTTAGCATCATCAGGCAAAGCAAGCGCAGTCGAAAGCAGAGAATAGC